>CM065590.1:248302792-249502792 GCA_033119425.1 Bufotes viridis
ATTTGTACGTTCCCTTCTTGTAAGGTGTGTAATTGTAGTAGTGTGGCATGTCATCAAATGATTCCAATGCATTTTACATTATTTGCTCAAACTCCCCGTGTCTTTGGGATGTTCTGTGGACTTTAGAAACTGATTATATCACTGTAGTGAACCTTTCATTTATATCATTTTAAAGTGCAGACTACATGAACTTACATGAATATATTGGAGCAGTGTTTCGAATGTTGCATACCCATTTTTCTGAAGTCGTTTTCTTTAGCAAGCTTAAAGAAAATCTGTCACCAGCAACCTCCTTGTATAGACACATACCTGTGGTTCACCTGACCCTTAGTGACAGCTAATATGATTTTTTTACTGATGTAAAAGCTGGATTTAATCAATCATTACATGTGCATTAAAAACTATAACTTGTCCTGCAAAAAATAAGTCATCATACAGGTACATTGATGAAAAAACAAAAAGCTTATAGCTCTCGGCAAGCAATTCTGAAAAAATTGGTGTGGTCACTAAGGGGTTTAAAACACTGGTTTTCTATTGTAGATCCAAGACTCAGTTTCTGAGTTATGATACTTTAGCCCTTTGGTAGAATGAGAGCATCACCATTGCTCATAGAAACATAGAATTTGTCGGCAGATAAGAACCATTTGGCCCATATAGTCTGCCCAATATACTGAATACTATGAATAGCCCCAGGCCCTATCTTATATAAAGGATGGCCTTATGCCTATCCCATGCATGCTTAAACTCCTTCACTGTATTTGCAGCTACCACTTCTGCAGGAAGGCTATTCCATGCGTCCACTACTCTCTCAGTAAAGTAATACTTCCTCATATTGCTTTTAAACCTTTGCCCCTCTAATTTAAAACGATGTCCTCTTGTAGCAGTTTCTCTTCTTTTAAATATTCTCTCCTCTTTTACCGTCATGATTCCCTTTATGTATTTAAAAGTTTCTATCATATCCCCTCTGTCTCTTCTTACTTCCAAGCTATACATGTTAAGGTCCTTTAACCTTTCCTGGTAAGTTTTATCCTGCAATCCAGGGGTCAAGTCCTGGAAAAAAAAAGTGTGGGAACTCACCCAAGTGCCTCTGCGTTACGTCACAGCACGCGGCGTACTCAAAGGGCAGGGGAGGTCGGGAGGAGGAGCAAGGAAGTACCGTATTTTTCACTCTATAAGATGCACCAGCCCATAAGATGCACCTAGGTTTTAGAGGGGGACAATAAGCAAAAAATATTTTTCATTATACCTCAGGTCAGACCACTATTCAGACCCCCAAAGTTAATCAGACCTCAGATAACAGCCCTAATAAGATCCCCAATGTTAATAAGACCCCAATAAGACCTCATATCACATCTCAGCTCAGACCCCAATAAGAATGACCCCCATCAGACCTCAGATAAGTGCCCCATGCCTCATAACAGCCCCCAGTATCCTCATAGCAGCCCACAATAGCCTTATAGCAGCCCCCATTAGCATTATAACAGCCCCCAATAGCCTCATTGCAGCCCCAGTAGCCTCATAGCAGCCCCCAGTGCCCCTCCATCAGACCCCAGTGCCTCTCCATCATCCTCCCAGTGCCTCTCTATCAGCCCCCCAGTGCCTCTCCATCAGCCCCCCAGTGCCTCTCCACCAGCCCCCAGTGCCTCTCCATCAGCCCCCAGTGCCTATCACCAGCCCCCAGTGCCTCTCCACCAGCCCCCAGTGCCTCTCCATCAGCCTCCAATGCCTCGCCCCCAGTGCCTCTCCATCAGCCCCCAGTGCCTCTCCATCAGCTTCCAATGCCTCTCCACCAGCCCCCAGTGCCTCTCCACCAGCCCCCATTGCCTTTCCATCAGCCCCCAGTGCCTCTCACCAGCCCCCAGTGCCTCTCCACCAGCCCCCAATGCCTCGCCCCCAGTGCCTCTCCATCAGCCCCAGTGCCTCTCACCAGCCCCCAGTGCCTCTCCACCAGCTTCCAATGCCTCTCCACCAGCCCCCAGTGCCTCTCCATCAGCCCCCAGTGCCTCTCACCAGTCCCCAGTGCCTCTCCACCTGCCCCCAATGCCTCTCCATCAGCCCCCAGTGCCTCTCACCAGCCCCCAGTGCCTCTCCACCAGCCCCCAGTACCTCTCCATCAGCCGCAGTGCCTCTCCATCATCCCCCTGATTTTATATGTATATAAATGAGGGTGTAAATGTGCCCAAGGGGAGGTATGAGCCTTCCTTGTGCCCAGCACCGCCTCCTGTGAAGGAGCCTATCACTGCCTCCGTTCTACCAATCTCCTCCTTGCTCTCAGTGAGATCGCCGTAAGTCTCGCGATGCACGAGATTGCGCATGCGTGGCTCCAACAGATTGTTCCTTCCCTGTGCTGCCATCAGCCTCAGGAAAGGAGCTGGGCATTCGCGATCTCACGCATCGCGAGATTTACGGCGATCTCACTGAGAGCAAGGAGAAGATTGGTAGAACGGAGGCAGTGCTAGGCTCCTTCACAGGGGGCGCTGCTGGGCACAAGGAAGGTTTGTACATCCCCTTGGGGACATTTACACCCTCATTTACATACATATAAAATCATTTTATTATACTGAATAAAAAAGCGCAGCGCTATGGGATATAGTGTGGACATGCTAGTGGCAATCTAGCCGTGCATGTCCACATCTATATAGGCTCAAACGTGGAGACAGACAGACGGCCCTGAAGGGGAATGGCGTTCCTGCTATGAAAAAAGTGCGGGAACGCCGTTCTCACACGTTCCTGCAAGACTCGAGCTTTGCTGCAATCCATGTACTAGTTTAGTAGCTCGTTTCTGAACTCTCTCAAAAGTTTCAATATCCTTCTGCAGATATGATCTCCAGTACTGCACACAATACTCCAAATGAGGTCTCACTAGTGCTCTGTAGAGCGGCACGAGCACCTCCCTCTTTCTACTGTTAATGCCTCTCCCTATACACCCAAGCATTCTGCTGCCATTACCTGCTGCTCTATGACATTGTCTTCCCACCTTTAGGTCGTCTGATATAATGACCCCTAAATCCCTTTCCTCAGATTCAAAGGTTAGGACTGCCTTGATTCACAAGATCTGGCAGTGGCAAAGCAGCCGGGAAGGAACCGGTCACATAAATGAGTGCAGCTCTGATGCAACAAGAGCAATGGTGACGCCTTCATTGCACCAAAGCCTAATTTATATATTTAATTCACAGCTATGTGTTTATACAAACATTGTGATAGGCAGGTCACTGGTGACAGATTCCCTTTAAAAAGTTAGATTAAATTAATTTATCCCCCCTCTGGCCTGTAAGTTCATTTAACCCCTTCTATCCCAGGCCAGTTTTCACCCTCCTGCCAGGCCATTTTTTTGCAAATCTGACATGTATCACATTATGTTGTAATAGCTTTGGAGCACTTTTACTTATCCAAACCATTCTGAGATGGTTTTCTCATGACACATTGTACTTCATGACAGTCATAAATTTGAGTCAGTATATTTCACCTTTATTTATAAAAAAATCCAAAATGTACCAAAAATTTGGGAAAATTTGCAATTTAAAAAATTTTAATTTCTCTGCTTTTAACTCCTTAAGGACACATGACGTATGGGTACGTCATGTGTCCAGTCCCTGAAGATGGCGCCCGCTCCTGCTTGCTGCGGGCACCATCGCTGCGGGGGTCCGGCTGATTCCTGTAGTTGACCCCCGCAGCTGATGATCGCGGTCGACAGCGCTGCCGATCGTGATCATTTAACCCCGCAGATGCCGTGATCAATCCTGATCACGGCATCTGCGCGCGCTAAAACCGAAAGTAAAACTTTCGGCAGCGCTCCGGCTCCCCCTAGTGGTGATCGGGAGAATCGGAGCGCTGTAAGGGATAGCCTTAAGCCTTTCATTCAGCTTGAGGCTATCACTTACTATTTCCTATGGAGCCCTTGTTAGCAATAGGGCTTCATAGGAAAGTAGTAAAATGCTCATAAACTCCAATACAAGTGTATTGGAGTTTATGATAGAAGCAATCAGGTAACTGATTTATATAGGTCCCTATGGGACCTATATAAAAGTGTAAAAAAAAAAAAAAAAATTAAAAAACCTAAAAATTTAAATCACCCCCTTTTCCCCAAAATTAAAATAAAATAATTAAAAAAATAAAAAAAAAATACACATCATGGGTGTCGCTATGTGTGAAAACGCCCATAGTATAAAAATATTAAAATATATTTCACATACGGTAAACAGAAAAACGGAAAAAAGCGCCCAAATGGCCGATTTGCCGTTTTTGGACGCTTCATTTCCTCAAAAAAAATTAAATAAAAAGCGATCAAAAAGTCCCACACACCCCATAATGGTATCAACTAAAAGTTAAGATCGCCCCACAAAAAATAAGCCCCCATACAACACCATACACTTATTTACAAATACGTTATAGCGGTCAAAACATGGCGAAATTTTTTTTTCCCACTTTTGAATTTTTTTTCACTATTTAAAACGCAAGAAAAGCTATACATATTGGGTATCGCCGGATTCGTACTGACCTGTAGAATAAAACTAAATGGTCAGTTTTATCGCAAATCAAACGTCGTAATTTAGAAACCCGTAAAACTGTGGTGAAATTGCTTTTTTTTTGCAATTTCACCCCATTTGGAATTTTTTTCCCCGCTTCCCACTACACCGTATGCATTATTAAATGATGGCGTTGGAAAGTACAACTTGTCCCGCAAAAAATAAGCCCTCATATGGCCATGTGAACGGAAAAATAAAAAAGTTATGGCTCTTGGAAGGCATAGAGCGCAAAACGAAAACGCAAAAATGAAAAAACCCTGTGTCCTTAAGGGGTTAAAACAGAAAGTGATACCTCATAAAATATTTCTTACTTAACATTTCCCATATGTCTATTTTATGTAAGTAAGGGGGTCATAGGTGGTTCACATTGTGTTGGCCTTTAATGAACATTTGAAATTTCACTGTCGGTTTTTTAACCTGTGTTAACATTAACCTCTTTAGGATGAAGGGTGTACATGTACGCCCTTGTGTCCTGGTACTTAAGGACCCAGGGCGTACATGTACACCCTGCAAATATCCGATCACCGCTGCGCACGTGGCGGTGATCGGAACAAGATGCCTGCTGAAATCAATCAGCAGGCACATTGGCACAATGCCCAGGGGGGTCCTGTGACCCCCCCATGTCAGCGATCGCAGCAAACCGCAGGTCAATTCAGACCTGCGGTTTGCTGCGCTTTCTGTAGTCTCTGATCCCCGCGGTCTGAACGCGGGGATCAGAGACTAAAACATGCCCCAAACGTGTAAATATTAACCCCCCCCTGAACCTCGCCATTTTGTGTCCCCCCGGCGGTGCAGGGGGGGAGGATTGCGGGCGGTGCTGCGGGTGGGCGGCGCAGGAGGCCGGCGGTGTGGCAGGCGGGATCGCAATTGCGATCCCCCACCCGCCTCCTATCAAATGCTTTCCCTGGTGTCAGCACATTGCTGACCCCCTGCTATAAACTGCTGACATCTGTGCTGCAGATGTCAGTAGCTTAACCCCTTCTATACCGCGGTCCGTACGGACCGCGGTATAGAAGGTGTTAACATGGAGGGAGCTCCCTCCCTCTCCCATCGCGGGGCTGCTGTACCTTTGCAGCCCCCCGACAGTATAGGATAGCAGAGGGAGGGAGCTCCCCTCTCTTCCCATCACCCGCTGCTCTCTTATGGCAGCAGGTGATGGTTACCATGGCAGCAGGACGCTTTCAGAAGTGTCCTGCTCTCCATGGCACTGAAACTCTGAATAGGCTTTTGCTAAAGGCAAAAGCCTATTCAGACTTTGTAAAGTAAAAAATACAGTAAGTACACTATATAGTGTACTTACTGTATTATATGGACACCAGATCCACTGGATCTATAAGAAAAAAATGTCAAAAAAGTGAAAAAAAAGTAAAAATAAGAAAAATACATATCACTGAATAAAAATTAAAAAAATCAAATACACCACACATATTAGGTATCGCCGCGTCCGTAAAAATCTCCTCTATAAAAATATCAAATGACCTAACCCCTCACGCAAATACCGTAAAAAAAACCCCCCAAAAATGGTTTAAAAAAGCCATTTTTTGTCACCTTGCATCACAAAAAGTGTAATACCAAGTGATCAAAAAGGCATATTCCTCCCAAAATAGTACTAATAAAACCGCCATCTCATCCCGCAAAAAATGAGTCCTTACATAGGACAATCGCTCAAAAAAATAAAAAAAATATGGCTCTCAGACTATGGAGACACTAAAACATATTTTTTTTTTCTAAAATGCTATTATTGTGTTAAAGTTAAATAAATAAATAAAAAGTATACATATTATGTATCGCCGCATCCATAAAAACCTGCTCTATAAAAATATCACATTATCTAACCCATCAGGTAAATACTGTTGAAAAAATAAAAACAATGTAAAAAACATTTTTGTCACCTCACATCTCAAAAACTGTAATAGCAAGCGATCAAAAAGTTATATGCACCCAGAAATAGTGCCAATCAAACCGTCATCTCATCCCGCAAAAAATGATACCCCACAGAGGACAATCACCCCAAAAAAATAAAAAAAATAGGGCTCTCAGACTATGGAGACACTAAAACATGATTTGTTTTGTTTTAAAAAATGATAATATTGTGTAAAACTTAAATAAATAAATAAAAAGTATACATATTTGGTATCGGCGTGTCCGTCGGAACCTCCTCTATAAAAAAAAACACATGACCAAACCCCTCAGGTGAACACAACAAAAAAAAATAAAAAAACACGGTGTCAAAAGCCATTTTTGTCACCTTACATCACAAAAAGTGTAATAGCAAGCGACCAAAATGTCATATGCACCCCAAGATAGTTCCAATCAAACCGCCATCTCATCCCGCAAAAAATGAGTCCCTACATAAGACAGTCGCCCAAAAAATTAAAATAAAATATGGCTTTACGAATGTGAAGACACTAAAAAATCATTTTTTTCAAAAATGCTTTATTGTGTAAAACTGAAACAAACCCCCCAAAAAGTAGCCATATTTGGTATTGCCGCATCCGTAGAAACCTGCTCTATAGAAATAGCACACAATCTAACCTGTCAGTTTAACGATGTAAATAACAAAAAATAAAAACGGTCCGAAAATAGCTATTTTTTTTCAAATTTTCCATTTTAATCAATTTTTCCAGTAACAAAGCAAGGGTTAACAGCCAAACAAAACTCGATATATATTTCCCCGATTCTCTAGTTTGCAGAAACACCCCATATGTGTTCGTAAACTGCTGTATGGCCAAACGGCAGGGCGTAAAAAGGAAGGGAACGCCATATGGTTTTTGGAAGGCAGATTTTGCTGGACTGGTTTTTTGACACCATGTCCCATTTGAAGCCCCCCTGATGCACCCCTACAGTAGAAACTCCAAAAAAGTGACCCCTTTTTATAAAGTACGGGATAAGGTGGCAGTTTTGTTTGTATTTATTATTTTTGGGTGCTCTATATTACACTTTTTTTGAGGCAAGGTAACAAAAAATAGAAATTCTGAAATTTCATCTCCATTTGCCAATAACTCTTGTGGAACACCTAAAAGGTTAACAAAGTTTGTAAAATCGGTTTTGAATACCTTGAAGGGTGTAGTTTCTTAGATGGAGTCACTTTTTTGGAGTTTCTACTCTAGGGGTGCATCGGGGGGCTTCAAATGGGACATGGTGTCAAAAATCCAGTCCAGCAAAATCCACCTTCCAAAAACCACACAGTGCTCCTTTCCTTCTACGCCCTGTCGTTTGGCCATACAGCAGTTTACGCCCACATATGGGGTGTTTCTGCAAACTACAGAATCGGGGAAATAAATATTGAGTTTTGTTTGGCTGTTAACCCTTGCTTTGTTACTGGAAAAAATGGATTCAAACGGAAAATTTTCCAAAAAATCGAAATTCTGAAATTTTATCTCTATTTGCGATTAACTGTTGTGGAAAACCTAAAGGGTTAATGACGTTTGTAAAATCAGTTTTGAATACCTTGAGGGGTGTTGTTTCTAGAATGAGGTCATTTTTGGGTGGTTTCTATTATGTAAGCCTCACAAAGTGACTTCAGACCTGAACTGGTCCCTAAAAAGTGGGTTTTTGAAAATATCTGAAAAATTTCAAGATTTGCTTCTAAACTTCTAAGCCTTTTAACGTCCCCAAAAAATAAAATGGCTTTCCCAAAATGATCGATACATGAAGTAAACATATGGGGAATGTAAATCAATAACTTTTTTGGGCGGTATTACTATGTATTATAGAAGTAGAGAAATTGAAACTTGGAACTTTTTATAAATAAAAATGAAATTTTTCGACTTCATTTTACCACTGTCATGAAGTACAATATGTGACGAAAAAACAATCTCAGAATGGCCTGGATAAGAAAAAGCGTTTTAAAGTTATCACCACATAAAGTGACACTGGTCCTTAAGGTGAAATAGGGCCGAGTCCTTAAGGGGTTAAATTGTGTGTTTATAAGACGGTCTTAGAATTAGTTGTGTGAATTTTCCAATATCGGAGAGTGCCCAGCTTTTTCGTTTTATTTTTGTACTCTGTGTAGGCTGTTTACTGAGAGCACCTCGAATTTGGCAACATATTGCTCTTGCAGCGACACATACTATTGATCATTTTCAAAATGTCATTTTAATTTTTAGGACGTTATAAGGCTTTTAGAAGCAACATTCTTAACATTTTTAAGAAAATTTCTAAAACCAACTTTTTAAGGACCAGTTCAGTTATGAAGTCACTTAGAGGGGCTTACATAGTGGAACCCTCCATAACTTACCCCATTTTAGATACTACACCCCTCAAGTTATTCAGAACTGATTGACAAACTTTGTTAACTCTTTAGGAATTCCCCAAGAATTAAAGGAAAACGGAGATGAAATTTCCATTTTAATCCTTTTTTTTCCTGTAACACATCAAGGATTAACAGACAAACAAAACTCAATATCTATTACCCTGATTCTGCAGTTCGATCAGCATTATGTAATGCATTATGTAGTTGAGCGAACACCTGGATGTTCGGGTTCGAGAAGTTCGGCCGAACTTCACGAAAATGTTCGGGTTCGGGATCCGAACTCGACCCGAACTTCACCCTGAACCCTATTGAAGTCAATGGGGACCCGAGCTTTTGGGCACTTAAATGGCTGTAAAATAGCCCTGGAAAGGGCTAGAGGGCTGCAAATAAAATACAGATAAATAATAAATAAACATTCTAAACTTGAGCCCAAGTGAGTGACAGTGGCACCTGTCACCCAGCAAACAGAGGATGTGGCAGCAACGCCACCACATCTGTCATTGTCACCAAGCATCTCCACCAAATCCCATGGAAGTGTTCAGCTATCAGCTGTCCATCTCCCAAACACTGGAGAGAAAAAGAAATAGAAAGAGGAAGTACCCCCCTACTCATGGCTCTGAATGCCTTATTTCAAACTTCCTGGTCCTTTGAAATGCTGTCATTCTGTCTGTGGACAGTTTAAAAAACCTTATGGTGGTGGCTATCCCACAGTATGTGTATCCCAGCCGCCGCTTCTTTTGCAGGCGAGCCATCCCTTTCCTGCACAACCAAGTGGTGGACAAAATCAAGTGTGCACTGTGCAACACTATCTGTGGCAACGTCCACATAACCAACAACACAGTGGGTAAATGTAGCGGCTGGCCCAAAGGCGGATAGCATTTTTGCGAATGTCCTTCCGCCCCCGAGGATTGCTGGGCATTTCTCTTTGTATCCTGTTACCTCCTCCTCCTACTCGGCTTCCTCCTCCTCTAACTCCTCCTCATCCACCCAGTGTAACACCTTCACCACCAACAGCAGCACAGCCAGGGGGAAACAACAGCAGGTTGTTTTAAAACTTGTGTGTTTGTGGGACAAACCCCGCACCGCGCAGGAGCTGTGAACAGGCATGGAACAACAGACCGACCATTGGTTTGTGCCACTGAGCCTCCAGCCCGGCCTGGTGTTGTGCGCTAATGGGCGAAATATACTAGCAGGTCTGGGCCTAGCCGGTTTGACACACATCCCCTGCCTGCCGCATGTGCTGAATTTGGGGTGCAGAAATTCCTAAACACCAGCCAGTGAAAATCAATTCAGTTAATTGAACACACACAACACCCCAACCTCCCCCTTTCACTCAAACCGTTAACAAATTATTTACAAATTTTCTTAAAAACATATTAAAATAACTATAATGCAGCTAAACTTACTATATAAACAAACAAAACTATATACACGCCTTATCCTTAACTTAAGGCCAGTGACATCCAAGTGGCTCGAAGGGTGGGTTCCTGCACCAATATAGTCCCTGGCCTGGAACACAATTGTCCAGCCAGGGCACAGTTCTGGAGGATGAGGAGGATAAGTAGGATGAGGAGGATGAGGAGGAACCTTGTTCTCAGCAGGGTAGCACCCAAGCCAGCTCACGGGCAGCTGGGTCACCATCAGCACCTCAGAAGGCTGGGTTAGCATTGGCGAAATGTGGGAAAGCTTTGTCATCACGCCACAACAACCTGCACCACCAGCAGATCTGGAACGTCTTAGCAGGAGGCAGCATTTCAGCAACATGGTGGAAGAGTACATGTACTGACTGATGGGTTTGTCCAGGGGCGTAGCTACAGGGAAGCGTGGGAAGCACACTGTTTTGGGTCCATGACCTAGAAGGGGCCCATCCAGGAGGAGGAGGACTAAAAGACTTTGTCAGGGCCCCCTAAACAGTATTATACAATGAAATTAGATACAATGGCAGTATAGACAGTGTAGAATGCGGATGGAAAATAAACCCAAACAGCCTAACACCCTACACACTCAACCCTCCCCCCCCCCTTTCACTCAAACCATTAACAAACTATTTACAAATTTACTTAAAAACATATTAAAATAACTATAAGGCAGCTAAACTAACCAAATAAAGAAACATAACTATATACATGCCTTATCCATAACTTAAGGCCAACCAAATAAAAGTGGCTCGGATGGTGGGTATCTGCACCAACATAGGCCCTGGCCTAGAACACAATTGTCCAGCCAGGGCACAGTTCTGGAGGATGAGGAAGAGGAGTAGGAGGAACGCTGGGGGATACAGAGGACACAGACGCTATACCTCCCTCAAAGAGGATAGTTTGTCCTTGCCTCTGGGCAGCCTGGCAGACATGAGCGACTACATGCTGCAGTGCCTGCGCAACGACCACCCAGTTACTGCCACATTCTAACTTTTGCTGATTACTGGGTGGCCACCCTGCTGCATCCCTGGTACAAGGACAATGTGCCGTCCTTGATTCCCTCACTGGAGTGTAATAGGAAGATGAGCCCGCTAGTAGACACGCTGCTGATGGCATTCACACCTGACACCGGGGACTCAGTGGAAGCACAAGGTGAAGGCAGAGGAGGGGGAGGAGGAAGAATTTGCCAATGCAGCTGGGTCACCAGCAACACCTCAGAAGGCAGGGTTAGCATGGGCAAAATGTGGAAAAGCATTGTCATCACGCCACAACAACCTGCACCACCAGCAGATCTGGAACATCTTAGCAGGAGGCAGCATTTCAGCAACATGGATGAACAGTACACGTACTGACTGATGGGTCTGCCTAGGGGAATAGCTACAGGGGAAGCAACTGCTTTGGGGCCGTGACCTAGAAAGGGCCCATCCAGGAGGAGGAGGAGGACTAACAGTATTATACAATGAAATTATATACAGTGGCAGTATAAACAGTGTAGAAAGCGAATGGAACAGCTGCTGGGCCTGGTCTGAGAGAGCGATCTTTAGTAGCCACAGGCATGGCGGCATGAAAGGAAGGGGTTTGCGCAAAAATTACTGGGGGAGGGGGGCCCCATTCAAAAATTTGCTGTGGTGCCCAATTATTTCTAGCTATGCCACTGGGTCTGCCGTACCCTACAGCCACTGTATTGTCTGAACGTGTGTTTAGCATGGCTGGTGGCATTATCACAGACAAGCGCAGCCGCCTGTCCACAGACAATGTGGGCAAGCTTTCGTTTATTAAAAAGAACCAGGCATGGATCCCACAGGACTTGTTTGTACCTTATGCAGAATAGACATGTATACCGGCCTCACCCAACCACTGTTATACTACCGTGCATTTACACTTTGTTTTATTTTTTATATTTTCCCAATGTGTTGGGGTCTACACTAATTTATTTAAGAAAAATAAAAAAATGTTATTGGCGACTAGCTTTGGCTTCACAGCCCAAAAAGGCTTTATTTCATGCAAGAATGTAACCACCAATTGTAAGTTCCCTGTCAGTTATGCAGTGCCAGGTTTATACCTGGCAAAAATGGTAATATTTCACCCAACAACATTCGGTATTGCTATTTTGGCAATAGAATTTCACCCCATAACAAAATCTACCCTTTGCCGGACACTATTAACACTATTAACTATCAGCCACTGCTGAAACCACTGATTTACGGTATTGCTATTTTGGCAATTGAATTCCCCCCTAGAAAATAATATATCCTTTGACGGACACTATGAAACTTGTCAAGTCACAGCTGGAACACAAGATTTACGGTATTGCTATTTTTGCAACTGAATTTCACCCCAGAAAATAGTATATCCTTTGACGGACACTATAAAACTTGTCCAGTCACAGCTGGAACACCAGATTTATGGTATTTCTATTTTTGCAACTGAATTTCACCCCAGAAAATAATATATCCTTTGACGGACACTATGAAACTTGTCCAGTCACAGCTGGAACACCAGATTTATGGTATTACTATTTTTGCAACTGAATTTCACCCCAGAAAAAGATATTTCCTTTACTGGACAATATTAAACTTGGCGAGCCACTGCTGGGACACAAGATATAGGGGATTGCTATTTTGGCAAATGAATTTCACCACAGAAAATTATCTATCCTTTGCCGGACAGTATTACACTTAGCTAGCCACAGCTGGGACACCAGATTTAGGGGATTTCTATTTTGGCAATTGAATTTAACCCTTCAATAAAATATAGAAATTTCTATCCTGAGTTTCTAGGGGTGACAATAAGCACAGCCAAGTCCCTGATGTAGGATATAGCAAAAAATAAATAAAATAGTATTGATGGATTGATGGTCTTGGTGGCAGCTTGTGCACAAAACGACCGCCGATCACCACAGAACTAAGTGACAGAAAAATGCTCTGTGCAGCCTAAAAACCAGTGAGCAATTAACTAGCAGAAGTTGAATGATTTACAGCTGTAGATCGATCACTTCATTAGGTGTTTTTGCTGAGCTTTCCCTGCCTAATCTCGCCCTCACAGCAGCTGCATCCTATCCCTACACTAATCAGAGCAGAGTGAAGTGCGGCGCTACGTGACTCCAGCTTAAATAGAGGCTGGGTCACATGCTGCACTTGGCCAATCACAGCCATGCCATTAGTAGGCATGGCTGTGACTGCTTCTTAGGGCAAGAAGTAAAACGCTAGCTGATTGGCTGCTGTGCAGCCCTTCAGAAAGCAGGAAGAAATCGCCGAACAACGGACCCGAACCCGAACTTTTTTGAAAATGTTCTGGTCCTGGTCCGTGTCCTAAACACCCCAAAATTCGGTACGAACCCGAACTATACAGTTCGGGTTCGCTCAACTCTAGTAATAGTACATCAAAATGTGGGAAGTCACCTTCTGCTATGACATACTATTATGTCATTGGTCAAGAAGGGGTTAAAGATAGCAATTTATGGCAGCCTGTATTCTACCTATAGTAAATAAGACAGGGGCTGTTGTCTGTGGAGAACATGTAAGTGTATACAGTAGTTAATAACTAGTGTTGATTGCGAATATTCTAATCGCAAATTTTTATCGCGAATATCGGCACTTTGAGAATTCACAAAAATCTAGAATATAGTGCTATATATTCGTAATATTGAATATTCTAGTTTTTTTTTCATCATTGTGTGCCAATGAGAAGGCTGTATTGTACAGAAAAGCTTGTGGCACTCTCTTGGAGGTACGCTACTGAAGGTCGGGTTCCCACCCTTAGTATCTAGAAGGAAATAAACTCCAGTTTGTGCGTTGAAGATATGTTTCTTTTAATCAGAAGTGGTAAATAATATACATGCGTGACATTTCGGCCACAATACGGCTTTCATCAGACTGGTACCGCTCTGAGGACTAAATGTAGACCACTGTCTATGTAGATATGAGGACGCCTGGCGTCTGATGAAAGCCGTATTGTGGCCGATACGTCACGCATGTATATGATTTACCGCACTTCTGATTCAAAGAAACTTATCTTCAACGCACAAACTGGAGTTTATTTCCTTCCCAATGAGAAGGCTGCAATATCTTTGTCAGAGCTTAGCAACATCCTTAGCAATCAATAGGAAAGTTGCCTACCCCTTTACTATATAAGAACCTCCCCAGCAGCCATTTTCTACAATTTATTACAGATAGTTAGTGGGAGATAGTCAGTGTAGGTTAGATAGTGATATTGTGTAGCTGATAGGAATTACTGTGCTGTGATAGGGATTAGTGTCTCTCTTAGATACAGTGCACACTTAGTGCATACTTAGTGCACCAATCAGTAATATCTACTCAGACCTGATAAAATGTGTTACCTTCACAATAATAATGCGCACTGTGCCCACTTCATTATAGTAATGCCCTCTGGCTCTGTGCCCCCTCCATAGTAGAAATGCCTATTGTGCCCCCTTCACATTAGTAATGTCCTCTGTGTCCGCTCCATAGTAATAATGCTCTCTGTGCCCCCTCCATAGTAATAAAGTCCTCTGTGCCTCCGCCATAGTAATTAAGTCCTCTGTGCCCCCTCCATAGTAATAAAGTCCTCTGTGCCCCCTCTGGATTAAAAACTAAAAACTAAAAAATACAGTAACTACTCACCTTTCCGTTCCTGAAGCTCACATACCACTATTCCCTGCAGACACAGATCGCTCTGCAGCACTGTGTGGGTGGGGGTTATTCAGATTTCTGGACTGCAGGCTCTGCCCACCCCATCTGGCAGCGCAATCTGTGTCTGCAGGCTGAATAGTAGAGTGGGGAGAATTCTTCCTGCTTCACCGTTCAGAGCGCCGCCAGCCTGAAGGAGGGGAGGAGCTCTTCGATCTGTATTGACGGAAGCGCTCATTGCTTCTGGCACAGCCCTGAGAGCCGGCACCTGGGGCAGACCGCCCCCCACGCCTGCCATTAGTACGCCACTGCCCTCAACAGTATTATAAAATTGCATTATATACAGTGACATTGTGGGAAATGGACGGAGCGGCTTCTGGGCCTCATCTAGATCCGATCTAGACTAGTCACAGGAGTGGGAGATGCAAGGGAGGAAGGGGTTGCTAAGAAGTTGCTGGGGGGGGGGGTGTCTTTCAAAAGATTGCCCAGTCAGTTCTAGTTACGCGACATATATATATTTGGGGTCATTAATCAAACTGGTGTGAAGTAGAACTTGTTTAGTTGCCCATAGTGACCAATCAGTTCCACCTTTCATTTTCCAATGGAGCTGTTAGAAAAGGTGGAATCTGATTGGTTGCTATGGGCAGCAAAGCCAGTTCTACTTTACACCAGTTTGATAAATGACCCCAATTGTGTCTATTAAGTCATGCATTATGTGATTTTTTTTTTTTTTTAGGTGCATGTTTCCATTATTTCTTGATCATTGCTTTACTTAAGGGTCTCAGAAATCTGAGCTTTAGAATAAAAGTCGTATTTCCACAGCAAGTTCCCAGTGTTGAAACTTGTGACAAATGGCTTGTCCATTACTGAATATTTCAGCAACTCTTAAATATTGTAGCATTAGTAAAACTTTAAATGAATTAATCATGTGTCCAGTAACGGCACAGTAATGTAATGTTACACGATTACTTTGTTATGTGATATATGAGGTTTTAAACATGATGTCATCATAGCTAATGCTGGCTTAATGGCCCTAAAATGCACAATACAGGTTTGAGCTTGCACTGCTAGTCACTTACGATGACGATGATAAACAGTTGATAAGACAACATGTGAAATGGCCACACTTAAGATAAATGGATGACTTGTGTACCAGGCACATACAGAACTATTAAATAATGTTTGAAACATAAGTATAAATGAACATAAAAATGTCAAAACAAACAAGAACTCAATTGCAATACTTTATACAGTACAGTGGAAAATGGCTTCTATTATAATATTTTTGTCACACGGCTTTCTTTTTACAAAAAAGAATACTAGAGGGGGACAGAAATGATTACTGCATTCATTTAAGGAACACAATGACCGGATAACCATATCCCCTAGATAAAAGGGATGCTGTCCAGGTAGGCTTACACATTGCTAGAGGGAGTATGTCAGTGGTTCCTCTACATGTTTGGCTGAGCATGCACGTTTGTAGTAATCAGTAGGAATAACTGTTGACTGAACAGGTATGAGCAAAATGATCAATTTTATTTTATTTATTTCATTTATATATAGTGCTTACATATTCCACAGCTCTGTACAGAGATTGTCATCACTCACATCAGTATCTCCCTCCACTGGTGCAAATTAATCATTCAGTGGGGGGATTTATCAAAAATTGTGTAAAGGAAAACTGGCTTCAGTTGTCCATCGCAACTAATGAGATTTCACCTTTCATTTTTCAGAGCTCCTTTCGAACATGAAAGATGGAATCTGATTGGTTACTATGGGGAAATAAGCCACATTTTCTTTGCACTAGTTTTAATATTTCACCCCCAATATGTTTATGGAGTGTGGGAGGAAACTCACACAAACATAGAAGAACATACCAACTCGTAAAAGATGTTGCCCTTGGTTTGATTCAAACTAGTGTTGAGCGAAACAAGTTTCGAATCATAGATTCATCTCTGTACAGCAATCAAATGTAGTGAATAGAGATGAGCAGAGCAACTTTTTCAAAAATTCGATCCACAGGTTCACCGAATTTTTGGGGAAAAATTCAGTTCGTTCCGAATTTATTCGCAGCAAATATCATTTAAAAATGTCTATATCCTGGCTTCAGAGAGCCTTTATAGTGGTGTAGAACACTGTGAATTGCAGTAACACACATAGGGAGTCTGCTTTAGGTAGTGAAATAATACTGTGAGTCCGTATGACATGCAGGTGACAGGCGTCACTCTTAGAATCACTGCACACTTCACTTGGCAGTGATGGGGCCAAAACTAACCAAATAACTCAAGTATGACCTCAGCCTTACAGGTCGATGTTAGCGCCAAGAAGAAGCGCACTCCTTTTACACCGTCATCAGCTGATTCCACATAAATGTCTACAGAACCTGTTCTATTAAATGCTTATAAAAGAAGAGCCCCCGACAGAGTGGAGACGGTCAGCAGTAAGTTTGTGTCGACGTCACAGATTATTTTGCCCTTCCTCTGATCCGTCAGAACAATAACCCACAAAAAACGGATCCTGTCTGTTGAGCATCACACCTTTACTCGGTCAGCATTTGGTCAGTAATCTATCCGTATTGCTAATGCCAAAAAAAACAGGAGTGGATCCAAAACAGAGATGACACATGAAGGAATATTTGCATGTCTTCTGTGTTTTGTACCCACTCCTGTTTTTGGCTACCAAATCACAAGTCAATTCTGATGGGACCATACAGGCCTTACAACTGCTACACAGGCAGGATCAGTTGTGCGTCTCATTTTTCCTTCCTTCTGACAGATCAGAAGAAGGCTCAAATAAATGATGATGTCGGCCAGGCAAGGCAAAATAGTGAGGAGGTGGGTGGCAATACCAGTACCCGCTGAAGATGGTCAGTGAAAGAAGGAGCACTTGGCATCAGATGTTTGGCATCAGGTGGATGGCAGCATCAGAATAGTAGCTGAGGCAGGTAGCCAGAAGAAACCGGTCTCTTTTGTCAGTGTTGGTGTGGCACCATGGATGATCTAATCTGATGCATCAGGCATTGGTGGGTGGAAATCCTGGCTGATCCATGCCTGATTCATCTTGACAAAGGTCAGTCTCTCCACATTTTGGGTGGACAGGCGAGTTCTTCTTGTGGTTACTATAGCCCCCGCCCCTAGTGATAAGCGGCATAGGCAAAATTTTTGGCCGAATATTTGCCATAAATTCGCAAATTCGAGAATTTGTGATCTCCAGCCATTATTAAATTGATTTAAAAAATCGGCAATGTAATATATATAAAAATTTGCGATTAGAATATTCGCGATCAACACTAAGGGGTAGGCAACTTTCCTATTGGTTGCTAGGGATGTTGCTAAGTGCCAATATTCGTGATAAATTTGCGATTACAATATTCACAATCAACACTATTCGTGAATACGAATATAAAGCACTATATTCTAAATATTTGCGAATTCTTGCAGTGCCGATATTCGCGATTGAAATTCGCGATTCAAATATTCGCGCTCAACACTACCCGCCGCACTAAACACCCGCTCTGTTGCCACACTATTGGCCGGGCAGGACAGCTTTTCCAGGGCACACTTTGCCAGTGGCGGGCACAAATACAGTTTGGCTGCCCAGTAGTCCAGCGGATCTACAATGTGGGGTGGCAGGTGCTGTCCAAGTATGCCACCACCTGCTGGTTCAGGTCCTGCTCCAGGTCTAGCTGCTGCTTCTGCTGGTGAGTAGTTTCTTCACTAGGCGGATGAAGAAAGCTGCTCATTAGCGACTATAAACTCAGGCTGCTGCTGATGGAGCTGGTACTGCTCCTGCCACCTCTCCCCAGCAGTCATGGCAGTGGAACATGAGCGCAGAGGGCCCCCCCGGTCAGACCTGCGAGGGGATGGACGATGGTGCAGATAGGCAGTGGCCAACTGACTACATAGGACATCTCTATAGCAGTTCAGCTTGTTCTCCCTCTCAGCGGTTGTAAAAAAGGCCCCCATTTTTGACCGGTAGCTAGGGTCCAACAAGGTGGAAAGCCAGAAGTCATCCCTCTGCTGAATGGTGACAATTTGGCTGTCACTACGCAAGCGAGTGAGCATGCATCGGGCCATTTGTGCAAGTGACTCAGAGGGACTCCCCATCTCCATCTCCACTGCATACTGCCACAGTTTGTCTGGGTCCTCTGCCTTATCTTCCTCATCGTCCTGTAGCATCTCTGGCTGCTTCTGCTCCTCCTCTCCTGTCACCTGTGTAGGAAAAACACCCATTTCGCTACACATTGTTTTTGCTCCAATGTCTTCCTCCTCTTCCAGTTCAACCTCCACAGGGCTCATGTGGCCATGAGATCTAGGCACTACGTCTCCAGTCCCCTGACCAGCCAGATTTACCGGCATCTGTTCCAAGACATGAAGCAGGGGAATGACGTTGTTCATCCTGTAGTCCTGGTGACTGACAAATTAAGTGGCCTCCTTAAATGGCCTTGGCAAACGGCAGGTGTCACGCATGAGCTGCCACTGGCTGACATCGAGGTTACATAGGGGGAGTACTCCTGTCTGCTTGGATCATCAAGAAATCATTTATGGCCTATCTCTGTTCGTATAGTCGGTCCAGCATATGGAGGGTGGAATTTCAACGGATGGAAACGTTGCATATCAGACTATGATGGGGGATGCTGTTCTGCTGCTGCATCTCAAGGAGGGTGTGCTTTGCGGTCTACAAGTGGCTGAAGTGCATGCAAAGTTTCCTGGCCATTTTTAGGATGTCTTGCAGATGGGTGGAAGACTTCAGGAACCACTTGACAACCAGATTGAACAAGTGTGCCATGCAGGGCGCATGGCTCAGCCCTCCTTGACGCAGTGCCGAAACCATGTTCTTCCTGTTGTCGGTCACTGTGGTTCCGATTTTGAGTTGTTGAGAAAGCCAGGATTCGATTTCTTGATGGATGACACGGAATGTCTCCTCCTCTGTGTGACTCTGTTCGCCCAGGCAAACCAGGTGCAGAACAGTGTAAGAGTGATGAGAGTCTACAATCACCCATCAATTTTCCCCAAAAAAGCCTGTTTCACATAAATAATTTCACCACTATGTAATTCAGTCCATACAGCAAAAGGAGGTATAAAATCACCCATCAATCCCCCCCCCCCAAAAAAAAATGTTTGAAATAAATTGGATTGCATACATAACATGCCTCCAACATAATTCTTAGATCTCTACTTGAAAATAATTTATTTGCTGTAAATCGTGACAGGGGCATAGTTGGAGACATTGAGTTCACAAGAGATGCAGAGCAGCGAAGTTCAGCCACCTCTATTTGCTTCCCGATGTTTACTGCTACTAAATCAAAATTGGGGCAACCAGCTTCAGCTTTCTCTGAGGTGTGTGCCCACGGAGTCCTTTTGTTATGGCTTTGCACAGGGAGCAAGAATGGTTCACACAATTCTGATAGAACTCCTGATGTTAAGAAACTGGACTTTGACTCAAAAGCAGAGGCTCTCCTGTCATGTCTTGTGTGCTGTGGAGAGCGAATGCAGATGGACCAGATAAAAACACATGAATATTTTCAACTTACTGAAGCTGCTTGATTCAATTGTGAATAGATGGTAAAGGCAAAGTCTGCTGGTGTGTTGTCATCAGTGTCTTCATTATGTTTACTGCAGGACCCACGATGATGTAATTCGGTCAATACAGCAAAAGGCGGTGTACAATCACTCATCAATTTTCCAGAAAAAATAGTGTTTGAAATAAAAAAATGTCACCAATAAAAGGATAATGGGATTCGGTCCATACAGAAGAAAGTCTACAATCACCCATCAATTTTCCCCAAAAAGCCTGTTTCACATAAAAAATTTCACCACAGCATAATTCGGTCCATACCGCAAAAAGAGCTTTACCACATATAACTGCACTGTTAAACAACAAATAAGCCCTTATTTTTTTCCACTTTCACACTACACAATGCTTTCAACATATAAGTGCAACGCTGAATGGTGAATATATTTTTCTTTTGCCACTAATACACAGCAAACAGGGCTTTAGAATATATCACTGCACCGCTGAACGGCAATTAGGCCCTAATTTTTTCCTACTTTTCCACAACACAAAAAGGTTTTTAACAGATCAGTGCAACACTGAACGACGAATATATTTTTATTTCGCCACTAATACACAGAAAACAGTGCT
Organism: Bufotes viridis; assembly: GCA_033119425.1. Taxonomy (NCBI): domain Eukaryota; kingdom Metazoa; phylum Chordata; class Amphibia; order Anura; family Bufonidae; genus Bufotes; species Bufotes viridis. The sequence goes on from CM065590.1 coordinate 248,323,764, forward strand.
TTAGAATATATCAATGCACTGCTGAACGGCAATTAGGCCCTCATTTTTTTCTACTTTTACATAACACAAAGGACTTTTCAACAGATAAGTGTTGATAAAGGTTTTTAACAGATCAGTGCAACGCTGAACGGCGAATATATTTTTGTTTTGCCACTAATACACGACAAACAGGGCTTTAGAATATATCAATGCACCGTAGAAGGGCAAATTTATTTTTCTTTTGCCACTAATACATGGCAAAAATGGCTTTACAACATATAACTGCACCGCACAAGGGCAAATAAGACCCACTGTAGAAATATTTCCTTGTAATAAACCCTGTTAATGGCTGTATCAAATAGCACTTGCACCCCAAGAACGGTTTTCTGGAATGACAGAGCTGTATAATGGCAATTTGGATCCCCAGTCAGTGCAGTACAGTGTAATAGGATTGTTCCTATTACCCAGTCTATAACCTACCCCTACTGAACTCTGTTCTGCATAAATGCTGTGGAACGATTCCTCCCTATCCTTTCCCTGCACTTATAAATTGTTTTTTTCACCACAATCAAGTCTTTCCTATCACTGTCCCTAGCGCCTGCAGACGTCTCTTCCTGCACTAAGTACACTGGTAAATGGCAGAATCTAAGATGGCTGATGCTATTTATAGGGCTGTGACATCACAAGCTGGCTGGCTGGCAGATGATTGGCTGCATGCATGGCATTATGGATGATCCTGCCTTCCCAAGGTTCCTTTCCCCATGTCTTCACAAGTGCAGCAGCCATTTTAGGAAAAAATGCTATTCGTTATAACGAAACGTGAGGAAATTCGGCTTTGGTGCAATTCAAATTTTTCATGAAACTCAGATCGAATTCCACTTCGTCAGTTTTGATTTGCTCATCTCTAGTAGTGAAGTGTCACGAAGTGTCGCGGGACTTCAGTGAATAACTTCGGACTTTGATTTTTTTAAACTTGAGAACCAGCTTGAAACTTAGATCCAAAGTCGGCTTTGGTACCAAAACCTCGGTGATGATGAATTTCACCTTGCCGGAGCCCATCAATTTTAATGTTATGCGAAGATGTTTTGAGCGAATTTACTTCGGATATTGGATCCGAAGCTCAATATGCTCAACACTAATTTAAACCGAAGATCCCAGCATTGCAAGACATCAGTGCCAACCACTGAATCACCATGCCGCCAAAATTTATTGATAATTACATTCGCAGTTGCATAGCTCGAATTAAATTCCAGAGGATATAAGAAGATGTAGAAATATAACAGGAAGTGATGTAAAGCCACCCAAGAGTGAAGGGAATATATTATCGCCAAAATTAAAAAGTCTAAAAACAGTGGGGTATGGATGACTTGGCAAAAGTTGCAGTTACAGCACATCCAGGAATTATCTAAAATTTTAATTGAGCATACAAAGAACCTAAGGCATCTGTAGCCATATTGAAGGCCAGGGTTTATTATTCTACAGTTAAAAAGAGGCTGGACAAAGATCACATTAGTGCCTGTCTCAGTTTTGTAAAATAACTCTTAAGGTGATCCCCAAGCCATCTGAGATTGTTCCATGGACACATGAATTACTGGAGCTCTTTATATAGTACAGATCCTACCAAAGTAAAATAAATACTGCATTTCACTGGAAGAGCATCATGCTTCACCTCCACTGGGATATACAAGCAAGGATTGAACTATGAATTTTGTACGGTACTAGAAAAGACATAAAGGGGCTTTAAAATTTCTAAACACTATAGAGCCAGTATGTGCTGTCATCTGATTCATACTGTCTACTTATTTTGTCATTTTGTTCATTGTTTGCTGTCTCCACTGTTTGCAGCAGCTCAGTTATGTACATGCACAATTAGCTGTTCCTCTTGATGGAAAGCAGTGAAATTATATCTTCCATAATTCCCCAGTTCCAGGCTCCATCTTAAAAAGGACATCTTCCCCCCGCAATGTTTGCATCAGAGAATGTCGCACCCTCTGAAGGAATCATCACATGGGCATAGAAAATAGTCATTATATGACCTGTGACATTTCGTACTTTGTGCGCTCACAAGGGGCACAGGACCATGTGATCACAATACCAAAGGTCACTGGATTAGGAAATGGAATTAAGCCTGGGCCTGACAATTTCACTCCTGTGTCACTGCTCCGAGTAGCGGCACAAGCACAGTGACTAAACCTCTGTCTTCGCTGTAGCAACTGTTCATGTACAGCTATACTTCCTGACAGGAAGCAAGCATGATCACATGACCCTTAGGGTAAGGCCCCATGGGCAGGGTTCCTGATGCAGTTTTGAAAGCCCAAATTAGGAGTGGATCATAAAACAAGAGAACGTATAAAGGATAGATAAATATTTTCCGCTTTTTTGAATCAACTCCTGGCTTTGGCTTCCAAAACTACATCAGGAAATCTAGGCATCTTTAAGTTGCAAATAATATTAGTAAGCTTATCATTTATGACTATTGGAATAATAGAAATATACTCTAAAAAGTTCTTCAAGAAGAAGATCAAATGCAACTGGGTTTTATATCAAGACTCATCTGGGTTGTCATTTTGATAAAAAAATAACTATTTTTTTTCAAGTGAATCGCTAAGAGGAAGTAAATTAAAATGTTGGCTCGGTCAAGTGAAAGTCCATATGTGAACCCTACAGAAATGCTGTGAAAAGGTAAAAGCAGCAATTCTTTCACAAAAATAATTTATTGACCATGATTGGAGCCACCCTCCAAGAGGTTATCAAATTGGTGCAGTTTCAGTGTCCTGAGCGATCACCATTACATAAATGACTGGATAAGGGAAGAAAAACTTTTTAGGATCGTGCATGGTCGTCACTCCAACAGAAAAATAGTAGATGCTAGGCAACATTATGTACCACTGCCTGCAGATTACACTGAAGGGATGGTGCTAGAAGAGAAGTAAATGAGTCTACACATCTATGTAATGCTAATTAAACAATTGTGTACACCGTTACTGCAGTGAGAGAAGCTGCACATCTCATAACGCTATAGTTTACATTCAAAAAGTGCTGATTATGTTGCTCATTTCTTATTTCCTAAAACATCTTGCATTTTTTAGTTCTCCCCACCACTGATGTTGATGAAATATTAGTTTGAAAGCAGCAGGAGACCTCTTGTACGATTTATGTGCTATGCATACACAGGAATACAATCTCCTACAGTGGTAGCATTCAGATGCAAAATAGTTACATAATGAAGCCAAGTAAACATTTTAAGAGATATTTATCAAATCTCTTACTCCAGTTTTGTGGCATAAAAATGTTGCAAGTGATGCCGCGTGCATCATTTGGTCCATATCGTTGTGACATTTGGTAAGCCTAGCCATGTTTAGAAGTAAAGTGAAAAGTAGGTAAGGATTTCAGATTGGAACACCTTTAAATCTCATTCATGGTGAGCAAATTTTTAAAAAGTGTCAAAAGAGTCATGTTTTCACTCCAGGCAACCCCCTGGTATACTTTTACAGACATGGGTGTATACCACATTGCATCTGTGGCAAATATATTATAACTGTGCGCCACTTCATAAATTTGTCGCAACCTCACAAAGCTAAGAAACTTTTATTTTTGCAGTGTATGGTACTTCCTTATTCAGACATCTGTGAATTATGGATTTGCGCTGTCTGTCATGGATGCGCATGTTCTTCATGGGCAGCACACAGATGCTTTGAATTTAATGGGTATATTCAGACGTCCATTTGTTCTGTAAGCCAAGTTGGTCCGTTTCTGGAACAAACATAACCATTCAAATCTATGGATCCATGAAAACCATGAATAGCACATGGATGTTATTCGTGTTCAGTCTGTTTTTCTCGGACCGTTGCTAGAAGACACTCTGAGAATTCCCTCTTAGGCCTAGCAGTGCACAGCAGGATACAGTTCAATGCAAATGAGCCACACATGCAAAAAATGGACACAAAACAAAAACGGACACAACAGACATCACAGATGAAAAACATACCGTTTTTCACAGATGGAAATTGGACACTGATGAATGGCTGTACTTTTTTATGGTAAGGCTTAATATAAAATTTAATCTAAAATGCTGTGTGGAATTTTCACAATTATTCAGGTTTCTACTTTCATAAAATTGATGAATTCTTGTATAATTCATATATTTTTGCCTATAGCAGGTCAAAAGTATAAACTGTTAGCTGTAAAAGGGTTAAAAAAGTGAAAAAAGATATTATAGACCGCAGCTACAAGTAAGGAATAATCTAATATTTTTTCATACTTTATAAAAAAAAAGAAAAAATATTACAGATGCCCCTGTTGGACCTACTATCACAGCGGAGAAGTAGCTGCAGTGATTTTAAAACACAAGGGTGCAGGCAGACATTGCGGCATCCATGTGTGGTTGAAGCCCATCAAAATGATGCGGTCGTGACCCCATGATTTTGCAAGTAAAATTGGGTTATTACTTTCAAAATTGTGTGGCCATTGGCCACTGCATGCTTGGCGGCATGAGACTCGTCAATGTCCGCTAATACCCTTAAAGGGAATGTGTCATCAGAAAATTGTTTAAATCACGTTTTTATGTTTAACATATTTTTAAAGAATTTTTCGTGATGTGAGTTTTAATTTTTTATGTCACTATCTATATTTAAAATTAAAAACCATAACATCCTGCAGTTTTCGCACTGGCTACTAAGTCTAATAATTGGGGAAACTTATTGGTCTGTACAGATCACTTTACTGCAGTTACCTGCTTATCTATCCATGTATGTGCTATCATTACAAGCAGGATTATAATGACAGATAAGACAGGATTCATTATTCACAATAGGCGATTGTCAGAGCTTATCTCTTCTTTCCTTGTACAATGACCTCAGCACAGGTCACAGATTATGCCTAGGCAACTCTCCCATAGAAGTCAGTGAGGTCCCCCCTGACCATTGTGTCTATGATGTAAAGCAATTTTCTTACTGCTTTCTACATGCTTTTAAAGGGGTTGTCTCACCTCGTCACTTCTGCCCTTAAGTCTAGGACTTTTGGTACTCTTGGGGGCTGGTGTCTGCTAGTGTGACTGGCGCCTCAGGCAAGCGGCCCTGGGATGCAGTAACCCCGCCCCTTATCTGTGTGTGCGCACTCCCGAAGCTGCTAATAATTTAATAGGTGTGCTCAGGAGAACAATAGAAACCTCAGCACAGATTTCTTCACATGCCTACCCTCTTGTTTGATTTATAGCTTATGAATATTCAGAGCCTACAGTGATGATGCATGGAAGAGCCAGGTGCACCAAATGAAGCGGCATCGCCCACGGTGCACAGAAAAACATATTTGCATAAAAATAAAGTGAAGGCTTGTCTCAGGATTAGATAACTAGAATTTTGCAAGTAAGGTATGGTTATGTTTTAGGGCACCTACTGTATATGATGATAGGCATCTATTAAAACTGATTTTGGAGGTAACAGACTCCATTGAATTCAATATTGAATACAATAACCAACATGATACTGTTGAATACATCTCATCTGTATCAGAAATCGAAAGTACTTCGCAAACGCATATACAAATATACAGTTGTGTTCAAAACCCCCAAGTGACATTCAATCTTAGTACTTAGTACAACATCCTTTTCCAGTTATAACAGCTTTTAAACGTGAAGCAAAGCTTGACACAAGTGTCTTGCAGCGATCTACAGGTATCTTCGCCCATTCTTCATGGGCAAAAGCCTCCAGTTCAGTCACATTCTTAGGCTTGCCGCTGCAACTGCTTTCTTTAAGTCCCACTAGAGGTTCTCAATCGGATTTAAGTCTGGTGACTGCGATAGCCACTTCAAAATGTTCCAGCCTTTAACCCCTTAAGGACCAAGGGCGTACATGTACGCCCTGTGAATTTCCGATCACCGCTGCGCACGTGGCGTGATCGGAACAAGATGCCTGCTGAAATAAATCAGCAGGCACCTTGGCACAATGCCCAGGGGGGTCCTTTGACCCCCCATGTCAGCGATCGCAGCAAACCGCAGACCTGCGGTTTGCTGCGCTATCTGTAGTCTCTGATCCCCGCGGTCTGTGACCGCGGGATCAGAGACTAAAATATGCCCCAAACGCGAAAATATTATCTGTGCTGCAGATGTCAGCAGTTTAACCCCTTCTATACCGCGGTCCGAACGGACTGCGGTATAGAAGGTGTTAACATGGAGGGAGCTCCCTCCCTCTCCTATCGGGGGCTGCTGTACCTTTGCAGCCCCCCCTACGGGATAGGATAGTAGAGGGAGGGAGCTCCCCTCTCTTCCCATCACCCACTGCTCTCTTATGGCAGCGGGTGATGGTTACCATGGCAGCAGGATGCTTTCAGAAGCGTCCTGCTTGCCATGGTACTGAAACTCTGAATGGGCTTTTGCTAAAGGCAAAAGCCTATTCAGACTTTGTAAAGTAAAAAAATACAGTAAGTACACTATATAGTGTACTTACTGTATTATATAGACACCAGATCCACTGCATCTACAAGAACCAAGTGGGTCTGGGTCAAAAAAAATGTCAAAAAAGTGAAAAAAAAAAGTAAAAATAAGAAAAATACATATCACTGAATAAAAAAAAAAAAAACAAATACACTACACATATTAGGTATCGCCGCGTCCGTAAAAATCTCCTCTATAAAAATATCACGTGACCTAACCCCTCACGCAAATACCGTAAAAAAACCCCCCAAAAAATGGTGTAAAAAAGCAATTTTTTGTCACCTTGCATCACAAAAAGTGTAATACCAAGTGATCAAAAAGGCGTATGCCTCCCAAAATAGTACCAATAAAACCGCCATCTCATCACGCAAAAAATTAGTCCTTACATAGGACAATCGCCCAAAAAAATAAAAAAATATGGCTCTCAGACTATGGAGACACTAAAACATAATTTTTTTTCTAAAATGCTATTATTGTGTTAAAGTAAAATAAATAAATAAAAAGTATACATATTATGTATCGACGCGTCCGTAAAAACCTGCTCTATAAAAATATCACATTATCTAACCCCTCAAGTAAATACTGTTAAAAAAATAAAATAAAAACAATGTAAAAAAAAAACATTTTTGTCACCTCACATCTCAAAAACTGTAATAGCAAGCGATCAAAAAGGTATATGCACCCAAAAATAGTGCCAATCAAATCGTCATCTCATCCCACAAAAAATGATACCCCACATAGGACAATCGCCCGAAAAAAATAATAAAAATAGGGTTCTCAGACTATGGAGACACTAAAACATGATTTGTTTTGTTTTAAAAAAAGATAATATTGTGTAAAACTTAAATAAATAAATAAAAAGTATACATATTTGGTATCGGCGCGTCTGTCGCAACCTGCTCTATAAAAATAACACATGACCAAAACCCTCAGGTGAACACAACAAAAAAAAAATAATAAATACGGTGTCAAGAGCCATTTTTGTCACCTTACATCACAAAAAGTGTAATAGCAAGCGACCAAAATGTCATATGCCCCCCAAGATAGTTCCAATCAAACCGCCATCTCATCCCGCAAAAAAATGAGCCCCTACATAAGACAGTCACCTAAAAAATAAAAAAAATATATGGCTTTCAAAATGTGAAGACACTAAAAAAATCATTTTTTTTCAAAAATGCTGTATTATGTAAAACTGAAACAAAACCCCCAAAAAGTAGCCATATTTGGTATTGCCGCGTCTGTAGCAACCTGCTCTATAGAAATAGCACACAATCTAACCTGTCAGTTCAACGATGTAAATAACAAAAAATAAAAACGGTCCGAAAATAGCTATTTTTTTGCAAATTTTCCATTTTAATCAATTTTTCCAGTAACAAAGCAAGGGTTAACAGCCAAACAAAACTCAATATATATTGCCCCAATTCTCTAGTTTGCAGAAACACCCCATATGTGGTCGTAAACTGCTGTATTGCCAAACGGCAGGGCGTAGAAGGAAGGGAACGCCATATGGTTTTTGGAAGGCAGATTTTGCTGTACTGGTTTTTTGACACTGTCCCATTTGAAGCCCCCCTGATGCACCCCTACAGTAGAAACTCCAAAAAAGTGACCCCATTTTGGAAAGTACGGGATAAGGTGGCAGTTTTGTTTTTATTATTTTAAGGTAAATATGATTTTTGGTTGCTCTATATTACACTTTTTTTTTTTAGGCAAGGTAACAAAAAATTGGAAATACTGAAATTTCATCTCCATTTGCCAATAACTCTTGTGGAACACCTAAAGGGTTAACAAAGTTTGTAAAATCAGTTTTGAATACCTTCAGGGGTGTAGTTTCTTAGATGGAGTCACTTTTTTGGAGATTCTACTCTAGGGGTGCATCGGGGGGCTTCGAATGGGACATGGTGTCAAAAATCCAATCCAGCAAAATCCGCCTTCCAAAAACCATATGGCGTTCCCTTTCTTCTGTGCCCTGCCGTTTGGCCATACAGCAGTTTACGCCCACATATGGGGTGTTTCTGAATACTACAGAATCGGGGCAATAAAAATTGAGTTTTGTTTGGCTGTTAACCCTTGCTTTGTTACTGGAAAAAATGGATTCAAACGGAAAACTTTCCAAAAAATCGAAATTCTGAAATTTTATCTCCATTTGCCATTAACTCTTGTGGAAAACCTAAAGGGTTAATGATGTTTGTAAAATCAGTTTTGAATACCTTGAGGGGTGTTGTTTCTAGAATGGGGTCATTTTTGGGTGGTTTCTATTATGTAAGCCTCACAAAGTGACTTCAGACCTGAACTGGTCCCTAAAAAGTGGGTTTTTGAAAAAAGATTTGCTTCTAAACTTCTAAGACTTGTAACGTCCCCAAAAAATAAAATGGCATTCCCAAAATGATCGATATATGAAGTAGACATATGGGGAATGTAAATCAATAACTTTTTTTGGGCGGTATTACTATGTATTATAGAAGTAGAGAAATTGAAACTTGGAAAATTGCAAATTTTTCCAAATTTTTGGTAAATTTGATATTTTTTTTATAAATAAAAATGAAATTTTTCGACTTAATTTTACCAGTGTCATGAAGTACAATATGTGACGAAAAAACAATCTCAGAATGGCCTGGATAAGAAAAAGCGTTTTAAAGTTATCACCACATAAAGTGACAGTGGTCAGATTTGCAAAAAATGGCCTGGTCCTAAGGTGAAAATGAGCCCGGTCCTTAAGGGGTTAATCTGCAACCATGCTCTAGTGGACTTAGAGGTATGCTTGGGATCATTGTTTGTGAAGGACTGCATCACATTTTCATCCAATATCTCCTGGTACTGAAGAGAATTCATGGTACCTTGCACAGGCTGAAGCTTCCCTGTACCTGTAAAAGCAAAACAGCCCCAAAGCATGATTGACCCCCCGCCATACTTCACAGTAGGCAAGGTGTTCTTTTTTTTTTATAGGCTTTGTACTTCCTCCTCCAAACATAGCGTTGATCCATGGGCCCAAACAGTTCTAATTTTGTTTCATCAGTCCACAGAACACTATCCCAAAACTTTTGTGGTTTGTCCACATGACTTTTGGCATACTGCAGTCGACTCTTTTTATTCTTTGGAGACAGCAAGGGGGTGCGCCTGGGAGTTCTGGCATGGAGGCCTTCATTACGCAATGTGCGCCTTATTGTCTGAGCTGAAACTTCAGTACCCGCATCTGACAAATCTTTTTTCAGTTCCTCAGCAGTCACCCGGGGACTTTTCTCCACTTTGCGCTTCAGGTAGCGCACAGCAGTCGAAGTCAGCATCTTCTTTCTGCCACGACGAGGTAGCGTTTCAACAGTGCCCTTTGCCTTGAATTTGCGAATGATGCTTCCTATGGTGTCTCTTGGTATGTTTAACATATTTGCAATCTTCTTATAGCCATTGCCCTTTCTGTGAAGAGAAATCACCTCTTCTCTTGTCTTCCTGGACCATTCTCTTGACTTCACCATGTTTGTAAACACACCAGTAAATGTCTAGAAGGAGCTGAGTATCACAGTCATTTTAAATCTGCCTAATTGGTGCTTTTTATGCTTGATTGCTGCTCCTTGACATCCACAGGTGTTTTCAATACCTGATCGAAAACACTTGAATGAACCTCTGTTCTTAAGAGTGGTCGTCTTTAAGGGGTTGAATAATTGTGTCAATGAAGAAATCACAAAAAAAAAACATTTAATACTGTATTACAAAAACAATTGATGTCATTTTAGTTGCATTTGGTTCTTTAAAAAGTCCTTGTAAGATTTCATTCTGAACACAATTACAAATGTACACTAAATTCCCTAAAACCCTTTACAGCATTGGGGGTTGAATAATTTTGAACACAACTGTATCAAATATATCTTTATTAGTTCTTAAAAATACAGCTTAAAAGACAGCAAAGTCATTGACACTCCAAGACCACAAGGGGTTGCCGCTATGGGTCTATTATAATATCCCATAAGATATCTGAACAGGGAAAATATGCACAAAAAGTAACAAATACCATATGGTGTTCCCTAATAAAAATGCAAATGCAAATCAACACAAGTGAAACAAGTACAGACCCGGGTCGCGTCAGCTTCCTCAGGATCACCTGATATGGGTGATCTGTGTTGTTTTGTAAGCACCTGCACAGACTCCTTCTGCATCACTTCATATCGTCATTTCACATTGAAATTTTCAATAACTTTGAGTCTTTGAAACTTTCTTGCAATCTGGGTACATTAGGCAACTATAATTGCTCGCTATATACGTGAGAAGAAATGATCAGAAATGCTAGAATAAATGGCTAGCGATGAAAACTATGCATTTCATCTGCCCTCTTGGATGTGCAGAGAATTCCCAATGGATTTTGGATGACATCATCAGATGCCCATTAACTGACATAGTGTGCTGAATAACTGAGAACTACATGGTACGTAATCAGCAAAATGTCTTGATGTATGATATTCTATAATCCCAAGTGTAGAATAATAGCAGGTTACATCAGTTACGGGCAAGGAGAAATAACCTAATTTCTGTTTCTACTCTGTCTGCTGGATTGTGGAATGCCTGTCTCACGTTCACATGGAATTTTATTCTGCACAGTCCATTCACAACATGTGCAGTTTAGTAATGTCCTGTTTCCATAGTAACCGAATGGTTCAATGACTTCTCCGCTCAGTCCCTACTGTTTTAGCTACTGTATTTGAGAGATAAAGAAATAAAGTATAGATTTCTTACATATCATATCTTTGGATGTAACAACTGGAAAAACAGGCATTAATAGAATGAAATATAAATGAGAGACATTAAGATTTCAATCATATTCCTGTGATGTTATGTTAGCAGTTTCTTAAGATGCTTATGATGTTTTCATCTGCATGAATTATCCCTATTTAATTAATTCAGACTGGGATGTATAATAATAATAACGTTAGCATAAAATGGACCATTTCATTACAAAAACATACTTCTATTTTGTTCCAGATGTACTAACCCTGCCTTATATGTAGGCAGTCTATAGATCTGCCAGATTTATCAAAGGAAAATTTGTGCGCCTTTAGACACTTGTCTAACTTTCCAACGCCAATTGACTGGCTTATTTTGCACCTCAATTGTCATGAGACATCGCCTTGCAAAAAAGAGATTTATGTTTTCATGGAAAAGGGGCATGGTTGAGGATATGCCTTGTGCCAAAATTGCCCCACAACATTGGCACAAGGCACATCCTCATCCATGCCCATTTCCAATGAAGCCACACTTCCTTTCTGCAAGGCAATGCCCGTGATGATTGAAACTCAAAAAGTGTTGTACAAAGCATGGGCTCCATTTTTGCAGTGCAAATTAAGCAAGAATTTTGGCGTTTTTAGCTCAGTAAGACTACCCCGCTGTGTTCAGTTATTTCATATACATTTATATATCCTTTTCTATTATGTGTGTGATCCTCACTAGATACTCACATTCAGTATGCATCCTCTCCTTCTCATGGGTCAAATCCTGCCTGAATATTTAAAATTTATATTGTAATTTATGTTTTTTGTGACAGAACTTTAGGGATACAGGTAACCTGTCCAGGAAGCTGTCAGACAACTTGCCCAGTAGCAAACCTATAACTACTTGATTAGGACTATCCCACTCAGCAGCCTAATCAGTTATCCTGAGCTTTCCCTGCAGATGGTAAGAAATCCTACCATTTATTCTTTGGGTAGCTGCTGTCATGTGGACTATACAGTTGGAATAGTTGTACTAGCTGGGATCAAAAACAGAGCAATAAAATGCCAAAGCCAAAACAGTATCCAACAGCAATAGCAGAAACAAGCTATGTCAGAACCAGTAGAGACAAAAGTGCAGAGACAATACATAGTCTGAGGTAAAACACAGTGCCAAGTAAGGAGAAGACAAAGTAATTGGGTAAAAATGCTGGGTCAAAAATACCAGTATACTGACAATTTGCACAGAATAAACTAATAGGTTGAAAATACAATAACTGGCATTGAGCAGTCCCATAGCAGGGTTTGATCAGAGTGCAGAATATTATTATTTATTTAAAAGCGCCATTAATTGCATGGTGCTGTAAATCAACAGCGGGTCACATAAAATATAAATACTGTAAGCATCAAACTACTAAACTGGTACAGAGGGGGAGAGGACCCTGCCCACAAGAGCTTATAATCTACAAGGGAACGGAAGGAGATTTCAGATCTTACTGATTGGCTCTCAAGCCAAGCCTCCTTATGCCTCTTTGCTCCAGAACATTTGAGTTTATCAGACTATGAGCTCTCCTACCTCTTTGCCCGGCTTCTGGAATAGAGATTGTTTAAATCTTTGATTTTCATAATGGTTATTGTAATAATTAAGATCAATGTTAATTTAAGTATACTTTTTGCTCACTTGCCACCAATTCAGGCTAATTTGACCACATTATTAATAAAATGCCATGTACTGTACATGCCATTATTCAATAATGATGACCTACAGAAACAAAATTATATGTCCAAAAAATACTTTTGAAATAGGTGTAGAATTTGGGTAGGTAGGAAACAATTGTTACCTGGGCAGCACAGTGGCTCAGTGCAGTGCTGGTGTCCTAATTTTGAATCTGACAAAGGACATCTTTATGGAGTTTTCATGGGTTTCCTCCTGTACTCCAAATACATACTGATATGAGGGTAAGATTGTGAGCTCCACTGGAACAGTGAGTGATGATAAGGTCTGCAAAGTGCTTGGGAATATGTCGGTGCTGTATAAGCAAGTAAAATCAAATCAGTACTTTCCAAATGTATGGATTTACAATGTTTTATAAGCCACACTATCTGCATTTATACAGATATAATTAGCCCATTGTACCATAACTGTAATGGTAGTCAACCACTTCAGTTGCGTGTGTGGATTTGAAATCCAGTACCAGTAGTGCAAAACCATTGCTTTAGGGCCTTTGAAAAGCCACTGCTTTTTGTTCCATTCACTTGAATGGGAGGGAAACTGTAAATAATGTGCATTGCCGTTACAATGTAGACTGCATGCAGGTAAACATTAAAGAGGATGCAACAATCGCACAATAGCCAGGGCCCCTTCAGCTGACTGGCCGGAGTGCCATGAGTTGGATGCCCACTGATCTGGCAATGATGGCCTATCCTGAAGATAGGGTAATTTCAGCCAGCACCGATCAATCCACCCTGCACGGGAAGGAGCCGTCTCCACAAAAAACAGGAACAAAGGATATCCCAGCAAGCGTGTATCTTTTCTTTGCTTCTTTTATTTCATACACAAATAATCACATATCCCGGACGCGTTTCAGCTAGTAGCCTTCATCAAAACGCGTCCGGGATAAGTGATTATTTGTATATGAAATAAAAGAAGCAAAGAATAGATACACGCTTGCTGGAATATCCTTTGTTCCTATCCTGAAAAATGGACCATCAATATTATGAAACTGGATACCCCTTTAATACAAGTGGAAGGGATATTCTCAATATATAATGCTGGGGTCAACAACCTCCGGCATGCACACCTACACATCTGTTCTTAGAGCTCTCACAGAAGCTAGATTGCTGGAGGTTGCTGACCCCTGATATAATGTAATGGTATATAACTGGGATACTCCATAATGTTAGTCTGACCTCTCGCACTGATTCTGAGCCACTGTCAACCTCCTGTACAGGGAGCTGCAACACCGGTCCATTTAAAGGGCATCTGTAAGGAGAATCAATGTTATTGAGTCGGCCATAATGCCTAATAGGGCTGACCATGCTGATTAAAAACATACTTTTCTTCACCTGATCCGTTGCTGTGTTTAGGATAAATCTGAAAATCAGAGCTTAAGTGCACCTAGGGTGGGCCCTAGCAACTCTGTGCACCCTAGCTCATTTGCTCTGCTTCCCTGATCACTCCCTGTCCACTTGATTTACAGGGCCAGGCACCTAGGTGGAGTGGAGAATATTCAGAGATGCAATTACAAAACATTTTCTAAATTTCTGCTTGCTATTAGTAAGTATAAACATTCAGAGGGTGGAAACTCATACAGACTTATAACTTCTCACAGCTAAGTAATATTCTACAATGTATCAGTCTATAAAATTATTTAAAAGATAAATATGAAGGAAGCATAAGTCTCTATCCTAAAGGATAGCTTCAATACAGCAATGGGTATTGGCATACAAAAACATTTGATAAATGCATAAATAATATAAAAGAAAAGCTATCCTCCCATTTATTTTAGGCTTGCTAGAATGCTCCAGAAACTGTTGATATGATTATTGTACCATATACAAATAGGAATATGTAGATAGAATAGTTTTTTATGTCCTTTTTATGCCATTTTGTTTTGCTTAATACATTCCTTTAAACATTAAGACTAACCTTTTGAACAGCAGGACAGATGAACCATGCATTGTTCGATCCTGAAAGGAAGGCTCCTCCTATTTCCCGCATTGTCTCAGTAGGGAATCTTCTTCTGTTCAGATACTGTAGAATGATCATAGGCTTCGCTGCAAGAAGTTCTTTGTACGTTTGAAATGTTGCTTGTTTATCATGTTCACCAGCTGTGAAGAGGCTCACCATGACCCTGAATGCAGATATAAAAGAACGATTTAAATAGGATGTCGAGAAAATCAGTAGAATTATAGAGTTTGTTTGCAAAGATAATGCAAATTCTTCACTGTTCATAAGAAATAGAAATCTCTAGAAAAAGAGCATTTCATGTCTAAAACAAAGTGAGTGGTCAATATAAACTGTCCCAGCTCATGAGATTTGCATAAAGAAGGACAAAAATAGCAACCAAAAATCAGTTTTGGACTGTACTTGGTATAACGGGCAGTGGGTGTGGACCCACTGTACCAACTAACCGGTTTTATTTTGGGCTAGTCCCGAGGGGGTTATCCTGGTAATCCCCTGGTTTTCACCCTTTAACCAGTATACAGGGATCTGACCTTTACTGCAAGGGACCCACTAGGCCACTACCTCTTGCAGTGGACACACGGGGGTCAGAGGCAGCAATGTGAAGCACCAAGGGTTCAGGCAATATTCATAGTCAATAAATACGCAGAGGACAGGAAGGCAGAGTTTGTGCAAATCTGTGGAACTACTGTATGCCATACTACCAAGGTCAGGACAGGCAGAGGAGTATTAGAGTCGGTTAAAAGGCAGAAGTTCAGTACAGGGACAGACAGAATAACGTATTTTCACTGGTTAAACTAGTAAACTGGGAACCTAAGCTCAAGCAAGGATGAAGAGTGCAGAGCAACATTTATAGCATTAACTAATTAACAGCCCTGCAACTTCACACACAGCAAGAAGAGGAGGGGAGCAGTGGTGGCAAAAATGGTAGTAGTAGTAGTTCAATGAAAAATGTTCTTAATAAAAGGAGCGCGGGAGCAATGGACATAGGCCGTCAGTGTAACACTTGATTTAATCACTAGGTTCCGATCTGCACCCGAATTCCAGTATTCTGTTCCAGCAAAACAGAACACTGGAATTGCTGGATCCAGCATATTTCAGTTATCATCAGCGCCCGACTGATTCTGTTCATTTTTATGAGGTCCATTGGGTTTCCAACTTTCTAGCATGAATCTTGGCATTATTCTGGCCAAAATACTGCTGCATGCAGAGGTATTTTGTCCTTTTTTTCATAATCTGTGATGGAGACTCCTCTCCTGCACATACTGTATGAACCTAGCCTTACCTGGGTCCCAATATAGCAACAAAGTAATATGAAAAATTGATGTGAAGGATGTGGATATGGTTTAAAAATTACTCCAGTTAGCTGATCATAGTAGTAGTGTGTGACAGGCTGTTAAAGGAAATGTGTCACCAAAAATGTTATCTGCCAGTAAAAATCTGATAGCAACAGTTTTTTTTTTACTAACCTGTTTTTATTTTCTGATTACAGATTTTTTTATTTTGTTTTCTGAATATGATTATGGGGTGGCTATCTTGCCTGAGCTGTTCTTAACAGCATTTAGAAGGATTACAAAATTGCTTTAAGGAAGCACCATGGGCCATAGACACAATGGACAGGAGGGGATTGGGGAACCTATTGGCTTTTATGGGAGAGTATTTTAGGCATGCTCTGTGACCTTTGAAGAGGTCATTGTACAAGGAAAGAATAGATAACATTTGATAACGGCCTATTATGAATGGTGGACCCTGACTTATCTTTACACAGAGGTGATATATCCTTATCATTATAGGCAGGTTTAGACTGGCATATAACTGCAGTAAAGTGATCTGTACAAACCAAGAATTGGCGCCAAACTATTAGACTTAGTAGCCAGTGTGAAAACTGCATGAATTTATGTTTTTTTGTTTAAATATAGATGTTTAAATGCAAAATGAAAAATAGCATCACCAAAAATTCTTTAAAAATACCTTAAACATTAAAATGTGATTTAAACAATAGGTCATTTTTTGGATGACACATTCCCTTTAAGATCTGTAAAATAAATGTGAATTGAGGCTAGAGTCAAATCAGTAGCTGCAATGACAATGTGAGTGGAGAGTTAAGACTACAGTTATTATTATTGGGATCTTATTAGGTGCTTCACACTGTAACTTCACAGTAACATAGTATGTAAGACTGATAAAGACCATCCATTTCTTATGCAACCCCTCTACAAGATAAATATATTAAAGAGAATAGGGCCCAATACACCCCCCCCCAATAAATGTTGACAGAATCTGAGAATGTACCATTAATGACCATCCTCTGTTTTCTATCATTGAGCTACACATATTTTCATTTTCCTCTAGTCAAACCAACTTTATTTTCCATTAGTAAAAAAGTGATCACGTGGTATACAAGTATGGAAATTTTTTCAAATGCGGTAAGTCATCATAATGCCATTTCGGAACTTATTGGGACAGATTTACTTATGTTATAGATGGCATAACTTAGGTTTTCTAGACCTTCACAAGATATATTAATATGGCTCAGGCTAGATGATAAATGTGGTAGACACTTTTGTCTAACTCTATACCAACTATTGGTTGGCTAGCTTTGAGACAGAATTGTACCCAAGAATTGTGGTGCAATTTTGGCACAAATTTCACATCTTAGCAAACTCTCAGCATGCAAAGATTGCTTACAGCTATCAGCCTACAGCAGGGCATGATGGGAATTGTAGTTTTACAACAGCTGGAGAGCCGCAGTTTGCCCATCCCTGATCTAAATCATACATTAAGTTACACCCATAGGGCTATTAAGGGCATGTAGGACAGTGTGACACAGGAATCTCAACCTACTATACAATAGTGATGAGCGGCAGGTGCCATATTCGATTTCGACGAAATTCGCGAATATTCGAATGAATATTCGTTTCGTATTCGTCGAAATCGAATATTCGTCATTTTTTCTAGTTATCGCGATTAAAATGCGATTTAAATAATCGCATATTGCGATTTGTACTTAAGGCTACTTTCCTATTGGTTTCATATCTAGAATTAGCGAGGATGACGAATATGACGAATGTATTCGTCATATTCTCAAAACGAAGATAACTAGTATTCTACATCTTCGTTTAGCAATCTATTCGTCAACCTCGCTAATTCTAGCAATCAAATAGGAAGGTTGACTATAGAGACAGTTGTGTTAAATTGCTATGCGATTTTTTTTTTAATACAATAATTATATTACTTGATATGATAATATTATTATAAGTATTCTATTTATTAAAAAAAAAAAAATCGTATAGCGAATTTAACACAGCTGTCTGGTAAGTCAACCTTCCTATTTGATTGCTAGAATTAGCGAGGTTGACGAATAGGTTGCTAAAACGAAGATGTAGAATACTGCTATCTTCGTTTTGAGGAATATGACGAATACATTCGTCATATTCGTCATCCTCGCTAATTCTACCAAGCCAACCATAACTTCTGTGCTCATGGAGCGTCCCCATCACCATGGGAACGTCTCCATATACTAAAATGTACTGTCGGATTTGAGGAATTACGTTGAAATCGCAATGCGATTAATTCAAGTTATATTAATCGCATTGCGATTTCAACTTAGAGCTGGGTTTATAATGGGTCAGCTTGCTAGAATTAACGAAGTTAACGAATATGGAATATAGCAGCAGTGTTAAGTTGAAATCGCAATGCGATTAATTTAACTTAAAGTATTCGCATTGCGATTTCAACTTAGAGCTGGGTTTATAATGGGTCAGCTTGCTAGAATTAACGAAGTTAACGAATATGGAATATAGCAGCAGTGCTAAGTTGAAATCGCAATGCGATTAATTTAACTTAAAGTATTCGCATTGCGTATTTCAACTTAGCACTGCTAGTGCATAGCTATATATTCCATATTCGTTAATTCTAGCCTATGTAAGATAGCAGTGTTAAGTTGTAATCGCAATGCGATTAATATAACTTGAATTAATCGCATTGCGATTTCAACGTAATTCCTCAAATCCGACAGTACATTTTAGTATATAGAGATTTTCCCATGGAAGGGGACGCTCCATGAGCACGGAAGTCGGCAGAAGCGGCAACGGGCACTGACTGGAGCAGCCAGGAAGCCAGGAATCCTCATGACAGGTAAGAACTACTTTTGGGAAGTGGGAAAGAAAAAAATATAACTAAAAAAAAAAAAAAAAAAAACGAATATTCGAAATAGCGAATTTATAGCGCTATATTCGAAATATTCGCGAATTAGCGAAGTGCCGATATTCGCTAAAAAAATTCGCTTTTCGAATATTCGCGCTCAACACTACTATACAACATGAAACATGTGAATATGACAATAGGGGGGTGGTTGCACAGTGCTCTTATGGTTCATTTCATTTGTGTCTGTTCTATGCTTTTACTTCTCATTTTATACTATTTTATGGCTTGCACTGCAGTAAAAGGTACATTTCATATATAAAAGGAAAAGTTTTAGAAGAAAAATAGATAACAGAACTGCAGTTCCCATGGCAACCTACATCCAGTTTCAAAGACAACTTTTATGCTTCTTTTCTTGGATGGTCTGCAAATATGTTTTTTTTTTTTTTATCATTGTTGAAAGAACAAAAGTGTCAAATACTTATTCTGCAGAGAAGGTCTAACACAGTAATAGCCATGTCTTTTTGCACCTGCTCTCTCTCAGTGCCATCAATGGTCATTGTAACAAATACATTATGAAGTTTATGATGCTTATTTTCTTAAATCTTTCTTAGAATCCTAAACAAAAAACCTTGAATATATGTCAATAAAAAAACTGAATCTATACCAGCAGATGATAATGGCTTACAAGCTACATTCTTCAGACTTTGTATTGCAGCTGATCCACATTCGAGTGAATGAGGGACAACTGTGTTCTGTGGTTGCCAGTATTTAAAGGGAAACTGTTACTATTTTTATGTTACTCTAGCTCCTAACAGCTCCAGTGCATGCAGATGAGTCTGTTATAACAGTGGGTGTGGAATCACTGTGTCAACCAACAGATTTGACTTGGGGCTAATACTAAGGATGTTGCCCTGGTATTCACCCTTTAGCCCCTATACAGGGATCTGGACTTTGCTTCCAGGGAATAACCAGACTGTTACCTCTCAAAGTATTCTTTACGTGGTTAAAAGCTGACCCATGGTGGTCAGAGACATCAGTGCAGAATCCCGAGGGGTCAGACAGAATAGAAGTCCAGGGTTAGGATGGGTAGCATAGTATAAATATGGTTAACAGGCACATTTCTGGTAAAGAAGTGAAAGGGCAATACTATCGCAGCACAGGCCAGGTCAGGCAGCAAAAGGTCAATACAGGTAAACAAGCAAAGGTCAGTACTTGGACAGAAAACAGTATACAACACACCTTAGCAGTAGCTTAGTAAACTAGTTAACCTACTGTTCAGACACCCTTCCACTGGGGAAGGTACCTAAAGTACACCAATGTTGTCAATCATTGGCTGATGAAGATCAAGGTGTGCACGACCTGGACCTTTAAGAGCCAGATGGAGCACATGCAAGCCCTGTGGGAAGAGGAGGAGAAGCCATTCTGACAACCAGGCTTAAGCCTCCATGTAGGAACAGAGCAGGCCCGGTGGCAGATGACAGCAAGATGCAGGTCCAGAATGCCAGGTAAGTAAAGCAGGACAGCGGCAGCTTGCAGCCACTGCTGAAACAGAGCCCTCATATTTATGACCTCTTGGCCAGGGGGTGGGGAGATTCAGGAGCTCATGAATATTTGCATTCTGTCATGCTCTGGTGCCGTTCACCATGAATATCTGCATTTTGTCATGCTCTGGTGATTTCACTAAAACAGCTGGGTCAGTTTAAGAAAATGACCCAGCATTTTACTAAGTGGGTTATTTGGCACATACTGTACCACCTACCTAAACATTATTGTACAAAAAATATGTTGTTGACTTGGCCTTCAAATTCCTCAGATCTCAATCTTAAACTAGTATCTGTGGGATGTGGTTGGAAAAAAGTCCAACTGAAAGGCTCTACTGCTAACCTCTTGGTGTCAGATATCACAGGTAGAGATGAGCAAAGTTTTGAAAAATTTGATTCGGCGATTTGCTGAAGTCAGTTTGTTCCAAATTAATTCATCAGACAGGTGTTGGTAGTGGGAGACTCCATTATTAGGGGAACAGATAGGGCGATCTGTCACAAAGATCATGATCGCCGTACAGTGTGCTGTCTTCCCAGCGCTAGAGTTCGACACATCGCGGATCGGGTTGACAGATTAATGGGGGCGGTCATGATCCATATCAGAACCAATGACAAAGTTAGAGGAAGGTGGAGAGTCCTTAAAAATGATTTCAGGGATTTAGGTTAAAAGCTTAGGGAAAGGACCTCAAAAGTAGTATTTTCTGAAATACTGCTTGTACCACGAGCCACACAAGAAAGGCAGCGGGAGATTAGAGAGTTTAACAAGTGGCTCAAGAACTGGTGTAGGAAGGAGGGGTTGGGTTCCTGGAGAACTGGACCGACTTCCCTGTCGGCTACAGGCTCTATCGTAGGGACGGGCTACACCTCAATGGGGAAGGGGCAGCTGTGTTGGGGAGAAAGATGGCTAGAAGGCTGGAGGAGGGTTTAAACTAGGGACTGGGGTGAGGGTAATTACAATATAGTAGGGGAAGATAGTGCAGATAGAGACCAGGGGCAAGGTAGTGGGACTGGGGGAGGAATGGAAGGGGGGACTAGAGCAGTTCAGAATGAAAGGTGTAGGATAAAAAATACACATAAACCTTTCAAATGGACAGACTAGATGGGCCAAATGGTTCTTATCTGTCGACACATTCTATGTTTCTATGTTTCTATGTATACTAATGCCAGCAGCCTGATTAACAAGACTGGTGAACTGAAATTAGTGATGTGTGAGGAGGACTATGACGTAGTGGGAATAACTGAGACATAGCTGGATGATAGCTATGACTGGGCAGTTAATATAAAAGGTTACAATCTGTTTAGAAAGGATTGTCAAAACCGGAGAGGTGGAGGGGTCTGCCTCTATGTGAAGTCCTGTCTAAAGCTGTACATCCCATAAAGGAAACAGGTTCTTGGCAATAGCCAAAGACAATTACCTTTCCCAACTGGTTCAGGGCCCCACTAGAGGGACGGCCATACTGCACTTAGTATTAACCAATAAACCTGACAGAACAACAGATGTGCAGGTTGGGGGACACCTAGGAAATAGTGACCATAAAGTAATAACCTTCAAATTATCCTTCAAACAAGAGTTTCTAAAGGGAGGAACAAAAATACCAAACTTCAAAAAAGCTAAATTTAGCCAACTAAGCGAGGCCATAGGCCTAACTAACTGGGACAAAGTCCTCAAAAAAAAGCATAGCAGAGCTGGAGTGGGTTCAGAGGAGGGCAACTAAAGTAATAACTGGAATGGGGCAACTACAGTACGCTTTAAGGTGATCAAAATTAGGGTTATTCACTTTAGAAAAAAGACGACTGAGGTGAGATCTAATAACTATGTATAAATATATCAGGGGTCAGTACAGAGATCTCTCCCATCATCTATTTATCCCCAGGACTGTGACTGTGACGAGGGGACATCCTCTGTGTCTGGAGGAAAGAAGGTTTGTACACAAACATAGAAAAGGATTCTTCACGGTAAGAGCAGTGAAACCATGGAACTCTCTGCCTGAGGAGGTGGTGATGGTGAGTACAATAAAGGAATTCAAGAGGGGACTGGATGTATTTCTGGAGTGTAATAATATTTTTAATAATTTTCAGTTTTATATACTATGTTACTATGTTAGAAATCACTATAAATTAGGTATACCCACGCCACTCTGCCTAATCATATTCCTCCCAGTTGGTGGCCCAGTCTCAGTGTGAAGGCTTAGAAGTTGACCCTTTCCTGAGTGCCGACAGTAAATTTACATTGGCACATGGCTCCCTCCGGCAAGGATCAGGGTGATGGTACCAGAGATGGTACCCAGCATTTAGGTGCGAAAGCCTTCCTCAAAGCAATAAAAATGAGAGATTTATAACAGGGATGACCATTATCCCATGTGGATCCCTTCATAAGGTCCGGGATCCCTGCCTACTATGAAGCTAGTGGCATTTTGCTTTTAAAGTTATTGGGGTTAAAACCAGATGCCAAACATGGTGGATTACTGCAACACTATACCTAGCGCATGAGCACTTGCCACATCTCTCTCTATGCTAAACTCACAGGACAATGGCGGAGACTGCATGGAATGAGGCTTTTATAGGGCTGTGACATCAAAGGGGATGGCTACCTATGTATTGGTTGGCTCCACGGCATTATGGGTTATCTTGCGTTCTCAGGCTTCTTACTTTCACTTTGTAACATGCACAGTTTTAGGAAAACCTGATTTGTTGCCATGAAGAGCAAGGAAATTCGACTTTGTTGTGAATCAAAGTTTTCCTAAACTTCAGACCAAATTTCTCTTTGAATGCTTTGCTCAAAACTAATCACAGGATACCTTCAGAAGTCTAAGGGAGTCCATATCTCAATCGTTCAGAGCTGTACTCACGGCACGTGGGTAATACTCAACCTGTGAAAAAATAATATGTCATGCTGACAATTTAGAATACTACTCATCACCTAAAATAACCTCTATACCTGAAGTAGTACAGCACAGCGTATTTTGTAAAAGTAGAGGTGGTGTCACATACAATTTCATCCATGGAAAATATGTTCTTGAAAAACTGGCAAATTAGATAAGGTTGTTACCTACAGGTACTGTATATATAGTCATTTGATTAAGTATTGCAGAGTAGAGAATTTTACTAAGACTACCACCCATGTATTACTCAAATATATAATTACTGTATTTGATGCATACTCAGCAAGACCATTTACATGCCATAGAAAATAATAGATGAAATCATAATCAGTGGGAACCTGAGAAAAAATTAAAGAGATTGAAAACAAACTGAACTACTGTATGCACCACATAATTACTAGTATTCTACTCTTATAATTTCCTGGAGGTGCTACTTGAGGAATTCCAGGTTACTTTAGAAATTCAAATTACAAAATAAAAATATTATACCTGGAAGGAAAATGATTAAACTGCATTTTTTTTCATTGTGTGGATGATTTGCATTTCGGGACCTAACACTCACCTACCAGTGCCATATGGGCAATACTAGGAGCCAGTGGGCATTACAGGAATGTATAGGCCGGCTCACAGCAAACTCCTCAGTTAACTCCAGCATGAAACCATGCCTGCAATGGGAGAAGGGAGAGGGCTGTGAGCCACACCCAAAACTGGCCCAGGCCTCACAGGTGCACTTAAATGTAGCCTGTGGATGGAAAACAGGCTACATTTACATAGGAATTTATACACCTCCAAAATTATATATACACAAACCAACTGAAAGGTGGCATGAAGCAGGATGTGCTCAACCCAAAAATGCATTTGTGCATATATATACAGGGGAGCAGATCCTGCACTTGTGGCCCATTGCCCGTTTCTCAAACTCATTTAACCCCTTCTAACTCAGTGATTTTTCCATTTTTGTGTTTTTATTTTTCACTTCCTGCCTTTCCAGAGCTATAACTTTTTTAATTTTTAATTTACATAGCCATATTGTTTTTTGCGGGACAAGTTGTACTTTCTAATGGCTCGCATCACTTAATATTGCATACTGTAATGGCAGTTGCTGACCTCCGATGTTCCCTTACTCACCGCCACAGTTCTGGACTCCATGTCCTCCTTGGCTTTTTTGGGAGGTGAAGTGACCAAAAAATGGCGAATCGGCCATTTTGATGTTTTTTTCGTCATATGGGATAACTGTTTTTTATTTTTAAATAGTATGGGTGTTTTCGCAAATGGCGATGCCCATTATGTTTTTTTTTCCAAGAGATTAAAATTTTTATAGATTTTTTTCATTTATTTTTTAAATATTTTCAAAAAGGTTTTTACATTTTATTTTTACTTTCTTTTCGGCGCCCAAGGGCCTAACATCATGCAATCCTTAGATTGCCACTTTTATATATCAATGGAAATAAATCCAACGACTTACAAAGGTTAAAATAGACAAATCGCCAGGATCGGATGGCATACACCCCCGTATCCTAAGGGAATTAAGTAATGTCATAGCCAGACCCTTATTTCTGATATTTTCGGACTCTATACTGACAGGGAATGTCCCACAGGATTGGTGCATAGCAAATGTGGTGCCAATATTCAAAATGGGTCCAAAAACAGAGCCCGGAAACTATGGGCTGGTAAGTTTAACATCTGTTGTGGTTAAACTGTTTGAAGATTTTATTAGAGATGCTATCTTAGAGGAGCTTAATGGAAATAAGCAAATAACGCCATATCAGCATGGCTTCATCATGAGAGATCGGTCATGCCAAACTAATTTAATCAGTTTCTATGAGGAGGTAAGTTCTAGACTTGACAGCGGCAAATCAATGGATGTTGTATATCTGGACTTCTCCAAAGCATTTGACACTGTACCACATAAACGGTTAGTATATAAAATGAGAATGCTCGGACTGGGAGAAAATGTCTGCATGTGGGTAAGTAACTGGCTGGGTGGTTATTAATGGTACACACTCAGATTGGGTTACTGTCATTAGTGGAGTACCTCAGGGGTCAGTATTGGGCCCTATCCTTTTAATATATTTATTAATGATCTTGTAGAAGGCTTGCATAGTAAAATATAAATTTTTGCAGATGACACTAAACTGTGTAAAGTAATTAACACTGAAGAGGACAATATACTGCTACAGAGGGATCTGGATAGATTGGAGGCTTGGGCAGATAAGTGGCAGATGAGGTTTAACACTAACAAATGTAAAGTTATGCAGATGAAAAGGAATAATGCAAGTCAGCCGTACATACTAAATGGTAAAACACTCGGTAACACTGACATGGAAAAGGACCTACAAATTTTAATAAACAGCAAACTAAGCTGCAAAAACCAGTGTCAGGCAGCTACTGCCAAGGCCAATAAGATAATGGGTTGAATCAAAAGGGGCATAGATGCCCGTGATGAGAACATAGTCCTACCTCTTTACAAATCACTAGTCAGACCACACATGGAGTACTGTGTACAGTTCTGGGCTCCTGTGAACAAGACAGACATAGCAGAGCTGGAGAGGGTTCAGAGGAGGGCAACTAAAGTAATAACTGGAATAGAGCAACTACAGTACCCAGAAAGGTAATCAAAATTGGGGTTATTCACTTTAGAAAAAAGACGACTGTGGGGAGATCTAATAACTATGTATAAATAAATTACGGGTCAGTACAGAGATCTCTTCATCATCCATTTATCCCCAGGACTGTGACAAGGTAACATCCTCTGCGTCTGGAGGAAAGAAGGTTTGTAAGCAGACTTAGAAGAGGATTATTTACGGTAAGAGCAGTGAGACTATGGAACTCTCTGCCTGAGGAGGTGGTGATGGTGAGTACAATAAAGGAATTCAAGAGGGGACTGGATGTATTTCTGGAGTGTAATAATATTATGGGTTCTAGCTACTAGAGATAGGTCGTTGATCCAGGGAGTTATTCTAATTGCCTGATTGGAATCGGGAAGGAATTTTTTATTCCCCTTAAGTGAGGAAAATTGGCTTCTGCCTCAAAGTTTTTTTTTTTGCCTTCCTCTGGATCAACTTGCAGGATGACAGGCTGAACTGGATGGACAGATGTCTTTTTTCGGCCTTATGTACTATGTTACTAAACAAAACATTCTGTATATTCCATTACTGCTGATCGCAGGGATTAGCCCTGAGTGTCTGCTGTATGAAACAGCAGAAACCTGGTGTCTATAGAACCTGCTGTGCTCACAGGTGGGCGCCATCTTTAAAGACATGACTTTTGCTGTACTATTACAGAGGAAGTTGGGAAAGGGGCTACTCGAACAGCTGATTGGCAGGGGTCCCGGATATTGGACCCTCATCAATTGGATACTGATGACCTACCCAGAGAATAGCTCATCAGTGTAAGGCCTCATGCACACGAACGTGTGCACCCCGTGCCCGTGCTGCGGGCTGCAAATTGCGGCCCACAATGCTCGGGCACCGGCCGTGGGGCAGCCGCAGCGGATCGCAGACCCATTCACTTGAATGGGTCCGCGATCTGCCCGTTCCGCAAAAAGATAGGACATGTTCTATCTTTTTGTGGGACGGAAGTACGGAACGGAACCCCGCGGAAGCACTCCGTAGTGCTTCCGTAGTGTTCCGTTCCGTCATTCCATTCCGCACCGTTCCGCATCTCCGGATTTGCGGACCCATTGAAATGAATGGGTCCGCATCCGTGATGCGGAATGGCCACGGAATGGTGCCCGTGTATTGCGGATCCGCAAATGCGGTCCGCAATACGGGCACGGGGTGCACACGTTCGTGTGCATGAGGCCTTAATCTACAGGAAAACCCCTTTAATGTAGATTACAAAGCTTAACTTCTTTGCTGGCTTATGAATTTAGTACACATCTTACAGAGGTTTTATGCAGATCTTGCCTTTATCTAATATATTGGCTATGAATGGTGCCTGGTCATGATGCTTTATTATTAAACAGTGTAACACGTAACCTTTACTGGTGATCATTAAAAATCACCCAATTTGTGCCCTTAAAAAGCAATTAATAATGTGTCTGAGCAGGACAAGGAAAGGAAAATTCACTCACCCTCACACTTGCCCTATCAAACTATAAGCCTAGAAAAGCGGAATGGCCGCCCCAATAGGGGCGATCCCGTGTCAGGAACCTCCTGGTAGGCCCTTAATGTATAGGTATCTATCCTTTGTAATGATCATTTAGGGCCTATTAGGAGGTTCCTAACACCGGATCGCCCCTATCGGGGCGGCCATTCTGTTTTGCTAGACAGGGCCTATAGTTTGATAGGGAAAGTGTGAGGGCGAGTCGATTTTCTTTTCCTTGTCCTGTCCAGCCTCATTCTTAATTGCTTTTTAAGGGCAAAAATTGGGTGATTTTTAATGATCATCAGTAAAGGTTACGTTTTATATTGGTGAATATACTCTGTGATTACATTATAATTAAGTTACACTAGTGACTACCCGACTTCTAATGTCTATGGCCCTGATTTATCATACCTTCACTCCAGAATTCTGACATCAAAAAGTCACAAAATAGGACTTTTGCGACTTTTTTGCACCCACTTGCGCAACATTTTGCGACTTTTTGCACATGTACAGCACTCACTCCAGTTTTGTAATATGGGTGGAAAAGTGGGTGTGGTGAGTTATGTTAATGAGTTTCACTCCAGATTTATCAATGATACTTTTTTTAAAAAGTCGCAAATAAGTCGCAATCTCACTCCAGCAGCAGGGTGGAGTAGAAAAACTGGAGTAGCTTCTCTAGACAGAAGTGTTAGGTTTATGGACAAGCCAAATTTATCAAACAACATGCGACATTTGATTAATGTGGCACAAACACAGACCTAAGCAAAACTGACTTCAAATATTCTCCTAATGATACATCCCCCCTAATATCTATCAGAACTGTGAAAAATGTATTATTAACCCCTTAAGGACGAAGGGCGTACATGTACGCCCTTCGTCCGCACTTTAAAGATGGTGCCCGCTCCCGCACGGAGCGGGCGCATGAGCTGCGGGTAAACGCTTGATTCATCAAGCTGACACCCGCAGCTCATGTCCGCGACCGGCAGCGATGCCGATCGCGGACATTTAACCCCTCAGATGCCGTGGTCAATCCTGACCATGGCATCTGATCGCGCAAAAACCGAAAGTTTCACTTTCGGTTTTTGCTCCGGCTCCCCTGATGGCCACAAGGGGGAGCCTGAGCATGCATGTAGTACCCTAGGTTTCTGTGAATGAAACCTAGGTTACTACACAGTATTCCTATGGAGGCTATGACTAATAGGCTCCATAGGAAATATGCGATTGCATCTTATAGTTCCCTATGGAAACTATAAGAAAGTGGTAAAAAAAAAAAAAAGTTTAAAAAATAAAAATTAAATAAAAAAAATATAAAAATTCAAATCACCCCCCTTTCCCCAAAATGAAAATAAAATAAATAAAAAAATAAAAAAATTACACATAATGGGTGTCACAATGTGCGAAAACGCCCATACTATAATAATATTAAAAAATATTCACCATACGGTAAACATAAAACGGAAAGAAAGCGTCCAAATGGCTAATTCGCCATTTTTGGACGCTTCATTTCCTAAAAAAGAATAAAAAGTGATCAAAACATCATACGCACCCCATAATGGTATCAATTAAAAGTTCAGATTGCCCCGCAAAAAATGAGCCCCTACAGTGCTCCGTACGCATAATTACAAAAAAGTTATAGGGGTCAAAACATGGCAACAAAAAAATAAAATAAAAATTCCCACTTTTAATTTTTTTTTCACTATCAAAACGCAAGAAAAACTATACATATTAGGTATTGCCGGATTCGTA
Organism: Bufotes viridis; assembly: GCA_033119425.1. Classification (NCBI taxonomy): domain Eukaryota; kingdom Metazoa; phylum Chordata; class Amphibia; order Anura; family Bufonidae; genus Bufotes; species Bufotes viridis. Next base: position 248,352,950 of record CM065590.1, read on the forward strand.
CTGACCTGAAAAATAAAATTAACCAGTCAGTTTTATCGCAAATCGAACGTTGTAATTTAAAAACCCGTAAAACTGTGGTGAAATTGCTTTTTTTTTGCAATTTCACCCCATTTGGAATTTTTTTCCCGTTTCCCACTACATCACATGCAAAAATAAATGGTAGCGTTAAAAAGTACAACTTGTCCCGCAAAAAATAAGCCGTCATATGGCTATGTGAGCGGAAATATAAAAATGTTATGGCTTTTGGAAGGCAGGGAGCGCAAAACAAAAATGCAAAAATCCCAAAACCCCCGGTCCTTAAGGGGTTAAACAAAAAAACTTATTGTGAGGCCATGCATAATGAACACAAATTATAAGCACATGCAGTTCTAGTATCAAATGGTGCACTACCATGTTTTTGGCAGCTTTGTGAGCTGGATTTTGCACATGGTTAATGCACGCCCAAGAAATGCATGGTAAAACAACAATCATTTGTGGTAAAACAGCATGCTTTTACTGCTGTACATATGATATCACCCATATAGCTGTTTTCACATACTTGAGGGTGAAACCGAAATGGATCTTAAAAGTAGAGAATTACACAGTTTGTATTTTGTGTGCTTTTGTTTAACCCCTTAAGGACCCATGACGTAGCTGTACGTCATGGGTCCGGTTCCTAAACATGGCGCCGCTCCCGCTCGTTGTGGGCGCCATAGCTGTGGGTGGCCGCCTGCTTCTTGAATCACCCCCCTTTTCCCAAAATAAAAATAAAAGAACAAAAAAATAAAATTATACACCTCATGGGTGTCGCAATGTGCAAAAACGCCCATAGTATAAACATATAAAAATTTATTCCCCAAACGGCAAATAGAAAAACTGAAAAAAGCGTCCAAATGGCCAATTTCGCCATAAATAAAACGTGATCAAAAAGTCATACACACCCCATATTGGTATCAATGAAAAGTTCAGATTATCCTGCAAAAAATTTGCCCTGATACAGCTCTGTACACTTAATTACAAAAAAGTTATAGGGGTCAAAATATTGTGACAAAAAAATAAAACAGATTTTTTCCCACTTTTGAATTTTCTTTCCCAATCAAAGCGCAAGAAAAACTATACATATAGGGTATCAAAGGATTCGTACTGACCTGTAGAATAAAACTGACTTGTTAGTTTTATCGCAAATCGAACGTCGGAATTTAAAAACCTGTAAAACTGAGGTGGAATTGCTTTTTTTTGGGCAATTTCACCCCATTTGGAATTTTTTTCCCGCTTCCCACTACATCACATGCAATAGTAAATGGTGGCGTTGGAAATGAAAACTTGTCCCGCAAAAAACAAGCTCTCATTTGGCTATGTAAACGGAAAAATAGAAAAGTTATGGCTCTTGGAAGGCATGGAGCGCAAAACGAAAACGCAAAAATGAAAAATCCCAGGGTCCTTAAAGGGTTAATGCCTTTGTGATCAAAGGCTTAACTTGAGGTTTCTTGACAAAATGTGTAAGGCACCACAGTTAATACAGTGATGTCATAATACAGTGATACAATCTCAGTAATATCAATATTACTCTCAGTTAATAGAGATAATTATATCATAGCACGTGGTAATGATCAAAGTAAAGTAAAAGCACACTGGTCACATTCATGCAGAGATGATGCTACATTGATAACAATAACATTTCACTACATATATCACAAAAGTGAACAAACACAAAGATGTCATAGTGCATGACAAATGCAATCATGTCATAGTGCATAACAAACACGATGATGTCGTAGTGAATGCCAAACACAATGATGTCATAGTGCATAACAAACATGATGATGTCATAGTGCATAACAAACATAAAGATGTCATAGTGCATAACAAACACAAAGATGTCATAGTGCATAACAAACACGATGATGTCGTAGTGCATGACAAACACAATGATGTCATAGTGCATAACAAACGTGCCAAAGAATTTAATCTATGGAAGCAAAGAGCTTCTGGCATAATATGTGCCAATTATTGTTAAATAAGTTAGGCCACATAGGTCTGTCTGTATCTTTCCCCTCCCACTCATACCCTGCCCACTATAGGAAAGGGGGAAAAGTTGCAAATTTTGTGGCAAAATGGGACTTACACCACAATTTGTGACTTTTTTACGACATAATATAGTCTGTATGGAGCTTATATGCTCTCCCCAGGATTGAATAGGTTTCCCCTAGGTTCTCCAGTTTCTGCCACATTTTAAACACATAGAGATTGGCACCCTATGAAATCCCAGCATATGTCAGCCTCATTGGTAACTGTTTACCTTGCTGCCTTATCCCAATTTGGGTTATTTATACTGCTTTATAGTGCATTGTAAGATAGAATAGATATACAGGATGCAAAAACAAAAATGCAATGACACTCTGCAACTAGCGCTCTGCTACAGGTACTTGCATCCCTTGATCTGATTGAAGCTGTTATGGCACCAGACGGGGTTACAAGCAGAGAATACCTGGCAAGCATGCTGCACCTGCGCTCCCTGTATTTTGTGTGGCTGTCAAGGCCCATAACAGGTAGGAACTAATGTTAGGGACCACTCATAGAGGCGACCTTGACGTGGTGAGTGGCTTATTACGCTTTGGCCAAAATGTACACTAATACCTCTGTGGAAGCTATACAGATGTAAATTTATTATTGATCAGGCTTCCGTTTCCCTTCCTTTCTCCATAATGTATTTTTAAGTTATTTTACGTTTTTAAACATCTTCCACCTGCACTTTGGATGTAGCCTTATAAAGATTTTCTTTTGCAGGACAAGTTGTAGTTTTTAATAACCCAATTTCGGGTACACATAAATTGCTGATTAACTTTTATTATCACTTTATGAAGTGGGTGGAAAAAAACAGCTATAATGCAACTGAGTTTTTATGTGATAAATGTTGCTCCATTCATTTTTCATCATAAATACTGTAACATTGTAACTTTATTTTCTGGGCGCAAATAAAAAAGGGGGTCAGTCAGCACATCCCAATGCACAGGTGCACGTTGCCATGGCTAGAAACACAAAGAAAAAAAATACAATGCAACATCACTCTGTAAACCAAATAAAGTATAAGAAAGTATTCTGATGCTAATGCTACGCTTATTTAGTAAATTTGATATTCTTGGCAAATACATTTTGTACAAAATTATTTGGGCTTGTCTGCCAAACATCAAGGCGATCTCTGTAAGACAGGAACCTAACACTAAATTCTATCTGTTATGTGCCATGACGGCCACCATAAAATTCATGGAGTGCAAGTTCCACATGCATATTGGGCCCACTCTGATTTTTATCATTTTTGGTGCCAAAATGGCCTCCATTAAATCCAGATAATGCAGGTACCGACATGCATGCCAAGCTCACTCCACAACTCTCCTGGTGCCAGAAGGCCCCCAACGAATGCAATGAGAGTCCATCCTCTACCTCTCCTGGTGCCAAAAGGCTTCTAGTGAGTTCAGGGAAAGTAGGCTACTGCTTTATACTTACACTAATTAAAATCAGCCTATGGGGCAGACAGGCTGGTCAGGAGTGCAATACTGAAGAGTCAGCCACTCCTCTGGTACAAACTGCAAAGAAAAAAGGGGTCAGTCAGCATATCCCAATGCGCAGGTGCACACTGCCATGGCTAGAAACACAAAGAAAAAAAATACAATACAAGAGCACTCTGCAAACCAAATTTAGTGTTAGGTTACCGTCTTACAGAAATCACGTTGACATGTGGCAGATGGGCCCAAATAATTTTGTACAAAATGTATTTGCCAGGAATCTCAAATTTACTAAATAAGCGTAGCATTAGCATCAGAATACTTTCTTGGTTTGCAGAGTGCTGTTGCATTGTATATATATATTTTTTTTTCTGGGAGAGTACGATTACTCTGATATCTAATATATTTCTTTAATGTTTTTGTACTTTTGCACAAATAAGACCATTTAAAAAAATAAAGAAAAGAAAATGTTTTTGCCTCACCACATCCCAAAACCCATAACTTTTTTACAGTGTTCACCATACTGGTTAAATTGTATAATAATTGTGAGTGCAGGTCATTAAGGATTTAATATTTGCAGTTTTTACCATTGAAACGTTTTTATTTTTTTACTTGAAAATGTTTTTTATTTAATAAAACTTGTCACTTTTTTTTTTACCATTTACTAGTCCCACATGGGGACTGTAAAAGGTGATCTTTTGATCAACTCTATAAGATATTTAGATTGCAATTCAGTACAAATATATTTGACTATCAGGGCTATACTGACAGTCACCAGCAGGCTGCATGAGAGATGTAGCCTGCTAGGAATATACAGATGGTAGGCCTGGCCTTTACTAGCTTCGGGCCTGCCATGCACAGATATTGGCACCCCACAATTTCATTTATGGGGTGCTGATGGGACATAGAGGGAGCTCCCTGCCTCTAACCCACTTATATGCTACAGGTACTATTGATCACTGGATCTTAGGGGATAAACAACCTGGATTTATGCTCCTGCCAGTCATTGGGATAAGTGCAGAGGCTCGGCTAGCAGTATTACCGGTTATGTCATCAGTCCTACTGGGTGGGTTTTACTGCTGCCCTAGCCATTTTACAGGCTTGGACAGCTCTAAAGCCCACCCATATAGCGCAGGGCAAGGAAGAACATCAGAGCATGAAACACTACACTCAGAGGGGCTCCCTGGGTGAAGAAGGTAAAGATATGCCCAAGTTCAGCTCTGAACCTGGACAACCCTCTTAATGACAGCCATATAATTACGTATTGGCGGTCTTTAAGAGGTTAAAAATCTGTGTCATATTGAATCTTTGAAATGAATGCAACAAATATTTGAATATTATTTGCCATTAAAGCCCAAGAGAGGTAGGTGTTAGCCCTACCACCTACTGTCTATGAGGTAAACTGGAATGTCAGCAACAAGTCAAATTCAAGTGGTGATTACATTAAAACATTTTTTGTAAATGTGGTTCCATGAACAAAAATATTTCCTCTTAGGAGAACAGTTATGCTCTATACTGAGATTAAGCGCACATCCATTCTTTGAATATTTAAGCACATTAACAAAAACAGAAGATGTGCATCACTATCCCAAGTGACGAGCACAGCAAGAAGTCCAATTTTATTTATTTTTTTTGTATTTTTTTTAAATTTCTAGTCATCAAATATTCAGTAGCTCAAAATGAGCATCAAGTCAGATTGTTCTGCAGTTTCCATGGATGCAAGAATAATGTTTTACAACTGCATCACATTTACTCATCCACCTTGTAGAAAAACTATAATGATAGGAGAAATAATAACAGAGGAGAATCTTAAATAGCAGCTCGCAGTTTTTACTTGAGCTCTGTTTAGGAGTCATGCTAACTGTTACATTAGGGAACTGCATTGCCAGCTCTTTCCCAATTTAATGTTATTATTAACAATGCCCCTGGTTTGAAGAAAACCGAGGAGCTGAGCAGAGAAGCTGAAAAAAAAGAAATTCAGCATAATATTTTCATCTTAATTTCTGCTCTTTCTGTGGTTAGTAGTCCATTGGGTGGTCCCATTAGTGATTGACAGCTGTTTCTGTGAGCACATTCATACAGGAAAAGCTGTTAATCACGCAGTGAGACCACCCACTTGACTCCTAAAGCCAGAAAGGCAGAGACTTAATTGAATCAAGTACAATTTATAGTGAATTATTTCCCATAACACTATATCCATCTGCTCAGCACCTCCTGCTCTATAACACGGTGTCCACAGATCACATAGCATGGTCAATGTGACAGGAGTGACTCTAGTAATAAGGACACAGGCCAGGCTTTAGGAAAATCAAATTCAGCCCGATCTCCCTGCAGTAGCCGTCAGCAGAACACAGATATATTTTATAATAGCCTACATTATGTGATTTCTTCATGGAGCTGTCCTGTTACGCATCAGCTCATTGGAGGAGCTTAATTGAGTGATATTCATTAACACAATATAGGTTTGATTATATGAGATTATATTTTTTCTTTCAGTAGGCAAAGCAATATTTTGTAGAAATAAAAAGCTTACATGAAGTAAAAAAAAATACAAGCTTGTACTGTTTAATCGTGAAATTGCTGGCACTTTGCAAACAAACCAAGTTCATTGTGTACATTTTCTGTTTTCTTGAATTGGGTTTGAAAGGTTTGAAGGTCAAATCAAGATGCTGATTTGGATTTCATACTCTTCTATGGGTTGTGATGTGAATACAAGTCAGTTCTGATGTACGGCATGTGATAAGCATATTGGGGCTGATTTACTAATCCTGCCTAATAATTAGACAATATAAACTTTAGAGTAGACAGTCTAAAGATGAACCAAATTTAACAAAGCAGTGGATGCTACGTAGATGATAAATTTGGTGCAAAGCAAGACATATTTGTCTAACTCTATATCTAACTCTGTAACTTCATATCAAGTAGCTGAGTAGCTGCTGTACACACACCTAAGGCTACTTTCACACTAGCGTTTTGGCTTTCCATTTCTGAGATCCATCATGGGCTCTCAGAAGCGGTCCAAAACGGGTCAGATTTGCCCTAATGCATTCTGAAAGGAAAAGGATCCGCTCAGAATGCATCAGTTTGGCTCCGATCAGTCACCATTCCACTCTGGAGGCGGACACCAAAAAGCTGCCTGTAGAGTTTCTCTGTCTGCGATGTGGTGCGGAGCAAGACAACACAATAGAAAACGGATCCGTCCCCCATTGACTTTCAATGGTGTTCATGATGGATCGTCATGGCTATAGAAGACACAATACAACCGGATCTGTTCATGATGGATGCATGCGGTTGTATTATTATAATGGAATCGTTTTTGAAGATCCATGACGGATCCGCAAAAAACGCTAATGTGAAGTTAGCCTAATTGTCTAATTTGGAGAAGCTTGGTTGGACTGTTCCTTGTATCCCATTGCTATTTCTCTTTGGATTTTCTTGGTTGGGCAGACTACAGTCAGCGGCAGGCTTTTCTTTCAGAGTCTGTTGCTATGGATATGTGTGCGCCTAGTTATTTCAGAACCAAGTTAACTGCAAGAATGATGACAGGTCCAGGAAAAGAAAATGGTTTTCATGTGCTGGATTCTATGAACAGGTTTATGAATTATTAAACTTACATGTTTACCCTACCAAGCCCACCTGGGACCATATTAAGAGAGTATAACGCTTATGACATTATACATATACAGATTATAGTATCAGACTGGGTGATACCTTGCTGCCATCAACACTGGGAATTTTATATAAAGAAAGCACATATTGTTGGTGTAAAAGTGCTACAGTCTTCCTAGAGTAGCTGAGATAGTACATTTGGACTAGAAGTAATTAAAGGGAATCTGCCGCCAGCGACCACCCTATCAAACTGCTTACATAGACAAATAGTAGTAGTAGTTCACCTGATTAAAATGCTGTAACAGATTCTCTTTAAAGTTTAAATACTAGGAATGTTTATGCAATGAAAACCTTTGTAATGTTTACATTGATAAAGTGCAAAAGCATGGATAATAATGATAACAATAGAAACTGTTGGGGGTACCCCACTGTTCTGGCATTAAAATGTCACAGAACTAACTTTTTTGGTTGCAACTGCCCATAAGAAGCACCTTAGAGGAGAAAAATAAGAAAAAAATATTTGTCATCACAACTCCAATATTAATCAGACTTAGAGCCCCAATCAAACCCCCAGTGTTAGTCAGACCTCAGATCAGTACCCGAATGTTAAGACTCCAATCAGACCTCAGATCAGACCTTCAATGTTAATAAGACCCCAATCAGACCAGACCCTCAGTGTTAATAAAACCCCAATCAGAGCTCAGATCAGACCCCCATTGTTAATAAGACTCCATCAGACCTCAGCTCAGACCACCAATCAGACCTCAGATCAGACCCCCACTGTGAATAAGACCCCTATTCAGACCTCACATTGGACTGCCAATACAAATTAGACCCCCATTCAGACCTCAGATCAAACTCCCATGTTAAATAAACCTCAGAGCAGACAAAAAAAAATCAACTTACCTCTCCTGCTCAGGACGCTGGAGCTGCTCCTGGAGCATAATTCCTTTCTGTGTGCACCTGAACAGTCTGTTATCTTCTGCTGGCAGCGACTTCATCTGTTTATGTGGCCATTAACAATAAAGAAGGACTATATACTACGATCTTCATTATTAAGTGCCAAATTAATTCAGAATGTATCACATTTCTTCTCAAACTTTGGCGAAGCTGCCGAATCAAAGTTTTCAAAATTTCATTCATTTTCAAACAAAATCCATAAAACTGTGGCGGAATTGCCATTTTTTTTCCCAACTCCATCCCATTTTGATTTTTTTTTCGAGCTTCCCACTACATCATATGCAATAAAAATAGAGCCATTAGAAAATATAACTTGTTCCACAAAAAACAAGCCCTCATATGGCAATGAGGGCTTGGTAGTGAATGAAAAACAAAAACATAAAATTGCTGCATCATGAAGGGGTTAACTATAATTGACTTATGGAGACACTAAGCTATATTATCATGTAAATAATTGGTCTCTACAAGGTGGCATTCATTAGGCACTGTACCTCAGTATCTCCTGAGCACTTTTTGGCAGTATTAACTAAGTATTTGCTGGAAAGATTGCTGGTGTTTATGAGGAAAAGATTACTATGACTATGGCATTCTTTTTAAAATAATGGACAAATATTAAAGGCGTTGTCCCACAAAAAATATTCTGCAGTTTTCAAACCTGGATCTGAATACTTTTATAATTGCACACTGAGTTATTCAATGAAATCTATCTGTACAGCGCCATCTACTGTTTGCTCTATTTTCTAATTTCTCTGTCCTGCTCACTGAGATGGAAGCACATGCTCAGTTCCATCCTTTAAATGCCATCAGGTCTAGTAGAAAGAACACACCCCAGAGATCTCTGGATCAGTGTAAGATAAAAGGCTGGTTCTAGCTTTATTAGAAATAGGTTGCCAGGTACTATATGATGTCTGATTTTCATTTTTCAGATTATTCATGGAATAAGCCCTTTAGGTAGAGGGGATAATTGCTTTCTCTATTTCTCTGTCTGATACAAATAGATCAATTACCCCTTGTGTGAAGGGGTCTTCTGCTTTTATAGTAACTACAGAGGAATAAGTAAAATAATTTATAATTCTTCTTATAGAAATTATTTACCCCTTTATTTTGCTCAAGAGAGGCATATCAAATATGTGCTTTTGGAGAGGGGAAAGAAAACGTGAAAATAAAAAACAAAAACAGCGTACAACTATAATGAGAGCATTTAGGAAACAAATAAATGTCTTACATTTACACATCTCATGAATTTAGGCAGCCAAATAGGCAGAAAGTGGTCTAATCAGCTTCCCTTCATGCTTTTTCTAAGGGCATGTATTCCCATGTGCCTGCAATCACTGTGTGCTGCCATCCAGAATCGAAGGACTTAGTCATGTCCAATACAGAGTGTATCCATGGTTTTGTGTTTCCGTGGAAACATCCAGCAGTGATCTCAATGAGAAATGAACTAATAAATACAATGTATATATTTTTATAGACATATTTGCATACAATTAGTATTATTAATATGCCAAATTCTTTATTTCTAGATCTTTAGATGGAAACTCTGTTCATCCTTTCGGTTAGTTCTTATCTGTCAAGTGTGAACTTTCATAGCCAGAATATTGGACTAACATATATGCGAGGCTATTCTATTCAGTAAAAAATATATACTGTATGTCAACAGGACCATGCAAAAAATAGATTATATTGAATCTGTCATACCTATCATTGATGTAAAAACAGCACCCATGATACCAATGTGAACAAAGCATAACATCGATAAAACATGCAGTATTATGTACTAATAAAACAAATGTTTAATGAATTAAATATGTAGAGTATTCTTTACCATCCACTTCTGTAAGATCCTAAGTCCATAGTTGTCAACAGTTCTGGGAAAGGGATGGAGCTGAGTCCAAAATGGAGGGGGATGGGGGGGGGGTTGCTAATAAAGCCCAAAGTGGCTGGTTTATGGGAGTTTCCTGGGTGTTTCTTGGCTATCGTGGGGTAGTCCCAAGATATGTTGGCAACTATATAAGACTTTACTTGTCTGTTAGGGGATGCTGAGGCTGCAGTTACTCTGATTGAACCTCATGACCCTTCTACCACATAGAGGACACTGATACTATAGGGGACACATCATGGTTGGGGGCCCTCGATACAGAATTTGTATAGGCGATCTAGGAATTTCAAGGTATGCTCTGCAGGTTTGTGTGTGTATCTGCTGCATCAAATTGCTGGCTATACATTCACACAGGCCTAGGATTGTTTCTCTACAAAGCTGACATTTTACAATGCTGATAGGCAACACAGCACAATAGGATAATATAGGATAAATTAACCTAAAGTCTGTCTTTTCTGACCATGAGGTCTATGGTCTTCTCCTACAGTATATTGTTTATGCGTCTCTGGACAACCGCAGAATGATTGTTATCTTTTAAATACTTTGGAATACAGAAAACACTGTTAATAGTAGTTCATTCTGCAGGGTAACCACTATACGCCAAGGTTCTCTAAATTCAACACATTTCATAGGCAACCTCATGAATAGAATACCATTTAGACATACTTTTTAGCATATAATTACATCTATTGACTATTTCATGTGGATCTATTCAATATGTTTGTTCTAATAGATTCCATGCTTGAATGAAAGTAGAAAATATCCCATTGAGTTTGTTTTCCTTTCCTGAGTTATCTAGTGTGAGCTGAGGAGAAATAGGAATTACATAATGTTCTCTATGTGTCTTGTAGCTAAGAACATTTCAGATGTGATTTTAATGTATCAACAATTAATGAAGAATAAAGGGGGGAGCTTTGTTGTTCTGGAGCTTGTCTACAATATTCCAACCCTTATTTATGGCAAGCTATGTAGTTTGGCCTATGTACTATTTCAGTGAACCTGTCACCATAAAATGCAATGTGACCTGCAGGCAGCATGTTACAGCTTAACCACATCAGCCCCCCTAGCTTAAACACCCTTAATGACCAGGCCACTTTTTACAATTCTGCACTACACTACTTTCACCATTTATTGCTCCGTCATGCAACTTACCACCCAAATGAATTTTACCTCCTTTTCTTCTCACTAATAGAGCTTTCATTTGGTGGTATTTCATTGCTGCTGACATTTTTACTTTTTTTGCTATTAATCAAAAATTACCGAAATTTTTGCAAAAAAATGACATTTTTCACTTTCTGTTGTAAAATTTTTCAAAAAAACTACATTTCTATATAAATTTTTCTCTAAATTTATTGTTCTACATGTCTTTGATAAAAAAAATCCAATAAGTGTATATTTATTGGTTTGGGTAAAAGTTATAGCGTTTACAAACTATGGTGCAAAAAAGTGAATTTCGGCATTTTGAAGCAGCTCTGACTTTCTGAGCGCCTGTCATGTTTCTTCAGGAGCTAGAATGTCAGGAAAGTATAAATACCCCCAAATCACACCATTTTAGAAAGAAGACACCCCAAAGTATTCGCGGAGGGGCTTGGTGAGTTCATGTATCATTTCATTTTTTCACAAGTTAGCGGAAAATGACACTTTCTGAGAAAAAAAAAAAAAAAAAAAGTTTCAATTTCTGATAACTTCTGGCAAAAAAAAAAAATCTCAGACGGACTCACTATGCCCCTCAGTGAATACCTTGGGGTGTCTACTTTCCGAAATGGGGTCATTTGTGGGGTGTGTTGTACTGTTCTGGCATTTTGGGTGGGGCTAAATTGTGAGCAGCCATATAAAACCTAAAGGTACTCGTTGGAATTTGGGCCCTTTGCGCACCCAGGCTGCAAAAAGTGTCACTCATGTGGTATCGCCGTACTCAGGAGAAGTAGGGCAATGTGTTTTGGGGTGTATTTTTACATACACCCATGCTGGAGTGAGAGAAATATCGCTGTAAATTGTCAACTTTGTATAAAAATTTTTAAAAGTTGTCGTTTACAGAGATATTTTTCACACAAAGTAATGGGTATATGTAAAAATACACCTCAACACATTGCCTACTTCTCTAAGTGCGGCGATACCATGTGTGCCACTTTTGCAGCTTGGAGTGCACAAAGAGCCCTAAAACAATGAGTACCTTTTAGAATTTCACAGGGCATTTTTACGCATTTGGATTCCAGACTTCTTCTCACGCTTTAGGGGCCCCTAAAATGCCAGGGCAGTATAAATACCCCACATGTGACCCCATTTTGGAAAGAAGACACCCCAAGGTATTCTGTGAGGGGTATGGTGAGTTCATGTAAAATTTTATTTTTGTCACAAGTTAGTGGAATATGAGACTTTGTAAAAAACAAAATTAAAAAAACAAAAAAAACAATTTCCGCTGACTTGTGCCAAAAAATAAAAATTCTGTGGACTCACCATGCCCCTCACAGAATACCTAGGGTGTCTTCTTTCCAAAATGGGGTCACATGTGGGGTATTTATACTCACCTGGCATTTTAGGGGCCCCTAAAGTGTGAGAATCCAAATGCAAAAAAATGGCCTGTGAAATCCTAAAGGTACTCATTGGTTTTAGGGCCCCTTTGCGCATCTTGGCTGCAAAAAAATGTCACACATGTGGTATCGCCGTACTCAGGAGAAGTAGGGCAATCTGTTTTGGGGTGTATTTTTATATATACCCATACTGTGTGTGAGAAATATCGCTGTAAACGACAACTTTTTAAATTTTTTTATTCAAAGTTGTCAATTTACAGAGATATTTCTCTCACCCAATATGGTATATGTAAAATACACCCCAAAACACATCGCCCTACTTCTCCTGAGTACGGCGATACCCATGTGTGACACTTTTGCAGCCAGGAGTGCAAAGGCCTAATTCAATGAGTACCTTTAGGAGGGCATTTTTACGCATTTTTCTTCTCACGCTTTAGGGCCCCTAAAATGCCAGGGCAGTATAAATACCCCACATGTGACCCCATTTTGGAAGAAGACACCCAAGGTATTCCGTGAGGGCATGGTGAGTTCATAGAAGATTTTTTTGGCACAAGTTAGTGGAAATTGATTTTCATTGTTTTTCTCACAAAGTCTCCCTTTCCGCTAACTTTTGACAAAAGTTTAATTTTCATGGACTCATTATGCCCCTCAGCGAATACCTTGAGGTGTCTTCTTTCCAAAATGGGGTCACATGTGGGGTATTTATACTGCCCTGGCATTTTAGGGGCCCTAAAGCGTGAGAAGAAAAATGCGTAAAAATGCCCTCTAAAAGGTACTCATTGGTTTTAGGGCCCCTTTGCGCATCTTGGCTGCAAAAAGTGTCACTCATGTGGTATCGCCGTACTCAGAAGAAGTAGGGCGATGTGTTTTCAGGTGTATTTTTACATATACCCATGCTGGGTGAGAGAAATATCTCTGTAAATTGACAACTTTGAATAAAAAAATTAAAAAGTTGTCGTTTACAGCGATATTTCTCACACAAAGTATGGTTATATGTAAAAATACACCCCAAGCACATTGCCCTACTTCTCCTGATGCAGCGATACCACATGGTGACACTTTGCAGCCAAGATCGCAAAGCCCTAAAACCAATGAGTACTTTAGAATTTCACAGGACATTTTTACGCATTTGGATTCTCACGCTTTAGGACCCCTAAAATGCCAGGGCAGTATAAATACCCCACATGTGACCCCATTGTGGAAAGAAGACACCCCAAGGTATTCCGTGAGGGGTATGGCGAGTTTACAGAAAAAAAATTTGGCACAAGTTAGCGGAAATGGTATTTTTATTTATTTTTTTTTTTTTACAGTCTCACATTCCACTAACTTGTGACAAAAAATAAAATTTTGCATGAACTCACCATACCCCTTACGGAATACCTTGGGGTGTCTTCTTTCTAAAATGGGGTCACTTGTGAGGTTTTTGTACTGCCCTGGCATTTTAGGGGTCTCCACAATCATTACACGTATGGCCAGAATTAGGAGTTTTGCGATTCTCCTTATATTGACCATACGGGTAATGAGAATTTTTCCGTTCAGCCTCTGCGCTGAAAGAAAAAAATGAACGTCTAGATTTTTCCATTCACATTGATCAATGTGGATGAAAAAATCTCTAAAAAATATTGCAAAAAAAGAGGGAAAAGCTATAAAGCTGCGATCGCTAAGGGACCCTAAGGCCTCATTCAGCGTCCGCAATTCTGTTCCATAAAATTTTGCGGAACAGAAGTGTGGATACATTCAATTCTATGGGGACAGACTTTGTCCCGCTCGGATCCATAATTGCGGATCCGTGGTGGAGATCCGCAAAAGTATAGAACATGTCCTATTCTTGTCCGCAGTTGCGGATAAGAAAGAGCATTTTCTATATAGTTCTGGCAATGTGCGGATCCGCAAAATGCGGAAAGCACATTGCTGGTGTCCGTGTTTTTGCGGATCCGCGGATTTGCGGATCCGTGGATCCGCAAAACACATGCGGACATCTGAATGAGCCTTACAGGGGTGATCAGTGACAGGGGGTGACAGGGGTGATCAGGGGGTGACATGGGAGATCAGGGGTTAATCAGTGACAGTGGGGGTGGTGGGTGGGTGGGGGGCGGTGGGGGGTTGTGTGGTGATTGGTGCACTTTGATATTTTTCTCTGGTGGTCCCAAGCAAAGGGACCACCAGAGAAGCGAGCAGCAAGCAGATCAGGCGCTGTTCACAGAACAACGTCTGATCTGCGATTTTTCTGCCATATACAGCCTGCCAGCGCACGATCGGCGCTGGCAGGCTGTAGTATAACTACATGCGAGCGCGCCGATGGCGCGCATTGCGCATGTGCGGGCGCGTGCTCGCGTCATCTCGCGTCTCGCGAGATGACGCGCCGATGCGTCGGATCAGAAGAGCCCGGCCGCCGCGAGAACGCGATCCTGCGTGCGGCGGTCCGGGAGTGGTTAAGAGTAGCTGAACAGATTGATATATTGTTTTGTAGGAAAATGATTCAGTATAACTTGTATTTTATACATTTAAATATTTGCCATTTCTGAGTTCAGTTGTACACAAGGCCATCTTATAAATGATTCAGAACATTCTCTGTGTAAGTGTGTATACAGTGATAGCTGTCAATCACTGATAGTTGAACAGGGGGAGGTATTATCAGTGATTGATAATATTCTCTGTGTAAGTGTGTATACAGTGATAGCGGTAAGTAACTGATAGTTGTAGATGGGGAGGTGTTATTAGTGACCAATAACATTCTCTGTGTAAGTGTGTATACAGGGATAGCTGTCAGTCACTGATAGTTGAACATGGGGTAGGTATTATCAGTGATTGATAATATTCTCTGTGTAAGTGTGTATACAGTGATAGCGGTAAGTAACTGATAGTTGTAGATGGGGAGGTGTTATTAGTGACCAATAACATTCTCTGTGTAAGTGTGTATACAGGGATAGCTGTCAGTCACTGATAGTTGTACACAGGGGAGGTGTTATCAGTGATTGATAGCATTCTCTGTGTAAGTGTGTATACATAAATAGCTGTCAGTCACTGATAGTTGTACATGGGGAGCAGGGGCGTACATAGAAGTCACTGGGCCCCATAGCAAGATTCTGATTGGGCCCCCTAACCCCGCCCACTACCCACCCTTGGCCCATCCCACCTCCTGTCCTGACTCCTCCCCTGCCACACGCCCATTTTTCAATAAAGAAATGTATACATACGTTCCTACAGATAACACAGTGATGGCACTCTGATTACCAAAAATGTAGTAGTGTTACCTGCAGTCTTATGTAACACCACAGATAACACTAGTGTAGATCATGTGGTAGTGTTATCTGCAGTCCAATGTAAAACCACAGATAACACTATTGCTGATAATGTGGTACTGTTACCTGCAGTCCTATGTAAAACCACAGATAATACTAGTGTAGATCATGTGGTAGTGTTATCTGCAGTCCTATGTAAAACCACAGATAACACTAGTGCTAATAATGTGGTACTGTTACCTATGTCCTTAGTGTGCCTCCCATGGACCCCATGCTGGCGGCGCTGCCTCCTCTTCCTTTTTCTTCTTCTTACCCAGCACAGAATGTCCTGATGTAGCTGTGTGAAGACATAGGAACACTGTGGGCATGGTGATGGTGACACACAGGGAGAGACACACACACATACATACAATTCATTGGATCACCAACATATTTCCTATATATATATATATATATATATATATATATATATATATATAACGGAAAAACAAACAGCACTCCAAAGTTCAGTGAAGTTTCCTCTTTATTCACCCGTGTGGTGCAACGTTTCGGCTCTGCTCTAAAGAAAGGCTCTAGAGCAGAGCCGAAATGTTGCACCACACGGGTGAATAAAAAGAAAACTTCACTGAACTTTTGGAGTGCTGTTCATTTTTCCATTTTTATTATTGGGGTTACATGCCAATCCCCTTGAACGAGCACCCGCTTATCCATTTTTTTGGTTGGTGCCGCCATTTTTCTTCAAGTATATATATATATTTGGAGAGAGAGAAAGACAGAAAGACAAATACATACATAGGTGTAGACAATAGATACACACAAAGACACACATTATATATATGTATTTGTGTTCAAAATTATTCAACCCCCACTGAAATTGAGTGTTTTGGCCAATTCGACATTGATTTTGATAATTTCAGTCATCTTGTTTACAATTAAATCAAAGAGGCACTTGTAAGTCAGACAAATATAACATAACATTTATAATGAAATAACCACAAATGTCTTTTCTGTGCTCACATCATTATCAGTTTTATTCAACCCCAAGTGACATTCAATCTTAGTACTTAGTACAACATCCTTTTCCAGTTATAACAGCTTTTAAACGTGAAGCATAGCTTGACACAAGTGTCTTGCAGCGATCTACGGGTATCTTCGCCCATTCTTCATGGGCAAAAGCCTCCAGTTCAGTCACATTCTTAGGCTTGTGCGCTGCAACTGCTTTCTTTAAGTCCCACTAGAGGTTCTCAATCAGATTTAAGTCTGGTGACTGCGATGGCCACTTCAAAATGTTCCAGCCTTTAATCTGCAACCACACTCTAGTGGACTTGAGGTATGCTTGGGATCATTGTCCTGTTGAAAGGTCCAACGTCTCCCAAGCCTCAGGTTTGTGACGGACTGCATCACATTTTCATCCAATATCTCCTGGTACTGAAGAGAATTCATGGTACCTTGCACACGCTGAAGCTTCCCTGTACCTGTAGAAGCAAAACAGCCCTAAAGCATGATTGACCCCCCGCCATGCTTCACAGTAGGCAAGGTGTACTTTTCTTCATAGGCCTTGTTCTTCCTCCTCCAAACATAGCGTTGATCCATGGGCCCAAACAGTTCTAATTTTGTTTCATCAGTCCACAGAACACTATCCCAAAACTTTTGTGGTTTGTCCACATGACTTTTGGCATACTGCAGTCGACTCTTCTTATTCTTTGGAGACAGCAAGGGGTGCGCCTGGGAGTTCTGGCATGGAGGCCTTCATTACGCAGTGTGCGCCTTATTGTCTGAGCTGAAACTTCAGTACCCGCATCTGACAAATCTTTTTTTAGTTCCTCAGCAGTAACACGGGGACATTTCTCCACTTTGCGCTTCAGGTAGCGCACAGCAGTCGAAGTCAGCATCTTCTTTCTGCCACGACCAGGTAGCGTTTCAACAGTGCCCTTTGCCTTGAATTTGCGAATAATGCTTCCTATGGTGTCTCTTGGTATGTTTAACATCTTTGCAATCTTCTTATAGCCATTGCCCTTCCTGTGAAGAGAAATCACCTCTTCTCTTGTCTTCCTGGACCATTCTCTTGACTTCACCATGTCTGTAAACACACCAGTAAATGTCTAGAAGGAGCTGAGTATCACAGTCATTTTAATTCTGCCTAATTGGTGCTTATTATGCTTGATTGCTGCTCCTTGACATCCACAGGTGTTTTCAATACCTGATCGAAAACACTTGAATGAACCTCTGTTCTTAAGAGTGTTAGTCTTTAAGGGGTTGAATAATTGTGTCAATGAAGAAATCACAAAAAAACATTTAATACTGTATTACAAAAACAATTGATGTCATTTTAGTTGCATTTGGTTCTTTAAAAAGTCCTTGTAAGATTTCATTCTGAACACAATTACAAATGTACACTAAATTCCCTAAAAGCCTTTACAGCATTGGGGGTTGAATAATTTTGAACATAAGTGTAGGTATAGACAATAGATGCACATAAAGACACACATTATATAAATATATATATATATATATATATATATATATATATACACACACGCATTCATACAGATACATAGACACACACATATATCCATATGCACACATATATATATATATATATAATTGTATGGGTGTTGTGTGTATGTATATATAAATTATATATACATACACACAACACCCATACATAGATATATATAGACACATATTTACATACACCCATTAATAGGTATACTGTACACTATACACACATAACAAACATAGATTGGTCACTTACCTTTCTATTTGGAGGTTGCAGGAGAGGAGCAGTCAGGAGGCACGGAGGAGGGGGAGCACCGCTGATGGCATGCAGAGGTTTTTTCTTCCTGACCTCTGCATGCTTCCTTCTGAGCGCGCGGACCTGGCAGCATCAATCAACGTCAGCAGGCACGTGTGTAGAGCCGGCTCCTCATTGGCTCAGGGTGCCTGCTGACGAGTAATGCTGCTGCCCTGCGGTCCTCCAGAGCCTCCATTCCCAATCCCGATACCAGACACAGTTAAATAAACAGGGGTGGGGAGGGCCTGGGCCACCTCAATGCTGGCCCATATTATCTATAATCTAGTGACAGTCTCTGTCTGTGCAGAGTAGGGGGCGGGGCCTTCCATTCGCTCCGGGCCCCCCTGTGCTGCGGGCCCCATAGCAATGGCGTGGTCTGCCTATATTGGCGGTACGCCACTGATGGGGAGCTGCAATTAGTGATTGATAGTATTCTTTGTGTAAGTGTGTATACATAGATAGCAGTCAGTCGCTGATAGTTGTACACAGTAGGTGTTATCAGTGATTGATAATATTCTCTCTGTGTGTATACAGTGTTAGCGGTCAGTCACTAATAGCTGTACACGGGGAGGAGTAATTCGAGACCGATAGCATTCTCTGTGTAAGTCTGTATACAGGCATAGCTTTCAGTCACTAATAGTTGTACAAAGGGGAGGTGTTATCAGTATTTGATAGCATTCTCTGTGTAAGTATGTATACAGAAATAGCTGTCAATCACTGATAGTTGTACACAGGGGAGGTGTTATCAGTCATTGATAGTATTCTTTGTGTAAGTGTGTATACATAGATAGCTGTCAGTCATTGATAATTGTACACAGGATATGTTATCAGTGATTTATAATATTCTCTGTGTAAGTGTGTATACAGTGATAGCGGTCAGTCATTGATAGTTGTACATATGGAAGGTGTTATCAGTAATTCATAGCGTTCTTTCTGTAATTGTGTATACATAGATAGCTGTCAGTCACTGATAGTTGTACACAGTAGGTGTTATCAGTGATTGATAATATTCTCTCTGTGTGTGTATACAGTGAGAGCGGTCAGTCACAAATAGCTGTACACGGGGAGGTGTTATTAGAGACCGATAGCATTCTCTATGTAAGTGTGTATACAGAGATAGCTGTCAGTCACTGATAGCTGTACAAAGGGGAGGTGTTATCATTATTTGATAGCATTCTCTGTGTAAGTATGTATACAGAGATAGCTATCAGTCACTGATAGTTGTACATGGGGAGGTGCAATCAGTGATTGCTAGCATTCTTTGTGTAAGTGTGTATACATAGATAGCTGTCAGTCATTGATAGTTGTACACAGGGGAGGTGTTATCAGTGATTAATAGTATTCTCTGTGTAAGTGTGTATACAGTGATAGCGGTCAGTCACTAATAGCTGTACACAGGGGAGGAGTTATTAGTGACTGATAGCATTCTTAGTGTAAGTGTGTATATAGGGATAGCTGTCAGTCACTGATAGTTGTACACGGGAGGTGTTATCAGTGATTGATATCATTATCTGTGTGTGTATACATAGATAGCTGCCGGTGACTAATATTTGTACATGGGGGAGGTGTTATCAGTGTTTGATAGCGTTCTTTGTGTAAGTGTGTATACAAAGATAGCTGTCAGTCATTGATAGTTATAAATATGTAAGGTGTTATCAGCAATTCATAGCATTCTTTGTGTAATTGAGTATACAGAGATAGCTGTCAGTCACTGATAAATGTAAACAGGTGAGGTGTTATCAGTAATTCATAGTATTCTCTGTGTTAGTGTATATACAGAGATAGCTGTCAGTCACTGATAGTTGGACACAGGGGAAATGTTATCAGTGATTGATAGCATTCTCTGTGTAAGTATGTATACATATATAGCTGTCAGTCACTGCTGGCTGTACATGTGGGAGGTGTGGGGGGCTGCACAGGCTTGTACAGTGGTCATAATGGGAGATTTTAACTTCCCAGACATTGATCGGGGACATGGTTCTGCCTCAACTGCAAAGGGGAGAAGATTCCTCAACTTGCTGCAGGACCACTTTATGGGCCACTTTGTAGAAGCTCCCACTAGGGCAATGCTCTGTTGGATCTGGTCATTTCTAATGATGCAGAGCTTGCTGGACATGTTACTGTTCGATAAACACTAGGTAATAGTGACCACAATATAATTATATACCCCCTAAACTATAAGAAGCAAACTCTGTCAGAGCAAAGACACTGAATTTTAAAAAGGCTAATTTCCCTGGGTTGAGGGCAGCATTTTAGGGCATAGACTGGGAGCAGCTACTGTCACATAATAATACTGAGGATAAATGGGAGAGCTTTAAATCCACATTGAGTAATTGCACTAAAAAATGTATTCCTTTAGGTAACAAGTATAAATGGCTAAAAATAAACCCCCATGGCTTACAGCCACTGTAAAAAGGGCAATGAAAGACATAAAAAATGGTATTTAAAAAATACAAATCTGAGGGGTCAGCTATAGCGTTTACAAAGGGCTTAATAAAATCTGTAAAAAGGAGATAAAATTAGCAAAAATATAAAATGAACAGCAGGTGGCAAAAGAGAGCAAAACAAATCCCAAAATATTCTTTAAATATATAAATGCTAAAAAACCAAGGTCTGGGCAGTTAGGTCTCCTTAATAATGCTAAAGGGGGGTTAGTCACTGAAGATAAGGAAAAGGCAGATGTCTTTTTTTTAGCTCTGTATATGCAAAAGAAGAGAAAGGAGCTGATATCTGTGGTGCTGGGGCCGTTAGTTCATCTAGTAATATACTTAATTGGCTAACTGTAGATATGGTCCAAGATAAGTTAAATAAGGTAAATGTGAACAGGGCTCTGGGTTCAGATGGATTACACCCAAGAGTGCTTAAAGAGCTCAGTTCAAATCATTGCTGTGCCCTTGTTTATAATTTTTAAAGATTCTCTAGGTACTGGTACAGTGCCAAGTGATTGGCGCAAGGCAAATGTGGTGCCCATATTCAAAAAAAGGAACTAGGTCCTCCACAAGTAATTATAGACCAGTTAGTTTAACTTCTGTTGTGGGAAAAATATTTCAAGGACTCTTAGGGGACTATATACAGGAGTATGTGACTGTACATAATATTATAAGTGATAACCAACATGGGTTTACCAAGGACAGAAGTTGTCAGACTTAGGCTACTTTCACACTAGCGTTTTGGCTTTCCGTTTGTGAGATCCGTTCAGGGCTCTCAAAAGCGGTCCAAAACGGATCAGTTTTGCCCTAATGCATTTTAAATGAAAAAGGATCCGCTCAGAATGCATCAGTTTGCCTCCGTTCAGTCACCATTCCGCTCTGGAAGCGGACACCAAAATGCTGCCTGCAGCGTTTTGCTGTCCGCCTGACGAAACAGAGCCAAACGGATTCGTCCTGGCACACAATGTAAGTAAATGGGGACGAATCCATTTTCTCTGACACAAACTGGCACAATAGAAAACGGATCCGTCCCCCATTGACTTTCAATGGTGTTCAAGACGGATCCATCATGGCTATAGAAAACATAACACAACTGGATCCATTCATGACTGATGCATGCGGTTGCATTATGGTAACGGAAACATTTTTGCAGATCTATGACGGATCCGCAAAAAACGCTAGTGTGAAAGTAGCCTAACCTGATTTTTTTTTATGAGGAGGTGAGTAGTAGCCTGGACACACAGGCGGCTGGGGATATAGTGTTTCTGGATTTTGCAAAGGCTTTTGATACTATCCCTCATAGACGTTTAATAGGTAAAGTAAGGTCTATAGGATTGGAAAGTATAGTTTGTAATTGGATTGAAAACTGATTGAAGGATTGTGTCCAGAGAGTTGTGGTCAATGATTCCTATTCAGAATGGTCTGGGGTTATAAGTGGTGTAAAAAAAAAAAAGTTAAGTTTTTGATTGTTCTCCACATCCACATAATTGTTACTTTATGTAGGATGGTTATTGTGGTACTTGTAGTCCGTTGCTGGCATCTTCCATTGTATGGATTTTTTTGCTGTTGATTGCCATCAGCAACGGACTACAAGTGCAGGATATGCTCCCCTATATACATGCGCAACTGCATATGGGTTTGAGCATATCCTGCCTGTTTAACACCACGTTTTCTAATGGTTTATAAGTGGTGTACCCCAAGGTTCAGTGCTGGGTCCTCTATTATTTAATTTATTTAATAATGATATCGAGGACAGGATTAATAGCACCATTTCTATTTTTGCAGATGACACAAAGCTATGTAGTACTGTACAGTCTATGGAAGATGTCCATAAACTACAGGCTGACTTGAACACTCTGAGTGATTGGGCATCAACTTGGCAAATGAGGTTCAATGTGGATAAATGTAAAGTTATGCATCTTAGGCAGTAATAATCTCTGAGCTTCATGTGTCCTAGGTGATGTTACACTGGGAGAGTAATTTATAAAGAAAGATTTAGGTGTCCTTGTGGATGGTAGATTAAATTACAGCATACAATGTCAATCAGCTGCTTCTAAGGCCACCAGGATATTGTCATGCATTAACCGAGGCATGGGCTCCCAGGGCAGGGATGTAGAACGACCAATTTACAAAGCGTTGATGCACCCTCAACTGGAATATGCAGATTATAGAAAGGACCCACTACAGCTGGAAAAAGTACAGAGGAGAGCGACTAAACTGATAAGGGGCATGGAGGGTCTTAGTTATGAAGAAAGATTAAAGGAATTGAATTTATTTAGTATTGAGAAGAGACATCTAAAAGGGGACATGGTTAACCTATACAAATATTTAAATGGGCCATACAAAAAATACGGAAAAAAACTGTTCCATGTAAAATACCCTCAAAAGACAAGGGGGCACTGCCTCCGACTGTAGAAGAAAAAGTTCAGTCTCCAGAAGTGTCAAAACTTAGTTACTGTAAGAACTGTGAATCTGTGGAATAGACTTCCTCAGGACGTGGTCACAGAAGGAACAGTGGATAGTTTGAAAAAGGGGAAACCAATATAATATCCCAATAGTTCAAGCAACCCACACATGCAAATGCAATCAGAACCAATAAAGCTGTATGGGTCATATCATAACAATAACTCTAGACAAGGGTTATCTGTGATAGTACCAAAGGCTTTATTAAATTACATAGGACACATGATTAACATGACACAGGACTCACATGATTAAAAACATTTAAAAGAAATACTGGACTGGTGATGTAGGTAGAGCGCAAAAGCAAATACAAGTAATTAAAGTGCAAGTGCAAACTATTCAAATATAATATAACATAAGGATTAGCAGGCCTAATACCTAAGTTTTTCAAAACAGCATTGCAAAGGAAACCGTGCCATTAAAAGACCCGGCATCCAGTGCTACAAGCTATAAGAGGAATTACAACATTATTGATCAAAAAAATGCATACTAACCACACAGAAAAGGCGCCTACCATTACTCCACCAGTACAAGCCCCTGACGCGCGTTTCGCGTTAGCTTTCTCAAAGGGGTGATACAAGTATGTAGCATATGTGGTCATATATAGTGCTTAACAAGCTGGGATTGGTAGATGGAAAACAAAAGTACCACCCCTGAATCATTGTATTTACTCATATCAGGTGCCAGGAAGCAACCCTCACCTGTAAGTGTATGTGGAGCGCAGTTCACTATATGGCACGCAGGATCCGCCATGAACGCCATGGACGTGGGCGGCAACCACCACCGGTCCGAGCGAGATCGGTCACATGACAGATGTCATCACGGAGCAAGGGGGTGCGGCCGACGCCAGGCGCATGCGCGGTGCCTGTGCGCTCCACTGTGGCCATATTAGGTCAGGGTAGATAGAATGGCAAGATGAATTACACATAATTCCATGGTATAGAGCATACAAATCAATAAGAAAATATATCTATTACTAGAAGGTCATATCCAATCATAAGAAGAGCTGAAGATCGCATGTAATATATAGTCACATAAGATAAAGATACATGCACTACAATGACCACAAGGAATAGAACCCCATCTGGGTCTTTTGGACATAGACAAAAAGTTGCTGGGTTTAGATGGAATATAATGACTAGAATCTAGAATATCACCCAAATTTTTACTGTGCTTGGCAACAAAGGCCGGAGTGGGTGTAATGATGCGTTCCAAGACATGATCAGACTGCAATATGGGCCAAAATTTTGAGAATATCTTTCTCATGTTTTTCCATTGAGGATTATAATTAGTGATCATACATCATACAGATGTGTCACGATATTTAGGTATAAGCAAAGACTGCCTAGCGGTGCTTTTGCCCTTTGGAACCCTTGTTGAATGTCCATTTGGTGATACTGTCTCTGTTCAAATCGTTGTTTCAAGAGAGTTGATTCATTTTCAAAATCCATAAGAATTGGCCGACCGGTATGGACCTTTTCTGGTGCTTAGGGTGAAAAGAAGAGGCATGAAGTAAGGAATTAGCGGCAGTCTCCTTACGATGCACTTTGGTCTGTAACATACCATCCACAGAAACCAAAATATGGATATCCAGAAATGTCATTTGTTTATGGGATATTTGGTGTGTCAGAACAATATTCCACTCATTTTTATTGAGCTGCTCCAGAAAAGTGCGCCACGCTGCCTCTGATCCTTGCCAGATGAAAAGAACATCATCGATGAAGCGCATCCAGGAAATAACCTGGCCTTCAGCTTCATCCATGGATCTCTGTACTAGTTCACGTTCCCAAAAGTCCAGAAAGAGGTTGGCATATGAGGGCGCACAAGTCGCCCCCATTGCCACCCCACATAATTGCAAGTAGTGATGGTCCTTAAACAAAAAAGAGTTATGTGTTAAAATAAATTCCAATAACACAACTAGTAGTTTAACTAATTCTGGTGTCATATTCCAAGTTTCTAAATTGAAACGTGCTGCTTTTATTCCCAGATCATGCTGAATGCATGTGTATAGTGACTCAACGTCACATGACACTAAGAACATGTCACTTTCGATCTGTACATTGTCAAGATGTTTTAAGACCTCTGTAGAATCGCGTACAAAAGATGGAAGACTCTCTACACAAGGTTTTAAGTAGAAGTCTAAAAAACGACATATGGGTTCACATAGACTGCCGCATCCCGAAACAATCGGTGTTCCCGGCGGTCTAGTTGCAGATTTATATACTTTTGGTATACAGTAAGTACAAAGTAAGTATGATAGGATGTTTTACCAAGAGCCCATCATGTACAGATTTAGTGATAATGCCAGTTTGTAAAGCTTGAGCTAAAATATGCTCGATCTGGGATTTGAAGGTAGCAGTTGGATTAGAGAGCAGTTCCTTATAGCAATTTGTATCACAAAGTTGTCTGTATGCCTCTGCCTCGTACATGCTCACTGGCCATATCACCACGTTCCCCTCTTGTCAGATGGTTTAAAAACGACATCACGCATATTGCGTAATTGTCGTAACGCAATTTGTTGCTCTCGATTGAGATTGTCATATGGACGTTTGATTGGAAGACTATCCAATTCCTTAACCACAAGTTTCACGAATGTCTCAATAGCTGGACTTAAAGACAAGGGGGGGAAGGTAGTTGACCTAGCCCGAATAAACGGAGGAAATTTAGATACACTCACCTCCTGTTCCATCAGTAAATCATCTAGTGTTCGAAATGCCTCCAGTTCCTCCGGGGCTGAAAGTACATTATCAGTGCCAATATTAGAATAATGTTTATTTAGTACCAATTTCCTTGCAAACAAAAAAGTATCTTTAATTGCTGTAAAATTATCATATAAAAGGCACTGTACTAAAGGATAAGCCCAAGGATAGGACCTCAATTTGGTGGGTGGTCAGCTCAATATTAGATAGGTTAATTACCCTGGGTTCCGCATTCCTTGGGTCCATGGAGCTATTGTATTTACGCTTCACTGGTGTCCACAATGCAGGACCGCCACGTACATCTGAGGTGGCTTGATTTTGATATTGTGAAGCACTTGTTAGGGAGGATTTTATTGAGCTTGACCCGGAGATCATCATATAATTCCGTAGTTGCCAGCGGAATACGCGATTATTCTGATAATCAGCAATATCACGCTGAAATTTCTTTGCTTTTATATCCTGTATATCTTTATCCCATCGGGCTTGCTCAGTATTTAGTTCCTGCTCAAATTTTGTTATCGCTTCCTGCTCAGCAATACCACGTAATTTTTCATGGAGTGGTGTAATCGATTTTCAATTTCCTCCAAGTGTTTTTTCTCATAGCCGTTGAGTAATTCAATGAATGTCCTAGAGCAAAGTCTGCATGACTCTTCCCACCGTTGCTTCAAAAAATCATCTTCTAATGGGGAAGAGGGGTATACCTGAACCCGATCTTCAGCTCTTCTTATGATTGGATATGACCTTCTAGTAATAGATATATTTTCTTATTGATTTGCATGCTCTATACCATGGAATTATATGTATTTTATCTTGCCATTCTATCTATCCTGACCTAATATGGCCGCAGTGTAGCGCGCAGGCACCGCGCATGTGCCTGCCGTCGGCCGCACCCCCTTGCTCCGTGACGACATCTGTCATGTGACTGATCTCGCTCGGACTGACGGTGGTTGCCGCCCACATCCATGGGGTTCATGGCGGATCCTGCGTGCCATATAGTGAACTGCGCTCCACATACACTTACAGGTGAGGGTTGTCACAGTGCTTCCTGGCACTTGATATGAGTAAATACAATGATTGTGGGGCGGTACTTTCATTTTCCATCTACCAATCCCAGCTTGTTAAGCACTATATATGACCACATATGCTGTATACTTGTATAACCCCTTTTTAGAAAGCTAATGCGAAACGCGCGTCAGGGGCCTGTACTGGTGGTGTATTGGTAGGCACCTTCTCTGTGTGGTTAGTACACATTTTTTTGATCAATAATGTTAACTTGTAATTCCTCTTATAGCTTGTAGCACTGGATGCCGGGTCTTTTAATGGCACGGTTTCCTTTGCAATGCTGTTTTGAAAAACGTAGGTATTAGGCATGCTAACCCTTATGTTATATTATATTTGAATAATTTGCACTTGCACTTTAATTACTTGTATTTACTTTTGCGCTCTCCCTACATCACCAGTCCAGTATTTCTTTTAAATGTTTTTAATCATGTGAGTCCTGTGTCATGTCAATCATGTGTCCTATGTAATTTAATAAAGCCTTTGGTACTATCACAGATAACCATTGTCTCTGAGCTCTATTGGTTCTGACTAGTTTTAAAAAGGGTTTAGATAAATTCTTAAAAGTAAACAGCATTAATGTTTATGAAAATGTGTAGAAATCTGAGTCTCATTTCCTTCTGGGATTCGCATCCCCACCTATCCCTTGGTTGACCTTGATGGACTTATGCCTTTTTTCAACTGTATTAACTATATCTATATAAGGGTACTTTCACACTTGCGTTAAACTTTTCTGGTATTGAGTTCCATCCTAATCCTAATGCATTCTGAATAGAGAGCAATCCATTCAGTATGCATCAGGATTTCTTCAGTTCAGTCACTGTACGATTTTTGGATGAAGAAAATACTGCAGCGTGGTGCGATATTTTCTCCGTCTATAATTCCGGAACACTTGCCGGAATGTCGGATCCGGCATTATTTTCCATTGAAATACATTAATGCTGTCAAAACGGATCCGGTTTTGCTGTCTGCGCATGCGCAGACCTTTAAAAATGTGAAAAAGATAAATACCGGATCAGTTTTTCCGGATGACAACTGGAGAGATGGAAAATTATATTGAAGAAGATATTGAAATGCATTTGTGAGACATATCCGGATCCGTCTACAAATGGTATCCGGCGATGGAACTGCCTGTTGGAATCCAACAACACAAGTGTGAAAATATCCAAACTATACAGCATTCTCTGTATAAGTGTGTATACATAGATCGCTTTCAGTCAATTTAATTGTACACAGGGGAGATGTTATCAGTGATTAATAGCATTCTCTGTGTAAGTGCGTATGCAAAGATATCTGTCAGTCACTGATAGTTCTGCACAGGGGAGGTGTTTTCAGTGTTTGATAGCATTCTCTGTGTAAGTGTGTATACAAAGATAGCTGTCAGTTACTGATAGCTGTGCATGGGGGAGATAGTATGAGAGATTGATAGCTTTCTCTGTGTAAGTGTATATACATAGCTGTCAGTCACTGATAGTTGTACATGGATGAGGTATTATCAGTGATTGATAGCATTCTCTATGTCAGTGTGTATGCAGAGATAGCTGTCAGTCACTGATAGTTGCACATGGAGCAGAGGTAATCAGTGTTTGATAGCATTCTCTTTGTAAGAGTGTATACAGAGATAGCTCTCAGTCACTAATAGCTCTACATCGGGGAGGTGTTTTCAGTGATTGAGAGCATTCTCGGTGTAAGTGTGTATACAGAGATAGCTGTCAGTTAATGATAGCTGTTTTAAGAGAATGCTATCAATCACTCTGCTATAAAGCCCCTGTGTACAACTAAACAGAGGTTGAAATGCATAAATTATAAGGAAGTGATATTTATTCAAATAAGCTCGCCTGTGCTGCCGTTTTATTTGTATTTTTACTGCTCCTTCTCCCCTAGTCGGGGATCGCTGATAGGTATCCAATGAGTCTGCTGCTATAACTCCCAGGGAGGTACGTCTGTAAAGGGGATCTGGTTAGATTATCGAGATTGAGATACCTGCGCTGATGTTGGGGCAAGTATATACAATGTTTTAAGACAATCTGTGTCCAATATAGCTACAAATTGATATTTGGTATGTAGTTATTAGATACGCGGAGGTCCGTCTGTAGAAGGGATCTAATTTGAGTGGTTCTATTGGGATACCCGCGCTAACTGAAATGCTAGTGTATTATAGATGTCTGATAGTCTATGTGTAAGTGAGTATAAATGGTCAGTGGTATAATGTTTTATTACCTGTTCCTGAGATGTGGCTGTAAAACAATCTTTCAGTTTATTTCCTACTTTTATTTCCTACAGCTTCTCCTACTTTATGACATGCTGTCTGCAAATTGCACCAAATTTTATGATGACAGGCTCTCTTTAAGTATATGTTACCTGTAATCACATATATTTTGAGATTCTACAATATACACTGTGCTCATATGATCTCGTTAGATTGTTGGTTAGATGCAGTTGTAGTTACAGGGAAATTTTCATTATAAAAGATACTGCCATTATGGATGTTTGGGGAGATGTATCAAAGCTTTAATGCCACCCTTGTGGCATACAAACATCCAAATTATGGCACCTACTGCCTATCCCTAAACACAGCTTTTGGGAAAAACTACCTTGTAATTTACCTCAGAACTGTGCCTTCTGGTGATATTTGTACCATGCCACCCATCTCCCTCAGTAAAGAGGTTGCACCTGTCCCCCTACCTTGCAACTTTAAACCATCTACCATCATGGCACCCCAGTCACCCCAAGAAAGGAGCCCCAAACCCTGGATGGGCCCTGAAGGAAACAAAAGGTGTGCCTCTCCATCCACTGCAGCCATGGCCATCACGGTCACTCTCATCCTCTCCACGCTCGCCACCGTGTCTTATATACTAATGCCCTAACTGTGGTCTAGAATCACTCTATCAGTGGATCATATTTTGCACTGAATAATCTTCAAAGGCACACAAGCATATTAGTTAAACTCCTTCTAAATAAATTTAACTCTGTTAATTGTATTGCATCATTGTTGTAGGATTAAGAATAGAGATAAGCGAATCAAAACTGACAAAGTGAAATTTGATCTGATTTTCAGGAAAAATTCAATAGAATTTTTCCTGAGCTAACCCAAATTGTAAAGTTCATGTCCGTACAGAACTTTGCGAGCTCGGGTACCCAGACCCGAACTTTGCCAGAAAAGTTTGGGCTTGAGTTCGGTGTTCAGGCATTTAATAAAGCTTTTGAAAGGCTGCAGGGCAGCCAATCAACAAGCTTTTAAGCTGTGGGCACTTAGAAGCCATCACAGCCATGCCTAGTAATGACATGGCTGTGACTGGCCGGTGCATCATGTGACCTAGCCTCTATACAAGCTGGTTCATGTGTAGCACCGTCCATCATCTCTGAGTAGTGCAGGGACAGGAAGCTGAAGCGAGGGAGAGTGTTAGGAATCTGGCAATTTGTTTTGTGGGTGACCTATAATTATTTTTTGTGGGTGCAATTCACCAGCTTTGTACCCCTAACACAGAAATATAATAATAAATCTGACTGCTAATTCTGTGGGTGACCTACAGCGACTTTTTGTTGGTGCAATGCACCATCTTTGCACCCCTGACACAGAAATATAATAGTTAATCCGACAGTTAGTTCGATGGGTGACATATACCCATTTTTGGTGGTGAGATATGCCTCCCTGAGGAAGCTCGGCGAAACGCGCGTTGGGTTGCGGGTCTAATTATTTCCAAGTGGTTATTTTGTATGTGCTGGCCGGTCTGGGAGGGGGAGGTGGAGAGACCTTTCTGTTCCTGCCATTGCACTTTATCTGCTATGCTGCTAATATTTGTTAAATGTGTCAATTATGTGTCTAATATTTTTGTGGTAAAATAAAGAATGTTATTATTACATTATATGTGTGGGTTGGCTATTTTTTTAGCTACGTTTTTGGTCATTATTGATACACACATATTATACTATTGCAGTTGTTGTTTTGGTGAAGGGAAATTAATATAGTTAATCCGTCTGTTAGTTTGTTGGGTGACATATTCCCAATTTTGGTGTGAGGTACACCTGCACTACATACTTGACAGGGAAATTAATATAGTTAATCCGTCTTTAAGTTTGGTGGGTGACATATACCCATTTTTGGTGTGAGATACACGTGCACTTTATACTTGACAGGAAAATTAATATAGCTAATCTGACTGTTAGGCTGGTGACATATACCCATTTTTGGTGTGAGGTGCACCTGCACTGCATAAGTGACAGGGAAATTAATATAGTTAATCCGTCTGTTAGTTCGGTGGGAGACAGATTCCCATTTTTGGTGTGAGGTACACCTGCACTGCATATGTGACAGGGAAATTAATATAGTTAATCCGTCTGTTAGTTTGGTGGGTGACATATTCCCATTTTTGGTGTGAGGTACACCTGCACTGCATACGTGACAGGGAAATTAATATAGTTAATCTGTCTGTTAGTTTGGTGGGTACCCTCAAAGAATGAGGACCGCATCAAATAAGGGACATGACCCTGGTCGTGGTGCTGCTGGAGCTCCTGTTGCAGGGAGAGGACGTGGTTGATACGCCCCAAATGAAACACCTTCCTCAGGTGCACGTAGACAACAGGACGTTCAGTGTCATTTTGTAGGCCCGAATACTGGTGTATGAATGGTTAGGCCAGAACAAGTAGAGGCGGTAGTAGATTGCATGGCTGACAGTGCTTCCAGTTCCTTCAAATTGTAACCCACCCGGTCTCCTGCTGAAACCGCAGAGTTTTCACCTGCAGCCCATGGGCATCTGTCTTTCACCTCTCCCCCTTGCAAATCAGCCAAGCAGTCTGAGCCCCAAGTTATGTAGCAGTCTCTTACGCTTTTTGATGACTCTGCTGGTGGGGTTTCCATGGGCCATCCACCTAGCACTGCCCCAGAAGTGGAAGAGATTAAGTGCACTGATGCCCAACCACTTATGTTTCAGGATGTGGACATGGGAGGACGACCGCAGCACGTCTCTGATGATGATGATGACGAAACACAGGAGCCAGCTGCTGCAGCTTTCTGCCGTGTGCAGACCGGCAAGGAGGGCAAGTGGGTGGAAGATGATGTAGAGGATGATGCGGTCCTAGACCCCACATGGAATCAAGGTGATGAGAGGGACGTATGCAGTTTGGAGGAAGAGGTGGTGGTCACACAGTTCTTGGCGCACAGCAAAAGAGGGAGCAGGGGTCAAAAGCAGAGTGGCCATCCCCCAGCCAATATGCTTGCTACTGCCCACCGCACCCAGGGACTGAGCACACCAAAGCAAGCTCCAAGGAGTTCCCTGGCGTGGAAGTTCTTCAGACAATGTGCTGATGACAAGACGTAAGTGGTTTGCACTCTGTGTATTCAGAGCCTGAAGCGAGGCATAAATATTCTAAAGCTGAGCACCACCTGCATGATCAGGTATCTGAAAAACCACAAAAGATCCTAGGCTCCTCCTGCGCCCTCTTCTGCTGCGGTCTCGGCCTCTTCCTCCCCCCTCTGGAGTGACAGTGGCACTTGCCACACTGCAAACAGAGGATGTGGCAGAAACACCACCACCTCCACCACGACACCCAGCATGTCCACAATAGAAGCATTCAGCTGTCAATCCCTCAAACACTGGAAAGAAAGAGGAAGTACACCGCTACCCACATGCGATTTCTGCCCCTGAATGCCAGCATTTCAAAATTTCCTGGCCTTTGAAATGCTACCATTCCATCTGGTGGAGACAGAGACTTTTAAAAACCTTATAGCGGTGGCTGTCCCAAAGAATGTGGTTCCCAGCCGCCACTACTTTTCCAGGCAAGCCATCCCTGCCCTACACAACCAAGTGGTGGACAAAATCAGGTGTGCACTGCGCAACGCCATCTGTGGCAAGGTCCACATAACTAGTAGCGATACCACACGGGCAGGGATGTTATATCTCCCTAACTGCACACAGGGTAAATGTGGTGGGTGGGCCTGAGGTGGATAGCAGTTTGGCGCATGTCCTACCTCCACCTAGAATTGAAGGACATTTCTCGTTGCCTCCTGTTGCCTCCTCCTCCTCCTACGCTTCCTCCTCTACCACCTCCTCATCCGGTCAGCGTAACAACTTCACCACCAACTTCAGCACAGCCAGGGAGAAACAACAGCAGGCTGTTTTGAAACTCATCTGTTTGGGGGAAATACCCCACACCGTGCAGGAGCTGTGGATGGGCATGGAACAACAGACCAATGAGTGGTTGGTGCCGCTGAGCCTCAAGCCTGGCCTGGTGGTGTGCGATAAGGGGCGAAATCTCGTAGCAGCTCTGGGTTTGACGAACATCCCTTGCCTGGTTCAAATGCTGAATTTGGTGGTGCAGAGGTTCCTGAAAAATTACCCCGATATGTCAGAGCTATATGTCAGAGCGTAACTTCGGCCTTCCCGCTCACCGCCTCATTTGCGACGTGCCCACAAGGTGGAACTCCACCTTGCACATGCTGGAGAGGCTGTGTGAGCAGCAGCAGGTGATAGTGGAGTTTCAGCTACAGCACGCACGGGTGAGTCTCTCTGTGGAATAGCGCCACTTCACCAACAACGAGTGGGCCTCCATGCGGGACGTGTGTGCCTTGTTGTGCTGTTTTGAGTAGTCCACCAAGATGGCCAGTGCCGATGACTCAGCCCTCAGCATTACTATCTCACTTCTATGTCTCCTTGAAAAAGCCCTTCAGGTGATGATGGAAGAGGATTTGGCACAGGAGGAAGAGGAGGAGGAAGAGGGATCATTTCCACGGTTATCAGGCCAGTCATTCACAAGTGGCTCGGAGGGTGGTTTCCTGCACTAACAGAGGCCAGATACACAACTGTTCAGTCAGGGCACAGTTCTGCAGGATGAGGAGGAGGATGATGATGATGAGGAACTGTGTTGGGTGGCACCCAAAGCAGCTTATGGGCATCAATGGAGCGTGGCTGGGGGATACAGAGGGCACAGACGATACACCTCCCTCAAAGGACATCTTGTCTTTGCCTCTGCGAAGCCTGTCACACATGAGTGACTACATGCTGCAGTGCCTGCGCAACGACCGCCGAGTTGCCCACATTCTAACCAGTGCTGATTACTGGGTGGCCATGTTGCTGGATTCCCGCTACAAGGACAATCTGCTGTGCTTACTTCCATCACTGGAGCATGATCGGAAGATGCGCGAGTACAAGCGCATGCTGGTAGACGTGCTGCTGATGGCATTCACACCTGACAGCGGGGGCTCAGTGGAAGCACAAGGCGAAGGCAGAGGAGGAGGAGGAAAAAGTCGCCAACGCAGCTGGGGCACCGCCAGCCCCTCAGAAAGGAGGGTTAGCATGGCCGAAATGTGGAAAAACTTTGTCAGCACGCCACAACAACCAGAATAAC
Organism: Bufotes viridis; assembly: GCA_033119425.1. NCBI lineage: Eukaryota > Metazoa > Chordata > Amphibia > Anura > Bufonidae > Bufotes > Bufotes viridis. Next base: position 248,387,441 of record CM065590.1, read on the forward strand.
CAGCTCATAACGAAGGTCTTAGCAGGAGGCAACATTTCAGCAACATGGTGGAACAGTACGTGTGCACATGTCTACACGTACTGACTGATGGGTATGCCCCATTCAACTTCTGGGTCTCCATATTGGGCACATGGCCTGAGCTTGCCCTTTACGCCTTGGAGGTGCTGGCCTGCCCTGCAGCAAGTGTATTGTCCGAACGTGTTCTTAGCAGGGGGGATAATCACAGACAAGCGCAGCCGCCTGTCCACAGCCAACGTGGACAAGCTCACGATCTTTAAAATGAACCAGGCATGGATCCCACAGGACTTGTCCGTACCTTGTGCTGAGTAGACAAGTAGACCGGCCGGACCCAGCATTGTTATACTCCAGCGCACTTTCTGGAAAAAGGAAAAAAAAAAAAAAGACAACAAAAACAGTGTTGGCTACCTCCTCCTCCTCCACCGTTGCTTCCATTTACACTGCTAGGTCCACCACCTCCTCAACCTCCTACTCCACTTTTACCTCCGCCTCCTAGCTCAAGATTATTATTTATAATTTTTTACTATTCTATGTTATTTTAAGTCATTTACCTATCCACATTTGTTTGCAGGGCAACTGTCCTATTCTTACCCCCATTTTGCCTCCTTCTGCAGCCCTCTAGCCCTTACTACGACTATTTTACTGCCATTTTAATGCACCAAAGTTCAGGTCCCAATTGACTTCAATGGGGTTCGGGTTCGAGTTGGGGTCAAGTTCGGTCCTGAACCCGAACCTTGACCCGTAGTTTATCCATACCCGATGAACCCAAACATCCACGGGTCAGCTCATCCCTACAGGGGATCCAAATTGCCATTATAATGCTGCTTTCAGGTTTGCAATAGATGATACATCTGTAATTATAGCAAACCGTTCTCTTTATTGGGGTGCAAGTGCTATATGATACAGCCATTAACAGGGTATATTACTAGGAAATATTTCTATGTCTTATTAGCCCTTATGCGGTGCAATTATATTTTCTAAAGCCTTTTTTGGCATGTAGAAGTGGGAAAAATGGCTTTTTTGCCGTTCAGTGGTGCAATTATATGTTTTAAAGCCTCTTTTGTCGTGTATTAGTGGCAAAAAAAATGATTTGCAGTTCAGCAGTGCAGTTATATGTTCTAAAGCTTTTTTGGCATGTATTAGTGGCAAAAAAAAAGTATTATTTGCTGTTGTTTCGTGATGTGAGAAAATTATAGCCCTTTTTGGCATGTATTAGTGGCAAAAAAAAGTATTATTTGACGTTCAGCGGTGCAGTTATATGTTCTAAAGGTTTTTTGGCATGTATTAGTAGCAAAAAAAGTATTATTTGCTGTTGTTTGGTGATGTGAGGAAATTATAGCCCTTTTTGGCATGTATTAGTGAAAAAAAAGTATTATTTGCCATTCAGTGGTGCAGTTATATTTTCCAAAGCCTTATTTAGTGTGTATTAGTGGGAAAAAAGGGTTTATTAGCCGTTGTGTGATGAAGTGAGAAAACTGCAGCCCTTTTTGGCGTGTATTAGTGGCACAAAAAAAGATTATTTGCCGTTCAGCGGTGCAATTATATTTTCTAAAGCCTTTTTTGTCGTGTATAAGTGGAGGGAAAAAAGGACTTATTAGCCATTGTGTGGTGAAGGGAAAAAATTTCAGCCCTTTTTGGCATGTATTAGTGGTAAAAAAAAAGTATAATTTGTGATTCAGTGGTGCAGTTATATGTTCTAAAGCCTTTTTTGTTGTGTATTAGTGGCAAAAAAGTATTATTTGCCGTTTAACGGTGTAGTTATATTTTCTAAAGCCTTTTTTATGTGTATAAAGGGGAAAAAAGGGCTTATCAGCCATTGTGTGGTGAAGTGAGAACATTATAGCCCGTTTTCGCGTGTATTAGCGGCAAAAAAAGTATTATTTGCCGTTGTGTGGTGAAGTGAGAAAATGACAGCATTTTTTCGTGTGTATTAGTGGCAATAAAAAGTATTATTTGCCATTCAGTGGTGCATTTATATGTTCTAAAGCTTTTTTGGTGTGTATTAGTGGGAAAAAAGGGCTTATTAGCCATTGTGTGGTAAAGTGAGAAAATCATAGCCCTTTTTGGCGTGTATTATGGCACAAAATAGGATCATTTGCCGTTCAGCGGTGCAGTTATATGTTCTAAACCCTTTTTTGTCGTGTGTTAGTGGCAAAAAAAGTATTATTTGCCGTTTAACGGTGCAGTTATATGCTCTTAAGCCATTTTTAGCGTGTATAAGTGGGGAAAAAAGGGGCTTATTAACCATAGTGTGGTGAAGTGACAACATTATAGCCCTTTTTGGCATGTATTAGTGGCAAAAAAAAGTATTATTTTCTGCTGTGTGGTAAAGTTAGAAAATTGCAGCCCATTTTGGTGTGTATTAGTGGCACAAAATAGGATTATTTGCCATTCAGTGGTGCAGTTATATGTTCTTAATCCTTTTTTGGTGTGTATAAGTGGGGGGAAAAAAGGGTTTATTAGCCATTGTGTGGTGAAGTGAAAAAATTACAGCCCTTTTTGACGTGTATTAGTGGCAAAAAAAGTATTATTTGCCATTCAGCGGTTCAGTTATATGTTCTAAAGCCTTTTTTGGCGTGTATAAGTGGGGGAAAAAAGGGCTTATTAGCCATTGTCTGGTGAAATGAGAAAATTATAGCCCTTTTTGGTGTGTATTAGTGGCACAAAAAAGGATTATTTGCCGTTTAGCGGTGCAGTTATATGTTCTAAAGCCTTTTTTAGTGTGTATAAGTGGGGGGAAAAAAGGACTTATTAGCCATTGTGTGGTGAAGGGAGAAATTTTCAGCCCTTTTTGGCGTGTATTAGTGGTAAAAAAAAAATAATTATTTGCCGTTTAGCGGTGCAGTTATATGTTCTAAAGCATTTTTGTCGTGTATTACTGGCAAAAAAAAGTATTATTTGCCGTCTAGCGGTACAGTTATATGTTCTAAAGCCTTTTTTGGCGTGTATAAGTGGGAAAAAAAGAGCTTATTAGCCATTGTGTGGTGAAGTGAGAAAATTACATCCCTTTTTGGCGTGTATTAGTGGCAAAAAAAGTATTATTTGCTGTTCAGCTGTGAAGTTATATGTTCTAACGCCTTTTTTTCCGTATATTATTGGCAAAAAAAGTGCTCATTTACCGTTGAGTGGTGAAGTGAGAAAATGTCAGCCCTTTTTGGAGTGTATTAGTGGCAAAAAAAAGAAATGTATTATTTGCCATGCAGTTTTATGTTCTAAAGCTTTTTTGGCATGTATTAGTGGCAAAAAAAAAACAGTATTCTTAGCCGTTCAGCGGTGCAGTTATATTTTTTAAAGCTTGTTTTGGAGTGTATTAGTGGTAAAAAAGGGCTTATTAGCCGTTGTGTGGTGAAGTGAGAAAATTTCAGCCCTTTTTGGCGTGTATTAGTGGTAAAAAAAAAAGTATTATTTGCCGTTTGGCGGTGCAGTTATATGTTCTAAGGAATTTTTGTCGTGTATTACTGGCAAAAAAAAGTATTATTTGCCGTTCAGCGGTGCAGTTATATGTTCTAAGGCTTTTTTGCCTGTTTATTAGTGGTAAAAAAAAGTATCATTTGCCTTTGTGTGGTGAAGTGAGAAAATTACAGCCTTTTTGGCGTGCATTAGTGGAAAAAAAAGTATAATTTGCCATTCAGTGGTGCAGTTATATTTTCTAAAGCCTTTTTTGGCGTGTATTAGTGGTAAAAAAAAGTATCATTTGCCTTTGTGTGGTGAAGTGAGAAAATTATAGCCCTTTTTGGCGTGTATTAGTGGCAAAAAAAGTATTATTTGCAGTTGTGTCGTAAAGTAAGAAAATGCCACCCACCTCTAGTGTTGAGCGAACAGTTCGAGCATAGTTCGGGTCCGTACCGAATTTTGGGGTGTTCGTGACACGGACCCGAACCCGAACTTTTTCGTAAAAGTTCGGGTTCGGGTTCGTCGTTCGGCATGTATTTTGGCGCATTTTGAAAGGCTGCAAAGCAGCCAATCAACATGCATCATACTACTTGCCCTAAGATGCCATCGCAGCCATGCCTACTATTGGCAAGGCTGTGATTGGCCAAGTGCAGCATGTGACTCAGCCTCTTTATAAGCTTGTGCGCACGTCGGGACGTGCTCACTCCCGATGTGAATAGAACAGGGATAGACGCAGCTGATGCTAGGGTGAGAATAGGCAGGGATAATTGAATAACTGGAAGCAAATTTCTCTCCTCCACCTGTGATTCATCTGAACAACTGCAGCTGAGCTGCTTTTTGATAGGGATTGGCTATTTTTAGAGTGGCCAGAGTGATTTTTCCATCCACATGTACCTGGGCTGACCGCCGGCCGCCATTTTGCGACTTGTAGTGCTGCAGCAGAAGCTGCCACAGTGTGCATTCAAAGCTCCAAACAAGTCAGACATCTACACCTGGGATTCAGACCAATAGCGATTTAGCAGCACAGTCCAAGGCTATTTTTTTAAAGGTTGTGCAGACCATTTTGTGGCACATGTTACTGGGCTGATAGGCGGCGGCCATCTTGGGACTAGTGCTGCAGCACAATCTCTCCCAACGTCCATTAATCACTTGTAATAGTGGTCTGTGCCATAGAAATCCTACATCAGGGACTTGGGTGTGCTTGTGTCACCCCTACTAATACCAGTCCACCTGTAATCCATACAGTGAAAAGCCATAAAGTATTCCAGTGAGGGAATTTTTTTATTTAAAAAGGCCAAGTTAGTTTATCTGGCGTTCAATATACTAGATACAGTTAGGCCTGCGTTTCATACATCTGGAATTAGCAAACTAATGTGCTGGGGTTGGGAAAACATATATGTACCCATACTAGAATCTGTCAAAGAAAGCGGTACTCACATATAACAGTCATTCCATCTGTAATCCATACAGTCAAAAAGACTGAAAGTATTCCAGTGAGGGAATTTTTTATTTAAAAAAGGCCAAGTTAGTTTATCTGGCGTTCAATATACTAGATACAGTTAGGCCTGCGTTTCATACATCTGGAATTAGCAAACTAATGTGCTGGGGTTGGGAAAACATATATGTACCCATACTAGAATCTGTCAAAGAAAGCGGTACTCACATATAACAGTCATTCCATCTGTAATCCATACAGTCAAAAGACTGAAAGTATTCCAGTGAGGGAATTTTTTTATTTAAAAAGGCCAAGTTAGTTTATCTGGCGTTCAATATACTAGATACAGTTAGGCCTGCGTTTCATACATCTGGAATTAGCAAACTAATGTGCTGGGGTTGGGAAAACATATATGTACCCATACTAGAATCTGTCAAAGAAAGCGGTACTCACATATAACAGTCATTCCATCTGTAATCCATACAGTCAAAAAGACTGAAAGTATTCCAGTGAGGGATTTTGCTTATAAAAAATAATATATTTCATTGTGGTGCGAGTTGAATCGCAACAATGAAGAAAAATACTATTAAGGGACGAGGACGCGGTCGTGGTGGTGTCCGTGGAGCCTCTGTTGCTGGTAGAGGACGTGGCCGTTCGGCCCCAGGCGCACACAGTAGGGAACGAACTCCCTCAACTAGCCGGCAGAATGTACCGCAATATCTCGTGGGGCCCAATGCCGCTCTTAGGATGGTAAGGCCTGAGCAGGTACAGGCATTAATCGATTGGGTGGCCGACAGTGCTTCCAGCACGTTCACCACATGGTCTTCCACCCAGTCTTCTGCGGAAAGCGCACAGGTGGCACCTGAAAACCAAGCCCATCAGTCTGTCACATCACCCCCAAGCATATCAGGGAAACGGTCTGAGCCACAAGTTATGCAGCAGTCTCTTCTTCTGTTTGAAGACTCTGCTTCCAGGGTTTCCCAGGGCGTCCACCTAGCCCTTCCCCAGTGGAGGAAGACATACCATGCACTGACGCACAACCACTTATGTCTCCAGATGAAGAGGACATGGGAATACCACCACAGCAGAGTCACCGACTCTCTGATGATGACGAAACACAGGTGCCCACTGCCGCGTCTTTTTGCAGTGTGCAGACTGAACAGGAGGAGGTCAGGGAGGGAGACTGGGTGGAAGACGATGCAGAGGACGATGAGGTCTTAGACCCCACATGGACTGAAGGTCGTGGCGATGACTTTCACAGTTCAGAGGAAGAGGTAGTGGTGAGACCGAGACAACAGCGAAGCCAAAGAGGAGCAGGGGGCCAAAGCAGACGAGCCGCCGCCCCAGAGTTCGCCTGCTACTGGACATCGCCAACAGGGACCCAGCCCCACAAAGGCAGCTTCAAAGAGTTCCCTGGCATGGCACTTCTTTAAACAATGTCCTACCGACAAGACCCGAGTGACTTGCACGCTCTGCCATCAGAGCCTGAGGCGAGGCATTAACGTTCTGAACCTCAGCACAACCTGCATGACCAGGCATCTACATGCAAAGCATGAACTGCAGTGGGGTACACACCTTAAAAACCAGGCACTCGCTGAGGCTCCCCTGCTCCCTCTACCGCTGCTGCCTCGGCTTCCGCCTCGAGAGGAATGTTGCCACCTGCCGAGCAGCAAACAGAGGATGTGCCACCGACACCACCACCACCGCCACCGTCAACTAGCGTCTCCACTATATCACACAGCAGCGTTCAGCTCTCAATATCTCAAACCTTAGAGAGGAAGCGCAAATTCCCCCGAGTCACCCTCGAGCCCTTGGCCTGAACGCCAGCATTTCTAAACTGCTGGCCTTTGAAATGCTGTCATTCCGGCTGGTGGACACAGACAGCTTCAAACAGCTGATGGCCATGGCTGTCCCGCAGTATGTGGTTCCCAGCCGCCACTACTTCTCCAAGACAGCCGTGCCTTCCCTGCACATGCAAGTGTCCGATAAAATCAAGTGTGCACTGCGCAACGCCATTTGTGGCAAGGTCCACCTAACCACAGATACGTGGACCAGTAAGCACGGCCAGGGACGCTATATCTCACTAACTGCACACTGGATGAATGTAGTGGCGGCTGGGCCCCGGCGGACAGTTCCTTGGCGCACGTCCTTCCGCCCCCTAGGATCGCAGGGCATCATTCTCTGCCTCCTGTAGCCTCCTCCTCCTACTCGGCTTCCTCCTCCACTGCTTCCACCAGCTCATCCGGTCAGCCACACACCTTCACCACCAACTTCAGCACAGCCCGGGGTAAACGTCAGCAGGCCATTCTGAAACTCATATGTTTGGGGACAGGCCCCACAGCGCAAAGGAGTTGTGGCGGGTATTGAACAACAGACCGGCCAGTGGTTTCTGCCGGTGGGCCTCAAGCCAGGCCTGGTGGTATGCGATAATGGGCGAAATCTCGTGGCAGCTCTGGGACTAGCCGGTTTGGCGCACATCCCTTGCCTGGCGCATGTGCTGAACTTGGTGGTGCAGAGGTTCATTCACCACTACCCCAACATGTCAGAGCTGCTGCATAAAGTGCGGGCCGTCTGTGCGCGCTTCCGCCGTTCACATCCTGCCGCTGCTCGCCTGTCTGCGCTACAGCGGAACTTCGGCCTTCCCGCTCACCGCCTCATATGCGACGTGCCCACCCGGTGGAACTCCACCTTGCACATGCTGGGGAGACTGTGCGAGCAGCAGCAGGCCATAGTGGAGTTTCAGCTGCAGCACGCTCGCGTCAGTCGTACTGCCGAACAGCACCACTTCACCACCAATGATTGGGCCTCCATGCGAGACCTGTGTGCCCTGCTGTATATATATGTGTGTTGCCTTTCCCATTTGTTTGTCATTAGGCCTGAGGGAGACTTCTGTTCGTCCTTCTCTTTGGAGGAACAGGTAGACTCAGTCCTGACATTAGTTCCAGGGTCCTATAGGGTGAGTACCAAGTATTCTAGGTATGCGGTGTATGAACTTGCCTACCTTTGGGGCCTGTTCATACTGCTAGTCTGTCAGAAGTGGAGTTAGGGTTTTCTCTAGGAGGTGTCCATCTTTCTTCCCTAGTTTCCAGGCCTTGTTTGGGTATCCCCTTTCCCTCCTATGCTCGATGTGGTGTTTTCCTCCTACACACGAGCGTGACATTATAAACTGCCAAAACCGTCATTTTTGTTTGTTCAGTGCAGCCATGGATTCTATTGCTGCACTGGCCAGATTGCCGCAGGGGCTGTATTTGGAGGTAGTTGACCTCCACACGACCGTCTCGCAGATCCAGAGACCACAGACTGCTGGTCCTAGTGGTGGTGGTGGTTACTAGACTAGACAGATTCTCTGGGGGAAGTGATAATTTCATTTTGTTTAGGGAGGTATGCAAATTGTATTTTAGGCTCTGTCCACACTCATCTGAGGATGAGAATCACAGAGTTGGTGTGGTTATTTTGTTGCTTAAGGGGGATGCTTAGAAAGGGGCTTTTTCTCTGCTGATCGGATCGCAGTCTCTCCGGTCGGTGGATGAATTTTTCAAAGCTCTGGGTCTTAACTATCATAACCCGGATCGGACCTCCCTGGCCAAGACCAAGCTCAGTGGCCTTTGTCAGGGAGAGTGTTCTGCTGAGATCTATTGCTCTGAGTTTCGGAGGTGGACTACGGATACTGAGTGGAACGCTCCTGCTCTCCATAGTCAGTTTTGGCAGGGATTTTCAGAGAGGCTGAAGGACGCTTTGGCCTTTCATGAGAATCCTGAGTCTCTGGAAGCTGCTATGTCTCTTGCAGTATGCATTGATAGATGCCTGAGATAGAGATCTAGGGGTTCCCACTCTCAGGACGTACTATCACATAATGGGAAAAAAGGGGGTTATGCAGCGGCACTCTGCAGACATAAATAATGTACAACAATGCCATAGAAAACATTCTGGCGCTAATGCTGACTGACCCCCTTTTTCTTTGCAGTGCTATCACATAACCTATCATCCCCCTCTGACACTTTGGGTGAAGATACTCCTGGGTTTATGTCTTAGGACGAACCCATGCAGTTAGGGGGAGTTACTCCTGGATCCACTTTTAAGCATTCTGGTCATAGGAAGGGAAAATGTTTTTACTGCGGACAGAAAGGGCATTTTATCGATGTATGTACATGCATTCAGCTTAAAAAAGAAAAAAAAGGGACGTTTAATTCCCATCTGACTTTTGGAGGGGAGGGAGAGAGTCAGAAAATTTGCATTTGTCTTTGCCTGGTAGTACCCGATTTCTCCTGACTGTTCCAAGACTGTGGATTGAGGTGTTTATCGACAGTGGGGCAGGGGTGAACCTGATTGATGCTCAGTTTGTCTGTATGCACAGGTTGTCTCCAAGTGCATAAGAGAAAAACATTTCTATTTTTGCCATTGATTCTGTACTTCTAACTTAGAAGTGTTTATCTCAGATGGTGCATGACATCCGATTAAGAGTGGGTGACTTTCCTGAGGAATTTATTTCGTGTCTTGTGTTGGAGGGTCTCCCTGCTCCGTTGGTTCTGGGTTTACCGTTGTTAAGCAAGCACAATCCAACCATCGATTGGCAAGCTAAACAGATTCTGGATTGGGGTCATTATTGCGTTGACAATTGTCTGAATATATCTTTTTCTGCTTTAACCACTAAAATTTTACCCTCTTTTATATCTGACTTTGCCAATGTATTTTCTGAGAGTGGATGCCATTATTTACCTCCGCATCAGGAATATGATTGTCCTATCAACCTTATTCCTGGAGCTAAATTGCCCAAATCTAGGTTGTATAACCTTTCTGGACCGGAAAGAGCATATTACCGAGAGTTTGGCTAAAGGACACATAAGACCTTTCAAATCTCCAGTAGCAGCAGGGTTTTTCTTTGTTAAAAAAAAGGATGGAACTCTTAGGCCATGTCCGGATTTCCATGAGCTCATTCGAATTACTGTCCGTGATTCTAACCCCCTTCCTTTGATTCCTGATTTGTTTAACCAGATTGTTGATTCCATGGTGTTCTCCAAGTTGGACTTAAGGGGAGGGGGCATATAATCTGGTCAGGTTTAAGGAAGGGGATGAACGGAAGACAGCTTTTAATACACCAGAGGGTCACTTTGAAAACCTGGTCATGCCTTTTGGGTTGACTAATGCTCCTGCGGTTTTCCTGCATTTTGTAAATGACGTTTTTCACCTGGTGGGGAGGTTTATTGTCGTGTATTTGGATGACATATTAATTTATTCTCCAGACCTGGAGACTAGAGATGAGCGAATCGAAGCTGACGAAGTGGAATTTGTTTAGAATTTCGGGAAAAATTTGATTTGCAACAAATGCGAATTTCCTCACACTTCATGGTAACGAATTGTATTTTTTCCTAACATGGCTGCTAACATGTCGGCGACATGTGTGAGGACATGGGGCAAGGAACTCTGGAATGGCGGGATGACCCATAATTCCATGCATGCAGCCAATCAGCAGCCAGCCAGCCCGGTGATGTCACAGCCCTATAAATACGGTGGCCATCTTAGATTCTGCCATTCACAATCGTACTTTGTTCAGGGACAGATGTGTATGCAGGCGCTAGGGAGAGTGCAAGAAAAACTAATTGTATAAAAAAATAAAGGAAAGAAGCGATTTATTAATGCAGGGAAAGGATAGTGAGAGGAATTATTTCACAGGCAGGGAGAGACGTGCAGATGCTAGGGAAAGTCATAGGAAAACCCTAATTGTGATAAAAAGCGATTTACAAGTGAAGGGAAAGGATACTGAGAGGAATCATTTCACCGGCAGGGAGAGACGTGTGCAGATGCTAGGGAGAGTCATAGGAAATCCTCATTGTGAAAAAAAGCGATTTACAAGTGAAGGGAAAGGATAGTGAGAGGAATCATTTCACAGGCAGGGAGAGACATGTGCAGATGCTAGGAAGAGTCATAGAAAAATCTTCATTGTGAAAAAAGCTATTTACAGGTGCAGGGAAACATTATTTGGGGATCTAGATAGTCTCATAATACAGCTCTGTCATTCCAACAATTAGTTATTGGGGTCCAAGTGCTATGTTGAAAACCTTTAGTGGCTTTTATCTGTTGAAAAAGATAAATATATATGCAGGGCACTTTTGTTGTTATTTACACTAAAATCATTTGCAGTCATTTCTGTTGAAAGAGTATAGGGCGGTATTTAAGTAATACATGAAAAATATAAACTCACTGCACAATTGCAGTCATTTCTGGTGAAAGAGTTTAGGGCGGTATTCCAGTAATACACGAAAAATATAAACGCACTGCACATGTGCAGTCATTTCTGGTGAAAGAGTTTAGGGCGGTATTTCAGTAATACACGAAAAATATAAATGCACTGCATGTTTGCAGTAATTTCTGGTGAAAGCAAATAGTGTCGTATTTCAGTACTAAAAGAAAAACATATGCGCACTTTACTCTTTAATTGTTTTCTGGTTAAAGAGTATAGTGGCCTTTTTCCATCCAAGAAGAAATATATATTCTCGGGTCACTTCTGCAGATATTTCTGGTGAAAAGGTATAGGGGCCTATTACAGTAAAAAAAGAAAAATATATATATGCACTGCACTGTTCCAGTGATTTCTGTTGAAAGCATATAGGGGCGTATTTCATTCAAAAAAGAAAAATATATATGCATTGCACTGTTGAAGTTATTTTTGGTGAAAACATATAGGGTCGTATTTTCAGTACTACAAGAAAAATATATACGCACTTCACTCTTTAATTGTTTTCTGGTTAAAGCGTATAGTGGCCTTTTTCCGTCGAACAAGAAATATATATTCTCGGGTCACTCTTGCAGTTCTAGTGAATGGGTATAGGGGCCTATTACAGTAAAAAAAGAAAAATATATATGCACTGCACTGTTGCAGTTATTTCTGGTGAAAACGTATAGCGGCGTATTTCAGTACTATAAGAAAAATATATTCTCAGTACACTGTTACAGTTATTTCTGGTAAAGCCTTTATTGACGTATATCAGTAGAAAAAGAAATATACATTTGCCATTCGCTGCTGCCGACACCTCCACACTCTATCGTTGTGCCACTCTGAGGCCTACTCATGCTGCTTCCACCTCTAGACTCTGTGATTGTGCCACTCTGTGGTCTCATCATGCTGCTGCCAACTCCAGACTCTGTCATTGTGCCACTTGGTGGCCTTCTCCTAATGCTGCTGCTGCTGCCGCCACCTACAGACCCTGTCATTATGGCACTTGGTGTTCTCCTCATGCTGCTTTCACCTCACCACTATGTCATAGGGCCACTCTGTAAACTTCTCATGCTGTTACCTCCCTCCCCACTCTATGACAGGGTTCTCCTTGTTTGGACTTCTTGAAATCACTATTTATTTTACCTTTCTTCTGATCGGTCAGAAGGAAGGAAAAATGAGACGCACAACGGTTTCTGTCTATGTGGCAGCAGTAAGGCTTGTATGGCGCCATCAGAATTGGCTTATGATTTTGTAGCCAAAAGCAGGAGTGGGTACAAAACACAGAAGACATGCAAATATTACCTTCAAGTGTCATCTCTGTTTTAGATCCACTTTTTCACAAACTTACTGCTCACACCCTCTCCACTCTGTCGGGGGACTCTACTTACATAAGCGTTTAATAGAACAGGTTCTGTAGACATCTATGAGGAATCAGCTCACGAGGGAGTAAAAGGAGTGCGCTTCTTCTTGACACTAACATGGAACTGTAAGGATGAGTTCATAATTTAGTTATTTGGTCTGTTTTGCCTAATTTAAGTCAATCTTAGTCAAGATTGAAACCACCAACTAGGTCTCATCGTGAGAAAACATCACGAGTTTTGAATCATCATGGAAATCAAAAGGTGGGCATCCTGTGGTGCACGGAGATGGAGAGGGTCTTTGTATTCGCCCTGCACTATATGGATGTCTCAGAAATGAACCGCTGCTCCCGACAGCTGCTCCTTGGAAGGTCATGGAGCGTTCCGGTCATCCGACATCTATTCGCCCCGCTGAAGGATTATTTTGAAAGTGTGTAGAAGCCAACACGCGGCCCCCGTGCTGCAGATTTATCATGGAGACACCGGATTTAAAATATTCAATTATTTTGTACATAAGCAATACTGATGGACTATTGAGCAAATGCTGACCGAGTGAAGGCGTAAGCTGCCCAGACAGGATGCTTTTTTTGTGGATTATTGTTCTGACGGATCAGAGGAAGGGCAAAGCAATCAGTGACTTCAACACAAACTTACTGCTGACACCCTGGGGGGGGGGCTCTCTTTGTATAAGCGTTTAATAGAACAGGTTCTGTTCTATGTGGAGCTGATGAGGGTGTAAAAGGAGTGCGCTTCTTGACGCTAACGTGGACCTGTAAGGCTGAGTTAATACTTGAGTTATTCGGTCAGTTTATGCCCGGTGACTGCCCAAATAAGTGAAGTGTGCAGTGATTCTAATAGCGACGCCTGTCATCTGCATGTCATACAGATTCACAGTATTATTTCACTACCCCAGCACACTCCCTATGCGTGTTACTGCAAGGCACAGTGTTCTACACCCATATAAAGGCTCTATGCAGCCTGGAAATAGCAGTTTTTAATGCAATTTGCTGTGAATTAACTCGGATCTAAGCAAATTTTTCGGCCGAATCGAATTTTTGAGAAATTCGCTCATCTCCACTCATCCGGATCACGTGAGACAGGTGTTACAGACCCTAAGAGCTAATAAATTGTACACAATATAAGAGAAGTTTGTTTTTGCTGTACATGAGGGGCAATTCTTGGGCTACCTGCTGTCATCCTTAGGTTTTTGAATGGATCCAGAGAAAGTCTGTGCTGTATTGGACTCAGATTAAGCCGGAAATCTGAATGCTCGTATGCGGTTTTTGGGGTTCACCAACTATTGCCGAAAATGTATTCAGAACTTTTCGACAGTGGTGAAACCCTTAACTGACATGACTAAGAAAGGGACAGATTTCTCAGTGTGGTCTGATTCGGCGTTGCAAGCCTTTTCTGCGGTTAAGGAATGCTTCTCTACTGCCCTTATATTGGTGCAGCCGGATTTATCACAACCTTTCATTGTGGAAGTTAACGCGTCCAAGGTGGGGGTAGGAGAAATGTTATCATGGGCCGGTTACCTAGTAAATGGCGCCCATGTGCATTTTTCTCTAAAAAACTCTCTGCCGCAGAGAGAAATTACCATGTGGATAACAGAGAGTTGCTGGCCATTAAGTTGGCTTTTGAGGAGTGGCATCATTGGTTGGAAGGGGCAATTTATCCGATCACAGTGTCCACAGATCACAAAAATCTGGCATACCTGGAGTCGGCAAAACTACTGAACCCGAGGCAGGCCAGATGGTCTTCATTTTTCACCAGGTTCAATTTCATTGTCACTTATCATCTTGGGGTTAAGAACGTTAAGGCAGATGCCTTGTTATGTAGTTTTCCTGGAGGTGGTGATTTTTAAAATCCGAGTCCGATACTGTCGGAAGGGGTGGTGATATCCTCTCCATACACTGACCTAGAGTTGAAGGTGTTAGAGGCTCAGAAAGACGCACCGGAGTCTTGTCCCTCTGGGAAATTGTTTGCTCCATCAGAATTGCATCATAAGGTGTTTGAGGAACATCACTGTACATTTCTTACGGGACACCCTGGGAGTAGATCCACTGCCGACCTCATCTCTCATAGATTCTGGTGGCTGGGGTTGCCTAAGTGTGTTGAGGACTGTGTGTTGGCCAGTAGTATCTGTGCATTTGCTAAGGTGAAACATACTCGATCTTCTGGATCTCTACTTCCGTTGCCCATCCCATCCTGACCATGGACTCACTTGTCTATGGATTTTATTACTGATCTGTCTAATTTGTCTGGAAAGACAGTTATTCTGGTGGTAGTTGATCGTTTTAGTAAAATGGTGCACTTTATAGCATTGCCTAGCCTACCTAATGCTAAAACACTTGCGCGAGTATTTGTTGACAACATTGTGAAACTTCATGGCATTCCCTCTGACGTGGTCTTGGATCGTGGGACTCAGTTTGTTTCCAGATTCTGGAAGGCGTTCTGTACTCGGCTGGGAGTACAACTGTCTTTTTCATCTGCTTTTCATCCTCAGACGAATGGACAGACGGAGCACACCAATCAGAGTCTGGAGACTTACTTAAGATGTTTTGTCTCTGAGATCTAGGAGGAATGGTCCTTGTTTTTGTCTTTGAGAGTCTTTGTGAGTTTGCCATAAATAATCGTAGACAGGAGTCCACTGGTAAGTCACCGTTTTGGCAGAAAATTCAAATTAACTTGATGAATATGGGCAACAAGTATAAACATGTGGCTGACAGGAAACTTATTTTCGTCTTGAACTTCCTCAGGCTCTGAAAATTCAAAATGTGTTTCACAAATCTTTGTTGAAGAGATATGTTGAACCTTTGGCGTCGTCCACCCCCTCCTGTCATTGTGGACTGCAGTTTGGAATTCCAGATCGCCAAGATTATTGATTCTCGAGTAGAGATGGCCCGAACTATTCGCCGGCGAACAGTTCCCGGCGAACATAGCTTGTTCGCGTTCGCCTCAGTGGGCAAACATATGCGATGTTCGGTCCGCCCCCTATACATCATCATTGAGCAAACTTTGACCCTGTACCTCACAGTCAGCAGACACATTCCAGCCAATCAGCAGCATACCCTCCCTCCCAGACCCTCCCATCTCCTGAACAGCATCCATTTTAGATTAATTTGGAATTTGCAGTCTTAGTGAGAGGAGGGAGAGTGTAGTTGCTGCTGATTTAATAGGGAAATCGATAGCTAGGCTAGTGAATTCAGTGTCCACTCCAGTCCTGAAAGACTCATCTGATCTCTGCTGTAAGGACAGCGTCCTGACAGCACCCCAAAAAGCCCTTTTTAGGGCTGCAACATTAGTCTGCTTTTTTTTTCCCTTTATATGCATATTGCAATTGCATGGCCTGCCTGTGTGTGAGGAGCTGCAGGCCCAAAGACTGTAGTGTGCCCACTGCCAGTGCCCACCCCTGTCATCCCATGTGGCACAGGACTTTTCATCAAAAAAAGGCATTTAATTTTTACACTTTAATCTAAGGTTAGTTGCCTGCCAGTGTGTGTCAGGCTGACTTCCACTGACTGTAGTGTGCCCACTGCCAGTGCCCACCCCTGTCATCCCGTGTGGCACAGGACTTTGCATCAAAAAAAGGCGTTTAATTTTTACACTGTAATCTATGGTTAGGTTCCTGCCAGTGTGTGTCAGGCTGACTTCCAGTGACTGTAGTGTGCCCACTGCCAGTGCCCACCACTCATACCGGCTGGCACAGGACTTTGCATAAAAAAAGGCATTTAATTTTTACACAGTAGTCTAATTTCAGTTGCTTGCCTGCTGCCAGTGTGTGTCAGGCCCACTTCCACTGACTGTAGTGTGCCCACTGCCAGTGCCCACCTCTGTCATCCCATGTGGCACAGGACTTTGCATCAAAAAAAGGCATTTAATTTTTACACTTGAATCTAAGATTAGTTGCCTGCCAGTGTGTGTCAGGCTGGCTTCCAGTGACTGTAGTGTGCCCACTGCCAGTGCCTACCACTCATACCGGCTGGCACAGGACTTTGCATAAAAAAAGGCATTTAATTTTTACACTTTAGTGTAATTTCAGCTGCTTGCCTGCTGCTAGTGTGTGTCAGGCCGACTTCCACTGACTGTAGTGTGCCCACTGCCAGTGCCCACCCCTGTCATCCCATGTGGCACAGGACTTTGCATCAAAAAAGGCATTTAATTTTTACACTTTAATCTAAGGTTAGTTGCCTGCCAGTGTGTGTCAGGCTGACTTCCAGTGACTGTAGTGTGCCCACTGCCAGTGCCCACCACTCATACCGGCTGGCACAGGACTTTGCATAAAAAAAGGCATTTAATTTTTATACTTTAGTGTAATTTCAGCTGCTTGCCTGCTGCTAGTGTGTGTCAGGCCGACTTCCACTGACTGTAGTGTGCCCACTGCCAGTGCCCACCCCTGTCATCCCATGTGGCACAGGACTTTGCATCAAAAAAAGGCTTTTAATTTTTACACTTGAATCTAAGTTTAGTTGCCTGCCAGTGTGTGTCAGGCTGACTTCCAGTGACTGTAGTGTGCCCACTGCCAGTGCCCACCACTCATACTGGCTGGCACAGGACTTTGCATAAAAAAAGGCATTTAATTTTTACACATTAGTCTAATTTCAGTTGCTTGCCTGCTGCCAGTGTGTGTCAGGCCCACTTCCACTGACTGTAGTGTGCCCACTGCCAGTGCCAACCACTGATACCGCGTGGCACAGTAGCTTGCCGATAAATAAGGCATTTAATTTTTAGACAGTAGTCTAAATTCAGTTGCTTGCCTGCTGTCAGTGTGTGTCAGGCCCACTTCCACTGACTGTAGTGTGCCCACTGCCAGTGCCAACCACTGATACCGGGTGGCACAGTAGCTTGCCGATAAATAAGGCATTTCATTTTTACACATTAGTCTAATTTCAGTTGCTTGCCTGCTGCCAGTGTGTGTCAGGCCCACTTCCACAGACTGTAGTGTGCCCACTGCCAGTGCCCACCACTGATACCGGGTGGCACAGTACCACTTATCGGAAAAAAAATGACAGGCAGAGGCAGGCCACCCCGCAGGGGCCGTCGTGGTGCTGTGATTTCCACTGTCCCTGGAATAATGCCTAGTGTTCAGAGGCCATGTGCCCTGAACCCGAAAAATTCTGAGGGCGTAGTTGACTGGCTTAGACAGGACACCCAATCTTCAACAGCTTCCGCTATGAACCTTGACGCACCATCCTCCTCCAGCTCAGCTTTGGTCACCTGCTTTCAAGTTACCACGCACCCGCCCGCCGCTGATAGGAATAGTACTAGTTAAGACACCACTCATATAGGGTGTCACAGCACATTGCTCTGTGCACGCGCAGTGCCCCAATTTGGGAGTATGAGGACCGACCAAGCTGCTTTTTCCATCTCCCGGTTCCTGAAATCAATTCAGTTTGGTGTATGAGAGTTTGGTCTGTCATTGTGAAGGCAGTCAAAGGTACCAGGCCTAAATTTTTTTTCACAAAAGGCAATCCCTGATATGGGATGTAACAGGGATTAAACTGATGAGAATAGTACTACAGAAAATACCACTCATATCGGGTGTGACAGTAAATTGCACGGCGCAGACGCAGTCACCGTGGATTAAAACAGAGTGGAGGGAGCCAGCATTTTTTTAACCATCTCCCCGTTCGAAAAATCTATTCAATAAATGGCCCCCAGATTGGGGACGTTAGAGGGATTAAACTGATGAGAATAGTACTATAGAAAATACCACTAATATCGGGTGTGAGAGTAAATTGAATGGCGCAGAAGCAGTGACCGTGGATTAAAACAAAGGGGAGGGAGCCATCGTTTTTTAACCATCTCCCCGTTCGAAAAATCAATTCAATTGACCTTTCGGGGACCCTTGGTGTTGTACGTGGCTGGGTGGAGGAAGAAACCTTCAATGACATCACTGGGACGTGGCTAGCTTGGTATCCAACCTTGTGCAAATGGGGAGTTTGCGGTTGTGCAAATGGACTGTTTGCGGTGCATTAAAAGAGGAGTTTGGTCTGTCAATGTCTGTGAAGCGGTGTAACCCTTACACTACCTGATCGTATACACACACTGGATGTTTTAAAGCATGTTATTCCAAACAATTTAGGAATGTTACATGATTTATGCCCTTTATGGATTAAAACCTGACTCTGCGTCCACTACGTAATTTTCCATGGGAGTTTTGCCATGGATACCCCTCCGGCATGCCACAGCCCAGGTGTTAGTCCCCTTGAAACAACTTTTCCATCACTATTGTGGCCAGAAAGAGTCCCTTTGGTTTTTAAAATTCGCCTGTCTATTGAAGTTGATGGCGGTTCGCCCGGTTCGCCTGTTCGCAGAACATTTGCGGAAGTCCGCGTTCGCTGTTCGCGAACTGAAAATTTTATGTTCGCGACATCACTATTCTCGAGTTTTCTGTAGATCTCTTTGGTATTTTGTTCACTGGAAGGGTTATGGACCAGAGGAGAGGATGTGGGTACCGGTATCTGATGTGAATGCCAGTCGTTTGGTGAAAGCCTTTCATAGGTCTCATCCGTATAAGGTGTCCGGAAGTCACCCGTAAAGTGGGGGGTGGAGGTACTGTTACAGACGTACCGAGACATACGGACTTTCCTGCGACAGGTGGCAGGAGATCTGTGAGACTGGCAACACGTGGTTTTCATCTGCATGTTTTCCTTTTGGATGAAATTACGTCCGTGTGTGGCTATTTTGGTAATTTTACCTTCTCTATTACTCTCTTCTCTATTTATTGTGGTTTCTCCCACTATGCTATGCGGTTTATAGCTTCTGTTGGACTAGTGGTTAGCTTGTGTTTGGTTCTCGGCTGAGTTCCTGGTGCTACCAAAGCTTCATTAAAGATAGGTTTTTCCTTTTACTTTTGTATTTTGTTTATATATATATGTGTGTTGCATTTACCTGTTGTTTGTCATTAGGCCTGAGGGAGAATCTTGTTCGTCCTTCCCTTCGGAGGAACAGGTAGACTTAGTCCTGACATTAGGTCTAGGGTCCTATAGGGTGAGATAGGATTCTAGGTATATGGTGTATGAACTTGCCTACCTTTGGGGCCTGTTCATACTGGTAGTCTGTCGGGACTGGAGTTAATGTTTTCACTAGGAGGTGTCCATCTTCCTTCTCTAATTTCCAGTCCCTATTCTAGTATCCCCTTTCCCTCCTATGCTCGATCTGGTGTTTTCCTCCCACACACGAGCATGACACTGATTGTTGGTAATACTGGATGGCAAAATGTGCCGGATACATTATATTTTTCCCAAATTCCTCATTTACTCAAGTTCAGGATGGAATACATGGATGAAATCAACATATCCACATTTATTGATATCATGAAAAAGCATATAAAGTAAATGCAAAATCAGCATAACTTATGTGAGAACACCTGCAGACTACAAGTATGTCTGAGGAGCGTGGTTGTTGTTTGGTGCATTTGTGTCAAGGTTACATCAAGGATGAGAAAGGTAGGGTACTAGGGTTAAGGGGGAGGCGCAGACTTTAAATGGTTCATGCACTATGCCCAGTATAGTACATACCACCAAAGTAATAAAGCTGTTATATAAAGCTATAAACACTTTGTAAGACAGTAAAGACAATGAGACCAACTGTGTTGTGATGATCTAAGTCATAGCTTTCCCACTGTACAGGTTTTTTGACTCATATCATTTCCGCTATTTGCAAGTATGCTATTTTTGTTACTTCATGATAGTACTAGCAGAAGTCTTGATAATCCTCTTGTGTTCACATGACATTGCTTTATTTTCCACTCAGCCTTTTTGTATCTTTCCACATGCGGTGAATAGTGTGGTTGATTTTAATACTCAGTCTGAACAAATGACACTTAGAGCCTCACAATAAACACAGCTTGGAAAACACAGCTGTTTCTAACCACTTGTAAGTCTTGATATTTTGAAGAATGACAGCCAGAAGCTCAGCTTTTATTTATTTAATAGAGTGGGAGAGGAAAATCATGTATTTGTAAACTTTTTTTCTCAAGTTTAGATATTAAGGGACTCTAGTTTTGAATAAAGAATACTCAACATGTAAACATTGTTTTGGGGACAGGTTTTGGTACCTGAGTAGTGTCATTACTGCATCAGGATTGCCCAGCATCTGCATCACATTTGTATGACTCTATTGCACACATACATATACATTTTACAGTTGAGAATAGCAAACCTTGCCCTACTACAAAGCTCCTATATGACCATTTTGAAAGGCCAAATTCAAAAGTAACTTCTTCATGCAGTTTTATCTGCACAGAGCCTGTAAGGTGGCTGTTGGAGTACCTACAGTTTTCTACTGTCATAGGCATTCTGTGTCTCACTATTAAGTGCCTGTGTGTGACAGCATTGAGCTCTGCATGAATCCAATGGAAAAATCTGAGTATGAAATTGGAGCATACAGAGATATAATATCTGTCCATTAGGCTACTATAGGTGTTGTGACTTCATAGAACTGGGAGCTTGTATACAGTAACAATATAACCATATGCATGAGGCCATTTTTTGTATCCCAATGAACAAGTCAAGGAAACAAAATGCAAATTGGAGTCTTTCTTGCAATTTTAAAGTTTGCATTAGGCACTACAAGCTCTTTGTATCCAATTGTTGGTCTGGAGTATATGATGCTTGTATAATGTACTACTAATAACTATTGCGTGTATATATACTGATCTTTGTAAATGTTTACTCAGTGTTTCATACTGTTCCTCCCTGTGTTATCTGAGTTTGGCCAGGTTTTTAATGTTTCAATAATGGATATTTAATTAGGATGGCATTTGCATCACAGTTAGTAGTGGTTTTGGTCCTTATAGGTTTACTAAAACAAATCAAAAGCAAAAATACAGTATGAAAAGTTACTTACAGAGCTACTTATATAACCTATAGACTTTGGTTGTGTTAATGTATAATGAATTTAGAGTATAACACCATCTTTTTTCATATGTTTGAGAGGTTTATGTGTGGTTGTTTTTTTGCATTAGAATATATATATATATATATATATATATATATATATAGCTATCCAAAGAAAAACAGCAGCACAGCAAACAAGCGGTCGGGTGCAAATCCACAAAATCGCTGGCAAGGCGATCACAGTAGTATATTTACCAAAGACGAGGCAGCACTCCAGGTGACGTTGAATAGTGAACCCTCTTTATTAAACCCACAAAGCGACGTTTCAACTGCTCATTGCAGTCTTTTTCAAGCTACAAACATTGTGTCAGCAAGGGGGTATATATACCCAAAATGCAATGTGCCATACTCAAGTATCAATTAATAAATAATGTGTAATAAATCATAAGAAAAATTTCATATCACAAATATACAAACAAGTATGTGCTGAAAAATACAAAGTAATCAATGTGTATCTGAAAGTGACAATAAAATATATTGTGAAATCGTATAAAACACTTAATTGTCATAATAAAGTGCACCTGTGCATGTGAAGATTTAAAAACAAGCGACCAATCAGCTTGAAATAGTAGTAATAACATCATAAGATACATCTAAACTTACTTCACATTGGAGGTTCAGTGGCGCACGGCCCGGCGTTCCCTGGTCTCTCCTGCGCATGCCCCGTTGCCACGCAACGAGTCAACGCTACCCCATGCCCGGAAGTCGCCGCAGACACGCCAGGGTCAGCTGACCCTATCACATGATCGGCAGCGGCCCCGCGTCATGCGGAAGGAGAGTCTCGAAGATAAGGAAGGATAGCAGCGGGGCAGCGTCAGGGGCGGGGTGTCACCAGGGCAAGGGCACCTAAAAACAGGTACTTCTCACCATGGAAACAACCCCAAACCCCGACGCCATAGACACCCCGCAGACAATCCCGCCGCATCAAAGGGACATCAAAAATGTTCGCAAGCCGGGAAGCACAATACCGGATAACTGTATTGCATAACATCTAAAAAATCAATCAAATAAAATCCTAACACAGTGAGAACCTCCCATGACGGTGCAACTCAAACCACACGCTACAGAACGTGTGCACACCCGTCGCACCGGCATGCAAATGAAATCCTCACCAAAGAGAAAAAAGAAAAAGGGAGGGGAGAAAAACTAATTACTCCACAGGTATAATAGATATAATAATAAAAGTACATCTATATATTTCTCCATTGTGTAGTCTCCCGGCTTGCAGAATGTTCAGAAGGGCCACCAGAGAAACCTCCAACAGTGTTACAAATGATCCATCAATCTAAAAAGGAATAAAATATAATATCAAAAATACAAAAGCTGACAAAATATTAAATCCACAACACCATAAGTGGGGAGAGGGATAGTACCAAGGACTTATCTCATAAGTTGCCATCTAAACTCAGCGTTAAGACCAGCAGGCCTGAGCGTCTGCAGACGATGTATCCAGTGCAGCTCTCTCCGTTTCAACATTAGTATACGGTTACCCCCACGTCTCGAATTGACCACCTGGTCAAGAACCATAAATCTAAGATCCCTCTCGGAGTGACCCATTTCAATAAAATGTTTCGGGACCGGGAGATCCTTCCTTTTCTGTCTTATAGAAAAACGATGGTTGTTCATTCTGGTTTTGATGTCACAGGTGGTCTCCCCAACATAGAGGAGACCACATGGACATTGTAAAACATAAATGACAAACGAGCTGTCACATGTCAAATATTGTTGAATGGTGTAACGTTTACCAGTTCTGGGGTGTGTGAACCACTCCCCTTTCATCATCAGGGGGCAATTCACACAGCCCAGACATGGAAAACTCCCCGTACGCCGGGTGCCTATATATGTCTGAACCTTCTTTCTTGGTGGCAAATCAGCCCTCACCAATTTGTCTCTGAGGTTGTTGGGTCGATTGTATGAGAATAGAGGAGGTATTTTCAAAGCTGGAATTTGGGGAAAATTGCTCGATAATATACCCCAGTGTTTCCTAATAATCCTGGCTATATCACTGCTCTGTTCTGAGTAGGTGGAGACGAAAGGGATACGTACCCCAGCTGTCTCTCTGCGTCTACCAACCACCGTACCGCAGTGCCGTGCCCGATCAAGATGCTTACTCAACATAGCTTTCGGGTAACCCCTCTCTGAAAACTTTGTAAGCATATCCTTATAGCGTACATCAACCTTATCAGGATCCTGCACGATTCTCTTCACACGGAGGAATTGACTATATGGTAGTGACTGCACAATTGAGCGTGGGTGGCAGCTGTCATACCTCAAAAGACTGTTGCAGTCAGTTGGTTTAACAAATATGTCAGTAACCAGTTTATGATCTATTATCGATACAGTGGTATCAAGAAACTGGACACTATTTGCTGACCAGGTGAGTGTGAACTTGACATCCTCATCAATGGTATCCAAAAAACATGGAACCCCTTGAGGGATGTCACATCACCTTGCCAGACAAGGAAGACATCATCTATGTATCGCCACCACCCCAGCACATGGCTGAAGTGGTGGGACACATAGATATGGTCCTCCTCGAGGGCCGCCATGAAGACATTGGCGTAAGTCGGCGCCACATTCGACCCCATGGCGGTCCCTCGAAGTTGCAAGTAGTACTGGTCCATAAACAGAAAATAATTCCGTCTCAGCACCACCTCCAACAAACGTAAACACAAATTCTGACTGTCAATGGAGAACTGACTAGATTCCAGGCACTTCTGTACAGCTGCCATACCCCGCGTGTGATCAATCGATGTATACAAGCTTGTGACATCAAAAGATGCCACAAGACAACCATCAGGTAGAACAATATCCTCTATCTTCTTCAAGAAATCTCCAGTATCCTGAATATAGGACCTGGAGCTGGTTGCAAAGCTCCTAAGTACACGATCCAGGAAGATGGCTATATTGGAAAAGATTGACGCAGTCCCGGACACTATAGGTCGTCCTGGTGGGTTAATAAGGCTCTTGTGTACCTTTGGCAAGATGTAAATCACCGGTGTCCGGGGATGTTCAATCATTAAAAATTTATATAACTCATCATCGACTGTGCCACAATCGATAGCCCAATCGAGGATACACTTTATATCTCTAGCAATATCAAACCTCGGGTCCCTAGATAGTCTTTTGTATACAACCGGATCACTCAACTGTCTGTTGATCTCCCCAATATACCAACCTGTGTCCATAACCACGACCGCCCCGCCCTTGTCGGCCGGTTTGATAGTTAGGTCGTGGTTGTGGCACAGTTCATCAATAGCCTTCAGATCACTAGCAGTCATATTGGGATATTTCAAAACATCTCCATCAATATTAGTCTTGAGTTTATCCAGGTCTAACTGTACCGCATTGGTGAAAGCATCCAATGCTGGCACAGAGACCGGCGGAACAAACTCACTTTTAATATGTAACCCCATCCTCTTCAGGGTGAATGCTGACCTCTCTGGATCTACATTTATATGTACAGGGGGAGATTGATCTTTAAACCAGACCGATGCTCAGATATGTCTTTTGAGCAAGGGACTTTCGTTTTGCCCCACCTCTCGTATTAACTGGTTTCAGCTGGAGATTGATCTTCAACAGTTCTTCAGACTTATTAAGCTGAAGGTCTGGTTTAAAGATCAATCTCCCCTGTACATATAAATGTAGATCCAGAGAGGTCAGCATTCACCCTGAAGAGGATGGGGTTACATATTAAAAGTGAGTTTGTTCCGTCGGTCTCTGTGCCAGCATTGGATGCTTTCACCAATGCGGTACAGTTGAGACCTGGATAAACTCAAGACTAATATTGATGGAGATGTTTTGAAATATCCCAATATGACTGCTAGTGATCTGAGGCTATTGATGAACTGTGCCACAACCACGACCTAACTATCAAACCGGCCGACAAGAGCGGAGCGGTCGTGGTTATGGACCAGAGTTAGTATATTGGGAGATCAACAGACAGTTGAGTGATCCGGTTGTATACAAAAAGACTATCTAGGGACCCGAGGTTTGATATTGCTAGAGATATAAAGTGTATCCTCGATTGGGCTATCGATTGTGGCTGTCGATGATGAGTGCTATAAATTTTAATGATTGAACATCCCGGACACCAGTGATTTATATCTTGCCAAAGGTTACACAAGAGCCTTATTAACCCACCAGGGCGACCTATAGTGTCGGGACTGCGTCAATCTTTTCTCAATATAGCCATCTTCCTGGATCGTGTACTTAGGAGCTTTGAGCCAGCTCCAGGTCCTATATTCAGGATACTGGAGATTTCTTGAAGAAGATAGAGGATATTGTTCTACCTGATGGTTGTCTTGTGGCATCTTTTGATGTCACAAGCTTGTATACATCGATTGATCACACGCGGGTATGGCAGCTGTACAGAAGTGCCTGGAATCTAGTCAGTTCTCCATTGACAGTCAGAATTTGTGTTTACGTTTGTTGGAGGTGGTGCTGAGACGGAATTATTTTCTGTTTATGGACCAGTACTACTTGCAGCTACGAGGGACCGCCATGGGGTCGAATGTGGCGCCGACTTACGCCAATGTCTTCATGGCGGCCCTCGAGGAGGACCATATCTATGTGTCCCACCACTTCAGCCATGTGCTGGGGTGGTGGCGATACATAGATGATGTCTTCCTTGTCTGGCAAGGTGATGTGACATCCCTCAAGGGGTTCCATGTTTTTTGGATACCATTGATGAGGATGTCAAGTTCACACTCACCTGGTCAGCAAATAGTGTCCAGTTTCTTGATACCACTGTATCGATAATAGATCATAAACTGGTTACTGACATATTTGTTAAACCAACTGACTGCAACAGTCTTTTGAGGTATGACAGCTGCCACCCACGCTCAATTGTGCAGTCACTACCATATAGTCAATTCCTCCGTGTGAAGAGAATCGTGCAGGATCCTGATAAGGTTGATGTACGCTATAAGGATATGCTTACAAAGTTTTCAGAGAGGGTTACCGAAGCTATGTTGAGTAAGCATCTTGATCGGAGCACGGCACTGCGATACGGTGGTTGGTAGACGCGAGAGAGACAGCTGGGAGTGCGTATCCCTTTCGTCTCCACCTACTCAGAACAGAGCAGTGATATAGCCAGGATTATTAGGAAACACTGGGGTATATTATCGAGCAATTTTCCCCAAATTCCAGCTTTGAAAGTACCTCCTCTATTCTCATACAATCGACCCAACAACCTCAGAGACAAATTGGTGAGGGCTGATTTGCCACCAAGAAAGAAGGTTCAGACATATATAGGCACCCGGCGTACGGGGAGTTTTCCATGTCTGGGCTGTGTGAATTGCCCCTGATGATGAAAGGAGTGGTTCACACACCCCAGAACTGGTAAGCGTTACACCATTCAACAATATTTGACATGTGACAGCTCGTTTGTCATTTATGTTTTACAATGTCCATGTGGTCTCCTCTATGTTGGGAGACCACCTGTGACTATCAAAACCAGAATGAATAACCATCGTTTTTCTATAAGACAGAAAAGGAAGGATCTCCCGGTCCCGAAACATTTTATTGAAATGGGTCATTCCGAGAGGATCTTAGATTTATGGTTCTTGACCAGGTGGTCAATTCGAGGCGTGGGGGTAACCGTATACTAATGTTGAAACGGAGAGAGCTGCACTGGATACATCGTCTGCAGACGCTCAGGCCTGCTGGTCTTAACGCTGAGTTTAGATGGCAACTTATGAGATAAGTCCTTGGTACTATCCTCTCCCCACTTATGGTGTTGTGGATTTAATATTTTGTCAGCTTTTGTATTTTTGATATTATATTTTATTCCTTTTTAGATTGATGGATCATTTGTAACACTGTTGGAGGTTTCTCTGGTGGCCCTTCTGAACATTCTGCAAGCCGGGATACTACACAAAGGAGAAATATATAGATGTACTTTTATTATTATATCTATCATACCTGTGGAGCAATTAGTTTTCTCCCCTCCCTTTTCTTTTTCTCTTTGGTGAGGATTTCATTTGCATGCCGGTACGACGAGTGTGCACACGTTCTGTAGCGTGTGGTTTGAGTTGCACCGTCATGGGAGGTTCTCACTGTGTTAGGATTTTATTTGATTGATTTTTAGATGTTATGCAATACAGTTATCCGGTATTGTGCTTCCGGCTAGCGAACATTTTTGATGTCCCTTTGATGCGGCGGGATTGTCTGCGAGGGTGTCTACGGCGTCGGGGTTTGGGGTTGTTTCCATGGTGAGAAGTTCCTGTTTTTAGGTGCCCTTGCCTTGGTGACACCCCGCCCCTGGCAGCTGCCCGCTGCTATCCTTCCTTATCTTCGAGACTCTCCTTCCGCATGGCGCGGGGCCGCTGCCGATCATGTGATAGGGTCAGCTGACCCTGGCGTGTCTGCGGCGACTTCCGGGCATGGGGTAGCGTTGACTCGTTGCGTGGCAGCGGGGCATGCGCAGGAGAGACCAGGGAACGCCGGGCCGTGCGCCATTGAACCTCCAATGTGAAGTAAGTTTAGATGTATCTTATGATGTTATTACTACTATTTCAAGCTGATTGGTCGCTTGTTTTTAAATCTTCACATGCACAGGTGCACTTTATTATGATAATTAAGTGTTTTATACGATTTCACAATATATTTTATTGTCACTTTCAGATACACATTGATTACTTTGTATTTTTCAGCACATACTTGTTTGTATATTTGTGATATGAAATTTTTTCATGATTTATTACACATTTTTATTAATTGATACTTGAGTATGGCACATTGCATTTTGGGTATATATACCCCCTTGCTGACACAATGTTTGTAGCTTGAAAAAGACTGCAATGAGCAGTTGAAACGTCGCTTTGTGGGTTTAATAAAGAGGGTTCACTATTCAACATCACCTGGAGTGCTGCCTCGTCTTTGGTAAATATATATATATATATATATATATACTTTTTTTTTAATTATGAAATTCATTCAGCCATGTGCTTATATATTTTCTTACATGCTTATATTTGTACATGCTTTTTCTTTGTAAAAAAAAAACGTGTAGACATACTGTAGCCTTGGGTGTCATAAGTAGTGTCAATAAAAATTGTGTCAATTTTTTGATAACTGTTGAGTAAAGCACTTTTGACTGACTGGTAAGGCTGTCCAATTGCTATTTAACTATTTCAAATAATATGGTTAGGTTGCAGTGTTTTGTTTTTCCTGTGATTCCAAATTGATTCAATAAAAACATGATTGTGTATATTTTATATGGCATGTTATAAGGGACCAACCTAGATATTAATGAAAAATATTATCCTTGTCCCCAAGGCCGAAGGGGGTAGGGAAGAGCCCTAGAAATTATGGATATTGTGGTGGCTTTCTCTGGGATAGATTTGATAGATGTGACAAATATGTACCTCATTAGAGTACATCTGCTTGTTTCTCATCCTTCACATTCCCTTAGTTTATGCATTTTGTGATGTCCATTTACAAATAGCACAACATTTCTGAATAATAGAATTTAGCATAATTTTTAACAAATAAAATATAGAATTATATTTTATAGTAAAATTTTTAGTGCAAGTAATCTAAATTAATTTCTCATTTGGTAAAGCCAAGTTGAAATACAATGCCATCACAAAAGATAACATGCAAAAATAAGATAGAAATGGAGCTTGGCTGATACTGAATATCTGGCTTAGCTTGGTGCCACATTTAATAAATATTTTCACAAAAACAATGGAACAAATGAGCCAAGATACGTCATTTTGCTGACAGCCTAGCTAAGGAATATGTTTATTGTGAATGGGCTAAAAAACAGATTATTAAAGTATAATTTAACAGACCTGCCTAAATTGTAGAGCTACTCTCTACATTTGTCTACAAAAGCTGACAATTAAATTAATGTTTGTACTAATTTTAGTTTTGCATGTCAATGCCAAATAACCAATCACAGTTAAAGGGTTCTCCAGTGGGACAATTTTTTTTTTATAGCAAACTGCTCAGAATGGAACGAACAAAAAAGACAAATAAATAAAAGAATCAATACTCACCCTCACTGTTCCCCCGTCACTTCCATTCTGATATTTGCTGGTCCTCACTAGTCTCCACATCCTGGTCTGAGATCAAAACACAGGACATGGCAGGAGATGACTGCGTAGTCAATCACTGACTGGAGCAGTGACCCATTTCAGCCAATGAATGGTTGAGCAGTCATCTTCCTGTGTCAATGTCAGATTAGTATGTGGAGACCAATTGAAAAAGCAAATGTTTGGGATTAGTGAGGGTAAGTGTTTTTTAAAAAAACCCAACTGGACAACCCCTTTAAGTTGACTGATTAATTGACTTATTTAAACACCATTTCTATTTTGAAGTGTTCCCTAACATTTCAATTGACTTTTCAGTTTTAGCCATTATCCATATGTACATGAGGAATATCAATATTTCTGGTTAATATATGACTCATGTCTGGAATTCTTCACCAGTTCTCCCCCTCTGTAGACTTCATATCTAATTGTCAAAAGTCACAAAACTGAGCTTCATAGAGGGTGGAGACTAGATGGTATGATGTTTACCACAGACAGCACCAATAAAAAAGAGGAGATCCTACTCCCTTATACTAGGAAGCAGTATGATGGAAGACATTCTAGAGAATTACTGGATAGTGCTGCTTTAGGTCTAGCTGTGGGGCGAGGAATTAGAAAATTCTTTTAGAAGCAACAGCAGCTTCACTGTGTGTGTCTCTCTCTCCAACTGCTCCTGTACGGTATATGAAAATATACAATGGGAAAGTTTTTTCTATGAAAAAACATTAAGGTCTACAGTCAGTGCCACCATTAAGGCAATAGAGGTGTTACTGCTGTGAGGTCAAGGAAAATAAATGTCAGCATAACCTATCCATTAGTTACTATGTTGAAGGTAGTTGGGAGAAGTTTCACTTTTAAAATGAAATGCTGCTATTTAATTGTTAAAGGGGTTGTCTGCTTAAACAAATGTGCATCTAGGCAATTTACTAATTTACACTATGCACTGTTTTTACACTATGTGAAGCCACATGCCCTTGTTAGCAAAGCCCTGTCTCCTAAGCTTAACCAAATACTGTCATCTACACTTACATGTGTCCTGGATGACTAGGAATTTAGGGCATGCAAAGTGTGTTTCAAAGGAGGATGCTGAAGGACAGGTCTAGGAACATGCTACTCCCTCAGAAGCTGTCTTCTGGACAACAGTTATGTTTGGATAGGAGAAAATGCTTTGGAGATGAGGCGTGGCTTCATCCATTATAAAGCAAGTTCCCTAGATTTATGTTTGCCACCCAGTTATAACACTATGCTTAAAGTGGCCATTGGCCAACCCTTGAAGAATGGGCAAATCTGTTCTGCCAACATGGTACCCCCCCCCCCATATCATGTAAGTGTAAATGTTCCTCCTTATCTGGGGACCTTCTAAATATAAAGCATAAAGATTATATTTTTCTCTTCAATTTCAAAATAAGTGGATAACAACTTTCAACCTTACTTGGATACACATCACATTATGTAATAGGGTACAGGATGAGGGTTGATATACTAGACCTTATAGAAAACAAAGGAGCTGTGGCCATTTGCCAAAAAGTTTCATGGCAGCCCTTGCATAATCCAGAGCATACATTTATGTTATATAATTAATGTATTGAGAAGAGGGACTATATATCTATCTATATATATATATATATATATATATATATATATATATACACAGTGCTGCCCATAATTATTCATACCTCTGGCAAAGTTTGACTTAAAGTTACCTTTATTGAACCAGCAAGTAATTTTTTGACGGGAAATGACATAGATATCTCCCAAAAGATAATAAGACGATGCACAAGAGGCATTATTGTGGGAAAAAAACATTTCTCAGCTTTTATTTACATTTGAGCAAAAAGTGTCCAGTCCAAAAATTATTCATACCCTTCACAAACTGTCACAGTCTGTGGGAAAATCCAAAGTTCTATAGAAGCATCCTAATTACCCTGATTAATTGGGAACAGCTGTTTTAATCAACTCAACATGTGAAAAACAGCAGCTCTATGCAGTTGGTTTGTGGACAGTCATGGCTAAGCCAAAGGAGCTCAGTGAGGACCTGCGGCTGCGCATTATGGCTGCTCACAAGTCAGGAAAGGGCTACAAGGCTATTTCTAAATGTTTTCAAGTTCCAGTGGCTACAGTGCAAAGTATTATTAAAAAATACAAGATGTTCCACACTGTGGAAAATGTCAGAGGATGTGGTCGGAAGCCAAAAGTGACACCTGTGCTGGCCAGGAGGATAGTTAGAGGGGTGAAAAAGAATCCAAGGATCACCACCAAGGCCATCCTGATAAATCTGGGCTCTTCTGGTGGCAATGTCTCAAGGCAGACAATCCAACGGACACTGCACACTGCTGGGTTCCACGGATGCAGACCAAAGAGAATGCCACTTCTCCAGATAAGGCATACAAAAGGTCGCTTGGCCTTTGCAAAAGCTCATCTGGACAAAGAAGAAGACTTCTGGTCTTCTGTGTTATGGTCAGATGAAACAAAAATTGAATTGTTTGGTCACAATGATGTTTCCTTCATTTGGCGTAAAAAAGGAGAAGCCTTTAACCCAAAGAACACCATACCCACTTTCAAACATGGTGGTGGGTACCTAATGCTTTGGGGGTGTTTTTCAGCCAATGGACCAGGGAACCTAATCACAGTAAACGGCACCCTGAAAAAAGACCAATACATGAGGATTCTCAACGACAACATCAGGCAGTCTGCAGAGAGGCTTGGCCTTGGGCACCAGTGAGACATTTCACCATGACAATGACCCAAAACACACAGCAAAAGTGGTGAAGAAATGGTTAGCAGACAACAGCATTAATGTTTTGGAGTAGCCCAGCCAGAGTCCAGACTTGAATCCAATTAAGAATCTGTGGAGGTAGCTAAAGATCAGGGTGATGGCAAGAAGACCCTCCAACCTGAAAGATTTGGATTTCATTGCTAAAGATGAATGGGCAAAAATACCTGTGGAGACATGCAAATAGCTGGTCTGCAATTATAGGAAGCGTTTGATTTCTGTAATACCCAAGAAAGGCTTTTCTATTGATTATTGAGAAGGGTATGAATAGTTTTGGACTGGACACATTTTGCTCAAATGTAAATAAAAGCTGAGAAATGTTTTTTTTTTTTTTTCTACAATAATGCCTCTTGTACATCATCTTCTTATCTTTTGGGAGACACCTATGTAATTTCCCGTCAAAAAATTAGTTGCTGGTTGAATAAAAGTAACTTTAAGACAAAATTTGCCAGGGGTATAAATAATTATGGGCAGCACTGTATATATATAGTATAATCAAGACAACTGATCCCCTATACACAGAATAGGATATATGTATCTTATTGATGAGGATCCAACCTTTGGGGCCCCTGCCAATCATGAGAACTGGATCCCATTCTCCCCATTTAAATGGAGTGGCAGAAAGGCACATTTGTCTGCTGCTTCATGCAACATTATGGGACCGCTGGATATCGTGGAGTACAAGTGCAGAGCTATCTTTGGCAGCCCTTAGAGCTGAATGGAGTCCGGTTCCCGTTCTCTTGGTCAGTCCCCGTTGATCAGACATTTATCCTCTATCCCGCAGATAGGGAATAAGTTGTCTTCATTTAACAACGCCTTTAACAATCACTGAGGAATTGTGGCATGAGTTTTAAGTGTGTTATATGAGGAATGGAACCCAAATGTAACTTTTAATAATTAAATCAGTGCTTATGTTTATTCAGTAGAATCTATAAAAGTTTGGCATTGTCTTCTTTTCATTTAAAAAGCCATTTGGTATCAGTTGCTTGTTAATGGCTTTAGGGAAAGTAATTATGATTGTTAAGAAAAGATAGTAAAGTAGGGATATTTATAACGATATCAATGTATATCATATACGTATAGCTTTTTACCACTGTATTAGCAGTAAAGGTAGATTTAGATGGGAAGATTATTAGGCAGATTATTGGGAACAAACCCTCCTGTGAATGCTCGTTCCCAACAATCTGCCCATGTAAAGGTGCCGCTGATCACCCGAGCGAAATGACCGAACCAGTGGGTGATCTTGTTGTTCGTGCAAGCGCCTAAATTATTGTTTCTTGGCAGCAGATCACCGTTTAGCACACAAACATTACAATGTGGCTGTATGAGAATGAGTGAATGAGCGATCACTCATCCTCATACTGTGGAGGTGATCACTACATGTAAATGCAACTCTTCACTTCCTCTTAACGAGTAGATGACCATCGGGAAGGAACGTTTCCTTCCCACAATCTACTGCTGCTTGGTGTGTGTAAATGCGCCCTAGCTATAGGGTTTGTCTCATTCAACAAATGTCATTTAACATGTAGAGAAAATTAATACAAGGCACTTACTAATGTATTGTGATTGTCCATATTGCCTCCTTTGTTGGCTTGGTTCATTTTAAATCTCATTATACACTGCTCGTATCCAGAGGTTACAACCACCCTGAAATCTGTGGTAGTCGAGACTGTGAGAGCACATAGGTCAACGCTTCTTCCTATATTGTGCAAGCATGGCCACCGCTGCTGGATTGCAGGGTCGTTGTAACCCTTTGATATGAGCAGTGTACAATGTGATGGAAAAATTAATCTAACCAGCAAAGGAAGCAATATGGACAATCACAATACATTAGTAAGTGCCTTGTATTATCTTTCTCTACATGATAAATGCCATGTGCTGAAGTGACACAAGTGTTTATTGTTTTAATCTACAACTTAAAAAACGATAGCAGCATATAACAGATTTATTGTATAACTGGATGATGATGGAAAATGTTAGCTAAATAAGATCACTGGGGTAGAAAGCAATGTTATTAAGAATGGTGTAAGTAACTTTAATGACACAAAGAAGATTAGTAAGAGAAGCGTAGTGGTTGCACAAAATGAGAAGGAACAATAGCAGTAAAATTACATGTTTTTAAAGCAGGTTTGTCAGGTCTAATATGCTACATTATTTTAGAGTAGTGAGGGAAAGAGTAGGAGATGCTGAGCTCTGGGATATGTATATTTTTTATTTTTTTATAATTCTTTATTTTTATGTAAATTGCTTTTTAAATGCTGCCAGGACTTCTAGTGATTTAAGAAAGGATGTCGGCATGAATATTACGGTAAATAATAAACATCCATCAGAGCAATTTTCACATTTTTCTAATGCAAAAATAAAACCAGATTCCTAAATTTAAAAAAAAGAAAATATTAGTTTATGCCATACCATTGTGAAAATGTCAGCCAACACTTTACACTCATAGACACCTTAATGAGAATTTGCATCAATTTAACATTTTGTAAAAAAAAAAGAAAAAGAAAAAAGAAACTAGGCTACAAACCAGACCTAAGCAAAGTCTAAGTTGCATGACACCTCCTAAAAATATGCATCGAAGATGTGCATGCATACCACTTATGCCTATGTCTACATGCACAAACTGGGTCCAGACTTACTAATCGTACAGATAGCTTAAGCACAGAAAAGCTGTCTAGACCTGCACCAGATTTATCACCGGGGCTCAGGCTGGAGGATGTGGTGCAAACCTGTTGATGAAGGCCTTGTGCCGAAACGTGTCTGAGAACCAATGTATTTTGATATACGACATTAAAGAAGCAAGAAGATAACCACACGTCTGCTGGGATATCTTTTTCAAGTGGTGCAGGGATAGACACTTTCTTTGACTGCATATTACCAATTGGCTGGCTTTGAGACAGAAGCTTACTCCAGAATTGTGGAAAAAATTTGGTGCAAAATGGTGCATGCTGGGTTGGGGCTGAGCTGTGCCTAGGCTGAAGAAGGCTGTGGTGCTTCTGTGAGCGCTGGAACAGCTGATCAGCGGGGGCCGAGTATAAAATCCCCTCTGATCAAATACTAATGACCTATCCAGAGGATAGGTCATCAGTAGTAAAGTCTTGCAAAACCCCTTTAATGATATATTTCATATACACTTGGCAGTGAAAGCACTAAGTCAGAAACACAATAAAATAATAGCTGATGCCACTACTAATGACATGTGTTATGCATATGTTCTATTACATAAATAGTACTAGTGCATATAGGTTACCCCTATGTGAAGATAAAACAATAAATTCCCCAAATTTATAATGGAGAAAATATGCAAAATTCAGTTTGAGGCTGGTTGTGAAGCTCATTTAGAGGAATGGAGGATGGAGGTTTAATGGAGTAAATATTCTATGCATTTGGCTTTATATGACTTGGTAAAATGGGGACGGAAATACTGGACAATTGAAACAACATTACAATAGTGTGTATCTAGGGTATTTATTTGCCATTGTTTATAGCACCAACTTACCGTATTCCATATCGCTGTACAGAGATTGAAATGACTAGCAACAATCTGATTTTGATACTCTCAAACTATTGTGAAGATAGTTGGCTTTATTGAATGGTCTGGCATATAAAAATATCACGACTCATATTGTATCTGCTTGGTAATACAGCCGCTATAGAGACTATTAATGATTAAATTAATGTCCTAGAGCTTTGTTTCCTTTTGCCGGAGTGATTACACAAGTGAGTGTACCGGAGAAATAAGGGAAATAAATGATGTCATACGATTTTGTAAGAGAATACGTTCCACAATGATCTCTATTTTAAAATAAAATACTACTTACATATTGCTTGAGAGCTACAAAATAGCACCGCAAGCAAGTGCGGAGTGCACTGTTATTTTGCTTAATCATAGCAGGTGCTGTAATTTCCTTTGAACATAATTATACTATTCACTCAAAATAGCACTGGGTGTATTGACTGGATCAGCTTTTTCTTCGTTGTACAATGAAGTTTCTTTCAAGAGGCCAGACAATGTGATATAATATGCTCCATGAATTCTCTGAATACACACTTTGTTGAGAAAAATAAGAAATTACATTTGTTTTTGTTTTTAGTCAATGAGGACTAAAACCAGTTTGTATATGTGAAACTATGATTTTTGAAGGAATACAGTTTTAAAAGTGCATCTCAGGAATTAGGGTGGGTTCACATTACTGTTAGAAATTTCATTATAGTGTTCCGTTATAACAGAGTTTTAATGGAATATAACGGAATTTTAGGAAGGAATGCAAAACAGAACCCTTTAAGAGGCATTCGATTTTGCTCATCCTAATACATGTCTATGGACACAAATAATGGTTCCGTTTAGTTTCATTATACATGATGAAAAAATAAGTCCTGTCGACAGGACTTTACTTTTTCCATCATGTATAACAAAACAAAATGGATCCATTATTTGTGTACCATAGACATGAATCAGGACAGAGCAAAATGGAATGCCTCGCAAAGGGTTCCATTTTGGATTCCATCCTAAAACTCCATTATAACTCTACAATAACAGAACACTATAAAGGAATTTCTAACGGTAATGCGAACAGACCCTTATCTGGCCATTTATCAATAAGTTTTAAATATTCTAGTGACTTCAGTTTCCTGACTACAAAGTCTCTGCAGCATGTGCAAGGTGGAGTTCCACCTTGTGGGCACGTCGCATATGAGGCGGTGAGTGGGATGGCTGAAGTTACGCTGCAGTGCAGACAGGCGAGCAGCAGCAGAGTGAGAACGCCGAAAGCACACACAGACGGCCCACACTTTCTGTAGCAGCTCTTACATATGTGCGTAGTTTTTCAGGAATTTCTGCACCACCAAATTCAGCACATTCTCCAGGCAAGGGATGTGCGTCAAACCGGCTATGCCCAGAGCTGCTACGAGTTTTTGCCCATTATCGCACACCACCAGGCAGGGCTTGAGGCTCAGCGGCACCAACCACTCATCGGTCTGTTGTTCCATGCCTGTCCATAGCTCCTGTGCGGTGTGGGCTTTTCCTCCCAAGCAGATGAGTTTCAAAACAGCCTGCTGTCGTTTCCCCCTGGCTATGCTGAAGTTGGTTGTGAAGGTGTTACGCTCTGAGCGGATGAGGAGGTGGTAGAGGAGGAAGCAGAGGAGAAGGCAACAGGAGGCAAAGAGAAATGCCCTGCAATCCTCAGTGGCGGAAGAACATGCGGCAAACTGCTATCTGCCTCAGGCCCAGCCGCCACTGCATTTACCCAGTGTGCTGTTCGGGAGATATAACGTCCCTGCCCATGCTTAGTGGTCCACGTATCGGTGGTTATGTGGACCTTGCCACAGATAGCCTTGCGCAGTGCACACCTGATTTTGTCTGCCATTGTATTGTGCAGGGAAGGGATGGCTCGCCTGGAAAAGTAGTGGAGGCTGGGAACCACGTACTTTGGGACAGCCACCGCCATAAGGTTTTTAAAAGTGTCTGTCTCCAGCAGATAGAATGACAGCATTTCAAAGGCCAGGAATTTTGAAATGCTGGCATTCTGGGCCAGGGATCGTGGGTAGGGGGGCACTTCCTCTTTCTCTCCGGTGTTTGGAAGATGGGAAGCTGATCGCTTCCATGGGACATTGTGGAGATGCTTGGTGATGGTGACGGACGTGGTGGTGTTGCTGCCACATTCTCTGTTTGCTGGGTGGCAGGTGCCACTGTCACTCCAGAGGGGGAGGAAGAGGCTGACTGCAGCAGAAGAGGGAACAAAAGGAGCCTGAGACCTTTCTTGGTTTTTGTGGTGTTTACTCTACTGCAGCTCGTGATTTGCATTTAGATGCCTAGTCATGCAAGTTGTGCTCAGGTTTGGAACATTTATGCCTCGCTTCAGGCTCTGATTGCACAGCGTGCAAACCACTCGTGTCTTGTCATCAGCACATTGTCTGAAGGACTGCCACGCCAGGGAAATCCTTAGAGGTGGCTTTGGTGTGCTCGTTCCCTGGGTGCGGTGGGCAGTAGCAGGCATACTGTCTAGGGGACGGCCGCTCTGCTTTTGCACCTCGCTCCCTCTTTTGCTGTTCTGGTGGCTCTGTATGACCACCACCTCTTCCTTCGAATTGCACACGTCACTCGCATGACCTTGATTCCATATGGGGTCTAGGAGGACCTCATCATCCTCCACATCTTCTTCCACCCACTTTTCCCCCCTGCTCTCCTTGTCGAACTGCACACCGGAGAAAGGCGAAGCTGTTGGCTCCTGTGTTTTGTCATCATCAGAGACATGCCGCGGTGGTCCTCCCATGTCCACATCCTTAAACATAAGTGGTTGGGCATCGGTGCACTCAATCTCTTCCACTTCTGGGGCAGGGCTAGATGGATGGCCCACGGAAACCCTGCCAGCAGATTCATCAAAAAGCATAGGAGACTGCTGCATGACTTGGGGCCCAGACTGCTTGGCTGATTTGCAAGGGGGTGAGGTGAAAGACAGATGCCCAGGGGCTGCAGGTGCCAAATCTGCGATTTTAGCAGGGGACCGGGTGGGAGACAATGTGAAGGAACTGAAGGCACTGTCAACCACCAATCTACTATCACCTGTACGTGTTCTGGCCTCACCATTCATGAGGCATTCGGGCCTACAAAATAACGCTGAACGTTCTGTCGCCTACGGGTACTTGAGGAAGGTGTTTAATTTGTGAGTGTAGCTGGCACAGATCGACCACTTCCTCAATCTGCAACAGTAGCTCCACCACCAGCACCACGACCAGGGCCACTTCCCTTATTTGACGCTCTCCTCATTCTTTGTGTTCACCCACCAAACTAACAGACGGATTTACAAAATTTCTTTCACAGTCAGGTATGCAGTGCAGGGGTACTTTGAAAGAAAAAAGGGGTACAGATCACCCAAAAATTTAAACGCCGCCGAATTTACAGAATATATTTCCCAGTAAGGTATGCAGTGCAGGGGTAGTTTGAAAGAAAAAGGGGTACAGATCCCCAACAATCTAAACGCTGCCGAATTTACAGAATAAATTTCCTAGTCAGGTATGCAGTGCAGGGGCAGTTTGAAAGAACAAAGGGGTACAGATCACTCAACAATCTAAATGCCGCCAAATTTACTGAATATATTTCCCAGTCAGGTATGCAGTGCAGGGGTAGTTTGAAAGAAAAAAGGGGTACAGATCACCCAGCAATGTAAGCGCCACAATGTCCTAGTCTCAGAAATGCAGTGCAGGCCGCAAAGGTACCTTATGGCAAAAAAAAGAGATTTTTTTAACCCACAATGTCACAATTGTATTTACTGATTATATTTCGCTATCAGAAATGCAGTGCAGGCTGCAAAGGTACGTTTATGGCAAAAAAAAAGTTTTTTTTTTTTCCACCCAGAATGTCCCAGTTGTATTTACTGATTATATTTCACTTACAGAAATGCAGTGCAGGCCGCAAAGGTACTTTATGGAAAAAAAAAATGTGATTTTTTTTCACCCACAATGTCCCAGTTGTATTTACTAATTATATTGCACTTACAGAAATGCAGTGCAGGCCGCAAACGTACTTTTTAGCAAAATAAAAATAATAATTTGTCCCCCTAGAATCTAACAGATGGATTTACTGAATTGATTACACAAAATGCACATATGCAGCACAGGGGTACTTTACAGAAAAAAATGTGAATATGTCACACCCTTGGTCCCTGAACTCACAGACGGATTACCTATTAGTGATAAGCGGGAGGTGCCATATTCGATTTCGCAATATTTCGTGAATATTCGATTGAATATTCGTCATAAATTCGTCGAAATAGAATATTCGTCATTATTCTATATATTGAGAATGTTATGCAACTTTATATTCGCATCGCGAATTAAACTTAGAGCTGAGTTCATAATGGTTGTAACTTATATTGCTAGAATTGACGAAGATAACGAATATCACGAATATAGCACTATATTCTCAATCTTCGTTATATTCTAGCAATACAACCATTACGAACTCAGCTCTAAGTTTAATTCGCAATGCGACCATATTCTCGCATTGCGAATTCAACTTAAAGCTGGGTTCCTAATGGTTGTATTGCTAGAATATAACAAATATCACGAATATAGCACTATATTCTCAATCTTCGTTATATTCTAGCAACGACCATTAGGAACTCAGCTCTGTTTCATTCGTGAAGCGAACATATAATCGCATTGTGAATTG
Organism: Bufotes viridis; assembly: GCA_033119425.1. NCBI lineage: Eukaryota > Metazoa > Chordata > Amphibia > Anura > Bufonidae > Bufotes > Bufotes viridis. Next base: position 248,427,744 of record CM065590.1, read on the forward strand.
AGCTTAGAGTCAATTCCTAATGGTTTTATTGCTAGTATATAATGAAGATGACGAATATCACGAATTCACGAATATAGCACTATATTCTCAATCTTCGTTATATTCTAGCAATACAACCATTAGCAACTTAGCTCTAAGTTTCATTTGCGAAGCAAACATATAATCGCATTGCGAATTGATCTTAGAGCTAAGTTCCTAATAGTTGTATTGCTAGAATATAACGAATATCGCAATGCAAATAATTCAGGTTATATCAATCGCATTGCGATTACAACTTAATCAAATTTGTGAGATCGTGATTCTCACATCCAACATAGCATGGAGGCGTTCTCATGCACACGGGAAGTCGGCAGAAGCGGCAACGTGCATTAACTGGAGCGGGCAGGAAGCCAGGAATCATCCGGACAGGTAAGAACAACCAGAGAGCAACAAGGATTAACAGCTAAAAAATAAATAAAGAATAGAATATTTGAAATAGCGAATATATATCGCTATATTCGCTATATTTGCGAATTATCGAAGTTGAGATATTCGTGATAAAAATTTGCTATTCGAATACTCACTCAACACTATTGCCTATATTTTTTTCCCTTCCCCTGGCGCTTTTGCAGTGCAGGTGCACTTAAAAAAAGGGTATATGTCGCCCACTGAATTACAAGAGCAGGATTAAATTATTGTCTCTGGCACATATGCAGGTGTAATTGCACAGCACTTGCACAAAATGGCCACCAACGCCCACCTAACTAACAGACAGATTAAAACTTATTTTTCTGTGACACTTGGCTCAGGGCAGGGTACAAAAATGTTGCATTGCACCCACAAAAAAAATCGCTGTAGATCGCAGACTTAACACCAAGCTCTGATATCAGATTCTTTCCTACTCTCTCCCTCACAGCAGCGGCATCCTATCCGTACACTTGTAAGAGCTGACGTGACGTGTGGCGCTACGTGACTCCAGCATATATAGAGGCTGGGTCACATGCTGCACTGGCCAATCACAGCCATGCCATTAGTAGGCATGGCTGTGATGGCTTCTAAGGACACACATCTTAAACGCTTGTTGATTGGCTGCCCTACAGCCTTTCAACAAGCTTTAATTAATGACCGAACACCGAAACGTGAACCCGAAATTTTACGGAAAAGTTCGGGTTCGGGTCTGGGTACAAAAATCCCTAAAGTCTAGTACCCGAAGTTTAGAGTTCAGGTTTGCTCAACACTAGTCCAGACAATTCTCCGTTCTTCTCATGGCTTCTCCTCCTGTGTTAGACTGCAGGAGAACCACTACAAGCCTCTTACATGGTGGTATAAAACCCTGGAATTTCTCTTCAATCATAATCTCTCTCAATCTAATGAGTGCTGGAGATCTGGGACTCATGTTGGCTGTCTCTCACATATTTGGTGGGAGTGCCACCTCATTGCATCATACTAAAAAAAGTTGAGCAGACTATTCAGAAGACTATTCAGAAGATTCAGAAGATTTGTTCTCCCTCTTTTACCCTCAGAATCACTTATGTTGCATTAGCCAGACCATGCTTTGTCTACAACCCATCTAAAAAGAATCGCATTACCCATTTATTAGCGGCAGCCGAGGTCCCAATTCACTTGCACTGTCTTAGCCAATCCCCTCCCTTACCCCAAGAATGAGAAGCGAAGGTGAACCAACTGTGTCAATTCGAAGAAGTCACTAACCTAGCCAATAGGGCAAGAGACAGTTATCTTAAAATCTGGTCTCTATAGCGACAATTCCAGTTACATCGAGCACATAATACCCCACTACTTGCCTCTACATAAAGACCATCAAAAAGGCTTGAGTACTATTTGGCTGTCTATCTTAAGGTCCCCCTACCCCCTTCTTTTCTATGTCTGTTGCATTTCAGCTGGATTATGTTATGTTATATCATTTATCTGTACATCACCTTTGGCTGTATTGATTGTATACCTTGCCTATTCCATGCAGAGATTCTGTTTACTATTTCATGTTGATTATAATCTTAAAATAAAGAATTAAAAAAAGAAAGAAAAAACTTTACAGCAACAGGGTACTTTTTAATAAATACTATTTAGAATGTTGCTTAATTTTGCATTTAGCAAATGAGCAATAAAAAAAGTTTGTGTAAAATTGTTAATAGCCTTTACTCTGATGAAATATAACACACAGATTCTCAGACATTTAAAACAAAGATTGTCCATTGCATTCATTTTTTATGTCTTCTTGATCTTCAAGAAAAAAGAAAATATGAAAGGGAATATAAAATTAGGTCTTCCTGATGATGGAAGATATCTTTAATTTTTAAGGAGGTTTGTAGGTTGATTAGTAAACTAAATTTGAATGTCTGAGCAGTAGCATCAGTTGCAATGTGAGGGCTGTTAGAACAGATAGCATTAGTAGTACACTCAATTACACATAGGAAATAAAAGACAATCGTAATTGCTGTTAAAATAGAACTTAATTGCTATGGACACCTTTGGGGCATTATTTTAAACTATTGCATTGTACTCATTTTTAGCTAAAAATAATTTTTTTCTATTGTTCTTTATTAAAAAATGTTGAACCCTTTTCTCTGTACAGCCTTGAGACTCTCTAGTAGCCTGCTGTTTTCACTCTGTTGCATCAGGCAGCTGAGCTGACGGCTCCTTATCTCTGATCTCCTAAACACTCATTATAGCTCAATTCTTACCTTATTTATAAGAACATGACTTAAATAAGTGTTTATGACCGTTTATTAAATTAGTGAGAAGGGTTATTACATGACACAAAAGTAAAAGTCAAAGTATGATTCTCCCAGCTAGACAAACAGTCAACCTTTTGTGACAGACTGGCTGAATAATTTTAAAGACCAATTGAAAAAAAGAGTTTGAGCCCAAAATAAGTAAAATGCAATCATAAGAAAGTTGCCCCAGAAGGTATACATAGCCTTTGAATCTATGGAAAAAAAATGTTCATTTTTTTAAACTTATTTTGTGTTTAATGTTCACTTTTGAATATATACATGGTTTATCAGCACCCCATAGAAAAGCCATAACTGGATGTTACAAAATCTGTAACATCACCTACTTTGTTGTACCATACTGGTGTCTTCATATGCAACAAGGAGGACCACTTGGTGAGCGCCGTGATGTCATCGCAGGTCCTTTTGCAGGTCCTGCTTAAAGAAGATAGAAGACACTGCAGCAGCGCGATCAAGTGGATGAGGTGAGTTTTTTTTTTTACCCCTAAATGGCCATTTTTTTTTTTGCATTCTGTCTTAAGAATGCTATTATTTTCCACTATAACCATGTTATAACAGAAAAAAACAAAATGACCCGAACACCAAATCCGGACTTCAGTGAAAAAGTCCAGGTTCGGGTACCCAAACATGCATCTCTATTTACAAGCAAAATAACTCTCAAGTGCCCAGCTGGCTTTCTTTTTAACATGCCTAAGCCATCCACTCTTTCCAGATGTCTGCTCCTCCCCTAAATTCCCAAAGCTTCCTTTCCTTACCCTTTAGGGCAGGGTGAAGTGTCCCCAGATCTCTGGCAGGCACGTGGTCAAAACAGATCCCTGAGGCAATAGCCCATAAAAGGGTATGTAGTGTGTAGGCACCGGAAGTACAGCAGAGGGCACCTGTGCTATTTGCTTAGCATTTTTACAAAATTCAGGTTAGTTTAGATTAATTAAGTTCTGATTCGTTCATCGCTACCAGCCAACATACAATATGTACGTTAAAATCCATATTGAACATACATATTACTGTAAATGAAAAGTCATGTTCATGTAATCTGTATGGCAGCGCACAGACTCTATAGACATGCCATGTGCTGCCATATGAAATCTCTGTAGAGAGCTGTAAAAGTATGAGTTCACACAACAAAATTTTGCAAAGGCAAAATTTGCTGCTTATTTCAGGGCAGAAATCTCTCTGGTTCTGCCATGGTTTTTCATTTTAAATGCTGTAGACACACTTGCGGTTTAAGCTAAACTGGATGGTGCAGGCTGAACGTGTTTAAAAGAAGAGGTTAAGTAGATTATATTTTCTGAGAAGGCTTAAAGGGATTCTGTCACCACTTTTCAGCCCTGTGAGCTAAACATGTACTCATGTTCAGGGTCTCATTATGATTCCTAATGTGGACTTATAAATGAGATCTGTGGCTTAATTTTGCAAAAAAACAGGTTTTACTAACCTGTCAATCATAGAAATAAGGTGCCCAAGGGGAGGTCCGGGGATGCAGGGTGCCCGGCTGCAGCCATCGCCGTTCGTGCCCAGTGCCGCCTTCGGAGATTTCTACGCCACCTCCTACTCCTCTGTGCCACCTCTCCCTCCCTCTCCTCCCACTGTGAGATGCCGCGCGTGTGCACAAGCTCAGCCTCATGCGCCCGAACAGGCTGCTGGCAACGGCTTCTTCTAGTGTAGTGCGCATGCCAAGCAGTCCGTACAGGCGCATTAGGCTGACCCTGTGCGCACACGCGGCATCCTACAGCAGGAGGAGGGGGAGGGAGGGAGAGGCGGCACAGAGGAGTAGGTAGCGGTGCAGAACTCTGGGAAGGCGGCGCTGGGGCACACACGGCGATGGCTGCAGCCGGGTACCGTGCATCCCCGGACCTCCCCTTTTGCACTTTATTTCTATGATTGACAGGTTAGTAAAACCTGTTTTTTTGCAAAATTAAGCCACAGATCTCGTTTATAAGGCCACATTAGGAATCATAATGAGACCCTGAACATGAGCATATATTTAGCTCACAGGGCTGAAAAGTGGTGACAGAATCCCTTTAAGTCCTACAACATGTATGGAAAGATGCAGAAGATGTTTGTTCTGTTTTTTTTTTTTCAGTAGTGGAGTTGGATACTGCTATGAGGGTTGGTGATGAGAATATAATAAGTTTACTAGAAAGGCAGGAATTGTAGTAGGTTGTCACTTGGAAACTCTGGAGGATGCTGCTCAGCAAAGGATGCTTAATAATAAGCTTAGTGCAATTGCAAGGAATGTAAATTGCCTACTCCATTAGATTTTAGTTGAACAGTGCCGACCTTTTAGTTAGAGATATGAACAGTTTTGTTCTAATATGGACTAGTACAGGAATTTACTTTTGCCTGTGGCTATTGTCATGTATAATAGTAATGTAATCATTATCTTATAAATATTTGGAAGATACTGAATGTAGTGGAGGGAAGGGGGTTACATGGTTTTCAAATTTTATTTGGGATTATTTAATTGTTTTTGTAATTGCTGTTGTATGTTATGTGTTTTAAATAGTTTGTAAGCTGCTGTAACTTCCTATTTTTATATACCCTTTGGGATTAATAAAGTTATTTTGTATCGTATGGCGGTTGCTGTCACCATCATGCCACATACTCTGTCGGCCTCCTGTCTGCTTGCCTACCTTCATGTTTCCTATCACTGCAGCTGCCCCTGACACCATCATGCCACTGCCACTGCCACTATAAGCCTGCCTACCATCATGTTTTGTATTGTATAGCTACTGCTGCCACCATAGCAGCACCTACTCTCTGCTACTATTCCCCCTACTGCCATTTCCATTACTGCCTCTACCATTACTGCTACACAGCCATCACTTCTACTACCCCTAAACAGCCACACACACAACTACTGCCTTGTCTATTCCATGCTGCTATTCTGGCCACATGTCACTATTACTTTACCCTTTCCAATTAAAAGGAATAATTTTTCCAGGCTTGTTTAGAACAAACCACAGTTTCTTCTGACAAGTAATACTTCTGTGTGTTGTTATGACATTGACGTGTGTGTCTATAAATAGGGGCAGATGCATGCCCATCTTAAGACATAATTTATGGACCCTTGGTCCCAACAACTCACAGTTTTTCCAAAAACACTGTGTGTGTTTAAACTCTGCCCCCAATAAGAGACAGTTTTTAAAAGCTTTCTAATATGAAAAAGCATAACACATGCGATGGCACAGTATGTTTTTAAACACTCTGTTAACACAATCAATCTGACATTTACCCATTGCTATATAGGTCATTGTCACTCTGACATAATTTGCTATTGCTGTCATAAAGTTCAAAAGGGGAAGGGGGAAGAGAAAGAGCAACAAATTGAGTCCTAGGAAACCTCAGAGCGTCATATTCCAATTCTCAAGCCTATTAGAGCAACTTTGATTTGTGTAGAATCGATTCGGACACAAATCAAATGGTTTGAAAATTTAGACGAATCAGACACAAAACTAATTTTATGAAATTTGGTGATCTCTATTGTAATATATATTTAAACTGTTAATCATATTAGCACAGAATATGTGTATAAACTAATTTTGGGGTAAAAAGCACTCTACTTGTATATTATACACTAATTTGTGTTTCTTTTTTTCTTGCAGTTCATCGCCTTTGCTTCCTTGTTCTTCATCTTGGTATCTATAACGACGTTTTGTCTGGAGACTCATGAAGCATTTAATTCCATCATCAATAAAACTGAAACTGTGAATAATGGCACAGAAATGGTGTCATTAATTGAGATTGAGACAGACCCTGCATTGACATATGTTGAAGGAGTTTGTGTGGTATGGTTTACATTTGAGTTTTTAGTACGTGTCACTTTTTGCCCTGACAAACTTGAATTCATCAGAAATCTACTAAACATTATAGATTTTGTGGCTATATTGCCATTTTACCTGGAGGTTGGACTAAGTGGGCTTTCCTCCAAAGCTGCTAAGGATGTATTAGGATTCCTCAGGGTTGTGAGATTTGTCCGCATCCTCCGAATTTTTAAACTAACCCGCCATTTTGTAGGACTAAGAGTGCTTGGGCACACTCTTCGAGCTAGCACTAATGAATTTTTGCTTCTCATAATATTTTTGGCTCTAGGAGTCTTAATATTTGCCACAATGATCTACTATGCGGAGAGAATAGGTGCCAGTCCAAATGATCCATCAGCAAGCAAGCATACACAGTTTAAAAATATTCCCATTGGTTTCTGGTGGGCTGTGGTTACTATGACCACATTAGGATATGGTGACATGTATCCTCAGACTTGGTCAGGAATGCTGGTAGGAGCACTATGTGCATTGGCTGGTGTACTTACAATTGCAATGCCTGTTCCAGTCATTGTTAACAATTTTGGAATGTACTACTCCCTTGCTATGGCAAAACAGAAACTTCCAAGAAAAAGAAAGAAATACATTCCACATGGACCTCAGGCTGGCTCTCCTACATTCTGCAAGATGGATCTTAATATGGGATGCAACAGCACACAGACGGACACATGTCTTGGTAAAGACAACCGACTGATGGAGCAGAACATGTCAGGTATAGTAGAAAAATAGTAACACAGATATGTCAAGTGCAACTTGTAAGGTATTCAAGATATTGGTGCATTTCTGAAAACTTTTTTTTACATCTAAATTTTAGGTATAGATATACAGACATAAGAAAACTTACAGCAGAGAAGTAGATACTGTACATATGAAACAAAATACTTCAGATACTTAAATGGGATTTTCCAGGCTCCTGATATAGATGACATCCTCAGGATAGGTCTTTAATATTCGATTAGTGAGGGTGCCCCCCCCATCAGCTGCTTCTTTCAGCCGCCAGCATAGATACTAGTTCTTGAATGGAGCACAGTTCCTGTCAAAGTGTGGTGGCTGTGATGAGTTACTATAGTCATCTCCCATTGAACTGAATGGGAGCTGAGATGCAGTAATCCACTATGAATACTAGACTTTGAACTGCGCTGTGCTTCCTGTTCAGTTCTAAATGCTAGTTTCAACACCAGAGGCTGTAAAGAACAGCTGATCGTGGGTGTGTGTGGGTGTTGTTCCCCCACTGATATGGGTGAATATTTTTTACCATTATTTATTTAAAAATACAGGATTTACCGAAAATTTTGAAAAATTAGCAATTTTCTAAAATTGAATTTCCCTGCTTTGTACCTCACAAAATAAGGATTAACATTCACCATATGTCTATTTTTTGGGCATTATTGTAAATGTAATATTGATTTTTAGGTCATTAGATGGCTTAGAATTTTAGAAGCAACTTTTAAAATTTTCAAGAAAATATCCAAAACTAACTAACTAAGATTAATTCAGTTCTGAAGTGACATTGAGGGGTTTACATAATAATAATCACCCGTTCCATTTTAGAGACTTCACCCTTCACATTATGCAAAGCTAATTTTATAAACTTTATTAACCCATTAGGTTTTCCACAGGAATTAAAGCAACATAGAGATGAGATTTAAAAAAAGTATTTTTTTTTTACAGATTTTCCATTGTAAAGCATTTTTACTGTAACACAGCAAGGGTTAACAGCACAAAAAATTCAATATTTATTACCCTCATTCTTTAGTTTACAGAGACACCCCATATGTTGTCGTAAACTTCTGTATGGGAAGAAGATCGGGCTCAGAAAGGAAGGCACACCAAATGGTTTTTGGAGGGCAGATTTTGCTTGAATGTCTTTCGGGTATCATGTCATATCTGAAGAAACCCTGAGGTTCCCCTGCAGCTGAAGCCTCCAAAAATTGACACCATTTTGGAAACTACACTTCTCAAGGTTTTAAGAGGTGTAGTAAGTGTCTTGACCCCACATGAGTTTCAAAGAATGTAGAAAAACTTGCCTGTGAAAATGAAAAAATTAATTTCAACTAATAAAATGTTGCTTTAGACTAATTTTTTTTTTATTTCCACAAGGAGTATCAGGAGAACAAGCACCCTACAGTTTGTTATGCAATTTTTCTGAACACTGCAACACCCCATATATAATCGTTAACTGCTGCATGGGCACACTACAGGGATTAAAAGGGGAAGGGCGCCTTTTGGAGGGCAGATTTTTCTGGTATGGTTTTTGGACACCTCCACAGTGGAAACTCCCAAGATGTGATACAACAGAAACTACACTTCTCAAAGAATTTATCAAGGGTTGCTTTGTGTTTCAAAAAATTTAGAAACACTGGGCTCTGAAAATGAAAAAATGTAATTTCGTCCAAGTCAATGGGAGAACCCAAGCATTAAACCAGACACCCCCTGTTCTGAAGAGGGGAGGGTGCCTGGTTCATAGGAAAAGGTCAGAAATCACCAAAATGGTTTGAGAACAGCATGGGGAGGATGCATCTTGGACTCCCAGGTCGCTGCTGGGAACTATGTTGTCCGAGTAGTACTCCACTTTTACAGAGTGACAATAATACACAAAAAATGAAAGATAAAATCGATTTTAGAGGAAAAATTGTTAGGAAACATTCTTTACTGTATATTTACTTGTATATAAAGTGCAAGTGCTGCCAAAACTTACAAGCAAGATTCACTCCGATACAACCTGTATATCAGATAAAGGAGGGCCTCATTTACATTGTGGTACAATTGTTCATGTAGTTGGGACTCCTACACTCATAAAGCCTATGCACTAAGTGAAAGGGCTGCCAAAAATTACAAGGAACCAGCACTCCAATACACCCTTTGCTACACATAAAGGAGGGCATCATACACACCCTTGAAAAACTATGATTGATGGCCTGCTGGTGACCCTCAAAAACATTTGGAGCAAGGGCCTGCTAATCTGACCATCTAGAACATTAGGGGCAAGGGCCTGCTGCTGAGCTGACCCTGTAAAACATTAGGGGTGAGGGTCTGCTGGTGAGCTGACGCTCCAAAAGGTTGTAGGTGAGGGCCTGCAAGTGAGCTGAGCCTGTAAAACATTGTAGGTGAGGGCCTGAAGGTGAGCTGACCCTGTAAAACATTATATGCGAGGGCCTGCAGATGAGCTGACCCTGTAAAAGATTGTAGGTGAGAGCCTGCAGGTGAGCTGACCCTGTAAAACATTATAGGTGGGGGCCTGCAGGTGAGCTGACCCTGTAAAACATTATATGCAAGGGCCTGCAGGTGAGCTGACCCTCTAAAAGATTGTAGATGAGTGCCTGCTGGTGAGCTGACCCTGTAAAACATTATATGCGACTAGTGTCCTGCGCGCCCTTCAAACTAGGACATAAAGCTAGGTATCGTGAATGATTGTTTTTCTTGTGCTCTGGCAGTAGGCACAGTTTCAACGCACCCAGGGCCATGGCCTCTGCGTGCACCATTAGCATCACGGCCACTTCCCTATACCTTACTGCTCGCCTTCTTCATATTAAATGTTATATATTCTTGAAAGTATGTCACACATACAGTAGCGTACAGTAGTGTAGGATTTGGAAGTATATGCGCAAAAATTTATTAAAAGGTATTTGGGATGTGGAAACGTCACACAGGAGATATTCCGCAGATAATGTCAATCCTGTCACCAGCGGCTAATAAAGAATTACAGGGAATGTCACAGGTATTTGGTATGAGGAAACGTTATACAGGTGAGGTACCACCGGTAATGTCACTGTCCGCAGCGTCTATGGAAAAAGTACACTGACACTGTCACAGATAAAAAATGTATGCACACGTTGCACTGGAGATGTAGCACTGGTAATGTCACTGTCAGAAGCGGACACCGTCTATTGAAAAAGTACACTGTATGTCACAGATACATTTTTTAAGCGCACACGTTACACTGCAGATGTGTCACTGGTAATGTCACTGTCAGAAGCGGACACTGTCTATTGAAAAAGTACACTATATGTCACAGATACATTTTTTCAGCGCACACTTTACACTGCAGATGTGGCACAGCTGATGTCACTGTCCGCAGCGGACACCATCTACGTAAAAAGTACACTGGATGTCACACATATTTTTTGGATGCGCACACTTTACACAGGAGATGTTGCGCACCTAATGTCACTGTCCGCAGCAGACACTGTCTACGGAAAAAGTACACTGGATGTCATATATTTTTTGGATGCGCCCACTTTAAACAGGAGACGTAGCGCAACTAATGTCACTGTCCATAGCGGACACCGTCTACAGAAAAAGTACACTGGATGTCACAGATATTTTTTGGATGCGCACACTTTACACTTGAGATGTGGCGCAACTAATGTCGCTGTCTGCAGCGGCCTAACTATTGTACGCTATTTAGCGCAGGATGCACTAAAAATAGATATTGCTGCCACACACAATAGTCTTTAGAAGGACTTTTGGGTCTGTAAAGTTTTAGCTATTTAGCACAGTTTGAGCTAAAAATAGATATTGCTGCTGCCACACACAATAGTCCTTAAAAGGACTTTTGGGTCTCTGAAAAGTTTTTCTAATAAAAATATTCTTATATCACTCTCTACATTGTCTGTCCCTGACTAAGACTGAGCCGAACACATGTCATCAGGTGCTATATAGCACCCGATGACGCGTTCCAGCCAGCCAATCACTATAATGCCAGTAACCAACATGCACAAACCAACTTAAAGGTGGCATGAAGCAGGATATGCTCAACCCAAAAATGCAGTTGTGCATATATATACAGGGGAGCAGATCCTGCACTTGTGGCCCGTTGCTAATGGCGATCCCCAGCAAAAATGCATACGGTGGAGGATGCCCGCAGCGGACCCCAAGTACCACAATAGACATCCTACACAAAATGGCAATAGTGTGGATGTAATAAATAATATAACAATATAGCAATAACAAATGACAAAACAGGTGCACACTGTGGTCTTACTAAGCCCTCAAACTGATGTTAAAATTGAGAGGTTAATCAACATGTCCTACAGTGGAGGACATGTCTTAAGCCCGAGCACCACGCCAAGGTCTCTCAAGTAGCTCGGGACCTAACACTCACCAACCTGTGCCATATGGGCAATACAAGGGGCCAGTGGGCAAAATTACAGGAATGTATTAGGCCGACTCGCAGCAGACTCCTCTGTTACCTCCAGCATGTAACCATGCCTGCAATGGGAGGAGGGAGAAGGCTGTGAGCCCCACCCAAGACTGGCTGATATGGCCCAGGCCTCACAGGTGCACCTAAATATAGCCAGTAACTAACATGGCTACAGCATTACAGTGTGGGAAGCACTTACCTGCACATCTTTTGTCTGCGTAGCAGCCAAGAAATGTGCGTGGAGGAGACTCGAGCATTGCGCTCAAGCACATGGTATTCGGCCAAATACCGCCATGTGCCAAGCATAGAGATGCTCGAGCCGAACTGGTGTTTGGCCGAGCATGCTTGCTCAACACTACATTTTATGCCAACAATAGTCTTTTTATTATATTGTACCATTCAAATCAGCAGATTACAAAATCTGCCAAAGATCAAGAAAAAACAGCAGGATCAGACTGTGATATTTATTGATATAATTAAGATCACAGTCTGATTGAAACGTGGAAGCATATGTTATACGGATGCTTATGCCTTACATGAATCAAGAAAAAAAAAACTGGATAAGTCAGCATCATGGTTAGTGCTGGCTTCTCTTGAACTTTTCAAGTGGGCTGCATGCACTTTAGGGGAATATATGTGCAAAAGCAGTCGGCCAAATATTTCCATGTGAAAAATGTGCCTAAGAATATGAAAGACAATTTCTTCACCTTTTTTTATCTTTAGTCAACCAATAATCACATTTCACCCACAGAAAGTAGATTTTAATGTTAACATAAGTTAGTACAACTGTTGCATTGACTAAATATAGAAAAAACAGAAGGTTCTGATTGGCTGATTGTAAAAGACATTATGTGATACTAAGTACCTTTGAGCAATGATTCTAATTGGCTAACTTATCTGTCAATAAAAAAATAAATAAAGGAGAATTGATTGTCAAAGAGATATGGATTGGTAAACTTGTTGAGAAAATAGTGTGAAATCCGCACTACGGTCCCAAAATAGTGAGAAAATAGTGTAGAGTCAGCACTACAGTCTACGTGGGCAGGTAGATTCAATATTATGAAACAGAATCCCTGGGTCTTTTTGCAAATAATCATCTTTATTTCAGTACATAACATATAGTGTTAAACGAATTGAAGTATCCGATGTGGACTTCGATCCGAATTTCAGGAAAAATTTAATTCGCTGTGAAGCCAAATTTTCTCATTCTTTGTGGTAACAAATCAATTTTCACTGAAATGGCATTAAAAAAATCATACTCACCCCATCCATTTTAACGTTGAGGAGGCCGTTACACCAATCTTGATTGAAGATCGCCCGCAAAATCTCATGTGCGCTGACGTATGATGTTGACCTCACCACTCCGCGCAGCGGGATGATGTCATCACGCACAGCGCAAGATTTTGCGCGGGATCTTCAGTCAAGATGGCTGCGGTGGCCTCTTTGCACTCAAATGGATAAGGTAATTTTTTTTTAAACTAATTAACCCTTGAAAGCCCTATTTTTTTTCATCTCAAATGCCGCGATCAGCATTGAACTGATGTTATTTATTTCCTCCTTAACATTTCTATTATCCCCAGTTTTTTTTCTTGTTCCTGACCCTGTTATTCCCATAAGGCATGTACCTCTCACAATGAAAGTTTTGGATGCTTTTGAAAATTTCGTGGCTGTATTTTTATTTTTGAGGACATTGTCTCAGTTAGTCAGGCTAATGGCATCTCTTAGCTGATCAAATTTTGCTTTTTCAGAGGTTCATTGTCTTAGTGCCTGCTTTTAAAAATACCCTTTTTAATGAAAACTGTAAGTTTATTATATTATGATTCTAGATATCCCCCCACCTGAACCTCTGTCGTTCTGTCAGGTCTATTGTTTAATACCACTACTCAGTATGGCTGTCCCTCTAGTCGGATCTTGAACCAGTTGGGAAAGTGTTGAGATCCTGTGCCAGTTGGGGAAATGGTCTTCAGTTTCCTTTATGAGATCCACAGCTTTCAGTTTCTCAGTCTATATCTGGGTAGTTGAAGTCCCCATAAAAACAATCTCATTATCATTTACCACCTCATCTATTTCCCTTAGTAGCAGATTTTCAGTGGACTCTGTTATATTAGGATCTTGGATCCGAAGCATGCTTTGCTCAATACTACTTATAAAATATGGTTGGTTAAAGAGATCTTATTGTATTTATTGCCTGTGTTTTATAGTTACAGTATAATAAAGCTTCAAATTAAACCTTTGTTGCAGAAAACCCAGACAAAATGCAAACTACTACATTATTATTACTTTTTACAATTTGTCTTAAGAGTGGGAAAAAAAAGTCTCCACAGTCTTGAGATTCAATTACTTTGAACTTTTACTTATGCTTTAATCGTATAGTCAACTCTTTGTAACTCCTTTCTTTGGTACAAATCCTTGTTAAATATAACTAGGCGAGGATAGCTCAGGAAGTGACCAACCGCTATCACCCGGAGAAAGGCACCCGATGAGAAGATCTAGCACCAGGGACAAAAACAGAAGAACAGGAACATGTTTTCTCCTGACAGCAGGTGATTACTCGTGCAATACTGATGGAGGGATTCGGAAAGGTATGGGCTTTTAAAAATGTTATGATTAAATTAAATATTAATTACTATATAAAGGAGAGATGGACAACATTTGGCACTCCAGCTATGGTAATTCTTAACCATCCATTTGATTGTATTCATACTGACTAAAGTTTTCCTATAAAAATGCAAAATTATATGCAAAATTTGAAGCCTAGAAATGCAAAATTAGATTTCCAGCTGGTGTTCCAAGGGTGTCTGTCCTTAATATAGTGTGCTATTTATCAAGCTGTTGGAGAAATGTGGCTAAGCATTGCTTATTGCAGACAGCTCATCTGATGAATTTAGAAGCATGAGTAATTTAGCTCAGTACATAGTAACATAGAAAGAAAGGTATTACATATGCTGCATATACAAACCTTAACTCTATACTAGATAACACATAGAAACAAAAATAAAAGGAAGCACATAAATAAGTGAAGCGGAATGTTAGTAAATAATGATTCAAAGTTGGAATTGCCTGTAGATTTTCTTCTGGGTACTAAAAGCACTAAAATATGTCAATCTAAGAAGTATTCCTCCCTTTTTGGGGGTTTATTATTAGATCAATATGGATGCTCAAAAGTTTGCTAAATTCAGTTCTAGCCATCTACATTGAGATGTCTCCATCGATATTATTATATATCTTTGTGCATAATTTTTAAAAAGCGGGCAAGTCAGTTGTGTAAACACAACTTTAAACCAAATGGACATAATTTCACATATTTTAAAGCATACCAACTTTTCAACAGTCTTTGCATTAATCAATAGTACATTGTGTGTACAAGAGGAATAACACTATTTCTGGCATTTTAGCAGTTTTCTCATGTCCATGCTATTTCTTTAGTTCGCAGTTCTCCCAGTGTTGGAAGGTGGAGACTAGCTCCCAAGCACTGCACACAGAAATGAGAGGAGAATTTGCTTGCTAACTTTTACTCCCTGAAAGGCAGCTTCAGGATCAGGGGGCAACCTTATAGGGAAACACTGAACTGTACTGATATGAATAAAGCACTTGGGCTGAGAAGAAAAACACCAATTTAGCTGGTGAAGCCTCTTTGTCTCCAAGTGTCTCTCTTGCCTCAAAAACCTCCTGAGCACTATTCCACCTCACTTCTTCATAGGCTTCTATTGATTTGTTAAATCTGAAACTTCTGTAAGCTGGTCTGTCTTGAGACAGATTCAGCAGAAGTTTAAGACAGAAAGTTAGTTTAGGAACAGAGGGAAAAATGTGTGTGCGTGCAGCCAATTACAGAAGAAATGTATATTTTTCTCTTATAATCTATAACGTTTCTTATATTTACTTGTACTATTGAAATATTCAGTTAATTGAAAATGTAATGACTATTCAAATCATTTTAAGCAGACTATAGCAAGTTGCTCAACAAAACATTTTAAAAGAATTTCACAATTTACAAAGCTAATGAAAATAGTAATATGTTACATAAACTGACATGCCCCTGACATGGCTGTTTGCTGACATTCAAATAAGAATAGGCAGTCATATATGGCACTTAAATTTATATTAATGTCTGCACCTCCTGGCCACTCTGACCACATCTCAAAACTCAGAGGGAACAAGTTACATAACACTTATATTATAATGACTACCATTAGTTTTAATATAAAGCCAATATAGAAGCCTCAAAGATTTCAGTTTCCCTAACTCCAGGGCCTTGTCTGTCAAAGCTATTGTGTTAATCTTCTATCTTCATTAGTGGAAGGGCAGATGGCAGACAGTGTAGCCACATCTGATACCAAATTGCCAGCCTCTCCTGACTTCCTGTTAGAGATTCTGACTTATAAATCACCATGGAGGGGAGGAATTATTGCATTCATACCACATTTCTGGCGATGAAAAATGGCAAATTATGGTGCATGCCCCATTTGCACAATAATTTGTGACTTGCTGTTTTAGGCTTCTCTCACCCCTTTTTTAAAGTGGCAAGAATAGTGATCAGGTCTTAGAGGGAGGGGAGGTGCCTCCTGTGAACCAGAATTTTTGACCCCTTAATGACCAAGTCTGAAAAGACCTTAATGACCAGATACTTTTTTTTAGGTTTTGGTCCATGTGGTAGTTTAACTGTTCATGGTGGTGTTAACTTTTTTTTATATGTGACACCTATAGCTTTTTATTATGTTTTTCATATGCTTTTTTATTTTTTTAGCTTTATTTTGGGAAACAAAGAAAAATATAGTTTTCAAACTGTAACTCCTTATTCTTTATATATGCACCAAAATAAATCTTTAAAATGGGTTCCCTACTTTGTGTAGTTTGTTTTAATATATATTTTATATGGACTATGGTATTTGTACATTGTTATATGTATTTTTACTTACTTTTTTAATCTATTTTTGGCGCAAATGTCTCCCAGGAGGTCATTAAAAGACCTGAGAGACACTGACGCTCTTTTCCCACTTTTTCACTATAAGTGGAGCATCCAAAAGAACTCCAGTTACAGAGGAAAACAGGCCCTTATGGGGGCATCCTACACAGCTCTGCCCTTGAGACACCTCGCAATCACTTGATTTGTGGGTCCAACAGAGGAAGTGGCACAGACGCATCCTGTATGCACTGCATACCACTGATTGAGTGCTGTGCATCAAGCACTGGAGAAGTCAGAAGTGGTTCCCTGCAATAGCACTAGAATGTAGATGGTGCTTAGGTAAACATTGAAAAGAACACAGCTCTCGCACTAGTGCCGCAGCCTCTTCGAACAACTGATCAGTGGGGGTGCTGAGTCAGATTCCCACCAATCTGATATTGGTGACTATTGCAAGAACAGGTCATCGATATCACAAAGCCAGAATACACCCTTAATAATTTCAACACATCTTACTGCAATATATGTTAGTAATAAGACTGGCATATAAAATGCCACTCTAAATAAATTTCCCCCACTATTCCTATTTTACATTCACAGCCCCATTCTCCTGAGAGCACTAGTGGTTTTTGCATTCTGCACAACATTTTATCCAGTTAGAGTAAGAGAATATGTATCCTAGAATTTATAGTCTTTTTAAGGAAGTTACGGTAGTTCAGTTGCAAATGTATGTGTACCCAAAGAAATCTCCTGCTACAGCTGACCAGTCCATCGCTTGATAAATGTGCTCTTAAGATATTCATGCACAATGAATGATTGTATGGTGTTCAATGTACTGCTTTGCTCCTATTTTTATTTACTTCATCTCCCAAAGATGTTTGCTAATGAGTTGCTTGGCAATGTATGTCGCTCAGTCTAATCATTTAATACATGTCATGTTTCCATTTTTTTGTCTGATTGTCCTGTGAACATATTGTATAATATACATTATAATCATAGCTCCAGTGCTATTGTAAGACATCATAAATATCTACAGGAATAATAAGTAGAATATTCGAGTCTAGCTATATCGAACCTGCGCAAGTGTTTAGCTAAATTAGAAATACTAAATATAATTTGTTGTCGGTCAATTAAATAAATCTTTCTTGCTCAAAAATGTAAATACACAGAGAGGCAAATGTAGAATTGAAAGATGCTCTTATGTAAGTTGTCATAATTTTAACATTTCTAACAGGTTTTTCTGTTTCTTACAGGGTATGTCTGACATTGGAAAAACATGGTTGCTTTGTAGTAGAAACTGCACTAGGTTGCGTCTGATATTGCAGATTCACTTGCATGAGGGTGAGCTGTGATTTGAGATACAGCCCATGAACAAGGTTGTTTTTGGTAAAAAGTAGCCATGTTTTTTTATATCACAGACCATCCCTTTAATTTAAAACAAATTAGAATTTTGCCATTTTGTGTCTAAATTTATGCAACTCAAATTCAATGTAGTATTAAGCTGTACTATAACACCAACCAAATAGCACGGGTAAAGTTTAATTATCATAAATTTATTAAATACAAATTACATTAATAAATAACATCATAAGTCATAAAAATGACAATAATAAGCAAAGTGCCAGCAGTGTGAAATATCAAAGATGCAGTCTATTAGCAAAAATGCTAGTAAGTATAATTACCAGTATAGGAATACTGACAGCCAGAATAACACTGATGGCACTGCGGACTAAATCCCCTCAACATTATAAAATATAAATACAGGTCATATACCTCCTGCAAAGAACAGTGTAGCAAAAATAAACAATGGATAGATTAGGCCAAATGGCAGCGTCCTCACCTCCAATTCCCCGTCGTATGTTTCGCCCGATGGGCTTCAAGATATTTCACACTGCTGGCACTTTGCTTATTATTTATTTGCTCCACATCTATGATTGTGAACCTACTTATATTACAGTTTCTTATTCTATATGGACAATTGATCGGGAGTTTTTGGTGGGCGTCCTCAGTCCATGTTGGATCCATTATCTTCCCATTTTTATGACTTATTATGTTGGATTTTTTAATGTAATTTGTATTTAATAAATTTGTGATAATCAAAATTTACAAGTGGTATTTGGTTGGTGTTATTGTTTGGTTTACCATGTGGGTTCATGAGAGTATGTTTATACTATGAATTGACCTGTACTACTGAATTGACATTGAATTTACACGGGTTTGCCCCTTTAAGATACTCAAATTAGCTTTTTTTACAAGAAAACAAAAACAAAAAGGATAGTTGAGCTTCTATGTCACCAGATGCAAGGTAGCTATCCTTTAAGTCAATGTTTGATCTTTTAAACAGACCTTGAGACATAGTTTACAATTATAGCTAAGCCAATACCTTATCTGCAGACAGCTGTTTTGGGGTGTCTGCCCCTCATCAATGAAGAACGGAGAGAACTGGCTTAACTTCGTGAGAGACCTTAGTTAGGATCTAGGAGGTATTATTTATTCTTGTGGAAAGTACCTTGTAGGCATAAAGAGTATTTTAGCTATGCAATGCTTCTCTGGGAAAAAGATATGCAAATTCGCTCTCTTTCCAAACACTGACTTATAGATTAGATACCTTACACCTGGTGGATATAGAGGTTCAGCTCTCATTTCTTTTTCAAAAAAGACTCTCTACTCCTTACTAAGTGCTCTCCACATGGAGAAAAAGTAATGCCTGGATCTAAAAATTTACTGAAATGTACCTGGGTTTATGAAGCCTGACAATTAAGATATGTTTATTAAAAAAATATTGTTCAAATTGAAAACTTACCAGTGAATAAGCCTTAAGCTGGTCATTATATCAAAGTCCAAACCCTCCAATTTTGGAGGGTGTGGCCCACCATCTGATGTGCATGGGGGCCTCCAAACTGAGCCAGACATACATTTATATGGAGGGTTTGATAGGTATCGTCTGACAGCTATCTAATGTGTATGGCCCGCCTAAGCATTCACTGGAGATCACTTGAGTGAGTTGAGTGAGCCAATAAGACTTATTCATAAAATTTTAAGTTTTTTATGAATCCAGAAAAGGAACTGCAACTACAACCTTGTTAATTTCTACATGTAATGCAACTGCATTTTTCTTTGCGTCAGTTTTCCCAAGTAAACACCTATAAAGGCAACATGCACTCCCCACTTCATGTCATGTTGTTAGCAACATGCACTCCCCACTTCATGTCATGTTGTTATGTAGGAATTAGAGAGGAATACATACTACCTTTAGTTTAACACAGGTTAAAAAGAATTAAAAATAGAGGCTTACATTATACTGATGCCAAATTTTGTTCACGTTACCTGACTCTTACCAGAGAGTTCCTTAGAACTTTCCTACGTTCTCCTTTCAGACTGAATCGTTTGGAACCAGGCACTAAACATAAAGAAAGAGATAAACAATTGTGTTTTTTATGAAATATTTACATATTTTTTGTTTATTTCACTATAAAGTTATTAAATGTTTCTTTTAGTGCCAATGAATTGAATAAGAGTTTCATTTTAGATGTATCTTAATGTTTTAATGTTAATATCCGGACAGTTCATCATTCACAGATGCTTGGGTACTTACCAGAAGAGAAAGTGCACTGTGTAAGGAATGCTAAACAGGCTGTGTAGACAATTGGACACAAATAATATCTCTGACACATATAAACTTCACTCAGTATGAAGGACTTTTGATTATTGTATAGAAGCATATGCTCCTGTCTGGATGCTTAACGGGGTTGTCAGGTTTAAGGAAAAAACAGACAACACTCGAGGTGTGCCTGAAATAATAAAATAGACCATTACTTACCTATCGGATCCTGCTCTTTTTCCCCAGTTTGGATCAGGCTCTGTTGATCTGGCTGCAGCGGTGATGTCACACTGACACGATGTGACCGCTGAAGCTTATTAGCTAGGAGATGTGTAGTAGGTTTATATTTATCAATAATCCTCAGGATAGGTTATCAATATCAGGTCAGTAGAGGAGAACATCCACCACTCCCGCCAATCATGCAAGTGCTATTCCTCTTCAAGATTACCTGCTCATCATTTCACTTGCAGCAGCAGAGTAGTGTAATTACAAATGCTTGTCTCATTCAACTGAATGGGACAAGCAGCTGTAAATACTTTGCATCGTCTCTACAAGCAAAATGATGAACAAGTAATTTTGAAGAGGAAGCAGTGCTCACATGAGCACCACTTGCTCTTCAAACAGCTGATCGGCAGAGTTCTTAGTTGTCAGACCCCCACATGTTGTTGATATCACATTACCGCTGCAGCTGGGTCAAAAGACCTGACCTGGAGAACAAGAGCAGTGGCAAAAGATTTGCTAGGCAATGGTCTATTTTTTATTTCAGACATGGGCCAAGTGTTGTTCGATTTCTTCCTGAAATTGGATTACCCCATTAGTCTCTTTTCACACTTTATATAGAAATGATTTATTTTAACATTAACACTTTAATGAAGAGCCAGGATGAGCTACTCCCATTAATTGTCAGAAGTGATAACATAATAATAAATAAACCTTTATCTGGCTGTGCCAATCTCTGGATTTCCAACAGAATTGACTCATCCTTGATCTTATGGTAATGTTACTCTGGGTTCAGAGGAGAAATTCAATATATAACAATAAGAAAAAAAGTTAAAAATAAATCATAACAAATTGTCTTCCTTGAAGTTGATCATACCTCTGCTAACTATACACATACATAAAATAGATACTGTACATCAGTGGATAGAAAAAAGAAACAGCTCAGTGAGCTTAAGGATTTTCTGTCACAAGATTTAAACCTATTAAACTGGCTGACATTAGCGATGTGCTAATATCAGCAGATCCTAACTCTCCTAATCTGATACTTCAGGAGGCCCCCGTTACTGCACAATTTTAACTTTTATAATATGCTAATTAGCCTCTAGAAGCAGTGGGGGGGGGGGCGTTGCTCCTGCTCCTAGAAGCTCTGTTCGCCCACCTCAAGTGACGCCCTGCCGTCCTTGGTTGACAGGGCCAGACAGTGCTCGTCTCCGCCTGCCGGCCTTGTGTGCTGGGACTGCGCATGCACGAGATTTATCCAGCATACAGGGCTAGCCGGAGAAGATGAACGCTGGCCATGTCAATCAAGGACAGCAGGGCGTGACTTGAGGTGGGCGAACGGAGCCTCTAGGAGCAGGATTAGGCTATTTAGCATATTATAAACGTTAAAATTGTGCAGTAACCGGGGCATCCAGAAGCATAAAATTAGGAGAGTTAGGGTCTGCTGTCATTAGCACATCGCTAATTTCAGCCAGTTTAATAGGGTTAAATCTGGTGACAGAAACCCTTTAACTTAATGAAACTGTGTAAAAGCTCCCATACGCATGAGCATTCTTGGCCAAACCTGCCATTTTGGTGGAATCCTAAGACCAGCTAAACACGGGATAGCTATGTCTCCCCACTTACCCAGAGACAAAGGATCAGCAGTTCAGTTTTTTTTTTTAAACATAGTGAAATAACCCCTGCTATACACCTCTGGTAGCAGTTTATCAAATCCGATACAGCATTAAGGAAGTGTCATGCTGACATTGAGAGACCTCATATACAATTGACTGTCAGTTAATCTTTTCAGAATACTTTTTTAATGAATAGCCATATTAAATGCTGTTGCACAGTATAAATTATAGATTATCTCTTAGAAATAGTACTGGTAAAAGATTTTGGATAAATGAGTGTCTGGATATTAGTGCTGTGACCATTGATTTTCATTATACTACAAAGTATAATGCTAATATTTCATGCCTTAACATTTTGATACATACTAAGCAGAGCAGAACACTTTGTAACTTTGTCAGTAATAGATATATACAGTACTGTGCAAAAGTTTTAGACAGATGTGGATAAGAATAATCTCAAAAATAGAAGTGTTAATGGTTTATTTTCATCAATCAACAAAATGCAAAATGAATGAACAAAAGAGACATCTAAATCATTTTTGGTGTGACAACCCTTTGACTTCAAAACAGCATCAAATCTTCTAGGCACACTTGCACAAAGTCAAGGATTTTGTAGGGTTGTAGTCAGGAGTATGATTACCCAATTATACCAAGCAGGTGATAATGACTTTCATTTTCATATGTAGGTTGAAACACAGTCATTAAGTGAAACAGAAAGAGCTGTGTAGGAGGCTTAAAACTGGGAGATGAAAACTCAAACTCTGCTACAAAGGTGAGGTTGTGGAATATAGTTTCATTTCACAGGTCATACACCATGGCAAGACTGAGCACAGCAACAAGTAAGTTATACTGCATCAGGCAAAGATTTCAAAGCAGACTGGGGTTTCAAAATATGCTGTTTAAGCTCTTTTAAAGGCACTCAAAGAAAGAGGCAATGTTGAGGCTCGTAGATGCGCTGGTCAGCCAAAGAAACTGTCACGCTTCGGTGTGGGAGGGAAACACCACACCGAGCATAAATGTGTAGGGGGAACAGGGAATCAGGCCTGAGAACTAGGAAAGGAAGATGGACACCGCCTAGTAAAACCCTAATCAAAATCCTGACTAGCTACCAGTATGAACAGACCCCAGAGGTAGGTGTGGTAATACGCAGGAATACCTCAAGTCCTATCTAGCCCTATAGGACCCTGGTACTAATCGCAGGGATGAGATTACCTGTTCCTCCAAAAGGACGGACGAACAGGAGTCTCCTTCAGGCCTAATACAAACAATAGGGAAATGCAACACACAGAACCCAAACAAAATGCAAAAAGGGAAAGGAAAGACTTAACTTCAAAAGGGCTATGGTAGCACCAAGAACTCCACCGAGATCCACACACCAGCTATCCACAACTGAAACTGAAGCTATAAACCGCACAGCATTGTGGGAGAAGCATCAATAAATAAGGAAGGCTAAATGACCACATTAGCAACACCTGAGGCAAGGGGTGTGGCCATTACCAGAAACAACACAGATGCCTATTGAATCAAAAGGAAAACCTGTCAGATCAAACCATGTGTTGCTAGTCTTACCGATCTCCTGCCACCTGTTGCGAGAACGTCCGTGACAGTACCCCTCCCCCCTTCTACGGGTGACCTCCGGGCTCCCAGGACAGACCTTATCCGGGCGAGACCTGTGAAAAGCTTTCACCAAATGACTGGCATACACATCAGATGCCGGTACCCACATCCTAGCCTCTGCTCCATAACTATTACAGTGAACAAGATACTGAAGAGATCTACGGAGAACTTAAGAGTCAATTATCTTGGCAATCTAAAATTCCAAACTACAGTCCACCATGACAGGAGCTGGTGGCAAGGAAGATGGCTCCAAAGGTTCAATATATCTTCAACAAAGATTTATGAAACACATTATGAATTTTCAGGGCCTGAGGAAGATCAAGACGAAAAGCTACAGGATTAATAATGGCAGTAAACTTATATGGACCAATAAACCTTGGACCCAAATTCCAAGAAGGTACCTTCAACTTAATGTTTATTGTGGACAGCCAAACAGAATCACCCACTCTTAGGTCCGGACCATTCATTCGTTTCCTGTCAGCCACGCGTTTATACTTGTTGCCCATATTCATCAAGTTACTTTGAATTTTCAGCCATATAGATAAAAACGTTCCTCCTCAGGGATACCAGAACTATCAGAACCATAAAATGTGCCAAACTGCGGGTGAAACCCATATAACTCAAAAAACAGCAATTTACCAGTGGACTCCTGTCTACTATTGTTTATGGTAAACTCTGCCGAAGACAAAAACAAAGACCACTTCTCCTGGTTCTCAGAGACAAAACATCTGAAGTAAGTCTCCAGACTTTGATAGGTGCGTTCTGTCGGTCCGTTTGACTGAGGATAAAAAGCCGAAGAAAAGTACAGTTATACCCCCAGACGCCTTCCAGAATCTGAAAACAAACTGAGTCCCACGATCCGAGACCACGTCAGAGGGAATGCCATGGAGTTTTACAATGTTGTCAACAAACACTTGTGCAAGTGTTTTAGCATTAAGTAGGCCCGGAAATGTTATAAAGTGCACCATTTTACTAAAGCTATCACCTACCACCAGAATAACTGTCTTTCAACAGAATTAGGTAGATCAGTTAAAAAATCCATGTATAAGTGAGTCCATGGTCTGGACGGGATGGGAAACGGAAGTAAAGATCCGGAAGGCTGAGTATGTGTCACCTTAGCACATGCACAGGTATTACAGCTGACACATAGTCTTCAACACACCTACGCAACCACGGCCACCAGAATCTATGAGAGATGAGGTCGGCAGTGGATCTACTCCCAGGGTGTCCCGTAAGAACCATACAGTGATGTTGCTCAAACACCTTGTGATGGAATTCCGATGGCACAGTTTCCCAGAGGGACAAGAATCCAGTGCATCTCCCTGGGCCTCTAACACCTTCACCTTTAGGTCAGGGTAAAGAGCAGATATCACCACCCCACTGACAACATAAGACTCGGATTTTCAAAATCACCACTGCCAGGAAAACTACATGAGAAGGCATCTGCCTTGACATTCTTAGCCCCAAGACGATAGGTGACAATGAAATTGAATCTGATGAAAAACAAAAACCCATCTGGCGGCTTGCCTCAGGTTCAGTAGTTTAGCCGACTCCAGGTAAGCCAGATTTTTGTGATCTGTGAACAGTGTGAACAACCAATGACGCCATTCCTCAAAAGCCAACTTAATGGCCAGTAACTCTCTACAAACCTCCCCACAAGGTGATGAAAAATGTCATTCACAAAATGCTGGAAAACTGCAGGAGCATTGGTCAAACAGAAAGGCATGACCAGGTTTACAAAGTGCCCCTCAGGAGTATTAAAAGCCATCTTCCATTTATCCCCTTCCTTCATCCTAACCAGATTATATGCCCCACTTAAGTCCAACTAGGAGAACACCTTGGCACCAATAGTCTGGTTAAACAATTCAGGAATCAAAGGAAGATGGTAAAGATCACGGACAGTAATCCGATTGAGTTCACGGAAATCCTGACATGGCCGAAGATCTCCGTCTTTTTTTCTTTAACAAAAAAGAACCCTGCTGCCAATGGAGACTTGGAAGGTCTTATGTGTCCTTTAGCCAAACTCTTGGTAATATACTTTCTCATGGCCAGTCTTTCAAGTTCAGAAAGGTTACACAATCTATATTTTCGGAATTTAGCTCCGGGAATAAGATTGATAGGACAATCATATTCCCGATGAAGTGGTAAATCCTGGCATCCTCTCTCAGAAAACACGTCGGGAAAAATCAGATATAAAAGAGGGTAATGTCTTAGTAGTTAAAAAAGAAAAATATGTATTCAGACAATTGTCAATGCAATAATCACCCCAATGCAGAATCTGTCTAGCTTGCCAATTGATGGTTGGATTGTGCTTGCTTAACCATAGTTAACCCAGAACCACCGGTTCAGGGAGACCCTCCAACACAGAACACAAGATAAATTCTTGATGAAAGTCACCCACTCTTAATCTGATATCATGCACCACTTAAGATAAATACTTCTGAGCTAGAGGTGCAGAATCAATAGCAAAAACGGAAATATTTTTTTTTTTTATGCACTCGGTGACAACCTGTGCATACGGACGAACTGAACATTAATCAGGTTCACCCGGGCCCCGCTGTCGATAAACACCTCAATCCCCACAGTTTTTGACTCTAGCACCACCTCAGCAGCCAGGAGAAATTGGGTACTACCAGTAAAAGACAAATGCACATTTTCTGACTCTCCTTTCACCTCTTCAAGATTCAGATGGGAATTAAATTTCCCTATTTTTTCTGTTGGCCATTGAATGCATGGACATACTTTGATAAAATGTCCCTTTTATCTGCATAAAAAACACACTCCCTTCCTATTACCAGTACGCTTAAAAGAGGATCCAGGAGTAGCTCCCCCTAATTGCATGGGTTCGTCCCCATACATAAACCCAGGAGTATCTTCACCCAAAGTGTCAGAGGGAGAAAGAAATAGGGGGTCAGTCAGCATTAGCGCCAGAATGTTTTCTATGGCATTGTGGTACATTATTTGTGTCTGCAGACTGCTGCTGCATAACCCCCTTTTTTCCTGTTATGTGATGTACTTCCTTAGAGTGGGAACCCCTAGATCTCTATCTCAAGCATCTAACAATGCGTACTGCAAGAGACTCAGGATTCTCATGAAAGGCCAAAGGGTCCTTCAGCCTCTCTGAAAATCCCTGACAAAACTGACTATGGAGAGCAGGATCATTCCACTCAGTATCCGTAGCCCACCTCCGAAACTCAGAGCAATAGATCTCAGCAGAACACTCTCCCTGACGAAGGCCACTTAGCTTGGTCTCGGCCAGGGAGGTCCGATCCGGGTTATCATATTTGAGACCCAGAGAGACTGCGATCTGATCAGCAGAGAAAAAGCCCATGTCTGAGTGTCCCCCTTAAGCAATTAAATAACGACACCAACTCTCTGATTCTCATACCCAGATGAGTGTGGACGTAGCCTAAAATACAATTTGCATGCCTCCCTAAACAAAATGAAATTATCACTTCCGCCAGAGAATCTGAGATAGGCCTGGTAACCACCACCTCCACTAGGACCAGCAGCCTGTGGTCTCTGCATCTGTGAGATGGTCGTGAGGAGGTTCGCTACCTTCAAAGACAGCCCTTGCAGCTGACCTGCCAGTGCAGCAATAAGATCCATGGCTGCACACAAAAAAAAAAAATGACGGTTTTGGCGGTTTATAATGCCACGCTTCGGTTTGGGAGCGAAACACCACACTGAGCATAAGAGAGAAGGGCGGAACAGGGAATCAGGCCTGAGAACTAGGGAAAGAAGATGGACACCTCCTAGTAAAACCCTAACCAAAATCCTGACTGACTACCAGTATGAACAGACCCCAGAGGTAGATGGGTTCATACGCAGGAATACCTAGAGTCCTATTTAGCCCTATTGGACCCTGGAACTAATGGCAGGAATGAGACTACCTGTTCCTCCAAAAGGAAGGACGAACAGGAGTCTCCTTCTGGCCTAATGCAAACAATAGGGAAATGCAACACATAGAACCCAAACAAAATACAAAAATGGAAAGGAAAGACTTAACTTCAAAGGGGCTATAGAAGCACCAGGAACTCTGCTGAGATCCACACACCAGCTAGCCACAACTGAAACTGAAGCTATAAACCGCACAGCATTGTGGAAGAAGCAACAATAAATAAGGAAGGTTAAATGACCACATTAACAACACCTGAGGCAAGGGGTGTGTCCATTACCAGAAACAACACAGGTGCCTATTGATCCACAAGGAAAACCTGTCAGATCAAAGCATGTGTTGCCAGTCTCACCAATCTTCTGCCACCTGTCGTGGGAACATCCGTGACAGAAACTTAGTGTAGCAGATGAAAGACACATAATACTTATTTTCAAAATTAGAAGATGTCCAGCAGTGCCATTAACTCAGAACCAACAGAAACCAGTAGGACCCAGATACACCCATCTACTGTTCATAGAAGTCTGGCCAGAAGTGGTCTTCATGGAAGAACTGCAGTCAAAATGCTATACCTTTGATGTGGAAACAAGGCCAAGTGACTCAACTATGGATGAAAATATTAGAAATTGAGGCACAGAAAAATGGCAGCGGGTGCTCAAGACTAATGAGTCCAAATTTTAAAATTGCCTGGAACAGAAGGCAGTTTATTCACTGAAGGGAGTGGTATAATAATATGTGTTTCCAGGCCACAGTAAAGCATGGGGGAGGTTCCTTGCAAGTTTGGGGCTGTATTGCAGCAAATGAACTTGGAGATTTGGTCAGGAATAATGGTGTTGTCAATACTAACCAATACTAATAAATACAGACAGATACTTATCCATCATGCAGTACCATCAGGGAAGAAGCTGATTGGCTCCAAATTTATTCTACAGCAGGACAATGACCCCAAATATATAGCCAATATTATTAAGAACCATCTTCAGGGTAAAGGGGATCAAGGAGTCCTTGAAGTGATGATATGCCCCCATAGAGCCCTGAGCTCAACATCATTGATCTATCTAGGAACAGACAGAGTCAGAGGGATTTTAGTAAGCCTACAGTACATCCAGAGAAGATCTGTGGTTAGTTCTTTACATTGTTTGGAACAACCCTTCTGCTGAGTTCCTTCAAAAACTAGAATAATTGATGCTGTTTTGAAGGCAAAGAGTGGTCATACCAAATATATTATCGGTTTAGATTTCTATTTTGATCATTCACTTTACGTTTTGTTAATTGATAAAAAAAAAAACAATTTGCAGCATTTTTTCCATACCTAAAACTTTTGCACAGAACAATATATCTGATTTTCAACATGGCCCGCACACGTGTTGTGGCCTTATGCTAATAGAAAAAGAAATCAAGCTTTCCCCCATCATTTTGCATTCAATGCCCCATAATGTCAAAGTTGCTAATTTAGTGAAAAGGAAAAACTAAAATATTGCATAAGTATTCAATGACCCTTTACTCAGTACTTGCTTGAATCATCTTTGGCAGCAATTACAGCCTCCAGGCTTCTTATTTATGATGTCACAATGTTAGCACACCTAGATTTGGGGATTCTCTGTAATTCTTCTATGCAGATACTCTCAAGCTCTATCAAGTTGGATGGGACTGTTGGTGAACAGCCATTTTCAGGTCTCTCCAGAGATGTTCGATGGGGTTCAAAGCACTCTGAATCAGGAACTCATTAAGATTTCGCTGTACTTTGCTCCATTTATCTGTCCATCAACCATGACCAGTCTTACTGTTCCAGGCACTGGAAAACACCCCCAGAACATGATGCTCCCACCACTATGCTTCACTGTAGGGATGATTAGTGTTGAGCACGAATATTCGAATAGCGACTTTTAATCGTGAATATCGACACTTCGAGAATTTGAGAATATTTAGAATATAGAGCTATATATTCGTATTCGTGAATAATGTTGAATAATTTATTTTGAATTTATCACGAATATCGGCACTTAGCAACGAGATGTTGCTGAGTACTGATATTCGCGATAATTTGCAATTAGCAACCAATAGGAAAGTTGCTTACCCCTTAGTGTTGATCGCAAATATTCTAATCGCGAATTTTTATCGCAAATATATTACATTGCCGATTTTCACAATCAAGTAAATAATGACTGGAGATCACAAATTCTTGAATTTGCTAATTTATGGTGAATATTTGGCCAAAAATTCACGAAATATTGCAAATTCGAATATTGCCTATGCCACTCATCACTAGGGATGATATTGGACAGGTGATGAGCAGTGCCTGGTTCAATCTTGGTTTCATCTGATAAAAAAATCTTGTTTCCCACAATGTGAAAATCGTTTAGATGATTATTTTGCAAGCTCCGGACAGGCTCTCATGTATCGTTTACTGAGGAGAGGCTTCTTTCTGACTGAGTAGTCAAAGCTCAGATTGCTGGTGTGATGCAGGGATAGTTGACCTTTCGAAGTTTCTCTCATCTGCACACAGGATCTTTGGAACTCAGCCAGAGTGACCATTGGGTTCTTGGTCACCTTACCAAGGCCCTTCTCCACCGATTACTTAGTTTAGTGTGGTGGCCTACTCTACGAAGAGTCTTGGTTGTTCCAGACTTCTTCCATTTAAAAATTATGGAGGCCACTGTACTCTTTTACTATAGCAGAATTTTTTCTGCCCTTCTCCAGATCCATGCCTTTACACAATCATGTCTCTGAGCTTTACAGGCAGTTATTTCCTCTTCATGGCTTAGTTTTTTCTTTCATATACATTGTCAGTAGTGAGGTCTTATATAGACGGAGGTGTGTCTTTCCAACTTATGTCCAATCAACTGAATTTACCACAGGTGAACTCCAGTCAAGGTGCGGACACATCTCAAAGATTAGCAAGAGAAATAGGAGGCCCACCGAGCTAAATTTTAAGTTTTATAGCAAAGGGTCGGAATACCTATGTCCACATGAAATTTTACCTTTTAATTGTTAATAAATTTCGAAAAATTTCAAATATTATGTTTTTACTTTCTCATTATGGGGTATTATTCTCATTTTAGCAGAAGGCCACATTATAACAAAATTTGGTAAAAGTGAAAGGGTTAAAGACTTTCTGAATGCATTGAAGTTCTTTTAAGCACAGACAAGCTAACAATTTTTCTTGCTTGGCTCCATGTTTATAGCATGTATTGGAAAAGATGCTGGCTGATCCCATAATGAATCCCGCAACAGTGCAGGGGATATCAAAGACCCCCATTGCCAAGTTTTATTACAAATTAAGGTGTCTGTCATCAAAGTTATGCTATCCAATCTAAAACCAAAATTAACTTGTGACAGATCACATTAGCAAAACACAGGGTAACTTAATTGAATTGACTGAAAATCTGTACTGAATACTAGCAGTGTAATCTAAGAGCTGCAGCTCTTCAACAAACCACGCATGCTAGAGACTCCTAATGTGCTTAATCTCCCGCCACACCACTGCAGTTGATATAGGCAAAAAAATCTCAATAAGAGACATGAGGACGGGAAGTGCTAGTAGATAATGCATACAAGGATTCTCTGGCATGTGCTATGTATTAAGCTTCAGCCCTCAGCTTGCACTTCTGCTGTTTAAAGGGCTTATCCACTTTTTTTTGTATTGATGACCTATCCTCAGGATATGTCATCAATATCAGATCTATAGAGGTTAGACTCCCTGCACCCCAGCTGATCAGCTTTTAAAAAAAAACACAGTGATCGTATGAGAGCTGCCTTCTCTTCACTGTTTACCTGCCCTCCATCACAACTGCAGAGGCGAGCAGGTGCAATTACAACTCCTCCGTCTTATTCACTTCAATAGTATGACTCTGTCCCATTCACTTAAATAGGAAGGAGCCGTCCCATTAAAGTGAATGGGACGGCAAAGTTTTAATTACACCTGCTTGAAGCTAAGGGTATTTGCTAAGGCTTATCTGTCACCAGTTTATGGTGCCCTCAGATTTCCATTTTCCCTGGGCAAAAATCCGAATTGAATGTTTGTAGGAATGTTCATTTGCCTGATTATTGGCCTGTGTAAAGGCATTTGGCTGTGAGAACATTTGAAATTCACCCAGCACACTGATAACATCCTCTTATTTTAAAAAGCAGACATAGAATAACAGACAGAGTCCACTGCCTCTGGTGCATAGCTCAAAGAAAACTGACAGTTGGAGCAGGTACATACTCAATTCCTAATACTCAATTAATAGATATTCAAAAACCATATGAAATGTTAGTAAGTTAGGTACACTATCTGGGACAAAATTAAATACAAAATATAAACTTTTGTTAGAAGACATACTAAAATGTATGTACTTTATTACTCATGTGTTCATTTGCTCCCAAAACATACCACATAAACAGTACAAAGTGCAATCTGCTGGCCAGCAAGTATATGAAGTAAATACATGAAAGTTACTCAATAAGTAATTAAGAATAATTCATGCAGCATCATAGTCTTTAATGGGAAACATCCACATGCAATAGAGTAGTTAAGTAGTACCTCAATGTCTAGCAAGTAGATATAATAGGGCAGATATTGTAATTAAAATACTATGGAATTCTGACTCACATTGATTTACAAATGCTGTGTGTCACATTTATTGTCATAAATGTTTTTTTGTCCCTAGTCTGGCAAGTTGCCGTAGCTTAGTGGGAAAGCCGGTGTGACTTAGAAGAAAAGGTCAATAGTTTATGGTCAGCACCCTGGTAAAGGTGGTGCTAAGTGGTAGGAGTTAGCCTTTCATATAGTAGCCGTGATAAACCATGGCATTTGGAAAATTGTGAATCAAGGTGTATTCGTCTTTATTACAGAGCTCCAATCGTACATGTATTTAAAATTCTGCACACATACCTTTCTTATATCAGGCAGTTGACCCCTACGGTATGTCCAGTAGAATGGTATAGCCAACACATGTCAGTCCTGTCTAATGTATCCTTCCTTGGTCTAAGTGAGACAGCTGTATATGAGATGCAGTCTCTAGTGCATTTTGGCATTCTGCCACTTATGCCACTAAATACAAATACTCCTTGCTGCGATGCTCCCTTTCAGACAAAGCAAATGCAGCGAAGCAGAGCGCCACGTGCCAAGGAAGCGGCAACAGGCGTGGGTCCCTTTATGAAATGTTTGTGAAGACAGTTGCAATGAAGCAACAAAGGGGAAACAGTCCCTTTCAGAAATGGTGTTGGTGGTGGTACCCAGGTGTACAAATGGCCGAGTGGTATACGGTGGCCTACAATATCCCTTTAAGTAATGTTGTGTCACGGTGCTCCTACCTGGATACGCTTGACCCCAGGTGTTGTTTTCGAAGCAGAAAAAGGGGGGTTGTTAACTTGGAGATTAAGAATAAGTTGAGTCCAGACCTTGTGATGAAGTTCAATAACACCTTAACGTTGCACAAACTTTTCTCCAAACAGACTTTGTCTTGGTCCCAGCAGGCTTTAGAATTAAAACTGTGACAGGCAAACTCCTCTCTGCTACATCTGTTGCTCTCTGTCTCTGCTGTACTGACAGGCTGGCTATAGAACTCAGCTTCTTCTTTATGCTGTACTTCACTTTGTAGTCTGGTCTGTCTCTAGATTTGTCCAGGGAAAAGTCCTCCTGGCTGTGGCCTCCATGTCAAGCAGAGCTAAAGGTGATCTAGCTGGCTTGTTTTGCTTAGCTGGGGCACGTCCAACAGTGACGTGCCCAGCCCTTGCTTACTTCCCCTAGCAGGGGGTAAGCTAGACTGACCTCTAACTAACTAGTCCCCTCCCCTCCCTAGAGTCAGAGTTAGAATAGAAAGAAGGGTTCCATTTTCTCTAACCGTAGCTCTGCCATGCTTGTTGTAACATTTAGAGATGGAGTCTGTAGTTGTGAAGATTACTGAAAAATACATAATATAGGTGTCATTGTGGTCAGAATTAGTGTTATTACTAAGTATCCATTCCTGGCGGATTATTCTGAAAACTCAACTAGAATGTTATATACACTTAAAGAGGTTGCCCAGTCCTTTTAAATCAATGGCCTCTTCTCTAGAAATAAGTGCCAGAACTACAGAGCTCCGCCCACTGTGTGGGGAATAGAGAGCTTTACTGCAGCTCTGCTCCCATTGAAGTGAATGGTATCAGCACTGCAGTAACCTACTGTGTCTACTACACAGTGTATTGAACTGTCTATTCCCAGTGCTACCCCTAGACAGCTAATCAGATGGTCGGATATTGATTGCCTATCGTGAGAATAGGCCATCAATATTAAAGGAGGGGAAAACCCACGTAAGGTCTTTATATTTCTATAACCATAGGAACAGTAAGTTTTCTTTACCACTCTTTCGTGCTAATGATCTTCACATTGGGCTTAGAAATTGTGATTCCTTCTCACAAAGCAGCAAAATCCTTCTCTGCCAGTAATGTGCAGCATAAGGTTACATTGTGCCTCAGGAAGTTTCAACTAGTACAACAAGAGTCTAGAGTCTAGTTGAGACTGGGTTCTTTGCACATTATTTTACGGTTCTGCCTGCAAAATATATCAAGTGCATGCAAAACACAAATGGATTTCACAAAAATCTTTACATTTCTAAAATATGTCTAATTGTTTTGCTCAGCTCTATTTATAGTTTTTAATGGTTTCAGCTAAAAGCCAATGGTATGTATATTAAAGAGGGATAGTAACAGTCCTTTCACTATCTTTTGCTCTACTAATAGCGCCAATCTTGCCATTGGACTGTGTATGGTATTGCAGTTCATCTCTATTCACTTGAAATAGGTTGCAGTATATATTTTCGAAAAGTGGGTGGGAAAGTGGAAATGCTTAGCCTGTCAAGATGATTTAAAGAGGACCTGTAACCTATCTGGGCATATCTGAATTAGTAGTTACTTGCATTCTTCAGGTAAAAACAATACTGGATCATCTATTCTTAGACTCTATGTTATGCGATTCCTTTACTATTCTTGTTAGAAATTATGAATTAATTGCTAGCAGTCTGCAATGAAGGTCAAGCTGGGTGTTACCAGCCAGGGGGTTTTCCTGCACAGTTTTACACTGACAGCATTGATTGGATAGTGACAGACTGTGCTGGGACAACCCCCCTACTGGTAACAACTAGACGGACCTTCATTGCAAACTGCTAGCAAATCACTCATCTAGTATACTCATAAGAATAGATGCTCCAAAATTGTGATCACATGGGTAATGCAAGTAGTTACTAAAACAGACACGTAAGGGGAAGTTTCGCCATCTTGTTAAACCGGATTTATCAATGGAAAATTTTTAAAAAGTCGCAAAAACTGTTGCAGTCTTACTCCAGTAAAGATGCGCCATAGAAAGTGGTATAATATCTCAAAACAGAAAAGTAAGATGTAGAGATGTGCGAAATTTTCTAAACTGACTAACGGTTCTCCACATGATAAATCTTCCCCAAAGCGTTCAAGTCTGAACATACAATTTGTTAGGCTTTATCTTCCCAGGCTTATTTTGGTGGAGACTAAAATTACTGCAATGACAGGGCCATTGGAAAGTGACAACAAGTTATGGTGGTGAACAAACGTTTATTTATTCACTGGTGTTTAAGAGGTTCTACATTCTGAGACAGATATGTTTTGTGAATAAACCTGATCTCTAAGCCAAACTTTTAGGAACTACATTTTATGAACTGCATGTTTGTTTGCATATGTGCATTCAGACAATTAGATCCTAAACATTTGCAGATTTAAGGACATTCTAGTCCATAAATGCTTGTGTCTAAAGCTCCATCCTTCAATAACATTTGCTATATAGTCAGCATATGTATAAACTAGAATATTTGTTGTATACTGTACTCCTTGCAGATTTCACAGATTTTTAAGCTTGTTTTTTACTCTGTAGAAAATATTTGCCTCCTCATTAACTGTCATAAGTAGACTAAGAGTAATGATTATTTCTGAAATGTTCTTTTGTTCTGTTGTTTTGTTTGGGCTCTGTGTAGAGTTTTTATTATGTATAAAGTGGTGGAATAAAACTGAATTTTACGGATATTGTTTCCATGCCTAGGCACTTCTTCTTCCACAAAACAGCTTTATCAGTACTTTTAAAGAGAACAATGTTGGGGCAGGTAACGAGAACTGAAGTCATCATTTTGTCCATGGCTCCATTACTCAGATACAGTGGACTTGAATGCTGGTTTGGGGGTTAACCCTGGAAGACAATTATACTAAAGGAGCCAGCACCCCAGATCACCTCTGATTCTCTTCCCAGTACTTTGCATTTAAGAGTAAGCTTGTCTTTGGCATTATCCATTTTCTCTAAAGCCAGCCAGGCAGAAGTATAGGAAGAGTTGGAATTGTGACAGAGCAATGGCTATGAAAATGTTGAAAAAGGAAGAGGCTCTCACTGAACACCTGGAAAAAATGATGATAAAGTACTCCAGAATTAACAACATGGAAGGGCAGACATATTAATGTCCATGTTTTATTTTTGGCATAAAGTTTTCTCATTTAGATCAAGATCAAGCTCACTGAAAGTGTGATAAATGAAGATAAATTATTGTATTGGACCTGGGAAACTTTTATGAGAAGGGATGATGCTCACATTGAGAAGGGGAAAGAAGACTAGATTATCGCATTGAACTTGTCACAAGAGTTGTTTCTACTTTGCAAGTTGCTCAAAAACAGACAGGAATGAGTATAATTGTGGGAAGCAGTGGAGCCATTGGGCCAGATTTATCATTACACTCACATCTTACTCCACTTTTACATATGCCCAAAGTCACTTCTGGCTAGTCAGATTTATTATTGGTCCTTTAATACTGTGATAAATGTGGTTTGACGGTAGCAGTTTATCCTTCAGTAAGCGGCTTTACAAAAGTCGCACATCTTTACAAAAAGTCGCATGTTCTATTAAAAAGTCTCATAAGATAATGGTCCCCCCTAGAGTGAAATTGCGCATTTTTTGAGAATTTTTAAATGGTTGCAATAGTAAATATGTCTAGAGATTAATTTACATAAGACAACACGCCCACTTTCACAAAACTGGAGAGCTTAGTGCAGAGCTTGAAAAAGTCACAAACAAATGCGCAACTTTACCGATTTGCATTTTTGTGTGACTTTTTCACTCCATTAAAGTGACTTTAGCTAATGATAAACCTGGCCCATTGTGTGCATATGAAGTGTAGCATTATTTCTCACTTAATCAAATGATGTTTGTGGTCATCTTAAGGGTTTTTAAACAGCAAAGTAACCACTATGTGGGCATTTTGGAAAAACAATCATTGCTCACACATGTGTGGCATCATCACAGCATCCTGTGGACAAAGAGTCTAAAAAAATCTTTGTCCACAGGGTGGCAAAAATGATTTCCAGTGAAAAATACTTTCCACACACTTGTCTTTCTCAGACCTGTTCATTTTCCTAGGCAAACAATTTATCACCATCATATTGTCCTGTTGGTGTTGGTCCTCTTGGTGCAGGTGTTGGTTATGCTGCTATTGGTTAACAGAAAGGAATCTGCTACACTGATGAATCACATAGATACCAATGCCATTAAGCAAAAAAAATATACCATGAGCCATTAAACAGCAAAATATATAATATGGAAGCTGAACTGCCACATTGTGAATCTAATTTCTCTACCAAGTTTGTGGAAACATTAGTAATAGCAATTGCACCAGTGACACTGTTTGAAGCAGATAAAGTATCGTAGTCAAGTTGGTGGCATACTAACCGCTGCCTTTACAGAATGATCCATGTGGTCTGGACCATTTGCAAATACTGACCAAAATGTCAGAGTCTTCCTGGACTGAAAGCCAACACCAGGAGAACATCAAATCTGAGAACATAGCCTTAAGCAGGGGCGTAACTATAGGGGAAGCAGGGGAAGCGGCTGCTTTGGGGCCCTGACCCAGAAGGGGCCCATCCAAGAGGAGGAGAAGTACTAAATGATTTTGTCAGGGCCCCTCAACAGTATTACAAAATGAAATTATATACAGTGGCAGTATAGACAGTGTAGAAAACGGATGGAACAGCTGCCAGGCCTGGTCTGAGAGAGCGATCTTTACTAGCCACAGGAAAGGGGGCGGCATGAAAGGAAGGGGTTGTGAAAAATTTACTGGGGGGGGGGGCCCATTCAAAAATTTGCTGTGGGGCCCAGTCATTTCTAGTTACGCCACTGGCCTTAAGGTTAACAGACTGGAGAAATTGAATAAAATTGCATAGTTTGCCATACAGATTATGAACTACTGTATTTTTCTGCAAGTTCTTAAAGGGCATCTGTCAGCAGATTTGTACATATGAAACTGGCTGACCTGTTGCATGTGCGCTTGACAGCTGAAGGGATCTGTTTGGTCCCATGTTCATATGTGCCTGCATTTCTGAGAAAAATGATGTTTTAATATATGCAAATGAGCCTGTAGGAACAACAAGAACGTTGCTGTTAAACCTAGAGGCTTAGCTCTCTCTGTAACTGCCGCTGTTAAACATAGAGGCTTAGCTCTGTCTGCAACTGCCTCGTCCTCTGCACTTTAATTGACAGGGCCAGTCGGTGTAAACGTCATCATGCCTGGCCCTGTCAATGAAAATCGAGAGGACACTGCTGTTGCAGAGAAAGTGTAGCCACTAGGAGTAATGGCAACTCCCCAGTTGCATCTAGAGACTCATTTTCATTTATTAAAACTTTATATACTTTGTATAATTTCTCCTATCTTGAAGACCATTTTTTGCACTGCAGTTTTGTATTGTCTTTTCCAAGTGGGTTGATGGTATATAAATACACAAACATGTAGACCAACTGGGTAAGAGGAACCTGCATTTTGTAAAGTGTTTTTTCACTGTTTTAGAACTAGACAAGCTATAAAATCATTATCAGTGTCGGTCAGACTGCTGGTAGGCCTTATCCTGAGAACAAAAGGTCCCCAGCTAACTTTTGTTAGATGGCTTCATTGTGTTCTTATTCCTTTTCTACTATGAAGAATGCCAACACAAAACATGGCTTATACTAAGGAAAACTCATTTACAGTTGTAAATTTACCAGTCCATTATGTAGTGCAAAATGAACAAGGCGGTCAGATTCAGTAATTTTTAGATTTAAGTTGTATGACTATATTGTCAATTTTAATGAATGGTGGAGCTTTACTCTTTAGAATCAGATAACAGGTTTTTATTTTGCCCTGAAAATATAACATTTTATTGCCCTGAAAATGTAATTTTATTGTCATTTGAAAAGAAGCGCTAAAACTACCTGATGAAAATGTAATATTGATTAAAAACACTCCAGGTAAAATGGATACACTATAGTAATTCTATTGTAGGACCTGAATGGATATGATACAGGCTTTTTAGGAACACCAAAAGAGTGGTAACTTGTGACATGCTCTATCCCTTCAGGCTTCACATTATGCATAACTTGGTATATTAGTGTTGCCGGAGTATAAATGGTATCGCACTAAGAATACCATAGTTTGTTATACAATGCTCTAGCAGTAAGAAGCTATGAATGATTAATTATTTATAAATTATCAATTTTCTTCTTAAAAGTTATTCAAAGTTATATAGGTTTTGTAATGGGACTGTTAGGGATTGTACAACCTAATACATTTTTTTTTTATAAATAGCTGACAATCACATAAAATAACAAAAGGCATATTAATCACCTTTCCAATCTCCTGCTCTTTCCATGCCAATGTTTGCCTGGTCCAATGACCTTTGTTTACCCAGCTTCCACAATGACACGGTATGTTTATACATGACACCTATAGCAAATTACAGGCATTGAAGTCATGGAACTAGGTGTATAAAGACCAGTGGAGAATCAGAGAAACATTGGTGGAGTGACACAAAATTGGTAAAGTAAGAATTATGCCTTGTTATTTTATCCAATTATCAGGTGTTTGTAAAATGTATCAGCTGGATAATCCTTTTAAGTTATATTGACTGTGGTTTACTATTTTTTTTACATTGTAGTCTAGCTTTTGTATATAAAAAAAACCTCTTCCTACTCTGTCCACATCTTCACATGGATCTTGGACATAAGCCTCAAAAATGCTGGAATGGTGACTTCCAAATATGATATTTTTTATACTTTTTATTTTTTTTATGTTAGGACGTATTTAGTTGATAATGGGAGTTCCTTGCTCTAGACCTCTGCTATTAGTTTAAATTGACAAAGGCGTATGGCATGAAGGATCACTAAGTGCAAATTAAAGTAATTGGACAGTGTGGACCCTCTCAATATGTGTCATAGCAGAGAGTCAATGCAAATCCATTATTTTGGAAGACTCAACTCTACTATGAACACGTATTAATTTGAATGAGCCCTATGTAATACAACATTCCTGCTGAACTCTTGGTGAGCTAAACATGAGCGGGTCCTCATTTAGAGAAAAGATTGAGTGATCGCAATCCTTAAAGACGTAGCTTAATGATAAACCTAGCTCTTATATTGTTGCACAAAATAAAATTATTGATATATCATGAAAACATTTATTCACTTTGGCTTACAATGAATGGATTATAAACTACCAGGACAATTTTAAAATATATTTGTGACACAACGGTGCAATGCATTTACCTGCTTTGTCCTTTTCATTTAGTGTTTGGATTTCTGAGAGTAATTTGGATAAGATAGCCATGCTCAAAATAACCAAGCAAAGATGCATTTCTGAAAAGGTTACAGTATAAGCCAGTAGTAGTGTTGATCGAGCACCAAAGTTCTCGTGTGCTCGAGTAGAACACTTCTGGATGCTTGGGTGCTCTACCAAGCACCTAAGCACAATGAAAGTCAATGGGAAAACCCGAGCATTAAACCAGGCACCCCCTGCTCTGAAGAGGGCAGGGTGTCGGGACTCTAGTTTGGCTTAGGAGTTCCTGCTCTGACTCCATATATAGCTATCTCCATATATGGAGTCAGTGCTTGTGGACACCCCAGTGTATTTAAATCTAATTTAGCCTCTAATTCTATGCAGAAGATCCGTGTACAGTGGGGGAATCCCTCAGCGTGAGTCCTTGGCTTAGGAGTCCCTGCTCTGACTCCATATATATGGGATATAGGCATATATGGAGTCGGTGCTGGGGACTCCCAGTGTATTTAAATTTAATTTAGCCTGTATTTCAGAAAAGTTTCTGCTGGGATTCAAATTCATGACCTTCTGCATTAGAGGTAAGGTATTTAACCACTCAGCTATAATAGCTGCATAGCCAGTTACTTAAAAAAAATGAAATATGAGACTTCTACTGTAGACAAATACTTACTACTAGTAAGTATTGCTATACAGTAGAAGTCTCTTATTTATTTATTTTTTAAAGCAACTGGCTATGTAGCTATATAGTGTAGTGGTTAAAGTTCTAGGCTGTGATGAAGAAGCTGTGAGTTCAAATCCTGTCACAAACTTTTTCAGAAAAAGAGGTTAAACTTAATAAAAAAAAATAATATATATATATATATATATATACATTTTTAGCCATAATATTTAGAATATTTAGAATATGAAATATATTATAATATATGTAAATACATCATGGCTAAAATATCAGTAATAGTTTCCCACATATTATGCATCCAGATATATCAGAAGTATGATTATATATATTATTACTCGGGAAGGGATTTTTTTCCCCTTAAGTGGGGAAAATTGGCTTCTGCCTCACAGGGGTTTTTTGCCTTCCTCTGGATCAACTTGTATTAAACAGGCCGAACTGGATGGACAAATGTCTTTTTTCGGTCTTATATACTATGTTACTATGTTACTAATATATAAATAAAAATTAAATTTAGCCTCTATTTCTGAAAAAGCTTGTGACGGGATTTGGACTAACAACTTTTGCATCATAGCCTAGAACTTTAACCACTACACTATATAGCTGTATATATATATCAGACTTCTACTGTATAGGAATACTTACTAGTAGTAAGTATTCCTCTACAGTAGAAGCCTCATATTATTTTTAGGTTTTAAGTAACTGGCTATGCAGCTATACGGTGTAGTGGTTAAAGTTCTGGGCTGTGATGTAGAAACTGTGAGTTCAAATCCCATCACAAACTTTTTTTTAAAAAAGAGGCTAAACTTAATTTAAATATATATATATATATATATATATATATATATATATATATATATTTAAATTAAGTTTTTTGGCCATAATATATTTACACATATTATTATATATTTAGAATATATAATATTTTATAATATAATATATTATAATTAGAGATGAGCGAACATTGTGGGTATGCTGGGTGGTGGTAGCAGATCTCGCTATGGATTCCACTATTATGGCATATGGAATCCATAGGGCGGCTGCCACCAACTCGAGCTGTTGAACAGCCGAGGACCTGGGTGACGTCACTGTCATGTGATCAGTGCAGGGGCGTGGCTCAGCACTGGATTTGATCCCGTGCTGAGCCACACCCCCTGCACTGATCACATGACAGTGACGTCACCTCAGGTCCTTCGGCTGTTCAACAGTTCGGGTTGGTGGCAGCCGCCCCTTATGGATTCCATATGCCGCTATAGTTGAATCCATAACGGGATGCGCGAATTACCACCACCCGAACGCCGAACACCGGACTTTTTTTTAATGTTCGCTCATCTCTAATTATAATATATGTAAATGCATTATGGCTAAAACATCAGTAGTAGTTTCCCACATAATATGCATTCATATATATCAGAAGACTTCTGATATATATGAATGCATAATATGTGGGAAACTACTACTGATGTTTTAGCCATAATATGCCTCTAATGCAGAAGGTCATGAGTTTGAATCCCAGCAGAAACTTTTCTGAAATACAGGCTAAATTAGATTTAAATACACTGGGTGTCCCCAAGCACTGACTCCATATATGAACATAACTATATATGGAGTCAGAGCAGGGACTCCTAAGCCACAGACTCAGATTAAGGGGTTCCCTCACTGTAGAGTGATCTTCTGCATAGAAATAGAGGCTAAATTAGATTTAAATACACTGACTCGAGCATCTCACTCGAGCACACGCCATGTTTGGCCAAACTCTGCGATGTACCGAGCATAGCGATGCTCGAGCCGAACTGGTGTTCGGCCGAACGTGCTCGCTCAACACTAGCCAGTAGCTATACAACTGTATGTTAAATGATGATATCTTTGAAGCAACAACATAATATAACAGCTAAGAATAGAGGAACGCCACTGTAAAACAATACTGTACAATAAGGGATAAAATGGAAAAATGTACGAAAAATAAAAAAATAGCATTTAATCTATATCTCTATCTATCTCTCTCTGTCTATCTCACAAAACACAGGATAACAAAAAAATGCAAAACATTTTAACAATGACCTTGATATTTTTACTAAACATGTATTTAAATTGTTTATAGATGAAATGCTGTTGAATTAATGAAATACTGGCTTTAGAGAATGGTAAATTCATTATAATACTCCCCTTAAATACATGGTTGCCTGCATTAGCTTGACAGAGTTTGAAACGAATAACTTATGAATGGAGGGTTTGTTAATTTGTTTCCATCTGCACCTAGGTTCTTGCTGTATAATTATTTGTCAAGGACATTCCAAGACTGAACTTAGCATTTCACATGTCGCTTTTTGTGTATTTTATTATGCTTTTTTGACCATACAGTTTAACATGCTGTATAACATAATACTGTTCCAGCTAATACAATTGTAGATCAAATCAAGACCCTGGTATGACTATTCTAAATATAATGAAATGTAAGCCTTACTTTATGTATAAATTTTATTTTTTATAACATTTAATTTCGTATGTGGGGTATGATTGACCTATACATTGTCTCAGCTCTTCATTACTGTTGACATAAACCTTTTTGATGGGCTCATAATTGATTGCATTTCATTTTACTGTTTGTCTCTGTCTTTTTCTGGTTGAATTCAACTGATGTCTGTGCAATATTTCGTAAAGGATATGAGAAATCCCGAAGTTTAAACAACATAGCTGGCTTGACTGGCAATGCCTTGAGACTGTCTCCTGTAACATCACCCTACAGTTCACCTTGTCCTCTCAGACGATCTCGGTCTCCTATCCCATCTATCTTATAAAGCAGACTACACCAGTATAATTCTCTCAAGTATGTTTGACCACATAATGGAAACAATTAAATGTAGCATTAACTTTAGGCTCTATCCAGACAACATATACACTGCATAATCTCTGGAAATGCTAGGAAACACCATTTGGTCAGCAGACATTTCACTATGATGTTCATAACGTTATTTATCCTGTGGAGTTTGTGCATATCTACTGACCGTCTGATTTCTTTCTGGCAATAAAAAGGATAGAATATGGATGGATCGGCCAGTACATTTAATTATTACATATATTTTCAGGGACATACAGCTATACCAATGTGCTTCCAAATGATAACCAACACTTCATTGAACGTTCATTTCTTGTGAGTTTCTGATCCATTCTGAAGATGTCTGGGATCCTGTCTTTAGAGCTCGCAGTGTAACAGATCAGACCATTTGCATGGACTATCCCGTCTACACATCATATCGATGCAATGTCACAGATTACAGGGGTACAAAATGGCTCAGAACATAAGCTTGGCATCTTATCATTTGCTAATCAGTTGTCCTGCCAGTAGGACTTTGTTTTTTATCTTCTTATTTCCATTGGTATATTTAGATGATTTTTTATTTGTTTAATACTGTGTAATAGAGTACCGAAATGTCTCTGGTTGTTTGCACACAGATAACTGCAAAGAGGTTGTCATTACTGGTTACACGCAAGCAGAGGCCAGATCTCTTTCATAATGGCTTGGGAAGGCACAATACATGTGAAAAAGGTAACTGCCATCCAGGCTTGCAATTTTAAGCTAGTGGGTCTTCTTCTTACGCAAGGGTTCTTCTAAGTTTCCACATGCAAAATTCTAAGAAGTAGAGATAGAAACTTGTGTACTGCATGTTTTAGTTAAGTGATGAGGGCTGTATATTTTATTGAGGATTTTTTTGACCAGCCTTAAACATCTACAATCAAATTTGGTATTTTTACAGTCAACTTTTTTTTTAATTATTTCTTTTGAAATGTGTTTGTCATATATGTTCATGTTGGTTTGTCTAACCAGTTGTTAAGTTGTTTCATCCACCTCTCTTCAAACACTCAAACTGTGCCTGTACACAGCTAGTTCAAGGCTGCATTCTTTTCTTTTGCGTTTTGCTGTGTTTTATGTGCTTTAAGTATGGTTGATGTCCTACTGAATTGAATTATGTAGAAAGTAAATAACTTATTTTTGACCTAATATAAAAGCCATTAACCATTACCACTTACTGCAGCAAGTCATCTATTTCTAAAGAGAAAATAATGTTCAGTTGTGCTACATTTTAGAATAGGCCAACTGTATTACTCGAGCTGTTGTTGAATCATATTTACCAGCAGTTTCAGTCAGATTGTAGGCACTTTGTACAATATGAAATACAT
The DNA here is from genome assembly GCA_033119425.1 of Bufotes viridis. NCBI lineage: Eukaryota > Metazoa > Chordata > Amphibia > Anura > Bufonidae > Bufotes > Bufotes viridis. The sequence goes on from CM065590.1 coordinate 248,472,688, forward strand.
TCAATATGAAATAGTTAACAGCTAATGAGTGATTGGTTGCCTATTCTTAAAGAGATTGTCCAGAAGTAGTAAAATAGTTCTTTTTTTTTCAGAAACAGTGTCACTCTTATTCATGGATTGTGTCTAATATTGCAAATTAGCCCAATTAAATTGAATGTGGATGAGACAATACCAGACACAGACCAGCAGCAAGAATGGCACCACTTCTGGAACAAGTCATACCCTTTTTATTGATATAGGACAACTACTTTAGTTCATTGTTAATTCAGTTTTTAGAAAAATAATGTTTTTTTTTTAAATGAACTATACTAAACACTGAAGTCATTCTCACAACTTGTCTATTTTCAGAGTAAATGATTCTTAATTGTGGTCCTTGATATCAGGTCAAATTCAGATCCTGTAGTCACTATTACAAACAGTATATCACTTCTGCCTGTGCAGCAGAATAACTTATAATATAATTACTATAATATTAACTTATAATGTCTATAATATTAGATAGATAAAAGATAGATAGATAGATAGATAGATAGATAGATAGATAGATAGATCATACACAGTTTAGGGAAGGATGACTAAAAGCAAAAGTTGACAGAGCACATAAGATGACAATTGATACCCCTCAAAGTACCTAACTGCCCAGTACTCCAGGAGGACAGGCTACTATCTGATTTACAGGTATTGTGACATCTGACATCAGTGTTTAGATTACCTGTTTTATTAAACGTTATGATGTTTTGGGCTGGTGATAAGAGGAAAATAATGTAGGAAAGGCTTCCTGTTAGCAATCTGACCTAAGCAATGTTTTTTAATTGATACTGTAATGTTAATTCTAATGGTATATATCAGATTCAATAGCATGAGCTGCAAAAATTATCTTATAAAGAAATCAATAGTGATTATTATATTTTAGAATACAAATACAAATGATATAACAGTGAAAACATTAGCAGAATATTTTAATCAAGGGATTAATACAATATTTGGTGCTGCTGTTATTAACTACAGTGTTATACGGAATTTATCATGGATTTGTCACTGCTGAAAAAGGGACAGTGGAATTTAGCCATAACAAGGACTATACTGGAAAGAAACTCCTGCTGGTGAATGGGCCCTAGATGTATGCCTCTCATGTTTCAAGGTAGTGAATAAGATCTGATGTCCAGCTTGATCTGCAAAGTGCAACAATCACAGACTGAACTGTTTCAGATGCCAACAACCTGAAAGGTCTGTGCTGGCAAATTAGCTGTAAATAAATGTGAGCATGGAGTATACGCTATTTTCCTCAATATGCGTACATGTCCGATTGTACCTATCGATCAATGTATGTCTGTAAAATCCCCATACATTTTGGATTACCTCACAATCCCTGCAGTACTCTAGTTTGTGCTGTAGATTGTATAGAAATGCACATAAAAACTGTTTGTTAACTTATCTGGATCTGTTTAAACAGGTCTATCCTCATTTATTGCTGTTTGTATTGCAGACGATATATAGTACAGTAGGCTCCAGTTCATTAAGTGGTGCTGTTCCATTAGGCATTGTAAGGTCGATAGACACAAAGCTGCCACAGTGTCTAATGATGTTGTCTTCTGGAACACCACTGTTTAGTACTCATGGACTGTGATTCATAACCCATCAGAGAAGTGTCTTGTACTATCTTCCCTTCCTAGAATATTTCATGTTATACATGCCGGAATTATTTTGCCATTAAAAATGTTAGGTAGCTGGCAATTTTTACCATTCATTCTATGAGATAAAATGTAAGTATTACCCAATAAATCATGGTGGCAAGAACATATTGACAGTGTGTGCTTAACTCCATCGCTTTGTCATCACTACAGGATCCAGCAGCATAATTATTTGTTGTATAAGAATATTAATTTTATTTTTTGCCAAGGAAAGAGATATCTTTTTATCTGTGCTGTGCTATAAAAATGTGAATTGTTACTTGTTACTCTGTCCATGATAATGTACATTTCGGTTAATAAAATAAAATATTTTTCGTTTATTTAAAGAATAATTTGAGTTGTCCTTTTATTCTTAATCAAATGAGTAGTTGGAAAGTACGTGATGATTTTTCTATTCATGTGGTCATATGACCCAGTTCTGCAGAATGTAACATGGATTAAATCTAATATTAAAGAAATTACTGAGTAATCAGGACATAGTGTTCTGTTATACTTTGTTAGCACTGGAAATATGCCTAATAGTGGGCAGTAATAAGGTTAATTAGATGAAATAACAACATTGCTTAATGGCTTCATTACCAGGCCATTTTCCATTTTCGCGTTTTTGTTTTTTAGTCTCTACCTTTCCAGAGCCTTAACCTTTTTCAGTTCACATAGATACATGAGGGATTCTTTTTTGCTGGATAAGTTGTTGTTTTTAATGGTACCATTACATTGCATACAATATATTGCAAAGCTGGAAAACAATCCAAATGGGGGATTTGAAAAAAGTGCAATTCTGCAACACTTTTGTGGGTTTAGTTTTTAGTGCAGTTTTACACTTTTGACAGTTATCTGTGTGGTAAAATCGACTTGTTACAGATGCCACCATCTTTAAAGACAGTACCACTGACGTATATAGCCACATGGAAGTAGAGAAGTGACTAAAGATTCTACAATTTAATTTCATTAATCTGCTGCACAGGAAACATTTTTTTAGAGTTGTAGGTGGAGAGTTAAAATCACTGACATAATGACTGCTTAATTGTTCTCATGATAAACATGCAAACATGCATGGATTAATATAATGCTAGAAGCCCTGGGAGGTGTGGTACTCTAACTGAGTCATCACCCCTCACACCGCCCTGGTCTGACTGATGGTCTGACAAAGAGGAGAAAAAGTTAGACTTTGGATAGGAACTATTTTACATGCAGTAACTTCATAAATGATATTCAGAAAACCATTTTATATACTGTATCTATCATTTTTTTATATGAAAATAAAGGTTGTTAAAAAATAATGGAAATGTCTAGTTAAAGTCTATCCTGTTTTTGGTGAAGCGCTACTGATAAATATTTGGATCTTCATGTAAATGCACACCACAATTTTGACAAGTTCAGAACATCATTTCGTAAGTGCATCTGTTTTACAAACCACTATCTAATTTGAAAATCCTGTACTGAGAATACAGTGTTCTTTCCTGTGACTATGGTTACACTCTGCAGATCTAATCATTTCTAGTTAAGTCTAGTTAATATAATTTAAACGTTAATCTGCAAATCTAATACTTTTAATCATTGATAAATTGTTTTGGTAGTTAAGCTTTGATATCTGTAAGTTGCATGTGATTAAATTTGAAGAAATCTATCATATCTATAACAATTTATGGAAGAAGGGTAACCAGTTATTTTATAAGGTAAGTGGAAGTTGAGGAACATTGGAATGTTTTTGTGATATTACCAATTATAACCACAAACTAAAAGCTCAACAATCATTATCCTAAAATATAATTCAACATAAACCACTCACAAAAAAGGATGAACTCTCTTGATCTCCCCGAGACATACTTACAGTGGTCCAAGTTAACCTCTAGGATGATTTCATTTATTGTGTTGCCAGGAGAATTTTTAACTTTTCTTGCCCATGTAGAACTTGTAAAGGTGGAAAAAGGTGATCCAGGAGCACCCAGTTTAAACTCTGCAGAGACAAGGTTAGAGTTACTAATCCTGTAAATGCTGCAAACTTAGACAGGTTTTCTACTCGTGCACCAAATTTATCACAATGGCTCATACTGGATAATTATTTTGCTTAGTCACTTTTGTCTAATTGAATACGAACTAATGGTTGGCTTACTTTTAGTTTTATGCAAAATGTGCACCTTAGGCCACTTCCCCTTTCCCGCTAATCTATGGCCCTTTTTCATTAAGTCACACCTCCTTGACCAGATAGATTTTTCTAAAACTGGATTTACCACATTGTGCCACAAATATGTCAGTTTGTACCACAATACCAAGGTGTAAATGTGGGCCACACTATTTTGCAGTAAGAAAATGAAATCCACCATTTATCATCTTATTCTCAGAGTTAGATATGCTGTGTATGGTAGTTGCAGATGTAAAAAGACCTCAGTCCATGAACTTTAACCTTTTATTCTTACATACTGTACTTTCTTGACAGATCTCTCGTTCTATCATCAATATTAACACCAATTGCCCTGTATATTGTGTGTTTTTTTAAGCTATTACCAATTCTGTGGGAGCATCTTATATAAATATACAGTTTAAAATGTAAAGAAATGCTTACACAATTTATAATGAAGCCGAACCTTAAAATTATCTAATAAAAATACTTATCACATTGTGTTTTATGAGATACTTTTACTGTATTCATTTAAAGATATTGTATCACCTTCCAAGCTACTCACCTTCACAAAATACACAGGTGGACAGACATACTTCCTCTGTTGGTGTGGTGTCCATCCCCTTTACAGTTATCACCATGGATGTGGCTATAAGTATATACTTTTTGATGATATGACATCTGAAAAGTTGCAACCTTGTTTAAATTGGACAATAATAAATCAATTAAATTTCCTAAACATATGAAAACCTATAAGTGATGATTTTCATTTTTTTAAGTGGTGCCCAGAATTGAACTGCATAATCTCTGCATGCTTTCACATGCTTCTGCATGTTTCCCTAAAAACAGATCAAATACAGTTTTCTGTCATAGTGCAGGATTGTGCTGTCTGTGTTTTATATTGATCCATCAGACAGCACTGCATGCAGGATCATTCAGTGCCATCAAACACAAGAGGGATCATGCCACCAGTCTATTAATTTATGTGGCACAAGCATGAAGGGAGGTAACTAGAAACTTCATATTTGGTAATCCTGCCCTGTTGTAAAGCTTTTTTGGAAATGTGTCTTGGATATCACAAACACCATATGCAACCTATTGCTTTTATTTAAAGCCAGATGGTTCTCCTCCTCTTTCTGACTTCTCTGTCCCCAAGGAAAGTGACTTTAGCTTGACATCTACTGGCAGCAGCTTGCATCCTTATCTCTAAATACTGACAGTGCAGCAACTCAATATCCCTCAAGGAACGGTCCGAAAAGATAGATCACATATATAGGTTAGAGGAGCTGACATATTTTGTGGAGCATGGAAAGTTTTCTTAAAACTTGGTACCCTTGGAAATTTTATAGAGGATTCTATATAACAGCTGCTCTAAATTATCCAAATCTAAAGACATTTCTGATTCTCCTCTTTTATATATTTTCCCCATTGTACCCCCACCCTATGTGGGCTGGTTCTAAGTTTTATTTGTTCTTTCTCTTATGACAAATTTTGAACACACAGGACACTTCCCATATACAGATATTGATAGATCCACATTTGCACATGGGACAACTCACTTATTAAATGGAAATACATATTGTAAACCTGCAACCTTAACCATCTTCTGATGTCTTCCATATCTAGCAAATGTATTACTCTGTATATGATTAAACTTGCTGTATTTGACTTTTTTTGTATTTTTGATCTAGCGATATACCTGCTTTGAATTCATTTAATGTATTTCCAATAAAAAAAGTAAAAAAAAAAACAATACCAGAAGAGAACTCAAATGGCCCCAGAATTCCCTATATACCATGTACAGAGATAGCTCCCAGGTTTGAGGACTCCAAAGCAGAGAATTCTATATCTCGGCTTCCAGAAGTTGTTTTTCCCGTACCTTTATGGAAACTAAATTTACTCCTTGATTGCTAATGAAATACTAATGCTCAGCAAATTATCATCAACGTTGAATTATTTTGAATTAAATGCTCACCAGATAATTAACATATGAGAACATGTCTTATGAGAATCAGCTAAGTGTTCAATTAGTAATGCAAATGTTTCTTTTTAATGAATGATAGTTTGCAGTAAGCATCTATAGTATAACCAATAACCAATGCTTGCAATGCCTGTAGAAATGCAATAGATTGCCAAGTAAAGTAATAACATGCAGATACCATAGAGCCTTCAGATGTTAGTGCACAGATTTTACATTCAGTTTTTTTAAAACAGTGTAACATTTTTACATCAGTAAATATTTTAGTAAATATTTTTTTTCTTTTCTTGCACCGAGTTACATTTTATACTGATTGGGCATAAGTTTTCAATCACATATCTGGGTACTCTTACAGCATGCTTTTTTGGAGGGCCTGAGGAAAAAAAATACTTTTGGCAGTTTTTATGAGAGTTGCAGCAAAACTGACACAATGATATTTGTGTGTTACATCAGTTTGAAATCAATAGAGAGGAATAGGATGTCAATCTCTTTCTAACAAGGCTAGAAGCAACCCTATGTCTCACAAGGATCCAAAGACCTCCCCATTCATTGCTCGAGTATTCTCTGGTAGATTTATTTAAGACTGGCAATTCAGGGGGAGCATACTTTTTCAGGGGGTGTGAACTGTCTCATGGGGTCTTCCCTTTCTACTGCAGCTCTCTCCCTGTAATTGTCACTGCTTAAAACTGAAGTTAGGGCTTGTGGCAGTTGAAAGATGTAACTGAGCATGTGTGTCCACCTCAGGGACCTGGACAGAGAAATAACGAAAAATACAGCAAGTGGCACAATAAGATAAACTTTACTGAATAGGTCAGTGACTATACTGCCTTTTTAACTACATGTAATTACAATAGTATTCAGATCCAGGTTCTAGTTTGGAAAATGTAGAATAATTTTCGTGGCACAAAACTTTTAAGTAGAGATGAGTGATGTTTGGAAAAATTTGATTCAGGCAATTTGCCCAGGTTCATCAAGAAACTTGATTCATTCCGAATTAATGTGTCATGAATAGAAATAAATCTGGTATACCAATGCCACTCTGCCTAACCATATGCATCCCACTTAGTGGCCCAATCTCAGTGTGAAGACTTGGCAGGGAGAGTGCAGCGTGCAGGGAGAGGGTATCGTCCTGTGTTTTACATTCTAGTGCACCCACATTCATAGTTTATCCATTCTGTCGGTACTGTACCATCTGTATTACAGGCAGTTGTAATTTCTCACCATCAACATCACTGTGCAGGGCACCAAGATTCATAGCTAATCCCTTTTGTTAGTTTTACAGGTCAATAAAAGCATCAGGTCGAATTTATCGCTGTGGACTTAACCATGCAGTGCCCCAAGATTCAAGTAATGGCCCCATGACAGAGTGGGGATAGTGGTGGTGCCAGCAGCAGCAGTGGCAGTAACCATGACAATGGTGGCCCCATGACAGAGTAGGGATGGTGGCAGCAGCAGTGGCAGTAGTGGCTCAATGATGGAGTAGGGACTGTGGTGGCAGCAGTGGCAGTAACCATGACAATAGTGGCCCCATGACTGAGTGGGGATGGTGGTGGCGCCAGCAGCAGCAGTGGCAGTAACCATGACAATGGTGGCCCCATGACAGAGTAGGGATGGTGGCAGCAGCAGTGGCAGTAGTGGCTCAATGATGGAGTAGGGACTGTGGTGGCAGCAGTGGCAGTAACCATGACAATAGTGGCCCCATGACTGAGTGGGGATGGTGGCAGCAGCAGTAGTGGTGACAGTAACTGTGATAAAAGTGACACCCTGGCAGAGAGACGAAGGGGGAAGCAGCAGTGGCAAAAAGGCTGTGTTAACATCACTGTTTATGTTTCCGTTCTTCTGATCCTTCAGAAAAACATGCAACAGAAAAATAAATCCTGTATTTTGAATGTCCATAAAGCCTCTTTCAGACAGTCAGTATTTGTTCAGTGTTTTGCATCAGTATTTGATCAGTATTTGTCAGCCAAATACAGGAGTGGGTCCAAAACAGAGATAAAATATAATGGAATTACAGATGTAGCAGGGGTAACACTCAAACCCTAACTCAAATTTCTTAACTTATCGCGTTATCTTGAAACAAAAGCCATTGAAAAGCAATTGCTTAACGTGTTTAGTTGCATTTAGTTTATATAACACGCAACCCTACTACATCCATATATGCATCTCATCTGTGTTTTGGACCCGTTCCTGCTTTTGGCTTACAAATTGTGATAAAATACTAATGCAAAACACTGACCAAACACTGACTAAAAGAACGTGTTACCTACGATGAATTTGGGTCGTGTTGGTGGAGCGATTTGTGTGGTTCATTCTGATAACCAGCGTGACTCCTCCCTTATGACAATAATCCAGCTGTCACTTTTGATCCATCCACCAAGTTTGGCCCATCTCGTTGATAACTAAGACTGATCTGTAACACTTAATCATAGTACCTGTTTGGCTAACAGAAGCAGTTAAATATCAATAAGGACATGCCACAAACAGTACAATGAGACAGGCGTATCACCCCAATTTGTGAATAAGGGACTTATAGAATTGCTTACCTATTAATCAATGTGGACACACCACAAAGAGTAGAACGAGACAGGTGTATCACCCCAATTTGTAAATCAGGGACTAATAGAATTCCTTCTATATTAATCAATGTGGACATGCCACAAACAGTAGAGTGAGACAGGGGTATCACCCAACTTTGTGAATTAAGGACTAATAGAATCTCTTTTCTATTAATAAATGTGGACACCCAATGTGGACACCATTAAATTCGATTGCTCTGTGCCGTACACTGCGATTGATTCAACACAGATTTAACAGATTAATTCAACAGATTGTCTTAATGGCACAGTAGGTGAACAAGATAAACGTGCCAATATATTAAACTGCCTGTTGAGACTTGAGTCTGACACACAGTAAGTCTATGAGTAACAGAAGAGATTAAGTATGAATGGCGCCGCAATTAAACAAGATGCACAGGGCGATTTCACTCAGCCTGCACTGTTCCTAGTGCTTGCCATGTCTCTCCCTATGCTCAGCTCACAGTGAAATGGCAGTGACTGGACTGTGATATCACAGAGGATGGCTATCTGTGGATTGGCTGGCCGCACGGCATTATGGTTCATATTGCATTCCGGGGCGTCTTACTTTCACTTTGTAAGACATGTAGCAACATTTTAGGAAATAAATGATTTGTTACCATTAAGGCAGTGAAATTCTGATTTATTAGGAATCAAATTTTTCCTAAACTTTGGATCGAATTCAATCTTGGATGCTTTGATTCACATATCTCTACCTTTAAGGATAAAAAAGACAAGGCTAATTCTCCAGTTTCTGGGAGACATATGCTTTTCCTAAAAGGGCACCTAAACCGTCACGCAAAGCACAGAAGGTGCATCCGCACTTCTTAAAGTGATCTGCACCTTCTGCTTACATTATCCTCTACTCTGTTTTTCAGCATGTGGATTATGGATACATAGAAAGTATATAAAGTCTTTACTCCCCATGCTGCAAAAGCAGAGCACAGTCAATTTACTGTATGTGGAAGATTGATGTATGTGCAGATTGCTCTGATTAGCACTATGCACCTTATGTGTTTTTTCGTGAAGATTTTAACCCCTTAGTGACCACCCATACGTGTTTTTACGGTGGTCACTAAGGGGCCTTAGGCTGGGCTGCCGCGTTTTTACGGCGGCCCAGTCTAAGCGCTGCACGGGTCCCCCGTGCAGCGGGGAGCGCGGGCCCAGCTCTCACATGAGAGCCGCGACCCTGCTCTAACAGCCCGGGCCGGCAGGAGTGCCGATCCGGGCTGTTTAACCCCTTACATGCCGGGCGCAATGGCGCCTGCGCATGTAAAGGGTTGACAGAGGGAGCGAACTCCCTCTGTCACCCATCAGCACCCCGCAGATGCGATCGCGGGGTGCTGATGGGCTGGAAGCTCACCTTCCTTCCGGCAGGGCCCTGAGCCTGCCCTGAAGTATTCACCAGCAGGCTATGCCTCTCTGGCGTAGCCTGCTGGTCAAAGGTAAATTGCACTGCATTTAAAATGTAATGCATTATAGATATAATGCATTACATTTTAAAAGCAATCAAAATACTGTATATTATAGTCCTCATGTGGGACTATTAAGTAGTAAAAAAATTAGAAAAAATACACATTTATTAAATAAAAAAATTCCATGAAATATAAAAATATGCTTTTTTTCCATTGAAAATACGCTTTTCAATAAAAAAATTGCGAAAAAAATTATCCCCACATGTTTGGTATTGCCGCGTCCGTAACAACCGGCACTACATAAATATTACATAAATTATCCCCTATAGTACACGCCGTTAAAAATAAATAAAAAAAGCCCGAATTTCTAATTTATTCTTAATTTTCACAGAAAAAACGAAATAACAAGCGATAAAAAAGCGGAATTTACTAAAAAATTATACCAATGAAAAATAGAAGTCGTCCCGCAAAAATCAAGCCCTCACACAACTCCATAGAAAAAAAATTAAAAAGTTATGGGTCCTGGGAAGTGGCAATGCAAAATCATTTTTTTTGTTAAAAAAGGGGTTTTATTGAAAAAAGTAGTAAAACTTAAAAAAAACTATAAGTATTTGGTATCCCTGTAATCGTACTGACCCAGGGAATGAAAATATTATGTTACTTTTACCGAATAATGAACACCGTAAAATTTATAATGTACAAACGCAGTGGCAGTAGTACTATTTTTCCCCTTCTCCCTCCCAGAAAGAGTTAATAAAAGTAAATAACATAGTTATGTGTACCCCAAAATGGCGATATTAAAAAATTACAACTTGTCCCGCAAAAAACAAGCCCTCATACTGCTATATAGACGGAAAAATAAAAAAGTTATAGCTCTGGGAACGAGACCATGAAAAAAGGACGAAAAACGCTTGGTCATAAAGGCCCAAACAGGCTTGGTCACTAAGGGGTTAAGGTCTCTTCAACTTCATTTCAAATATTTCATTTTAAGATCAATTGATACAGACTACTCATAACAATCCAAAACAAAGGAATAAGGACGTTTAGTCTGAAACGCGTCAACGCAATTGCCATGGAATCTGTCTGTATGTGAATATGCACCAATAAAGAAGGAACCTGATTTTATCCCATGCTTGGTGCCAGAGCCACTTTTTCCTTTGTTTTGGATTTTCACTTGAGGGTCTCCACCCAGGCTCAAAGGCACACGGGGAAATCAAGCTGTCAAGGTGAGCTGGACATTACAAGTTTTCTTACTCATAACAATGTTTGTAAAGTACAACTATTAATATTTTCTTCATCTGTTGAAGTTATTATTCTTTCATTAACCCTAAACAGAACATGTGAAATCGTGGCAGATATTCTACCATATTTCAGATTTTGTTGTGGATTTTGTAGTTTTGTATACAACATATATAATCAGCTATTGGGAAAAACAATCAATGCAGTGTGTACTAATTTTTCAAGATAGTATTACACAGAATAAACATCTTTTTGGCCACGGCGTGAGGATTTGTTTTAAAGCCAACTTTGAAGCCAACCACTTGCCACTAGGTTTACTTATGATGAACTTGCAAACAGCCTATAAGTCCTTATTGATGATATATTTTTTGTACAACGAACACAAAGTATATTTACAATGAAAATGGAAAATCATGTTTTCTATTTACTCTAGACAGTTGGTGGGCCCTCAGAAACCTTTCTTTTAGTGGGCAAAATGAGCTCCTGATCAACATTGCTTTTATCCCACCTAGAAACTAGAAAATGATGCATAGAACTAAACACACAACATTCCTCATTGCTTTCATTTCCTAATCTACAGTTCCTAATATAAGAACTATAATATAATAAAATGGTACGGACAACAGTACATTGTTTCTAAATCTGTTTGTTAGATTTTCCATCTGTATTTGTTCTGTCTTCTTACACGTTCACACAGTGTGTAGTCTGACATACAGCATGAACTATTCCTGTCTTCAAAATAAGAGGACTGTTCTTTGTAGTCTAACTTGTTTATTGGTCAACAGGTTGTATATATGATTGATTGATTGGCAAAAAAAAAAAAAAAGAAGAATACAAATAGCATGTATAAGTATTAAGTATAAGATAGCATGTACTATAGCATTACATTAACAGTGAAGGCACATGGTAAAATAACTGCCTATACATAGGATTACACGACTATCTAACAGTCACAACAACTTCCTGAGTAACAGTTACAAACTGACTGAACAGCTCTGCATAAAACATTGTCCATGAAACAGAGGTAGATCTCTTACCAAATATGATTTTGCAAGGATAGTAGAGTTTGAGAAGTAGACATGAATAGGGTAGCTCTGATGATGTGTCCTGGAGATTGGAGACTTCTCTTGCCCAGGATGCCTTGCACTACCCACAATGCCTTGCACTACCCACAATGCAGTAGTCTTTTAACAAGAAAACAAAGTGTAATACAATTTAATGCTAGGTGGTGCTATAACCACACTAAACACTTCTGAATACCCTGACTGTGGCAGAACAGTATTCACTGCAGTGAGTGAAAATGAAACTATTCCATGAGTACTTCAATAAACATGAAAATCTCCCCAAATTCTCCTCCTGTTCAATGTTTGCATTGTGTTTAACAAGAGAGAATGAAGAACAACACTATAAAGATATTGATACAGGTCTTTGCCATCAAAGAACTTTATTTTACTCACTTATCTAGCAGTGACATATTGCACAGCACTATACAGACATAATCCTTAGTTGCTGTCTCTAATGGCGCTCACAGTCTAAGTTCCCTATCAGTATTTCTTTGGAGTGTGGAAGGAAACGTAGTACCTGGAGCAAACCCTCGCAAATATGGAGAGAACATACAAACTCCATACAGATGTTGTCCTTGTTTGGATTTGGACCTTTGACCCTTAATTACTGAGCCACTGTATTTCTGCTAAATACTAGTTTGTATTCAAAGTTGACAATCAACTGTTTCTTTTTAATATCAGAGTTGGGACTATCAATAAAGATTACGTATCAGGAAATATTTGATCCATTTTTCTGTTCTGCTAGAGTATTCATAACAAGAAGAGAAAAACTGCAGAACCCTATTTTTACAATTTTTCTCTTGTTATGGATATTTGGGACCGTTAAGCCAAGGGCCTGTACTGTGAGCACCAAATGGAGAAATCATTGAAATCCACGGAGGTGGACTTGTGTGTTATTGCTTTATAATTATGGATTTATATTTGGAAAGGTATTCAAGCACATATTGGCCCGGGCCAATATTTGTTTTAGTGGTTCTGTTTTATCCTTTCCACCTAACTATTTTAAATTTTCCCTTTACAGAGCCATATGAAAGCTTATTTTTCGGAGGACAAGTATTTTTTAATGGCGCCATTTAATTCACCATAGCTAGTATTGGAATATTGGAAAAAAAATATTTGTGGGGTGAAAAAGCAAAGGTCGGAGGAGCTGGGAAGGTAAGTTTATTTGCATTTATTATGTTATCAGGCTCCTGTCAATTCTCCTAATAAAAAAATTACCGTAGACGCACTTTTTCCCTCCAAAGTGGAGGGAAAAAGTCTCTGCGTCTTATAAAACGAATGTGATGCAAATTAGGTGGCTCAGAAGCTCTCATTAACAGCTCCTGAGCCTGCCAGTAAACTGTTGGGCAGGCTGGCGGCTTCATTGATGGCTTCTACCTCCAGCCTGCGCGACGGCACCAGGGACGGACGGCTGGCGGCTTCACTTTTTAAGCTCCGCTGTCGCCAGCTCCTGGGACCGGAGCCCGCAGCACTGGTAACTGAAAGTGTTTCCTCCTGTCCCCTCCTCCAACCAAGCGCCTGGGACCGGAGCCTGCAGCTCCACTAAGTAAACGTGTTTCCTCCTGTCCCCTCTTCCAGATGCACGCCCAGGACCGGAGTCGGCAGCTTCAGTAAGTAAATGTGTTTCCCCCCGTCCCCTCCTCCAGCCACACGGCAGGGACTGGAGTCGGCAGCAATAATAAGTATGAGCTTCCCCCCCTTTCTCCTCAAGCCACACGGCTGGGACTGGAGTCGGCAGCAATATTAGGTATAAGCTTCTCCCCCACCCCCAGCCACACGGCAGGGGCCGAAGTCGGCAGCTTCAGTAAGTAAATGTGTTTCCCCCTGTCCCCTCCTCCAGCCACACGTCCGGGACTGGAGTCGGCAGCAATAGTAAGTATAAGCTTCTCCCCCCCCACCCCAGCCAAACTGCAGGGACTCGAGTCTGCAGCAATAGTAAGTATAAGCTTCTCCCCCCTGTCCCCTCCTCCAGCTGCTGCCCGGGGACTGACCTGAGCTCCAGGGTCCCAGTCTTCTCCTCCATGTGCTAGATGCCTGTCAAACTGTGCTCCAGTGCCTGTTTTATTGTGCCTGCCAGCCCAGCTGCTCTCTGCTCATACACCACCCATGTACTGCAGTCATGGATGAGAGGGGTTATGGTCATATATAATGTAAACACTGTCCAGGGACTGTTCTGTAATTGTCATGTGTTTATATTAAATATGACTATAACCCCCCTCATCCATAAGAATTCACCCATGTACTGCAGTATATGAGTGGATTCCTATGGATGAGGGGGGTTATAGTCATATTTATTATAAACATATGACAATTACAGAACAGTCCCTGGATAGTGTTTATATTCAATATGACTATAACTCCCCTCATCCTTGAGAATACACCAATGTACAGTACCTACAGTACATCAGTGTATTCTTTATGATGATGGGTGTTATATGATAGGTGTTATAATCACATGTCACAAGTGCCATCCACAGATCCCCCATAACAGTGCCATCCACAGATCCCCCATAACAGTGTGCCATCCACAGCTCCCCCACATAACAGTGCCATCCACAGATCCCACATAACAGTGTGTCATCCACAAATCCCCCATAACAGTGTCATCCACAGATCCCCTATAACAGTGTGCCATCCACAGCTCCCCCACATAACAGTGCCATCCACAGATCCCCCATAACAGTGTGTCATCCACAAATCCCCCCATAACAGTGTGTCATCCACAGATCCCCCCATAACAGTGTGTCATCCACAGATCCCCCCATAATAGTGTCATCCACAGATCCCCTATAACAGTGTGCCATCCACAGCTCCCCCACATAACAGTGCCATCCACAGATCCCCCCTAACAGTGTCATCCACAGAATCCCTATATTAGCATCATTCACAGGCCACCAATAGTTCTAAACCCATCAAAAGCACACCTTTTAGTTCAAACTATTTTTTTCCTATTTTTCTCCTCAAAAACCTAGGTGCGTCTTATCATCAGAAGCGTCTTATAAAGCGAAAAATACGGTAATACAGTATCTTGGACAACCTCTTTAAGTATGGTAGATTATGTTTATACTAGTACAAGGTAATGGCATATTGTTGGAGTAACATAATATATAACCTGAAACTGTTTGCTTCCTTCATTAAATATAGAAATATGTGGAGCTGTTTTATGTGTATGCCAAAACATTTTTGAGATACAGATAGATGGAACAAAAAATCAACATAGACAATGTAAAACCTTGATTTCCTGCCATGGATTCATTAGTGGTTTAAAAATAATGATCCAGCAGAGGGGCAATTAAAAATATAGCTGGTAAATAATAAAACCAATTTAAAGTACGGTATATTTCTCCAGCATTAGATAACAGAAAAAAAGTGTGTTAAGGTTTTGTATCAAAATGCTGGACATTACATTAGAAAGGTTGTTTCCATGGTATTTTGTTTCCTGAGAGATAAACTAGGTTATTGTTCTTGCCACGTAGTACATGTGACCCACTTCACTTGCTATTGAATGTCTGGATTTTTATTTAAAAAAAAAACACGTATACACACTGAGGAAAAAACAGCTAGAGAAGACAAGTTGACTGCACAATAACCTCTCTGATCTGTAAATGTAAGCCCAGGGTATAGCCCTCAGATGAATAGCAATATTGGAATGGTTGTTGCTCACTGTTTCACATTTCTTATATATATATATATATATATATATATATATATATATATATATATATATATATATATTACATCTTATTATATATTAGATTCATTGTCAGGCTGTCAGATAGATTTTCTAACACCCACATAATTTGTCAATTTGCAATAATTTAAAGATGACCTATGATCAGTATAGGTTTATATGTTTTCACAAAAAAACATGCTAGCCCCCCAAAAGGAATTATCTAACTATGACTCATATATTAAAAATTTAATAAAAATAAACTGTATAGGTCATGATTAGGGATGAGCAGACCAGTGTATGTTTGGATTCGCCGGGTTCGGCTCAAATTCGGGTCAAAATTCAGGTTCGGGACCCGAACTTGACCCGAACTCGAACCCCATTGAAGTCAATGGAGAACTGAGCTTTGGTGCACTAAAATAGCTGTAAAATATTTATAGTAAGGGCTAGAGGGCTGCAAAAGGAAGCAAAATGGGTTTAAGAGCAGAACAGAGCAGAGCACAATGTACAGACAAGTCCTGTGGGATCCATGCCTGGTTTATATTGATGAACGTGAGCTTGTCCACATTGGCTGTGGACAGGTGGCTGCACTTGTCTGTGAATAACCCCCCTGCTATTGTAAACACTTGTTTGGACAATACACTTGCTGCAGGGCAGGCCAGCACCGCCAAGGTGTAAAGAGCAAGCTCAGGCCATGTGCCCAATTTGGAGACCCAGAAGTTAAATGGGGCAGACCCATCAGTCAGTACATGTAGGCATGTGCACATGTACTGTTCCACCATGTTGCTGAAATTCTGCCTCCTGCTAAGACGTTTCGTATCAGCTGGTGGTGCTTGTTGTTGTGGTGTGCTGACAAAGCTTTTCCACATTTCTAACCCTCCCTTCTGAGGTGCTGGTGGTGCCCCAGCTGTGTTGGCAACTTCTTCTTCCACCTCCTCCTTTGCCTTCACCTTGAGCTTGCTGGCCACCCAGTAATCAGCACTGGTTAGAATGTGGGCAACTCGGCGGTCGTTGCGCAGGCACTGCAGCATGTAGTCGCCCATCTTTGCCAGGCTGCCCGAAGGGCAACGACAAGCTGTCCTCTGTGGGAGGTGTACCATATGTGTCCTCTGTATCCCACTAGCCACGCTCCATTGATGCCCATAAGCTGCTTTGGGTGCCACCTTGCTATGAACACTGTTCCTCCTCATCATCCTCCTCCTGCTCATCCTGCAGAACTGTGCCCTGGCTGGACAGTTGGGTACCTGGCCTCTGTTGGTGCAGGAACCCACCCTCCGAGCCACTTGCAAATGACAGGCCTGATAACCGTGGACATGATACCTCTTCCTCCTCCTCTTCCTCCTGTGCCATATCCTCTTCCATCATCGCCTGAAGTGTTTTTTCAAGGAGACATAGATGTGGGATAGGGAGATATAATGTCCCTGCCCGTGCTTACTGGTCTAAGTATCGGTAGTTATGTGGACCTTTCTGCAGATGGCGTTGCTCAGTGCACAAGTGCACACCTGATTTTCTCCGCCACTTGGTTGTGAAGGGTAGGCATGGCTTGCCTGGAAAAGTAGTGCGGCTGGGAACTACGTACTGTGGGACAGCCACTGCCATAAGGTTTTAAACAGATGGAATGACAGCGTTTCAAAGGCCAGGAATTTGGAAATTCTGGCATTCAGGGCCAGAAATTGCACGTGGGTAGGAGGGTACTTCCTCTTTCTCTCTAGTGTTTGGGGGGTGGACAGCTGAACGCTTCCATGGTAAAATGTGGACATGCTGGGGGACAGTGGTGAAGGTGGTGGTGTTGCTGCCACAATCTCTGTTTGCGGGGTAGCAGGTACCACTGTCACCCCAGAGGAGGAGAAAGAGGCTGAGACCACAGCAGAAGAGGGAACAAGAGGAGCCTGAGATCTCTTGTGGTTTTTCAGGTGTGTACTTCACTGCAGCTCATGCTTTGCATTTAGATGCCTTGTCATGCAGGTGGTGCTCAGGTTTAGAACATGTATGCCTCGCTTCATGCTTTGATTGCATAGAGTGCAAACCACTCGCGTCTTGTTGTCAACACATTGTCTAAAGAACTGCCATGCCAGGAAACTCCTTGGAGCTGGTGTGCTCAGTCCTTGGGAGAGGTGGGCAGTAGCAGGCATACTGGCTAGGGGACAGCCACTCTGCTTTTGAACCCTGCTCACTCTTTTGCTGTGCGGCTGGCGCTGTGTGACCACCACCTCTTCCTCCGAACTACACATGTCACTCGTATGACCTTGATTCCATGTGGCGTCTAGGACCTCATCATCCTCCACATCATCTTCCACCCACTCTTCACCCCTGCACTCCTTGCCGGCCTGCAAACAGCAGAAAGCCGTAGCAGTTGGCACCTGTGTATCGTCATCATCATCAGAGACGTGCTGCGGTGGTCCTCCCATGTCCATATCCTGAAACATAAGTGGTTGGGCATCAGTGCAATCAATCTCTTACACTTCTGGGGCAGGGCTAGGTGGATGGCCGATGGAAAGACAGATGCCCGTGGGCTGCAGATCCCAACTCTGCATTTTCAGCAGGGGACCAGGTGGGAGACCATGTGAAGAAACTGGAGGCACTGTCAGCCATCCAATCTACTACCACCTATACTTTTTCTGGCCTCACCATTCATACACCGGTACTCGGGCCTACAAAATGACACTGAACATCCTGTTGCCTACGTGCACCTGAGGAAGGTGTTTCATTTGGGCATGTAGTTGGCACAGCACCAGCAGCACCACAACCAGGGCCACGTCTCTTATTTGATGCTTTCCTGATTCTTTGAGGTCACCCAACGAATTAACAGATAGATTAACTATATTAATTTCCCTGTCACTTATGCAGTGCAAGTGTACCTCACACCAAAAATAGGAACATGTCACCCAACAAACTAACAGATGGATTAACTATATTAATTTCCCTGTCACATATGCAATGCAGGTGTACCTCACACCAAAAATAGGTATATATCACCGGCCGAACTAACAGTCAGATTAGCTATATTAATTTCCCTGTCATGTATAAAGTGCACCTGTATCTCACACCAAAAATGGGAATATGTCACCCACCGAACTAACAGACGAATTAACTATATTAATTTCCCTGTCACATATACAGTGCACGTGTATCTCACTCCAGTAATGGGTATATGTTACCGGCTGAACTAACAGTCAGGTTAACTATATTAATTTCCCTTTCACATATGCAGTGCACGTGTATCTCACATTAAAAATTCATATTAACTATATTAATTTTCCTGTCAAGACGCACCTGATGATAAGACGCACCTAGGTTTTTGAGGAGGAAGATAAGAAAACCAATAAACCAATGAACCAAATGGTGTGCTTTTGGTGGGTTTTCAACTAATGGAGAGATGTAAACATGCGGTCACAGGAGCTTTCCATGCAGGTGAAACAAGTAGTGTTGAGCGAACAGTTCGAGCATAGTTTTTTGGGAATTTTGGGGTGTTCGGGACACGGACCCGGACCCGAACATTTTCAAAAAAGTTCGGTTTCAGGTCCGTTGTTCGTCGATTTCTTCCCGCTTTCTGAAGGGCTGCACACCAGCCAATCAGCTAGCGTTTTACTTCTTGCCCTAAGAAGCCATCACAGCCATGCCTACTAATGGCATGGCTTTGATTGGCCAAGTGCAGCATGTGACCCAGCCTCTATTTAAGCTGGAGTCACGTAGCACCACACGTCACACTGCTCTGATTAGTGTAGGGAGAGGACGCAGATTCTGTGAGGGTGAGATTATTCAGGGAAAAGTCAGCAAAGGCAACTAATGAAGTGATCGATCTACAGCTGTGAATCATTCAACTTCTGCTAGTTAATTGATCACTGGTTTTTAGGCTGCACTGAGCGTTTTTCTGTCACTTTTTTCTGGGGTGATCAGCGGCCATTTTGTGACTTGTGGTGAACCAGCACAAGCTGCCACCAAGATCATCAATACTATTTTTTTTTTTTTTTGCTATCTCCTACATCAGGGGCTTGGCTGTGCTTATTGTCACCCCTAGAAACTCAGGATAGAAATTTCTATATTTTATTACGGGGTTAAATTCAATTGCCAAAATAGCAATCCCCTAAATCTGGTGTCCCAGCAGTGGCTGGCAAAGTATAATAGTGTCTGGCAAAGGATATATTTTGTTCTGTGGTGAAATTCAATAGCCAAAATAGCAACACCGTAAATCTGGTGTCCCAGCAGTGGCTGGCCAAGTTTAATAGTGTCCGTCATAAAATATGTTTTGTTCTGGGGTTAAATTCAATTGCCAAAATAGCAATACCATAAATCAGTGGTTTCAGCTGTGGCTGGCCAAGTTTAATAGTGTCCTGCAAAGGAAATATTTTGTTCTGGGGTGAAATTCAATTGCCAAAATAGCAATACCATAAATCAGTGGTTTCAGCTGTGGCTGGCCAAGTTTAATAGTGTACGGCAAAGGATATATTTTTTTCTGGGGTGAAATTCAATTGCCAAAATAGCAATACCGTAAATCTGGTGTCCCAGCAGTGGCTGGCCAAGTTTACTAGTGTCTGTCCTAGGATATATTTTGTTCTGGGGTGAAATTCAATTGCCAAAATAGCAATACAGTAAATCTGCTGTCCCAGCAGTGGCTGGCCAAGTTTAATAGTGTACGGCAAAGGATAGATTTTGTTCTGGGGTGAAATTTAATTCCCAAAATAGCAATACCCTGAATCTGGTGTTCCAGCTGTTGCAGGCCTAGATTAGATCTGTCCGTAAAAGGGTATATGTTTTTCTGGGGTGAAATTCAATTGCCAAAATAGCAAACCATAAATCAGTGGTTTCAGCTGTGGCTGGCCAAGTTTAATAGTGTCCAGCAAAGGATATAATTTTTTATGGGGTGAAATTCAATTGCCAAAATAACAATACCATAAATCAGTGGTTTCAGCTGTGGCTGGCCAATTTTAATAGTGTACAGCAAAGGATATATTTTTTTTCTGGGGTGAAATTCAATTGCCAAAATAGCAATACCATAAATCAGTGGTTTCAGCTGTGGCTAGCCAAGTTTAACCACTACAGGACCGCCTAACGCACGGATGCGTCCGGCGGGCGGTCCTGTAGTTCTGACTAGACGCATTCGGCGCGTCATTTCGCGAGATGCGAGATTTCCTGTGAACGCGGGCGCGTTTACAGTGTTGGGCGTCTCACTATTTATACTACAGCCTGCCAGCGATGATCAATCGCTGGCAGGCTGTAGATGTGAAATAAATCGCATCAAAGTGGTATATCAGACGCTGTTTTGTTAACAGCGTCTGATATACCTGCTACCTGGTCCTCTGGTGGTCCCATTTTCTGGGATCGAGCACCAGAGGACCAGGTAGCTATGTAAAGTTGCACCAAACACTACACGACCCCCCCCCGTCACTTATTAACCCCTTGTTAACCCTTTGATCACCCCATCTAGATTCCCTGATCACCCCCTGTCACTGATCACCCCCCTGTCATTGATCACACCCCTGTAAGGCTCCATTCAGACGTCCATATGTGTTTTGCGGATCCGTGGATCCACGGATCCGCAGATCCTCAAAACACGGACACCGGCAATGTTCTTTCCGCATTTTGCAGATCCGCACATTGCCAGAACTATATAGAAAATGCCTTTTCTTGTCCGCAATTGCGGACAAGAATGGGACATGTTCTATATTTTTAAGGCACGGAAATGCAGACCCGGAAGCGCAAATCCGTAATTCCGGATCCGAGCGGGACAAAGTCTGTCCCCATAGAAATGAATGGGTCCGCAATTCCGTTTCGCAAACAGAATTGCGGACGTGTGAATGGGGCATAATGGTCCTTTATTCCCGCCAGTTAGTTAGCTACTTGTTAGGTAGTTAGCGCCCAGCCCACCGCACTGCAGTCACTGATTTTGGCAGAGATTTTTTCATCCACATTGATCGATGTGAATGAAAAAATCTGTGCTGTTCATTTTTTTATTTTTTTTCAGCCCAGAGGCTGAACAGAAAAAAAAATCTCATTACCCGTATGGTCAATATAAGGAGAATAGCAGAAACTCCTAATGCTGGCCATACGTGTAATGATTGCGGAGACCCTCAAATGCCAGGGCAGTACAAACACCTCACATGTGACCCCATTTTAGAAAGAAGACACCCCAAGGTATTTGCTGAGGGGTATGGTGAGTTCATGTAAAATTTTATTTTTTGTCACAAGTTAGTGGAATATGAGACTTTGTAAAAAAATAAAAATAAAAATAATTTATCAATTTTCGCTAACTTGTGCCATTTTTTTTTTTTTCGGTGAACTCGCCATGCCCCTCACGGAATACTTTGGGGTGTCTTCTTTCCAAAATGGGGTCACATGTGGGGTATTTATGCCGCCCTGGCATTTTAGGGGCCCTAAAGCGTGAGAATCCAAATGAGTAAAAATGCCCTGTGAAATCCTAAAGGTACTCATGGGAATTTGGGCCGCTTTGCGCACCTTGGCTGCAAAAAAGTGTCACTCATGTGGTATCGCCGTACTCAGGAGAAGTAGGGCAATGTGTTTTGGGGTGTATTTTTATATATACCCATACTGTGTGTGAGAAATATCGCTGTAAACAACAACTTTTTAAATTTTTTTATACAAAGTTGTCAATTTACAGAGATATTTCTCTCACCGAAACATGGGTATATGTAAAAATACACCCCAAAACACATTGCCCTACTTCTCCTGAGTATGGCAATACCACATGTGCGACACATTTTTGCAGCTTGGGTGCGCAAAGGGGCCCAAATTCCAACGAGTACCTTTAGGTTTTACATGGCTGCTCACAATTTAGCCCCACCCAAAATGCCAGAACAGTACAAACACCCCCCAAATGACCCCATTTTGTAAAGAAGACATCCCAAGGTATTCGCTGAGGGGCATATTCAGTCCATGAAAAATTGAACTTTTTGTCAAAAGTTAGCGGAAAGCGAGACTTTGTGAGAAAAAACAATAAAAAATCAATTTCCGCTAACTTGTGCCAAAAAAAAAAAATCTTCTATGAACTCGCCATGCCCCTCACTAAATACCTTGGGGTGTCTTCTTTCCAAAATGGGGTCACATGTGGGGTATTTATACTGCCCTGGCATTTTAGGGGCCTTAAAGCGTGAGAAGAAAAATGCGTAAAAATGCCCTCCTAAAAGGTACTAATTGGAATTTGGGCCCCTTACGCATCTTGGCTGCAAAACGTGTCACACATGTAGGATCGCCGTACTCATGAGAGTAGGGCAATGTGTTTTGGGGTGTATTTTACATATACCCATGCTGGTGAGAGAAATATCTCTGTAAATTGACAACTTTGTATAAAAAAATTTAAAAAGTTGTTGTTTACAGCGATATTTCTCACACACAGTATGGGTATATATAAAAATACACCCAAAACACATTGCCCTACTTCTCCTGAGTACGGCGATACCACATGAGTGAGACTTTTTTGCAGCCAAGATGCGCAAAGGGGCCCTAATTCCCACGAGTACCTTTAGGATTTCACAGGGCATTTTTACGCATTTGGATTCTCACTCTTTAGGGCCCCTAAAATGCCAGGGCAGTATAAATACCCCACAAGTGACCCATTTTGGAAAGAAAACACCCCAAGGTATTCCGTGAGGGGCATGTCGAGTTCACAGAATTTTCTTTTTTTAGGCACAAGCGGAAATTTATATATATTTTTTTATTTTTGTTTTTTACAAAGTCTCATATTCCACTAACTTGTGAAAAAAAAATGAAATTATACATGAACTCACCATGCCCCTCCGTGAATACTTTGGGGTGTCTTCTTTCTAAAATGGTGTCATTTGGGGGGTATTTATACTATCCTGCCATTCTAGCACCTGAAGAAACATGACAGGTGCTCAGAAAGTCAGAGCTGCTTCAAAATGCTGAAATTCACTTTTTTGCACCATAGTTTGTAAACGCTATAACTTTTACCCAAACCAATAAATATACACTTATTAGATTTTTTTTATTAAAGACATGTAGAACAATGAAGTTAGAGAATAATTTATATAGAAATGTAATTTTTTTTTTGAAAAAATGTAGAACAGAAAGTGAAAAATGTAATTTTTTTGCAAAAATGTCGTTCAATTTTTATTAATAGCAAAAAAAGTAAAAATGTCAACAACAATGAAATACCACCAAATGAAAGCTATATTAGTGAGAAGAAAAGGAGGTAAAATTTATTTGGGTGGTAAGTTGTATGACGGAGCAATAAACGGTGAAAGTAGTGTAGTGCAGAATTGTAAAAAGTGGCCTGGTCAATTAGGGTGTTTAAGCTAGGGGGGCTGAGGTGGTTAACAGTGTCCGGCAAAAGACATATTTTGTTCTGGGGTGAAATTCAATTGCAAAAATAGCAATACCATAAATCAGTGGTTTCAGCTATGGCTGGCCAAGTTTAATAGTGTCAGGCAAAGGATATATTATTTTCTGCAGTGAAATTCAGTTGCAAAAATAGAAATACAGTAAAACTGTTGTTCCAGCTGTTGCAGGCTTCGTTTAAATCTGTCCGTAAAAGTGTATATTATTTTCTGGGGTGAAAGTCATTAGCAAAAATAGAAATGCAGTAAATCTGCTGTCCCAGCAGTGGCTGGCCAAGTTTAATAGTGTACGGCAAAGGATAGATTTTGTTCTGGGGTGAAATTTAATTCCCAAAATAGCAATACCCTGAATCTGGTGTTCCAGCTGTTGCAGGCCTAGTTTAGATCTGTCCGTAAAAGGGTATATTTTTTTCTGGGGTGAAATTCAATTGCCAAAATAGCAAACCATAAATCAGTGTTTTCAGCTGTGGCTGGCCAAGTTTAATAGTGTACGGCAAAGGATATATTTTTTTTATGGGGTGAAATTCAATTGCCAAAATAGCAATACCATAAATCAGTGGTTTCAGCTGTGGCTGGCCAAGTTTAATAGTGTACGGCAAAGGTTATATTTTTTTTCTGGGGTGAAATTAAATTGCCAAAATAGAAATACAGTAAAACTGTTGTTCCAGCTGTTGCAGGCTTCGTTTAAATCTGTCCGTAAAAGTGTATATTATTTTCTGGGGTGAAAGTCATTAGCAAAAATAGAAATGCAGTAAATCTGCTGTCCCAGCAGTGGCTGGCCAAGTTTAATAGTGTACGGCAAAGGATAGATTTTGTTCTGGGGTGAAATTTTATTCCCAAAATATCAATACCCTGAATCTGGTGTTCCAGCTGTTGCAGGCCTAGTTTAGATCTGTCCGTAAAAGGGTATGTTTTTTCTGGGGTGAAATTCAATTGCCAAAATAGCAATACCATTATCAGTGGTTTCAGATGTGGCTGGCCAAGTTTAATAGTGTCCAGCAAAGGATATATTTTGTTCTGGGGTTAAATTCAATTGCCAAAATAGCAATACCCTGAATCTGGTGTTTCAGCTGTTGCAGGCCTAGTTTAAATCTGTCCGTAAAAGGGTATATTTTTTTCTGGGGCGAAATTTAATTGACAAAATAGCAATACCCTGAATCTGGTGTTCCAGCTGTTGCAGGCCTAGTTTAAATCTGTCCCTAAAAGGGTATATTTTTTTCTGGGGTGAAATTCAGTTGCCAAAATATAAATACAGTGAATCTGGTGTTCCAGCTGTGACTGCACAAGTTTAATACTATTCGTCAAAGGATAGATTTTGTTCTGTGGTGAAATTCACTTGCCAATATTGCAATACCCTGAATCTGGTGTTCCAGCTGTTGCAGGCCAAGTGTTAATCTGTCCGTAAAAGGGTATATTACACTCAAGGTGTACATACAAGTGCTGAGAGGGTCATCCTCAATAACTTCACACGGTACCGTGCATCTCCCATTGTATTTCTGTCCGTTAAAGGGTATATTACACAAAGTGTTAAAATACAATTGCTTAAGGCAAGGCAAGGTGTAAATCTGTCCGTAAACGGATACCTTTCATCCAGGGCCTAAATACTAGGCCTACAATTGATATTCCCTTAAATCAATGGTTACTGCTGTGCCTGGATTAGTGTAATATGGAACATAAATAAATAGGCAGATTGTGTTAGGTGCCTGTAAAAAAAGGCCTGAATTTGAAATCAATACATTGGGCCAAATATTTTTTTTCTTATTGTGGTGCTTGGTGAACGGTAACAATTAGAGAAAACATCCAGTAAGGGACGCGGACGCGGTCGTGGTGGTGTTAGTGGACCCTCTGGTGTTGAGAGAGGACGTGGCCGTTCTGCCACAGCCACATGTCCTAGTGAACCAACTACCTCAGGTTCCATTACCCGACAGAATTTACAGCTACATTTGGTGGGGCCCAATGCCATTCTAAGGATGGTAAGGCCTGAGCAAGTACAGGCGCTAGTCAATTGGGTGGCCGACAGTGGATCCAGCACGTTCACAACATTATCTCCCACCCATTCTTCTGCAGAAAGCGCACAGGTGGCGCCTGAAAACCAAGCCCATCAGTCTGTCACATCACGCCCATGCATATCAGGGAAACTGTCTGAGCCTCAAGTTATGCAGCAGTCTCTTATGCTGTTTGAAGAATCTGCTGGCAGGGTTTCCCAAGGGAATGCACCTAGCTCTTCCCCAGTGGTGGAAGACATAGAATGCACTGATGCACAACTACTTATGTTTCCTGATGATGAGGACATGGAAATACCACCTCATCGGAGTCCGCACGTCTCTGATGATGACGAAACACAGGTGCCAACTGCTGCATCTTTTTGAAGTGTGCAGACCGAACAGGAGGTCAGGGAGGAAGACTGTGTGGAAGACGATGCAGGGGACGATGAGGTCCTAGACCCCACATTAAATGAAGGTCGTGCCACTGACTTGCAGACTTTCATAGTTCAGAGGAAGAGGCAGTGGTGAGACCGAGCCAACAGCGTAGCAAAAGAGGGAGCAGGGGGCAAAAGCAGAACAGCCGCCTCCAAGAGAGTTCGCCTGCTACTGGCCACCGCCACCAGGGACCGAGCACCCCAAAGGCAGCTTCAAGGAGTTCCCTGGCATGGCACTTCTTCAAACAATGTGCTGAAGACAAGACCCGAGTGGTTTGCACACGGTGCCATCAGAGCCTGAAGTGAGGCATTAACGTTCTGAACCTTAGCACAACCTGCATGACCAGGCATCTACATGCAAAGCATGAACTGCAGTGGAGTAAACACCTTAAAAGCAAGGAACTCACTCTGGCTCCCCCTGCTCCCTCTTCTGCTGCTGCCTCGGCCTCTTCCTCCGCCTCGGGAGGAATGTTGGCACCTGCCGCCCACCAAACAGAGGATGTGCCACCGACAACACCACCTGCGTCACCAAGCATCTCCACCATGTCACACGGCAGCGTTCAGCTCTCCATCTCACAAACCTTGGAGAGAAAGCGTAAATTCCCACCTAGCCACCCTCGAGCCCTGGGCCTGAATGCCAGCATTTCTAAACTACTGGCCTTTGAAATGCTGTCATTCAGGCTGGTGGACACAGACAGCTTCAAACAGCAGATGGCCATGGCTGTCCCACAGTATGTTGTTCCCAGCCGCCACTACTTCTCCATGACAGCTGTGCCTTCCCTGCACAACCAAGTATCCGATAAAATCAAGTGTGCACTGCGCAACGCCATTTGTGGCAAGGTCCACCTAACCACAGATACGTGGACCATTAAGCACGGCCAGGGACGCTATATCTCCCTAACTGCACACTGGGTAAATGTAGTGGCGGCTGGGCCCCAGGCGGAGAGTTTCTTGGCGCACGTCCTTCCGCCGCCAAGGATCACAGGGCATCATTCTTTGCCTCCTGTAGCCTCCTCCTCCTACTCGGCTTCCTCCTCCTCTGCTTCCACCAGCTCATCCAGTCAGCCACACACCTTCACCACCAACTTCAGCACAGCCCGGAGTAAACTTCAGCAGGCCATTCTGAAACTCATATGTTTGGGGGACAGGCGCGCAGGAGTTGTGGCGGGGTATTGAACAACAGACCGTCGAGTGATTTCTGCCGGTAGGCCCCAAGCCCGGCCTGGTGGTGTGCGATAATGGGCGAAATCTCGTCGCAGCTCTGGGACTAGCCGGTTTGACGCACATCCCTTGCCTGGCGCATGTGCTGAATTTGGTGGTGCAGAAGTTCATTCACAAGTACCCCGACATGTCAGAGCTGCTGCATAAAGTTCGGGCCGTCTGTGCGCGCTTCTGGCGTTCACATCCTGCCGCTGCTCGCCTGTCTGCACTACAGCGGAACTTTGGCCTTCCCGCTTACCGCCTCATATGCGACGTGCCCACCAGGTGGAACTCCACCTTGCACATGCTGGAGAGACTGTGCGAGCAGCAGCAGGCCATAGTGGAGTTTATGCTGCACCACGCACACGTCAGTCGCCCAGCGGAACAGCACCACTTCACCACCAATGATTGGGCCTCCATGCGAGACCTGTGTGCCCTGTTGCGCTGTTTCGAGTACTCCACCAACATGGCCAGTAGCGATGACCCTGTTATCAGCGTTACAATACCACTTTTATGTCTCCTTGAGAAAACTCTTAGGGCAATGATGGAAGAGGAGGTGGCCAAGGAGGAGGAGGAGGAATGAGGGGTAATTTTTAGCACTTTCAGGCTAGTCTGTTAGAAGTAGCTCAGAGGGAGTTTTTTTGCAACAGCATAAGCCAGGTACAAATGTGGCCAGCCAGGGCCCACTACTGGAGGATGAGGAGGATGAAGAGGAGGTGGAGGAGGATGAGGATGAAGCAGGTTCACAGCGGAGTGGCACCCGACACAGCTCAGGCCCATCATTGGTGTGTGGCTGGGGGGATAAGGAGGACGATGATGGTACGCCTCCCACAGAGGACAGCTTGTCCTTACCTCTGGGGAGCCTGGCACACATGAGCGACTACATGCTGCAGTGCCTGCGCAACGACAGCAGAGTTGCCCACATTTTAACGTGTGCGGACTACTGGGTTGCCATCCTGCTGGATCCCTGGTACAAAGACAATGTGCCCACCTTACTTCCTGCACTGGAGCGTGATAGAAAGATGCGCGAGTACAAGCGCACGCTGTTAGACGCGCTCCTGAGAGCATTCCTAAATGTCACAGGGGAACAGGTGGAAGCCCAAGGCGAAGACAGAGGAGGAGCAAGAGGTCGCCAACGCAGCAGTGTCACGGCCAGCTCCTCTGAGGGCAGGGTTAGCATGGCAGAAATGTGGAAAAGTTTTGTCTCCACGCCACAGCTAACTGCACCACCACCTGGTATGGAACGTGTTAGCAGGAGGCAACATTTCACGAACATGGTTGAACAGTACGTCTGCACACCCCTCCACGTACTGACTGATGGTTCGGCTCCATTCAACTTCTGGGTCTCCAAATTGTTCACGTGGCCAGAGTCAGCATTTTATGCCTTGGAGGTGCTGGCCTGCCCGGCGGCCAGCATTTTGTCTGAACGTGTATTCAGTACAGCAGGCGGCGTCATTACTGACAAACGCAGCCGCCTGTCCACAGCCAACGTGGACAAGCTGACGTTCATAATGATGAGCCAGGCATGGATCCCACAGGACCTGTCCCTCCCTTGTGCAGAATAGACATTTATAACTGCCTCCCCCTCAACCATGTATTCTTGTACTCCGGGGCACTTCTTTATTGAATCCTCATTTTTTTAACTTTACCATGATCTTGGGTGCGACCCAAAGTTGAATGAACCTCTTCTCAATCTGGGCGTCGGGGCCTAAATAACTGAAAGTGGCCTGTTACAATGGTGGGTGACATGAAGCCTGAACCTCTGCCATGCGACCTCTCTCCTCTGTCTGGGTGCCGTGGGCTAAATATCTGGAAGTGGCCTTCTCCAGTGGTGGGTGATATGACGCCTTATTCCTTGCTGTGGGACCTCTCTCCTCTGTCTGGGTGCTGGGGCCTAAATAACTGAAAGTGGCCTTCTCCAGTGGTGGGTGATATGACGCCTTATTCCTTGCTGTGTGACCTCTCTCCACTGTCTGGGTGCTGGGGTCTAAATAACTGAAAGTGGCCTTCTCCAGTGGTGGGTGATATGAAGCCTGATTTTATGCTATGGGACCTCTCTCCTCTGTCTGGGTGCTTGGGCCGAAATAACAGAAAGTGACCTTCTCCATTGTTGGGTGACTTGAAGCCTTATTTTCTGCTATGGTACCTCTCTCCAATTGATTATGGGTTAATTTTTATTTATTTTATTTTATTTCAATTCATTTCACATTTGTTTGCAGGGCATTTACCTACATTTTGCTGCCTTTTGCAGCCCTCTAGTCCTTTCCTGGACTATTTTACAGCCTTTTTAGTGCCCAAAAGTTCAGGTCCCCATTGACTTCAATGGGGTTCGGGTTCGGGATGAAGTTCGGGTCGAGTTCGGATCCCGAACCCTAACATTTTCGGGAAGTTTGGCCGAACTTCTCGAACCCGAACATCCAGGTGTTCGCTCAACTCTAGAAACAAGCAATCCTTCATCTGCGAAAACAGAAAAAACCCATCCGAGAAATTCCTACACTGTGAGTGGCAAAATCTACAGTTTGGTTTATCCTGAGAAAGAAAGAAAGCACTGGTGAGCTTAACAATGCAAAAATACCTGAACGCCTACCGAAGACACCAGTGGTGGATGATTGCAGAATAATTAACATGGTGAAAAAAATCCCCTACACTAAAGCCAAACAAGGGAGCAACACTCTCCAGGATATAGGCATAAATATCCAAATCTACCATAAAGAGAAGACTGCATGAAAGTAAATAGAGAGGGTTCACTGCACGGTGCAAGCCACTTATAAGCCTCAAGAATAAGAAGGCTAGATTGGACTTTGCTAAAAGAAATCTTAGAAAACCAGCACACTTCTCGGAGAACATTCATTGGACAGATGAAACCTGTCAGCCTCTACCAGAATGATGGAAAAAAAAAAAAGTATGGCGAAGGCATGGTACAGCTCATGATCCAAAGCATACCACATCATCTGTAAAACACGGCGGAGGCAGTGTGATGGCTTGGGCATGCATGGCTGCCAGTGGCACTGGGTCCCTAGTGTTTATTGATGATGTGACACAGGACAGAAGCAGCCGGATGAATTCTGGGGTTTTCAGAGACATACTGTGTGCTCAAATCCAGCCAAATGCAACCAAACTGATTGGTCTGCATTTCATAATACAGATGGACAATGACCCAAAACATAAAGCCAAAGTAACCCAGGAGTTTATTAAAGCAAAGAAGTGGAATATTCTTGAATTGCCAAGTCAGTCACCTGATCTGAACCCAATAGATCTTGCATTTTACTTGTTAAAGACTAAACTTCAGACAGAAAGGCCCACAAACAAACAGCAACTGAAAACCGCTGTGGTAAAGGCCTGGGAAAGCATTAAAAAGGAGGAAACACAGCGTCTGGTGATGTCCATGAGTATAAGACTTCAGGCAGTCATTGCCAGCAAAGGGTTTTCAAACAAGTATTAGAAATTAACATTTTATTTAAAATTATGATTATTATTATTATTGAATTTATCCCCTGAAATGAAGGTATTAAGTCTAAAAAATGCTTTAATTCCTTACATTTTTATGCAAACATTTTGTTCAACCTGCTAAATTAAAGCTGAAAGTTTGAACTTCAGCTGCATCTGAATTGTTTTGTTCAAAATCCATTGTGGTAATGTACAGAACAAAAATTACAAAATTATTGTCTCTGCCCAATATGTATGGACCTAACTGTATATGTTCTAAAGCCTTTTGTGGCTTGTATAAGTGGAAAAAAATAAGGGCCTATTTACTGTTCAGCGGTGCAGTTATATGTCCTAAAGCCCTTTTTGGCATGTATTAGTGGCAAAAATAAAGGGCTTATTAGCCATTGAGTGGTAAAGAGAGAAAATTACTTGACTTTTTTGTGGTGTTTTAATTTCCATTTTATTTATTGTTTTGATCTAACAGTATGTCAGACAGAGAAGTGCCAGGCCCTTTACAGGGGAGTGGCAGAGGCCTAAATGTTTCTGGAGCCGGCAGAGGTCACAGCAGAGTAAGGGGGCATGGCAGCAGGAGTCGCAGCGAGAGGCCTGAGCTCCTGGTGTCATCTAGTGGTTGTGTCTTGACCAGCAACCCAGCGGTTCTTGAATGGTTGACTCGGTCATCCACTTCGTCCCAAGTGTCATCAGACAACCCCAGCCCAGAGTCGTTGAGTTTGTCAGACAAAACCCTTAGTTGGCATGGCCTGGGAGCAGACCCTGTGCCCTCGCCTTTCCTCAACCTGCCTTTTATGTTCCATCAGTCAGACACATATTATATGCTGTGGGCTCAGTCCCACTATACAGCGAGGATGAATTACTAGAGGAAAGTCAGCAGCTGGTGTTGCGAGCGGTCAGGCTCCTGACCCAGAGACTGTTGCAGAGGACATAAGTGATGCGCAGACATTACTCGATGATGATGATGCAGCTGATCGCACTTAGGAGCTGGTTGAATTAGGGGCTTCATCATTATCGGTAAAAGAGGGTGTCAGCGGCGGAGCCAGCAAGTCCCTAGTTAGCATGGTGGCAGCAGTGGGAGATCGGGAGCCAAACCTGCCTGGGGTAGACCACCCGCTTCACAGGAGCCTACCTGGCCGGAAAGTATTGGTTTAGTGGTTCACGGAAGCAGCGGCGGTAGCAGTAAGTCAGTGCGGAGTGTTGGGGGTAAAATCACCATGGCCCTGCGTCAACATATGCAGTGTCACCATAAAGTGGCCTTGGAGAACCATGGCTCCTATGTGGTGGTCCAGCCTGCCGCAGCAACCGCTGCATTACCTAGTGGCACGCACTCAATTTCAGGCAGTTAAGGCTCCACCATCTCAGCTTAAGGGAGCTGTCTGTCCTTCCCATCATCTGCTGGTCCTGATGCTCCTGCTCCTCCTTCCACTCCTCATCAGTCATGCCTAGTGCTGAGCGAACAGTTTGAGAATAGTTCGGGTTCGTACCGAATTTTGGGGTGATCAGGACACAGACCCGGACCTGAACATTTTCAAAAAAGTTTGGGTTCGGGTTCGTTGTTCGGCGATTTCTTCCCGCTTTCTGAAGGGCTGCACAGCAGCCAATCAGCTAGCGTTTTACTTCTTGTCCTAAGAGCCCATCACAGCCATGCCTACTAATGGCATGGCTGTGATTGGCCAAGTGCAGCATGTGACCCAGCCTCTATTTAAGCTGGAGTCACGTAGCGCCGCGCGTCACACTGCTCTGATTAGTGTAGGGAGAGGACGCAGCTGCTGTGAGGGCGAGATTAGGCAGGGAAAAGTCTGCAAAAGCACATAATGAAGTGATCGATCTACAGCTGTGAATCATTCAACTTCTGCTAGTTACTTGCTCACTGGTTTTTAGGCTGCACAGAGCGTTTTTCTATCACTTATTTTCTGGGGTGATCGGCGGCCATTTTATGACTTGTGGTGCACCAGAACAAGCTGCCACCAAGTCCATCAATCCATCAATACTAGTTTTTTTTTTTTTTTTGCTATATCCTTCATCAGGGGCTTGGCTGTGCTAATTGTCACCCCTAGAAACTCAGGATAGCAATTTCTATATTTTATTAAGGGGTTAAATATAATTGCCAAAATACCAATCCCCTAAATCTGGTGTTCCAGCTTTGGCTAGCCAAGTATAATACTGTCTGCTGTCTGGCAAAGGATAGATTATTTTCTGTGGTGAAATTCAATTGTCAAAATAGAAATCCCCTAAATCTGGTGTCCCAACACTGGCTAGCAAACTATAATAGTGTCCGCAAAAACATATATTTTGTTCTGGGGTGAAATTCAATTGCCAAAATAGCAATACCATAAATCTGGTGTCACAGCTGTGGCTGGCAAACTATAATAGTGTCCGCCAAAACTTATATTTTGTTCTGGGGCAATACCATAAATCAGTGGTTTCAGCTGTGGCTGGCCAAGTTTCATAGTGTCCTGCAAATTATATATTTTGTTCTGGGGTGAAATTCAATTGCCAAAATAGCAATACCCTGAATCTGGTGTTCCAGCTGTTGCAGGCCTAGTTTAAATCTGTCCATAAAAGGATACCTTTCATACAGGGTCTAAATACTTGCCCTAAAAGAGATATTCCCCTAAATCAGTGGTTACTGCTGTGCCTGGATTAGTGTAATAAGCTACATAAATAAATAGGCAGATAGTGGTGCCTGTAAAAAAAGGCCTGAATTTGAAATCAATACATTGGGCCAAATATTTTTTTTCTTATTGTGGTGCTTGGTCAATGGTAACAATGATGAAAACATCTAGTAAGGGACGAGGACGCGGTCGTGGTGGTGTTAGTGTACCCTCTGGTGCTGGGAGTGGACGTGGCCATTCTGCCACAGCCACACGTCCTAGTGAACCAACTACTTTAGGTTCCAGTACCTGCCAGAATTTACAGTGATATTTGGAGGGGCCCAATGCCGTTCTAAGGATGGTAAGGCCTGAGCAGGTACAGGCGCTAGTCAATTGGGTGGCCGACAGTGGATCCAGCACGTTCACAACATTATCTCCCACCCAGTCTTCTGCAGAAAGCGCACAGGTGGCGCCTGAAAACCAAGCCCATCAGTCTGTCACATCACCCCCATGCATATCAGGGAAACTGTCTGAGCCTCAAGTTATGCAGCAGTCTCTTATGCTATTTGAAGACTCTGCTGGCAGGGTTTCCCAAGGGAATCCACCTAGCCCTTCCCCAGTGGTGGAAGACATAGAATGTACTGATGCACAACCAATGATGTTTCCTGATGATGAGGACATGGGAATACCATCTCATCGCAGTCCACACGTCTCTGATGATGACGAAACACAAGTGCCAACTGCTGCGTCTTTCTGCAGTGTGCAGACCGAACAGGAGGTCAGGGAGGAAGACTGTGTGTAAGACGATGCAGGGGACGATGAGGTCCTAGACCCCACATGGAATGAAGGTCGTGCCACTGACTTTCATAGTTCAGAGGAAGAGGCAGTGGTGAGACCGAGCCAACAGCGTAGCAAAAGAGGGAGCAGGGGGCAAAAGCAGAACAGCCGCCTCCAAGAGAGTTCGCCTGCTACTGGCCACCGCCACCAGGGACCGAGCACCCCAAAGGCAGCTTCAAGGAGTTCCCTGGCATGGCACTTCTTTAAATAATGTGCTGAAGACAAGACCCGAGTGGTTTGCACGCGGTGCCATCAGAGCCTGAAGCGAGGCATTAATGTTCTGAACCTAAGCACAACCTGCATGACCAGGCATCTACATGCAAAGCATGAACTGCAGGGGAGTAAACACCTTAAAAGCAAGGAACTCACTCTGGCTCCCCCTGCTCCCTCTTCTGCTGCTGCCTCGGCCTCTTCCTCTGCCTCGGGAGGAATGTTGGCACCTGCCGCCCACAAACAGAGGATGTGCCACCGACAACACCACCTGCGTCACCAAGCATCTCCACCATGTCACACGGCAGCGTTCAGCTCTCCATCTCACAAATCTTGGAGAGAAAGCGTAAATTCCCACCTAGCCACCCTCGAGCCCTGGGCCTGAATGCCAGCATTTCTAAACTACTGGCCTTTGAAATGCTGTCATTCAGGCTGGTGGACACAGACAGCTTCAAACAGCTGATGTCCATGGCTGTCCCACAGTATGTTGTTCCCAGCTGCCACTACTTCTGCAAGACAGCCGTGCCTTCCCTGCACAACCAGGTATCCGATAAAATCAAGTGTGCACTGCGCAACGCCATCTGTGGCAATGTCCACCTAACCACAGATACGTGGACCAGTAAGCACGGCCAGGGATGCTATATCTCCCTAACTGCACACTGTGTAAATGTAGTGGCGGCTGGGCCCCAGGCGGAGAGTTTCTTGGCGCACGTCCTTCCGCCGCCAAGGATCACAGGGCATCATTCTTTGCCTCCTGTAGCCTCCTCCTCCTACTCGGCTTCCTCCTCCTCTGCTTCCACCAGCTCTTCCAGTCAGCCACACACCTTCACCACCAACCTCAGCACAGCCCGGGGTAAACGTGAGCAGGCCATTCTGAAACTCATATGTTTGGGGGACAGGCCCCACATCGCGCAGGAGTTGTGGTGGGGTATTGAACAACAGACAGACGAGTGGTTTCTGCCGGTGGGCCTCAAGCCCGGCCTGGTGGTCTGCGATAATGGGCGAAATCTCGTCACAGCTCTGGGACTAGCCGGTTTGACGCACATCCCTTGCCTGGCACATGTGCTGAATTTGGTGGTGCAGAAGTTCATTCACAAGTACCTCGACATGTCAGAGCTGCTGCATAAAGTCACATCCTGCCGCTTCTCGCCTGTCTGCGCTACAGCGGAACTTCGGCCTTCCCGCTTACTGCCTCATATGCGACGTGCCCACCAGGTGGAACTCCACCTTGCACATGCTGGAGAGACTGTGCAAGTAGCAGCAGGCCATAGTGGAGTTTCAGCTGCAGCACTCACGCGTCAGTCGCACTGGGAACAGCACCACTTCACCACCAATGATTGGGCCTCCATGCGAGACCTGTGTGCCCTGTTACGCATTTTCGAGTACTCCACCAACATGTCCAGTGGCGATGACACCATTATCAGCGTTACAATACCACTTTTATGTCTCCTTGAGAAAACGCTTAGGGCGATGATGGAAGAGGAGGTGGCCCAGGAGGAGGAGGAGGAGGATGAGGGGTCATTTTTAGCACTTTCAGGCCAGTCTGTTAAAAGTGGCTCAGAGGGAGGTTTTTTGCAACAGCAGAGGCCAGGTACAAATGTGGCCAGCCAGGGCCAACTACTGGAGGACGAGGAGGATGAGGAGGAAGTGGAGGAGGATGAGGATGAAGCAGGTTCACTGCGGAGTGGCACCCGACACAGCTCAGGCCCATCACTGGTGCGTGGCTGGGGGGATACGGAGGACGATGACGATACGCCTCCCACAGAGGACAGCTTGTCCTTACCTCTGGGGAGCCTGGCACACATAAGCGACTACATGCTGCAGTGCCTGCGCAACGACAGCAGAGTTGCCCACATTTTAACGTGTGCGGACTACTGGGTTGCCACCATGCTGAATCCCCGGTTCAAAGACAATGTGCCCACCTTACTTCCTGCACTGGAGCGTGATAGGAAGATGCGCGAGTACAAGCGCACACTGTTAGACGCGCTCCGGAGAGCATTCCCAAATGTCACAGGGGAACAGGTGGAAGCCCAAGGCGAAGGCAGAGGAGGAGCAAGAGGTCGCCAACGCAGCAGTGTCACGGCCAGCTCCTCTGAGGGCAGGGTTAGCATGGCAGAAATGTGGAAAAGTTTTGTCTCCACGCCACTGCTAACTGCACCACCACCTGATACGGAACGTGTTAGCAGGAGGCAGCATTTCACTAACATGGTTGAACAGTACGTCTGCACACCCCTCCACGTACTGACTGATGGTTCGGACCCATTCAACTTCTGGGTCTCCAAATTGTCCACGTGGCCAGAGTTAGCATTTTATGCCTTGGAGGTGCTGGCCTGCCCGGCGGCCAGCGTTTTGTCTGAACGTGTATTCAGCACGGCAGGGGGCGTCATTACTGACAAACGCAGCTGCCTGTCCACAGCCAACCATGACAAGCTGACGTTCATAAAAATGAACCAGGCATGGATCCCACAGGACCTGTCCCTCCCTTGTGCAGAATAGACATTTATAACTGCCTCCCCCTCAACCATGTATTCTTGTACTCCGGGGCACTTCTTTATTGAATCCTCATTTTTTTTACTTTACCATGATCTTGCGGTGCAACCCAAAGTTGAATGAACCTCTCCTCTGTCTGGGTGCTGGGCCGAAATAACTGAAAGTGGCCTTCTCTAGTGGTGGGTGAAATGACGCATGATTCCTTGCTGTGGGACCTCTCTCCTCTGTCTGGGTGCTGGGGCTGAAATAACTGAAAGTGGCCTTCTCCAGTGGTGGGTGATATGACGCCTTATTTCTTGCTGTGGGACCTCTCTCCTCTGTCTGGGTGCTGGGGCCGAAATAACTGAAAGTGGCCTTCTCCAGTGGTGGGTGATATGACGCATGATTCTTTGCTGTGGGACTTCTCTCATCTGTCTGGGTGCTGGGGCCTAAATAACTGAAAGTGGCCTTCTCCAGTGGTGGGTGATATGACGCATGATTCCTTGCTGTGTGACCTCTCTCCTCTGTCTGGGTGCTGGGGCCGAAATAACTGAAAGTGGCCTTCTCCAGTGGTGGGTGATATGACGCATGATTCCTTGCTGTGGGACCTCTCTCCTCGGTCTGGGTACTGGGCCGAAATAACTGAAAGTGGCCTTCTCCAGTGGTGGGTGATATGACGCATGATTCCTTGCTGTGGGACCTCTCTCCTCGGTCTGGGTGCTGGGCCGAAATAACTGAAAGTGGCCTTCTCCAGTGGTGGTTGATATGACGCATGATTCCTTGCTGTGGGACCTCTCTCCTCTGTCTGGGTGCTGGGGCCGAAATAACTGAAAGTGGCTTTTTC
This sequence comes from Bufotes viridis, assembly GCA_033119425.1. Lineage (NCBI taxonomy): Eukaryota > Metazoa > Chordata > Amphibia > Anura > Bufonidae > Bufotes > Bufotes viridis. Next base: position 248,510,763 of record CM065590.1, read on the forward strand.
CAGTGGTGGGTGATATGATGCATGATTCTCTGCTATGGGACCTCTCTCCAATTGATATTGGTTAATTTTTATTTATTTTTTAGTGCCCAAAAGTTCGGGTCCCCATTGACTTCAATGGGGTTCGAGTTCGGGATAAAGTTCAGGTCGAGTTCGGATCCCGAACCCGAACATTTTCGGGAAGTTCGGCCGAACTTATCGAACCCGAACATCTAGGTGTTCGCTCATCTCTAGTCATGCCGTCAGCAATCGATCACCGAAGCGATTGCCAAGAGACAACAGTATGGGTGCACTCATCCAACGTTGCAGAAACTAAATGTGCTCCTGGCCAAGTTGCTGGTGCTGCAGTCCCTCCCTTTCCCAGTGGTGGACTATGCACCTTTCAGAGAACTGAGGGCTTGCGCCCAGCCAAGGTGGAGAGTCCCAAGCTGTCATTTCTTTGCCAAAAAGGCAGTACCAGACCTGCACACTAGTGATTAGCGGCATAGGCAATATTCGAATTTGCGATATTTCCCGAATGTTTGGCCGAATATTCGCTATAAATTCGCAAATTTGAGGGTTCGTGATCTCTAGTTATTTACTTGATTGCAAAAATCAGCAATGTAACATATTCACGATAAAAATTTGGGATTAGAATATTCGTGATCAACACTAAGGGGCAGGCAACTTTCCTATTGGTTGCTAGGCATCTTGCTAAGTGCCAATATTTGCGATATATCCGTGATAAATTCGCAATTAAAATATTCGCAATCAACGCTATTCGCAAATACAAATATATAGCACTATAATATAAATATTCGCAAATTCCCAAAGTGGCAATATTCGCGATTAAGATTCGCGATTCGAATATTTGTGCTCAACACTACTGTGCACTTATGTAGAACAAAAGGTGGGCCAGTCCTTAAGCCTGTTGGTGTCTGCCAAAGTGCACGGCAGCACCGACGTGTGGAGCTGTAACTACGGTCAGGTACAATACATGTCCTTTAGGGTCCACTGGATTAATGTGGTTCCTGCACAGCCACACCAGCAACTTGTCCAGGTGATGCCCCTTATACCTCCACATTCTCACGCCGTTGGTCCTGCGACAATGTCCGCCTCTGCCTTCTCATACTCCACTGTGTCCTCAGTCTCCACTGCAGAGACAATTCACAGTGCCCCTCCAGCATACCACATGTGCAGGGCACGGCGGTGTCATGCTTTTCTGCACCTCGTTTGCCTGGGTGAACAGAGTCACACAGAGGAGAAACTGCTCCGTGTCCTTCATCAAGAAATCTAATCCTGGTTTTCTCTGCAACAACTCAAAATCAGAACCATGGTGACCGACAATTAGAAAAACATGGTGTCTGCGCTACATCAAGAAGGGCTGAGCCATGCGCCCTACATGGCACACGTGTTCAATATGGTTGTCAAGCAGTTTCTGAAGTCTTCCACCCATCGGCAAGACATCCTAAAAATGGTCAGAAAACTTTGCATGCACTTCAGCCACTCTTACACCGCAAAGCACACCCTCCTTGAGCTGCATAGGCTTATATGCGACGTTTCCACCCGCCGGAAATCCACCCTCCATATGTTGGACTGACTATACGAACAGAGAAAGGCCATAAACGATTTCTTGATGATCCAAGCGGACAGGAGTACTTCCCTGTGTAACTTCGATGTCAGCCAGTGGCAGCTCATGCATGACACCTGATGTTTGCTCAGGGCCTTTGAGGAGGCTACATTATTTGTCAGTCGCCAGAATTACAGGAGGAACAACGTCATTTCACTGCTTCATGTTCTGGAACAGATGCTGCTAAATCTGGCTGGTCAGGGGACTGGAGACGTGGCGCCTAGATCTCATGGCCAAATGAGCCCTGTGGGGGCTGAACTGGAGGAGGAGGAGGACATTGGAGTACAAGCAATGTGTAGCGAAATGGGTGGTTTTTCTACACAGGTGACAGGAGCAGAGAAGCATGAGCAGCCAGAGGAGCTACAGGGCGAGGAGGAAGATGAGGCAGAGAGCAGACACAACATGGCCAAAATGCATGTGCCAGCCAAATTGTCACCATTCAGCAGAGGGATGACTTCTGGTTCTCCACCTTGTTTGACCCTCGCTACCGGTCCAAAATGGGTGCCTTTTTTACCCCCACTGAGAGGCAGGACAAACTGAACTACTATAGAGACATCTTATATAGTTAGTTGGCTGACCGGGGGTCCTCTGCACTCATGTTCCTCTGCCATGCCTGCTGTGGCAGGGTGGGGGAGGGGTAGGAGCAGTTCCATCTCCATCAGCAGCAACTACAGTCACTAATGGGCAGCTTTCTTCACCCACCTAGTGAAGAAACTACTCACCAGCAGCAGCTAGACCTGTAGCAGGATCTGAAAAAGCAGGTCATGGCATACTTGGACAGCACCCTGCCACACCACATTGAAGATCCGCAGGACTACTGGGCAGCCAAACTGGATTTGTGGCCGCTACTGGCAGAGTTTTTCCTGGAAAAGCTGTCCTGCCCGACCAGTAGTGTGGCATTAGGGCAGGCAGGGGCCATAGTTACCCCAAGAAGAACTCACCTGTCCACCCAAAATGTGGAGAGACTGACTTTTGTCAAGATTAATCAGGCGTGGATCAGCCAAGATTTCCACCCACCAATGCCTGATACATCAGAACACATCATCCATGGTGCCACACCTACACTTTGACAAAAGAGACTGGTTTCTTCTAGCTACCTGCCTCAGCTACTATTCTGATGCTGCCACCTGCCTGATGCCACACATCTGACGCCAAGTGCTCCTTCTATCACCCACTATCTTCAGTTATGGTATTGCCACCCACCTCCCCACTCTGTCACTGGGTCACTCTATGGTCTCCTGATGCTGCTGCCACCCCCACACTATGTCACCTTTCAACTCTGTGGTCTCCTGATGCGGCTTCCACCAAAATACTGTCATTGTGCCACCCTGTGGCCTCCTCCTGATGCTGCTGCTGCCACCTCCACACTCTTTCATTGTGCCACTCTTTGGCCTCCTAATGCTGCCACCACCTCCACACTGTCATTGTGCCACTCTGTGGCCTCCTTCTGAGGATGCTGCAGCTGTCTACTCCACGCTCTGTCATTGTGCCACTCTGTGGCCTCCTGTTGCTGCTGCTGCCACTGCTTCCACCCAGACTCTGTCTTTTTTTCCACTTTGTGGTCTCCTCACTCTACTTCCACCTCACCACTATAGGGCCACTCTGTGGACTTCTCATGCTGTTCCCACCCTCCCCGCTTCATGACTGGGCCACTATTTTACCTTTCAGCCTCGCTGACATCATCATGTATTTGACCCTTCTTCTGATCTGTCAGAAGGAAGGAAAATTGAGATGCTCCACGGATCCTGTCTATGTAGCAGCTGTAAGGCCTGCATGACATGGTCCCTATTTTGCATCAGAATTGACTTTTAATTTAGTAGCCAAAAGCAATAGTGGGTACAAAACACAGAAGACATGCAAATATTCTATTCACATATCATCTCTGTTTTGGGTCCACTCCTGTTTTTTTTTTTGCTTTAGCAATACTGATAGATTACTGACCAAATGCTGACCGAGTGAAGGTGGATGCTCCACAGACATGATCCTTTTTTGGGGGTTATTATTCTGATGGATTAGAAGGAGGGAAAAATAATCAGTGACGTCAACACAAACTTTCTGCTGACGCCCTCTTCACTCTGTCGGGGGTGGGGGGTGGGGAGAGGGCTCTACTTGTATAAGCGTTTAATAGAACAGGTTCTGCTGTAGACATCTATGTAGAATCTGCTGCAGACTGTGTAAAAGAAGTGTGCCTCTTCTTGACGCTAACATTGACCTGTAAGGCTGAGTTCATACTTGAGTTATTTGGTCAGTTTTGGCCCCGTAACTGCCCAAATAAGTAAAGTGTGCAGTGATTCTAAGAGCGAGGCCTATTATCTGCATGTCATACTGACTCACAGCATTGTTTCACTACCACAGCAGACTCCCTATGCATGTTACTGCAAGGCACAGTGTTCTACACCACTATAAAGGCTCTTTGCAGCCAGGAAATAGCAGTTTTTTAACGCGATTCGCCACTGATAAATGTGGACCAATTTTTTCCAAAAATTAGGCGAACTGGCCAAATCAAGTTTTTGAGAAATTCGCTCATCTTGAGTCACATTTCAAGTTTGCTGTACAAGGTTCGGGTTATCTTACAATTCCGTTATGGATTCCGCTACCACGAACCATAAGTTAACTCATCCCTAGTCATGATGTAAATGACTTAACTTACCGCAGGAGTTGTCCTTAACTTCCTAGTAAGAAGGTCCCAATCCCATCTTGCTTAGTGCTTTCCTAGCTGAACATAGTGTAATGCCTTGAGATATCTCTAGTTATAGTGAGATTTCGTGGCCCTGACTAGAAGAGCACTGTCTATAGCATTTATGTAACAGTAAAGTCATACAACGATATACAATGTCATAATACAAAGATAACTGCTACCTGAATGCTGTAGAAGCGACACTTTTAGTCAGAGCCACAAGATCTCACTGTAACAATACACTTTACACTGACATGGAGGGTTATGGGAAGCCTCTAGGCATGATGAGATCTCCTTACATGAACGTTCTGACTTTACTCCTGTGGTTAGTCAGGTCTTTTACACATTGGGCCATTGTTTACTTTATTTAGTTAACAATTTCTATTTTGGGTGCTATTAGTTTTCCAACTTACAAAGATAAGGTAATATGGTGTGATTAATCAAATTGAACACAAAGCTATTCAAAAGATTTTTTTTTTTTTCTCCTGTTCTAGTGGCAAGTTAATTTTTATGTAGACTGTAGAGCTTTCCAGTGAGTCAGAGTCAGTTACATTTTAGAGATTCAATTTTTTTAAATGACCACATCTCCAATGTTTGCCATCTGTCCCGTATGCAACACTTCCATCTATTCAGCCTTATTGAAATAAGCTCATTGCAATGAGCCAATGGTGCATGTAACTGGGAAAGCTGAAACTAAGTTGAAGAGTTGATTTGAGGATAGCTATTAATTGATTATGGCCACTTTACATTTTGTATGATGGAATGTCATTATTCTACCAAATCTGGAATATTAGACACATTTTGACCCCAGTAGTCTAAATGGTCTATATGAGTACAATTGATTGGATTAAAACACACAGGGTCAGATTTACTAATATTGTCTAATAGACAGTGTAACCCTAGAATAGACAGTCTTATACTGTGCCAGATTTATTGTAGTGACTGATACTGGATGATAAAACTATTGCATCTTTAGATTAGTACACTAGCCAACTAGAAGTCTAGACTAATGTTACAGCACTTATTAGAAATATAAGATACACTCACCATTCTGTGATATGTTAGCTAGCCAACAGTGGAGTTCAGTCTGGAAACCACATGCCTGGCTTGGGAGTGAAACATATTTGAAAAATAAGAGGTAGATCAGATCTTCTAAAACTCCCGATTTAGGGCTCATGCACACGGCCGTTTGTGCGCACCCCGCATCACGGATGCGGACCCTTCACTTGAATGGGTCTGCAAACCTGGAGATGCAGTGCAAAAGCATGGATGGGAATCCCACGGAAGCACTACGGAGTGCTTCCATGGTCTTTCTGGCAGTGCCTCCGCACCGCAAAAAAAGTAGTTTGTGCACTACTTTTTTGCGATGCGGATTTTTGGATGCAGATCGTGGACATCTTTCAAGTGAATGGGTCCGCGACCCACATGCAGCTGCCCCACGGTCAGTGCTCGTGCATTGCGAACCGCAATTTGCGGTCGACAGCACGGGCCTGGCCAGCACAAGGTCATGTGCATGAGCCCTTACATAGTTAAATATTAAAGGAAAACAGGTTTAAAAAAATATAAAGCAGCTGCTGTTTCTCACAAGAGTAGCATTATGGATTTGGTTTTAAATTGGAAAAAATGTAATCTATTTATATTATATTTTATTCTATTAATATTATTACACTGTTTTTCATATTAATATATATATATATATATATATATATATATATATAGTTAGCCTTGGTGAATAAAGCCAAGGGATGAACTGCGTCTTCAATAAGGAAATTGAGTGCTGGCTGTCTCCTCGCCAACTGGAGATAAGAACCATGCGTCAGAGAGTGCTTATTTTCAATCTCATTGCCGACAGGTTCCTCAAGTCTTCCACTGAACTGCAAGAACTGTTACAAATGTTCAGGAAACTGTGCATGCACTTTAGCCACTCTTACCATGCAAAAACACCCCCTCCTTGATCTGCAAAGGCAAAATCTTTTTGGCAAAATCTTTTGTTTCCACCCATTGTGACTCCAAGCTCATATGTTAGGCTGCCTGTATAAGTAGAGAAAGGCGATCAATGATTCCTTAATGCTGCAGATGGACAGGTCTACTCCCCAGTGCAACTTCCATGTTAACCAGTGGCAGCTCATGCCTTACATGTGACGTTTGCTCAGGCCCTTTGAGGAGGTCACTTTATTTGTCAGCAGAACAACAGGATGAATGATGTTATTCCACTCCTTCATGTCCTGGAGGGGATGCTGACAAATCTGATTGGCGAAAGGACAGAAGATGTGGCACCTCCATTTCATGGCCACCTAAGCCCCCAGACGGCTAAACTCACAATGAAAGAGGAGGAGGAGGAGGAAGACATAAATACCCAGGAATTTTATACAGAACTAGATGGTTTTTCTGCTCAAGCAACAGCAGAGAGGAGCAGGAGGAGCATGAGGAGCTTGAGGGCGACCATGCCAGACTGCGCAAATGGCAGGATGCATGCTGTCATATTTGTATAGTCAAACAAAGCTATAGCTGATCTTAGGGAGACCAGCTACAAAAATACCGTGGAGCCTCACTTAAGAGTCTCAAACACAGCAATCCAAAGTGCAAAGCTCCCTGGGAAACATAAAATGCAAAAAGATTGTGGAGCCCCAGTTATGGGTCTACAACACAGTGAAAGCCAGATATCCCTCAAAGGAAGGAAAAACAAGCAAAGGGGTGTCTCCATTACAGAGATCACCAAAACCACCATATTAAGTGGCCCCTATGTCAAAATCCCGCTCTTTTACAAGCTTTAAGGATGTGACGGGGAAGACCTAAGCAAGTTATCCATCCACAGACAGCTGTTTCGAGGTGTTGCCCCTCATCAGTGTGGCGTAGGATTCTGGCTAACCGGGAGCGATGCTTTGGTGACTACTCAAACAAAGCTATAGCTGATCTTAGGAGACCAGCTACAAAAATACCGTGGAGCCTCACTTAAGAGTCTCAAACACAGCAATCCAAAGTGCAAAGCTCCCTGGGAAACATAAAATGCAAAAAGATTGTGGAGCCCCAGTTATGGGTCTACAACACAGTGAAAGCCAGATATCCCTCAAAGGAAGGAAAAACAAGCAAAGGGGTGTCTCCATTACAGAGATCACCAAAACCACCATATTAAGTGGCCCCTATGTCAAAATCCCGCTCTTTTACAAGCTTTAAGGATGTGACGGGAAGACCTAAGCAAGTTATCCATCCACAGACAGCTGTTTCGAGGTGTTGCCCCTCATCAGTGTGGAGTAGGATTCTGGCTAACCGGGAGCGATGCTTTGGTGACTACTCAAACAAAGCTATAGCTGATCTTAGGGAGACCAGCTACAAAAATACCGTGGAGCCTCACTTAAGAGTCTCAAACACAGCAATCCAAAGTGCAAAGCTCCCTGGGAAACATAAAATGCAAAAAGATTGTGGAGCCCCAGTTATGGGTCTACAACACAGTGAAAGCCAGATATCCCTCAAAGGAAGGAAAAACAAGCAAAGGGGTGTCTCCATTACAGAGATCACCAAAACCACCATATTAAGTGGCCCCTATGTCAAAATCCCGCTCTTTTACAAGCTTTAAGGATGTGACGGGGAAGACCTAAGCAAGTTATCCATCCACAGACAGCTGTTTCGAGGTGTTGCCCCTCATCAGTGTGGAGTAGGATTCTGGCTAACCGGGAGCGATGCTTTGGTGACTACTCAAACAAAGCAATAGCTGATCTTAGGGAGACCAGCTACAAAAATACCGTGGAGCCTCACTTAAGAGTCTCAAACACAGCAATCCAAAGTGCAAAGCTCCCTGGGAAACATAAAATGCAAAAAGATTGTGGAGCCCCAGTTATGGGTCTACAACACAGTGAAAGCCAGATATCCCTCAAAGGAAGGAAAAACAAGCAAGGGGTGTCTCCATTACAGAGATCACCAAAACCACCATATTAAGTGGCCCCTATGTCAAAATCCCGCTCTTTTACAAGCTTTAAGGATGTGACGGGGAAGACCTAAGCAAGTTATCCATCCACAGACAGCTGTTTCGAGGTGTTGCCCCTCATCAGTGTGGAGTAGGATTCTGGCTAACCGGGAGCGATGCTTTGGTGACTACTCAAACAAAGCAATAGCTGATCTTAGGGAGACCAGCTACAAAAATACCGTGGAGCCTCACTTAAGAGTCTCAAACACAGCAATCCAAAGTGCAAAGCTCCCTGGGAAACATAAAATGCAAAAAGATTGTGGAGCCCCAGTTATGGGTCTACAACACAGTGAAAGCCAGATATCCCTCAAAGGAAGGAAAAACAAGCAAGGGGTGTCTCCATTACAGAGATCACCAAAACCACCATATTAAGTGGCCCCTATGTCAAAATCCCGCTCTTTTACAAGCTTTAAGGATGTGACGGGAAGACCTAAGCAAGTTATCCATCCACAGACAGCTGTTTCGGGGTGTTGCCCCTCATCAGTGTGGAGTAGGATTCTGGCTAACCGGGAGCGATGCTTTGGTGACTACTCAAACAAAGCAATAGCTGATCTTAGGAGACCAGCTACAAAAATACCGTGGAGCCTCACTTAAGAGTCTCAAACACAGCAATCCAAAGTGCAAAGCTCCCTGGGAAACATAAAATGCAAAAAGATTGTGGAGCCCCAGTTATGGGTCTACAACACAGTGAAAGCCAGATATCCCTCAAAGGAAGGAAAAACAAGCAAAGGGGTGTCTCCATTACAGAGATCACCAAAACCACCATATTAAGTGGCCCCTATGTCAAAATCCCGCTCTTTTACAAGCTTTAAGGATGTGACGGGGAAGACCTAAACAAGTTATCCATCCACAGACAGCTGTTTCGAGGTGTTGCCCCTCATCAGTGTGGAGTAGGATTCTGGCTAACCGGGAGCGATGCTTTGGTGACTACTCAAACAAAGCAATAGCTGATCTTAGGGAGACCAGCTACAAAAATACCGTGGAGCCTCACTTAAGAGTCTCAAACACAGCAATCCAAAGTGCAAAGCTCCCTGGGAAACATAAAATGCAAAAGATTGTGGAGCCCCAGTTATGGGTCTACAACACAGTGAAAGCCAGATATCCCTCAAAGGAAGGAAAAACAAGCAAAGGGGTGTCTCCATTACAGAGATCACCAAAACCACCATATTAAGTGGCCCCTATGTCAAAATCCCGCTCTTTTACAAGCTTTAAGGATGTGACGGGGGAAGACCTAAGCAAGTTATCCATCCACAGACAGCTGTTTCGAGGTGTTGCCCCTCATCAGTGTGGAGTAGGATTCTGGCTAACCGGGAGCGATGCTTTGGTGACTACTCAAACAAAGCTATAGCTGATCTTAGGGAGACCAGCTACAAAAATACCGTGGAGCCTCACTTAAGAGTCTCAAACACAGCAATCCAAAGTGCAAAGCTCCCTGGGAAACATAAAATGCAAAAAGATTGTGGAGCCCCAGTTATGGGTCTACAACACAGTGAAAGCCAGATATCCCTCAAAGGAAGGAAAAACAAGCAAAGGGGTGTCTCCATTCCTGTGGATGGATAACTTGCTTAGGTCTTCCCCGTCACATCCTTAAAGCTTGTAAAAGAGCGGGATTTTGACATAGGGGCCACTTAATATGGTGGTTTTGGTGATCTCTGTAATGGAGACACCCCTTTGCTTGTTTTTCCTTCCTTTGAGGGATATCTGGCTTTCACTGTGTTGTAGACCCATAACTGGGGCTCCACAATCTTTTTGCATTTTATATTTGTATAGTGACAGTCACCTTGACAGGATTTGGCAGAGGGATGACTACTGGCTATCCACATTGTTAGACCCTACCGGTCATCACCCATTCTCATGAAGGTCTGACCTGGGGGGCCCTCTGCGCTCACACTCCACTGCCATGAGTGGTTGGGGGGGGGGGACAGGAGTAGCATCAGCAGAGAGGGGGCAGTGTTCGTGTACTTTGCCACAAATGTGCATACAAAACATGCAAGAGATCTGAAGCCTGAAGTTCAAAACTACAGCAGATGGAGTGAATATTATCACATTTACTGGTCTTCTCATACTGTATAAACATTAATCTAATGTAAAGGTGTTAGGAATTCTATTTCATAATCATAACCGACCCTGCAAATGTATTCCAGTTAAGGGATGAATCCTGTTTGAAAGTATCTTATGTCTTTCATGGATGAAAGAGTAAGAATCTTTTCAATCCTGACTTGCATAATAGTGACCTTAAGGCAATCGGCCCTTTTAGTCCACTTGAAAAATGGCCCTGCCTTATAGCCTACTACAGTTTTCTTTTGTGCAGATTCTTGGGGAATAACCTTATTTGTCAATTGAGAATGTAGTAATGGTTTATGAATGGCAAGATTTGCCATCTGATGTATTGTATATTCTAACATGCATGCAGTTCTGTATAATATGAAAATTAATGGAACTTTTGTCTTTCTTTTATTCCTGGATAAAAGATCTACTATTTACATAACTGTGAAAACAGTTTACATAAAATATACACATTTCTCCTAAACCAGAGGCTCTATGGGGAGTGGTGTGTGTCACATATTTGTACATGTCACCAACACCACCTACAAATTTCAGAAACAGACACAAGAAGATGACTGCTGGTCCCCCTGGGCAATGAAGGCAGCAGTAATTAAAACCAATACATGAGTTTTATCTCTTTGTTAGAAATGTTTTCTGATCGTTGCCTATACTGTATATAAACTCCGGTCAAAGTTAAGCTCAGCCTTCTGCGTTACCGTGTATCTGAAGACGTGTGATGTCATTGTTGGCGGCAATACCAGGGTGACCAATCCAGCTTCCCCCTTTATGATTTTATGTAAACTAGCGTTAGCAATACCTATTTATCTTTCAAATAAATGTCTAACTCTCTTTTTTCAGCAACCATATACAGTGGATATAAAAAGTCTACACACCTCTGTTAAAATGTGAGTTTTCTGCAATGTAAAAAAATGAGATAAATCTTTCAGAACTTTTTCCACCTTTAATTTGACCTATAACCTGTACAACTCAATTGAAAAACAAACGGAAATCTTTTAGGTAGAGGGAAGAAAAAATATAAAAATAAAATAACATGGTTGCATGTTACTTTGCTGAAGCATGTTTTGATTTTATTACAGCACTCAGTATTTTTGGGTATGAGTCTATCCGCATGGCACATTTTGACTTGCTCACTCTTCTTTGCAAAAACACTCCAAATCTGTCAGATTGCGAGGGCATCTCCTGTGCACAGCCCTCTTCAGATCACCCCACAGATTTGCAATTGGATTCAGGTCTGGGCTCTGGCTGGGCCATTCCAAAACTTTAATCTTCTTCTGGTGAAGCCATTCCTTTGTTGATTTGGATGTATGCTTTGGGTCGTTGTCATACTGAAAGATGAAGTTCCTCTTCATGTTCAGCTTTCTTCTAATTTCCTTTTAACTAAGGCCCCAGTTCGAGCTGAAGAAAAACAGCCCCAAAGCATGATGCTGCCACCACCATGCTTCACTGTGGGTATGGTGTTCTTTTGGTGATATGCAGTGTTGTTTTTCCGCCAAACATATCTTTTGGAATTATGGCCAAAAAGTTCAACCTTGGTTTTTATCAGACCATAACAACTTTTCCCACATGCTTTTGGGAGACTTCAGATCTGTTTTTGCAAAATGTAGCCTGGCTTTCGTCTTGACACTCTACCCCATAGCCAAGACATATGAATAATATGGGAGATGGTTGTCACATTTACCACACAGCAAGTATTTGCAAGATATTCCTGCAGCTCCTTTAATGTTGCTGTACGCCTCTTGCTAGCCTCCCAGAACAGTTTTCTTCTCGTCTTTTCATCAATTTTGGAGGGACATCCAGTTCTTAGTAATGTCACTGTTGTGCCATATTTTCTCCACTTGATGATGACTGTCTTCACTGTGTTTTTTGTTTTCTTCCCTCCACCTAAAAGATTTCAGTTTGTTGTTCAATTGAGTGGTACAGTTTATAGGTCACATTATAGGTGGAAAAAGTTCTGAAATGATTTATCTTTTTCTTATTTTCATGCAGCACAGAAACCTGATATTTTAACAGGGGTGTGTAGACTTTTTATATCCACTGTATGTAATATACAGTGTATATATATATATATATATATATATATATAGTTGTAGCATCCTGACAAAGCCATTGCAAAACGCACGTCGAGGTGTGTTCTTGGACCCCTTGCACCATGTTCAAGGGTTGGTTATTATCCTGACCTCAGTTTTTGTTATATTTATTTGTCTCTTTTTTCTTTTTCCTTTATGTTTCACCTGGTCCTATAGAGACTTAGGGGTGTTTATTCCTTTGAGTGGGTATATTACTTCATCCCCTCTGTAGCATTAGGTTTGCTATGTAGATATGATATTATTATCTCCTGATATTTTTTGTTTTGGTACAGGCTTACCTACCTTTATTGTTATGTACAGTACATGTATATCTATCTTTTGTGGGAGCTATGTGAGTGCTTTGGGATCCATACTCAGCTTGTTGTTTGTGGACATTGTTCCATATCTAGATGTTTTGTACCCATTTTACTTGACCTATGTCTACATATTTATTTATATATGCTGCAATAAAGAATAGAATATATTTTTTTTATATTAAAGGTTCTGAGTCCTGCTTTCTTTTTCCCTGTTACAGGGTTTTCGTGTAGTTTGTTGTTCAATAAGAATACTTTACACTAGCTATAGAAACTGCATTTAATTCCCCTTCATGGCTCTGTAGCTTAGTGCAGCCTCAGCACTGCCAAGTGACGTTAATGACAAATAGCCGAAGGTACAAGCTGGTTGTCACCAAGACCCAGACAGTATAGGATGGTAGGCAACATGGAAATGTAATATATTGTACATGTTTCTCGAGGGCTCTGTCAGAGTAAAAGGTTCTTATGGTACAGCAAGTCTGGAAGCATCAGCTAATGGAGGCAAGGAAGCACACAAACACAATTGTTAGAGTTCAACATGGCCTGCCACAGGACTGGTGGCCTCTTTATTTATACTGTAATTTGGTGGGAGAGCACAATTGTAGATTATCCAGTAAGAAGAGAATAATTTAACATATTCTGAAGCTTATTCAAATAGAACAATAATCAAGGCCTTAATCAATTATACTGTATCAACAATTTCAAAAGATGTTGCAATGGGCACCAAGTACTGTACCTTGAGAGGAATCACCAAGGAAGTGTATATGTGTCTGTCTATACTGCATAATAGGTACATTTGTGTTTATGTGTGTTATGCATACATCTATATGTGTGTATATTTGTGTATTAAACTAATTTATAATTCAATGTAAGATAAAAGAAGAAAATATTGGTCAGAAAATAGGGCTAAAAGGCTTTTTCTAGGTACAATATCAAATCTATTTCTGCCCTCTTTACTTTGGTACACTTTAATTCTTCTATCCTTCCATTTTGAAATCTAATAGTTACAGGTGGACCAATATGCTACCCTTCAGAGAAGGCATATAAATGCACCTTATCTAACATTGTCAGTTTCTTTTATGTACTGTATGTGCTTCTCAAATAACCAAAGGAAACATTTCTGAGGAAATTACATTAAAGGGCTTGTCCGGGTTCAAAGCTGAACCCTGACATATCCCCATTTTCACCCAGTCAGCCCCCCTGACTTGAGCATTTGAGCAGTTCCTGCTCAGATGTTCTCCTTTGCCCTGTGCTTAATCGTGCAGGACAAAGGGCATTTTCTTAAGTTTCGGTGATTAACCGGGCTCTCCATAAAGCTGCCAGGTGGAGGCTTCCGCCCAGCAGTGAGCCCAGTGATGTCACCAGCACTGATGGGCAGGCTTCAGTGCTGCCCTAGCCTGTAAAACAGCTAGGGCAGTGCTAAAGCCCGCCCATCAGAGCTGATGACGTTACCAAACACAAACTGCTGGGCGGAAGAGCCTTTGCCCTGCGCTATCCAGCGCAGGGCAAGGAAGAGCATCGGAGCATGAAATGCTCCTATGCTAACATTAGGGGGGCTGCCTGGTTGAAATTATGGGTATGTCCGGGTTCAGCTCTGAACCCAGACAACCCCTTCAAAGATTACTGCATCTCTAGGCTTAAAGGGTTTTAAATAGTAAAAATTATCACATAACAAATGGCAATGTCTTTCTAACAAAGCTAGACAAAGCCCTGCACCTCACATTGATCCAGAAATATCCCCATTTTTTGTTCCAATTATTCTACTAGATTCATTTCAAGTTGGCAGCTCAGAGTGTGTTCTTTCACAAGGGGTGTGTTCTTTCTCATAGGACGTGTACTTCTGCTGCAGCTCTCTCCCTGTCCTTCTGCAGGATCCGCTAAAAGAAGATCCAGGTTGTGGTAGCTAAAGAATGGAACTGAGCAGGTGTGTCCACCTCATCAAAGTGGACAGAGAAGGGTTTTAAATAGTAAAAATTATCACATAACAAATGGCAATGTCTTTCTAACAAAGCTAGACAAAGCCCTGCACCTCACATTGATCCAGAAATATCCCCATTTTTTGTTCCAATTATTCTACTAGATTCATTTCAAGTTGGCAGCTCAGAGTGTGTTCTTTCACAAGGGGTGTGTTCTTTCTCAGAGGACGTGTACTTCTGCTGCAGCTCTCTCCCTGTCCTTCTGCAGGATCCGCTAAAAGAAGATCCAGGTTGTGGTAGCTAAAGAATGGAACTGAGCAGGTGTGTCCACCTCATCAAAGAAAATAACAAACAGCAAGTGGTGCTATACAGATAGAATGTATTGAATTGGCTATATCACAACCACAGTTCCAAAAAAGTTGGGATGCTATGTAAAATGTAAACAAATGCAAATAAAAAAAGAATGAATATATATAGCTGGAGCCTACTTTTCCAGAAATTATTTAAAAGATTTTGGCACAAGGAGAGGAATCATTATAAACTATGGTCCCATCTAAAAAGTCATCTTGCCTTGGTACCAAGTGAGACCTAGTACAAGGATATTGTGCATTGCTTGAATGGCGAAAATTAAATATTTTAATTGTGTTTTTTTCTTACTGATGAGAGATGATCTCTGGGTCATCCAACAGTAAAGGGTCCTTTACACTGGCCGAAAACCCACCAGATAATCCCTAACATGCGTTCATCAGGTAACTGCATCATTTGTGCGGTAACCTAAATTGTCGTTTGAAAGCAACAGAATGTGCTGTGTAAACAGCACTTTCCTGCCAGCAATCAATGATTCTTTATGGGAATGAGCAATGGCATTAGCGATTACTCATCCCCATACTATGGAAGAGATTGCTACATGTAATTAAAGTGGTCTCCTTCACTGACGAGCAGGTGCTTGTCGGGAAGAAATGCTTCCTTTCTGGCAATCACCTGCAAAATAGGTCGGTGTAAAGGGTCCTTAAAGTGAGTCTGTCACTTCATTTTCACCAAAAAAACTGAAAGCACTGCCCCACAGGAGATTACAAATGAATTTCAACCATACCTGTGTCTACTTTGTATCTTTATTCCATGTCCAGGAAAAGCACTTTTACTCTGCTGGAAAACAGCTCCCAAGAGCCCAGCTTTGCTGCTCCAAGTTCCCAAAGCAAACCAGACTGAAGACGGGAGGGCTGCTGTGGCTGCTCATATCTTGGGATTGGAAGCAGCTAGAAATATCACCTGACCTTGTTTTAAAGCTGGCATTCCAGCATTTACCAGAAACACAGAATTATATCCACTATATCAGAAGATATAGCTGCTAGAATTCGAGTCAGGAGTGAAAGATGTTTTTACTTTCACTTTCAGCTGGGCACTTGGGAGCTGTTTTCCAGCAGAATAAAGGTGCTTTTCCAGGACATGGTATAATCACACAGAGTACACACAGGTATGTTTGGCAGGCTTTTGCAATCTTCTGAGGGGCAATGAGGTATTGGTGAAAATGAGGTGACAGACTCCCTTTAATACTCCACATTACCACCAAAAAAATCAGCTTTTCCATAAGGACTTTTTTCTTTGTGAAAATAACATTTTACTACAGAAGTACTATAGAGAGAGAATAACACTTCGAGTTGCATCCGACTTTATTAACACCTGAAGTTGAAATTCTATACCACTAATAAAATATTTAAAGCCTCTTTTCAGTCCTTTGAAGGTTCTAGAATGGGCGAGTAATTAAATAATATTAAAATATCACTTTTCTTAAAATCATGTTAAGGACAGTTACATTTCCATTATTCAAATGTCCTGACAATTAAAAACTTCAAACACATATTTTATCTTTCAAACAAGTAGAAATGTATTCGAAATGCAAAGCTTTATACCCACTTTTGTCATATATATCGGTATTACATAACTGTGAACTGACATTTCAAAGGTGATTTTGATAAATGTCTTGCAGGCATTCAAACAGTCTTCAATGTAATAACACATGAAAAAGAAATCAACATTTTGCACTGACATTGTAGAGTATGAACTTCCAAGGTATCCGTCTTGATTGCTAAGGTCTTCAAAGCTCATTCTTCCCATTTTCCAGAATCTGACACAATTTAGTTATTTATATTCGCTCCAGCTCATTAAAAGGAAATAAATAATGCACATGTCTCAAGTAACTGTCATACATACTGTATGTACAAGTTCAAGGGTGGTGGAGGTCTCAGGTTAAACAATCCCCAGTCACTGTGTGATACAAGACATGGCTTTTACACAGGCAGGTTTTTCAGTGCTAACAAGTGCTGATTGACGGATTAACACGTCGATCTGGGCTTGTTAAATAGCATTGACATGTGGTAGTCATCCTGAATACGGAGACAAAAAAATAATAAATATAATCATTCATTTCATACATTTTTCATGTGAAAGAAAAAGGTCACTAGGTGGTGGAGGCCCCCAGGTAGCTCTGGTTAGCACAACCATAGATACAGAAATCACAGGAAGATTGGGCCCCCCTAAATATGTGTGCTTCCCAATGAGAACCCAATACTTAGCTACAATCAGGTTTACTCCATAAATGTAATTTTCTACCAAAACACTTTCAGGTAAATTCATCAGGCCCTACACTCCAGAATTCAAAAAGTCACAAAAATAGAATTTTTCAACTTTTCAGCCTTGTGCAAAAGTCTGTAGAATTTTTTGCATTTTTACACCATTGACTCCTTTTAAAACAGGGGTGGAAAAGTGGAAGTGGTTAGCTATGTTGATGAGATTCACTTAAGGTTTATTACTGCAATTTTTGTAAAATGTCATAAAAAAGATACACTTTACTAGGCTATTGGCTGAAGCTGAGTGCACATTATATGGTCAGCTTGTAGTCAGTATTTTGCATCAGTATTTGTAAGCCAAAACCAAGAGTGGAATAAACATATAAAACGTGCAATAGAAAAAATTGGTACCTACTTTGAACCCGCTCCTGTTTTTGCTTTTCAAATACTGATGGTAAGTACTGACTAAATATTGACTGTAGGAAAGTGTTTCTTGTTTTGCAATTTTTTTCTAACAGTAGATTAATGGCCACAGATGAAAACAGCTGGCATGACTTTCTTATTAAGAAAAGTTTGCTTTTGCATTTTTCTTTTAGTTTACTCCATGGCTATCCACAATATGTGGACATATAATGACTCAGATTCTGAAGAACATCCATAAGGCTTAATTCATATGTCAGTGTTTTGGTCAATGATTTCCATTAGTAATTGTGAGCCAAAACCAGGAATCGTCAAAAACAAAATATTTTCCTTGTACCTTATATCTGTGTAGGCTCCACTCCTGGTTTTGGCTAATAATCAGTAATCAAAATCAATGATCAAACAATGACCTTGTGAATCAGACCTAAGGCTAAGTATTTTGAGTTTTTGAGGGGTTTTGCAGTTTTTTGGTCTTTTTTGGCTAGTGTTTTTACAGCATTTGATGATCCAAATGTTACATGAAACTCTGTGGAAAATATCATACACAAATTTTTTTTAGTGGCTCTTTTTATCATTCCGCTCAATTTTGTCTTTTGCAAATCGAACCTCACAAAAGTCAAATGCAAAAAAAAAAAAAAAACTGTTACGTTGATTTGCTACCCGAGTTCAGTACTTGGATGTGTCACCATTAGCAGGAACAAATGGAACAAATGATTTTTAAAATGGAAAATCAAATTATGATTCATACAGCACCAGCCACTGCCAGGAAACACTTTCACCATGTGGACTATTTGTGCTGAAAATTCATAAAAATACTTTTCTGCAGAAAGTTTAATAACTGAAGAAAAACTACCGTAGTTTCATTTTTCTTTAAACTGAGTGGGTTTAACTGTAGTAGCTATGAAAACCAAGCAGATTGTCATATTATCATGAGTTATCCCAGTTGACAAACTCAGTTCAGTAATGTTTAGTAAAACCTGATCTGCTTTATCTATACAGGAACATCTGCTTTGAGAATCTGAACTATTTCTAAGACGTAGAGGAGAGTCTGGAATATTGCACAGTTACTATGGAAACACAAGAGAAGATATCTTAATAGACATTTATTAAAGGGGTGTTCCATTTGTTAGCAAATGCTGAAAGATTTGCAAATCTCTGCACACTGATTGATGTACTTGATGTAGAATATTTGTGCCATTTCTGAGATATCCTTATTTGTCATCACAATTAAAGTCTTGAATAACATTGGTGTACAGTGGTTTTATTATTGTATGGTGCCATGCCTCATGTATTGCACATCACATCTCATTTGACCCATTGCTCTACTCCTCCCACATACAGAACACTTTTTACCGGGGCATGCATAATAAGCATAGTCTTTAAAGAAGTTGTCCAGTCATGAACACTTTTAAAACAGCTTAGAATATGATAATTTAACAAAAAAAGGACATACCCTATTTGCTGATTAACTTCTCTGGTCTCGATGCTCTCACCCATCACTGAATTGTCTATACTTCCTACTTCCTCTTGACACATACATGTGACTGCTGCAGTTAGTAACTGGCCACAACAGTCACGTGTGTCAAGAGGAAACACGTGGGAAATGGGAAGCGTGAGAACTGGACAATGGATTGGTGTATTTTATTACACTTTAAGATCCGATTAGTTTTGAGATTTAGTTAGTTTCAGGTTCATCAATTCTAATCACACCAAAGTTGCGCCAAATGACCGGGAAATTAGTATGTCACACTGTCTAGGCTTCTAGGAATTTTATGAAATCATGTTATCTCTTTCAGTTATTTTTTTTTATATAAAATTTAGCATTTTCTCTCCCCCTCACCCCTTTCTAAGCTCTTAAATGCATTGACAGCAATAGGAAATAATCAGGGGAAGTGGTGACATCCAAACAGACCAAGTTGTCCTCCGCCAGTGTCCAAAACATCACTTTTGTCAAAATTAAGCAGGCATGGCTACGGGAGGATTTTCACATTCCTCCGACTGAGGTCATGAATAGATCTAGCCCTGCTGACTGTGTACCATCATGCGGGTAGTGGTGCGTGAGACACGCTAAAAAAGACCAAGAGAGGAGGTGCCAAATTCCCTAGGAGATAGTCAGATATAGGCTATGAAGTGGATCATGAAGACCCATATAATACAATCTATATGGACTTGTATACTTGTATACAAAGGATGGAGGTATAGAGTAGTAGTACTTGCACATACAGAAAATTACGTATTAAAATCAGATAGAATCATAAAAAATCAAAGCCAAATATTATATAAAATCAAAGCCAAATATTAGTGACTCACATCACCCAGCAGGGTAATGTGGGAAAAAGATAAAGACACCCACACCACACCTCCTGCGCCTGGGTCACCTGTAGACATGTCAGATAAAGACAGCAAACAGTCAGCAGTGTATCTTGAACTTTTTCTTTTATTCCAAAGCCAGGGTAGGGGAGAAGAGGAAGTTCAACGCGTTTCCGGGCCTAGTAGTGGGTCCCCTTCATCAGGAGCAGATATATTTACAATAACAAAAGGTGGTGTTTAAATGGACATGCAAAAACCACCAAAAAGGCTTACAGTGACGTCACTTCCGTTTTCCGTATGCGTTCCATGCTGGAACGCACCAGGAGCGACCTGATCGATACAACCTGATCGATACAACATCATACCTGATCGTATACACACACTGGATGTTTTAAAGCATGTTATTCCAAACAATTTAGGAATGTTAGTTGATTTATGCCCTTTATGGATTGAAAGCCGACTCCCGTCCACTACGTAATTTTCCTTGGGAGTTTTGCCATGGATCCCCCTCCGGCATGCCACAGTCCAGGTGTTAGTCCCCTTGAAACAACTTTTCAATCACTATTGTGGCCAGAAAGAGTCCCTGTGGGTTTTAAAATTAGCCTGCCTATTGAAGTCTATGGCGGTTTGCCCGATTCGCCCATTCGTGACATCACTAGTCCCTTATCAGGCAGATAATCTTATGGGAAAAAAACTGCAATTGTTGGGTCTCAAGCATCCAAAAATAATGCCTTCATGGCAGAATGTTTGCCAATATGACACGCACAAGTCAGAAAAATGGTTTGTTGGGACCAAGCCTCTAAAAATGATGCCTTAAGGTGGGCAGAATACACACAGAAGTGTTAATTGTCAGAAGAAAAAGTGGCTCGTTCTTAACAAGCAACAAGACTAAAAAATGTACCTTTTAATTGAGAACAGCAGGAGTACAGTACAGTGAGGAGCATTGAACATACAAGGCAGTAGATTGGCTGTTTATAGGTAGTAGTAGTTGAGGATGTGTAGCTTTAATAGTGGTGGCAGTAGTGGATTAGCAGCTACTACAGGGGTAGCAGCTGCTGTGGTGGTGGCAGCAGCAGCCATATGATACAGCCATATGATGTTTTGGACACTGACGGATGACAACTTGGTCTGTTTGGATGTCACCACTCCCCGTTACTCTGAAAACCCTCCCTTAGATAAAACTGGAGGCTGGGCAAGAAAGAAGACAGAGAACATACTGGGTTAGTCTATGACGTCAGGGAACAGGGTATGCACCAGAGACAGAGCAGAGTCCAGGTAGGACTGAACCTGGTAGTTGAGGCAGGAGGTCTCCATCTGCTGATTTTCCTCAGCCTGGTGCAGCACATGAAAAAACTGTTCCATCATGTTGAGGAGATAGAACTGGCAGCAGAGAGGGTGGTAGGTGGGTGAACCTAGTGGGGTGGAGAGGGGTTTCCCTTTTAAATATGCTGGTGTCTGATCGCTGAAAGATGCGGCAAACTGTGTCCACCGTGCAATAAAGTAATTTGGTCTCCCTTTCAGCCGGAGCAAAACATTCCCCCACTTTGTTTTGATAGCGAGGGTCTAAAAGCATGGCTATCCAGTAATCATCAGACGGCTTCATGTGAATTAAATATCTGCTAGTGTATAAGCAAACAAGCATACAGCTCACCATTCTGGCCAGTATTCCACTGAGAAGATTGGGTGTTGTGGCAGATGTCATTATCATCCTCCTGCTTTTTCACCTCAGATTCCTGCTCCAGAGGCAGCGCCTCATCCTCATCCTCCTCCTCCATGGGAGTTTCTAGAAATAGCTGAACTAAATATGCTGGTGTCTGATTGCTGAAAGATGCGGCAAACTGTGTCCACCGTGCAATAAAGTAATTTAGTCTCCCTTTCAGCCGGAGCAAAACATTCCCCCATTTTGTTTTGATAGCGAGGGTCTAAAAGCATGGCTATCCAGTAATCATCAAATGGCTTCATGTGAATTAAATATCTGCTAGTGTATAAGCAAACAAGCACACAGCTCACCATTCTGGCCAGTATGCCACTGAGAAGATTGGGTGTTGTGGCAGATGTCATTATCATCCTCCTGCTTTTTCACCTCAGATTCTTGCTCCAGAGGCAGCGCCTCATCCTCATCCTCCTCCTCCATGGGAGTTTCTAGAAATAGCTGAACTAAGAGGACAGTCTCCTCGACATTGCCAGCACCTTTTGCAAGCCAGTGTACTTTTTAGCACAACTAGGTTAATCACATGTGCCATGCAGGTAGCATGTGTTATTTCCCCCAGATTCAGATGTTGCAGCTATTCTTGCTGACCCCCTTGCCCACTTGAAGATAGCCAGCGGGATGTTTGCTGCTTGATATATTATTTATAAAGTGATTGCTTGTGTGGCTACTCTTCCCCGTGCTGTTTATCACTAAAACTGTGTGGAAACGCTTCACTTGACACATGTGATATGATGGAAAGGGAGTGGGAGCTACGCTGTTCCCTGCTGCTGTTGGGGATGGGAGGATGACCATGAAGGAGGAGGTGGATATAGGTCTGTTGTGGGAACCAGGCTGTTACAAATGTGGAGGTGTAAAAAGGACCTGGCCTTGTTGCCTTGCCACTGCTGGCGTGCTGCCTTGCCACTGCTGCAGCAAAAAGCATTGCCCAGTAGGCCCTAAAAGACATGTACTGTCCCTGCCTGTAACATCTGCTCCAGGTGTCCATTTTAGCATGCACCTTGCATCGTAGCATGCACAGTAACACTTGCAAGGAGTGGACCACACTCTCCGCCACATGAGAGTAGGCAGGGATGGCTTTTGGGGTTAAATAATGCAGACTAGGTACCATATCTCCAGGGAGACCAACTGCTAGCTCTCAGCTCCCTGAAGGCAGCACACTCTACTAAGTGGTACAGCAGCGACTACACTGCCAACAACTTGGTCAGGTCGGAAATAAGCTTGCACACTATCAGATTGTTAGCTGGGCATGTAAAGTTGAGCTTGGCTTAATTCTGGCACATTATGTGCCTAAAGCTCCCATATTATCAGTGGCACCACCAATTCATAAATAATTGGTGGCCCTGGCAGTTTTTTTAAGAGGTTCTGTCCATGCATTGCCTCTGCTCTTTTTTTATGTCACTGTCACCACCCTTCTCATCAGATGTTACCTCCTCCTCAGCACCATGATCCAGCTCCCAGGTCCTGTCCAACACACAATCACCATTGTAGTCCTTACCCTCCCCACCACTTTTATTCGAATATGATATATTATGGTTGGCACTTTGGCCCCTTCCCAATTCCCTGCTCTGTTTGTGACCTGACTGCCACTGTCAGCACCATTACTACAACCACTACAGTTGCTATGTATAGGGTCCTCTGCTTCATCCTGAACCACCTCCTCAGAGCAGTCCAAACACTGACTGCTCTCACACAAGTTATCAACAGGGAGATTCTATTGACTATCTGCTGTAGGATATGGTGAGGTTTTGTTGCCATTTCTAAGGAAAAAAGGGTCCTAACTAGGAAAGGGCAGTGAAGATAAAGAGGATGCCACTGGCTCCAAGGCAAGGTGTCACCTCAGAAGTCACCTCCATGTGATTCTGCTGTGACTGAGAGGACGTGTGAGCCATCTAATCCATATCTTTTTTCTCCTCAATGATAATATTGTGCCTTTCCGAAGCCAGAGAGAAGTTTGGCCTACTACTAGTACTACTTTCTTCTTCTTCCACTACTACTTCTACTACTACTAACACACTGCTATTACCAATTTACTTTGGGAATAATGCTGTATCGGCGTCTTTAACAGATTTGGGCCCAATGTCTTATGTGTGTTCAAATATGCTGATTCAGAAAAAAAGCCTACTGTTTTATGTGTGTTCATACAGAAATTTAAAACAGTACTCCCTGGATTGTAAAACATACATTGTACACCTGTATTGTAATTATTACCACCACCACATGAACACTTGAACTGTGCAAGTTTGAATTCTGTATACTTCATAATTTGCGTTTAATTTTGCTGGTAGAATAAAGGTGTTATTGCTTTTAATACAGTGCAATGTGTTTTACAACACTAATATGATGCAGAAAAGAAAAATAAACAATTGCCCAGCAGTAGTAGCAGGGCCGGCTGCAGGTTCATGTGGGCCCTTGGGCGATAAATCCTCAGTCCCCCCCTTGTAGCATTTTGCACGACGCATGTGGCAATAAAACTGCATGTATTATAGATGTTGACAAATACAATAGACAGAGCATGCTACAGAGTGAATATACGGTACTTGTTATATACTGCAGACTGGGAGAAGGTTGCCGAGTTGGAGGCACTTAGCCCCACAGAGGTACTGCCCCACTTTATGCTTATGATGCTGATGTTCAGCCAGCCTCTTCTGACTGGCTGCTCACGCTTCATGCTGGCCCCTAGCCTGTGGCTTCATTGCAGATCACAGAGCTGCCAGCTACTATTGGCTGAGAGACGAGGTGTGCTGTAATGAATCTGCGACAGGTGCCACTCTGTACTGGCTGCACTGTGCGCAGTACGTACAGTCTGTAACATTCAGCCTGTATGTGCTGCTCTCTGTGCAGACTGCACTGATTGTTTAAAGTGCCAATAGTTCGCCTGGCCGGTTGAGGGAACTTTTTTGAATTTTGGAGTGAGTAAACTCAGGGGCAGTGACATGCCTTGAGTATTTGGCACCTGGGGAAAATCCTTTCTCTGGCACCCCCTTCCCCCCATATTTTTACATTTTCATGTCCCTCTGTTGCTCCCACACAGCATGACCCCAGTGCCCCCCCTCCCATACAGTACAATTAGTGTTAAGCAATGCAAAGCATTCAAAGCAGAATTCCGTCAAAAATGCAGAAAAACTTAAAAGCCTCATCCCGCACAGTCTCCGCCATTGTCCTGTGAGCTGAGCATAGGGAGATATGTGGCAAGCGCTCATGCACTAGGGACAGTGTTGCTGTAATAATCCCGTGGCCATGTTTGATCTATCCACCATGTTCTGCCATCTTGTCTTAACCATAATAATTTTAAAAGCACAATACCACTAGGTTCATAGTAGGGAGGGATCTCGGACGTAATGAAAGGATCCACATGGGATTATGGTCATCCTTGTTGTGGATTCCTCAATTCTATTGCTTTGAGGAAGGTTTCCTTCCTCAATACTGTGTACCATCTCTGGTACCATCACACAGGAGGACAGGGGCTGCTGCATGCCATCTCTGCCAGGGGGAGCTAATTCACATATGAAAACAGTAGACACTCGGCAGCCACAGCACCCTCTGCACACGCCAGGGGGTGCAATTTTTAAATGCCAAGTTGCCAAAGTAAATTTACTACCAGCGGTCAGGAAAGGGTTAACTTCCAAGCCTTCATACTGAGATTAGACCAACAAGTGGGAAGAATACCCAGGAAGGGCGGCCTGAGTATACCGGATTTATAGCGATTCGTGACAAAAGTTGCCAAATTGAATTTTTCAAAACTTCGCTCATCTCTAAGTATAATTATCCTCAATGCCCCCCCTTTCAGTATACTGACCCCATGTGCCCCCCATACAGTATAATAACTAGTGTTGAGCGTGAATATTCCAATAGCGACTTTTTTATACGAATATCGGCACTTCGCTAATTTGCGAATATTTAGAACATAGTGCTATATATTCGTAAAAAACGAATATTCCTTATTTTTTTTTTCAATCTGAACCCAAGATACCGTTAACGAAGATAGAGAATATAGCGCTATGTTCTCTATCTTCGTTAATTCTAGCAAGAAACCAATAGGAAAGTTAAAGCTCGTTCAAAGTTTTATTCGCAGTACGCGAATATTACATTATGTAATATTCGGGTAATGCGAATGAAACTTTGAATGGGGTATACCTTTCCTATTGGTTGGCTTGCTAGAATTAACAAAGATAGAGAATATAGTGCTATATTCGTTATCTTCGTTGAGAATGAAGATAGTGAAATATTCTCTATCTTCGCTATTAACGAAGATAAAGAATATAGCGCTGTATTCATATTCGTTATCTTTGTTAATTCTAGTAAGCCAAATAAACTTGCCTATACACAGCTCTAAGTTGGATGCGCAATGCAAGAATATTACTTTTACAACTTAGAGCGGGGTATATGCAACTTACTTTACTATTGTTTGGCTGGGAAGAATTAACGGATATGACGAATACGAATATAGCGCTCTATTCTCTATATTCGTTAATTCTAGCAAGCCAACCCAATAAGAAAAATGACTGTACCCAGCTCTAAGCGCAAAGCGAAAATATTACTTTACCTATTTTTTGCAATAAATAGAATACTGAGTCATTATTCTTTTTATTGCAAAAAAATTGGCAAAGTAATATTCTCGCATTGCGCATCCAACTTAGAGCTGAGTACAGTCAAGTTTCCTATTGGTTGACTTGCTTGAATTAATGAATATAGAGAATATAGCGCTATATTCGTTATATTCGTTAATTCTAGATAGCCAACCAATAGGAAAGTTGCCTTTATACCCTGTTCAAAGTTCAATTCGCAATACGCAAATAAATAAATCGCATATTGCGATAAATCGAATAATGACGAATATTCGATTTCGACTAATATTCAATCGAATATTCACAAAATATCGCAAAATCGAATATGGCACCTCCCGCTCATCACTAATGCTGACCATTTTTGCAATTTATCTTTGACTGAACTGGCTAGACTCAGACTGGTTCAAACTAGTCTGGATTACTGACACTGAACTGTGCTGTCTCACTCATCATATAGAGGGTGGAACCAGCCCCATCTACCGGTGGCTATGAGATGTGTCCTATAATTATCATGTGCTTACAGGAATATACAGTGAATGTATACATAACTTGATGACAATATACTTTTACACTTTGCAGTACCATGCGACTTTAGAAGCAAAATGTTGCACAGTGGCCAGTGCACAGTATAAGGACCCCCCAGTGGCCCTACACACAGTATAATGACTCCCCAGTGGCCCCCTCACATACCTATCATTGCTGGAGTGCAAGGGAGCCTTCAGTCCTTTCATTCACTAACCACAGGTCATCTCGCTATGCTCCTTCTGTCCTCTGGCCCAGTGCAGCAGTGAGACACACATCATAACATCACTGCTGGAGGAAAGAAGATGCACAGGGAGATGAGCTGCGATTAGTGAATTAAAGGGCCACTGGCTTGCCTGGGCTTTAGCAATGAGTGCTTCCATCTGTATTGATAGAAGCACTCATAGAAGCTGGCCTGGCTTCCCACTTGACAGTCGGCACCCAAAGCAGACCCTCCTCCTTGGCACGCCATTATGCATCGGGCACCCTCAGGAGCAGTGCGCCCCAACACTTGCCGGGGTATACCGGATGCTGAGGCTGGCCCTGAGTAGCAGATAGCGCTATTACTGTAAAATGCTTTTGCTATAATGTAAAATATATAACACGGATGGATATGATGCACTGAAGAAATATAATAATTGTTCTACAGCAGATTCTTATTGGCAATAAGCTAACAAAAGGTCTATGCTAAATGAGAAAAAAAGAAATGTTCTTGAAGGTGGCTGCTTTTGAGGTTTCGCAGTAGCTGCAGCTGTATTATAAGGCAGTAGATGCAGCTAAAAGGCAATGCAGGTGTCAGCTACTCACTCACACCTTAAAAGCTTTTCCTGCTCAAATTTCCTGTTGTACACAGTTATTCTTCTTTCTAGTCTTTCCCTTCACTGTCTCTAGACACTAGAATAGAAGCTTGATTATGACTGTACACTGTCTCTAGGATTGTTTTTTTTCCTAGAGACTGCAACACCCCTGCACCCTGATTGACAGCCCAACACAGAATGATGTGTTTGTTCTGTTAGTGCACCTCCCTGCTTGCTGCCCTAATCATTGAATCATCCAGGTCATCGGCTGTCTGTCAGTCTGTCTGTCTGCCTGTGAGCCAACCAGAGCAAGCCTTTCCACCCACTTCCTCTCAGAGTCATGTGAGCATCCTCCTTCTTCCTCTCTTGTGCTTTTTCCTGTCCAATATGTGCAGTAAAATGGCGATTCGTCCGAAGAGAACTTGAAAAGCTTGGATTCGCGTAGCAAACAAATCAACTTTTTGTAAACTGGTTCACTCATCCTTAATATACAGCTCTAATGAATAGGATTATACACTAATCAGCCGGAATGTTAAGCCACCGACCAGCCCCCCCCCCTCCCCCTCCTTGGCTTAATATCATGTACAATAGGTTGCCCTTGTGCCATCAAAAAATCTTACCAATCGAGGACTGGATTCTATTAGAAGTGTACAGTAGTATCTGGCACTAGCAGATCCTTTAAGTCCTGGAAGTTTTGTTGTGGGGCTTCCATGAATTGAATTGTCATGTTCCTCAAATCATTAATCAAGCCAAATTTTGCATTACGGCAGAGAATATTATCCTGCTCAAAGGGACCACTGCCATAAGGGAATACCACTGCCATGAATAGGTAACCTGGTTTGAACAATATGTAGTTAGATGTTAGGTGTCAAAGTAATATCGACATAAATGCCAGGACCCAAGCTTTCTGAACAGAACATTTCCTAGAGCATCACACTGCCTTCACTGCTTTTTCTTCTTCCTGTGCTCCGGATGCTCACATGCCCATTGTAGGCACTTTTGGCAGGGGGACAGGGGTCAGCATGGATATTGCAATATGTCTAAAACTCATAACCAAGCTGCTTGCAGCTTTCAACTGTCCCCCATTACTTTTCTATTCTGCCTGTGTTCTCCATTGAGCAGGTATTAGCTCTTACTATCATGATAAGTCCACTTGTATCACATGATCTAATACAAAGTCTTCTTATTTAATTGCCCATAATCCTTAATGTTTCTATGAGCGTTCACAAGACTTGTGAAGTGAGGAACTGTGGCCACTATAAGTTTTACATGAATGTGAGCAGTCATTCATAAGCACACTCCCATCATTTTGCAGAGGCGGAGAATAACATGCTTAAACATGCCAGGACAGAGAACTACAAGTCATTTACACGGAGAACTTAGAATAAGCAAAAGACTTGGAGACTTAAAACAGTACTTTTATTGGAGAAGAATGATGCTAAACAGCTAATTACATTATATTAGTTCATTGCATGGAATTACTTGGTACAGTAACATAAATACTCCTTTGTATAAACAGAATACCCCTTAAATTTTTAATTATCAATATGTGCTTAGAGATGTCCCGAACTATTCGCCCGCGAACAGTTCCCGACGAACATTGCATGTTCGCGTTCGCCGTGGCGAACATATGAAATGTTCGGTCCGCCACCTATACGTCACCATTGAGCAAACTTTGACCCTGTACCTCACAGTCAGCAGACACATTCCAGCCAATCAGCATACCCTCCCTCCCAGACCCTCCCACCTCCTATCAAAAAGCAAGGACAGCATCCATCTTAGGCCTCTTTCCCACTATCGTCCTAGAGTTCCGTCTTGTGGGCTCTAGGATGGAAAGATACTGATCAGGATTATCCCAATGCATTCTGAATGGAGAGAAATCTGTTCAGGATGCATCAGGATGTCTTCCGTTCAGTATGTGAACATTTTTTGGACGTTGACAAAACCGCAGCATGCTGCGGATTTGTCTCCGTCCAAAAATCCAGAAGACATGCCGCAAGGACGGATCTGGAATGAATGCCCATTGAAAAGCATTAATCCGGATCCGACTTTAAGCTAAACGTCGTTTTGGCGTATCGCCGGATCCGATGTTTAGTTTTCTGAATGGTAACCATGGCAGCCAGGACGCTACTAAAGTCCTGGCTGCCATGGAAAAGTAGTCGGGAGCCAGGGGAGAAGCTACTTACCTTCCGTGCAGCTCCCGGGGCGCTCAACAATGACGTCACAGCGCCTCTACGTCGCATGGATCACATGATCGCATGGATCACATGATCCATGCGATCATGTGATCCATGCGACGTAGGGGCACTGTGATGTCATTGTGGAGCGGGACCCCGGGACCCGCACGGACGGTAAGTAGCTTCTCCCCTGGCTCCCCACTACTTTTCCATGGCAGCCGGTACTTTAGTAGCGTCCTGGCTGCCATGGTAACACTGAAAACATTTTGAAAACTGATCAGTCTTCAAATGCTTCCAGGTGTGTGGCGTTGTGATGGATCCAGCGGGCATTTCTCACAACGCTAGTGTGAAAGAGCCCTTAGATTCATTCAAGCAGGGAGAGTGCTGCTGCTGCTTAATTAATAGGGAAAGCGTTAGTTAGGCCAGTGTTCTGTGTCCACTCCAGTCCTCAAAGACTCATCTGCTGTAAGGACAGCATCCTGACAGCACCCCAAAAAGCCCTTTTTAGAGCTGGTACATCAGTCTGCTTTTATTTATTTTTAATATATATATATATATATATATATATATATATTGCAGTTTCCTGCCTGTGTGTGAGAGGCCGCAGGCCCACAGAATGTACTGTGTGCACACCACTCATATAGGGTGGCACAGTACCTCGCAGATAAAAAAGTCATTACTTTTTTACCCTTTAATATAATTGCAGTTGCCTGCCAGTGTGTGTCAGGTCCCCTCACTGTACTGTGCCCACTGCCCACCACTCATATAGGGTGGCACAGTACCTTGCAGATAAAAAAGTCATTTCATTTTTACCCTTTAATATAATTGCAGTTGCCTGCCAATGTGTGTCAGGCCCACAGACTGTACTGTGCCCACTGCCCACCACTCAAATAGGGTGCCACAGTAAATTGCATGGCGCGAGCATGGGTCTTTTTCCATCTCCCGGTTCCAAAATTCTATTCACTACACCGGCCCTGGCCCTGATAAGGGACAAAACAGAGATTAAACTGATAGGAATAGTACTTAGTTAACACTAATTGCATTGGTGGCAAATTCCATTGCAAGTGCCCAAAATTAGAAGGAAGCGGACAGAGCAAGATTTTTTCTCTATCTCCCCATGCAAGGATTCAATTCAATACACGTCTCCTGATAGGGGACTTAACAAAGATTAAAATGGTAAGAATAGTAGTTCACACTATTTGTATTGGTGGCACAGTACATTGCACGGCACACACGCAGTGGCCCAAGTTGGAAGTAAGAGGACCGACCAATCATCTTTTTCCATCTCCCGGTTCCTAAAATCTATTCGATACACGTCCCCTGACAGGGGACGTAACAGAGATT
Organism: Bufotes viridis; assembly: GCA_033119425.1. Taxonomy (NCBI): domain Eukaryota; kingdom Metazoa; phylum Chordata; class Amphibia; order Anura; family Bufonidae; genus Bufotes; species Bufotes viridis. The sequence goes on from CM065590.1 coordinate 248,541,783, forward strand.
AAGCTGATAGGAATAGTACTACTTAACACACCACTCATATAGGGTGGCACAGTACATTGCACGGCGTATGCACAGTGCCCCAAATTGGAAGGAAGAGGACCGACCAACAATCTTTTTCAATCTCCCGGTTCCTAAAATCTATTCCATACACCGGCCCCTGATAGGGGACAAAACAGAGATTAAACTGGTATGAACAGATTTTTTAATAAAAAAAAAAAGAGGACAGCCTCTGCGGAGCTGGTTATTTTTTGGCCGCGTTACTGAATGCTCATGCACAATGGCTGTAGGCTCATGCGTCCTTTTGCGGAGGTGAAAACCTGGTCAGTCAAACCCAAGGCAACATCATCGACCTCATCCCATATGCGTTTTTTCTGGAGCGTGCCCTGCGAAGAGTGCTGGATCAGGCCATAGATGAGCATGAAGAGGAAGAGTTGTGGTCACCATCACCACCAGAAGCAGCCTTGTTGTCGTTGATTGCTGGACCTGCGGCAACGCAGAGAGAGGAGTCTGAAGAAGAGGAGTCAGAGAAGGAAGGTGGCTTTGAGGAGGTGGAAGACCAACCACAGCAGACTTCCCAGGGGGCTTGTTGTCACCTTTCGGGGACTCATGGTGTTGTACATGGCTGGGTGGAGGAAGATACCTTCAATGACGTCAGTGAGGACAAGGAACGGGACATGGCTAGCTTGGTATCCAACCTTGTGCGGTTGTGCAAATGGACTGTTTGCGGTTGTTTGCGGTGTGTTAAACGGGGAATTTGGTCTGTCAGAGTTTGGTCTGTCACTGTGAAGTGGGCGTAACCCTTACACTACCTGATCGATACAACATCATACCTGATTGTATACACACACTGGATGTTTTAAAGCACGCTATTCCAAACAATTTCGGAATGTTAGGTGATTTATGCCGTTTGTGGATTAAAACCAGACTCTGCGTCAACTACGTAATTTTCCTTGGGACTTTTGCCATGGATCCCCCTCCGCATGCCACAGTCCAGGTGTTAGTCCCCTTGAAACTACTTTTCCATCACTATTGTGGCCAGAAAGAGTCCCTGTGGGTTTTAAAATTAGCCTGCCTATTGAAGTCTATGGCGGTTCGCCCGGTTCACCTGTTCGCGAACATTTGCGGAAGTTCGGGTTCGCCGTTCGCGAACGGAAAATTTTATGTTCAGGACATCTCTATATGTGCTTCAGTAGCTCCTATGTGGAATTAAACCAAATGGGATAGCTATTTTTCCCTTTGAGCATCAATAAGTCCTACGCACCAAAGACCTTGTTGCCGTTTCACTGACTGTCCTTCTCTAGACTACTTTTAATAGGTATTAACTACTGTATAGAGTTAACACCCCATAATAACTGCCATTTTGGTGATGCTGTGGTCCAGTTGCCTAGCCATCACAATTTGTCTGATCACTTGATCAACTGTAAATTGCATTATTGTTATACTTACTAAACAAAAATTATAGCACTTTGTGCGCATTGTTGATCAAAAAAGACTGTTGGAACAATCTACCAGTGACACGATGGTTTCTAACAGATGGTGCCTACACCAAAAGGCTTGCCTCCTTTGAGCTTTTAGCCTATAACTTTCAGGGCAATGTAGAACCCAGCTATGGACTACTCTGATTAAAAGCACTAGGCACATGGTGGGGAATGCAAGATCTAACGGAAGCTATTCCCGTCCATCTGCCTAGTGCTTTTAATCACATAGCTGGATTCTACATTGACCTGAAAATTATAGACCAAAAGTTTAAAAGAGGCAAGTCTTAGTGTTTTCCAAAAGGTTTTTTATTTCAGTATTAAAATTCTAAAAAATATATATATGTGGTATCGCTGTAATTGTACTGACCCAGAAAATGAAGGGACCAAGTCAGGTTTTACTGCATTGGGAGTGCTGTAAAAACAAAACCCATAAAACTGTGGCAGAATTGTGATTTTTTTTTTATAAGTCCACTCCATTTGGAATTGTAAGAACATTGTAAATTGATTAGCCATAGCATGAAAACCATTGCATAACATTGTGTAGATTTCTCTTGTGCCACCAAAACAGCTTTGACCCATTAAGGCAAACACTCTGGTCATATTTCATATACCACCAAATTGCAAGGTGGGAACTCCATCAATTCAAATGAATACCAGGACCCAAGGATACCCAGTAGAACATTGAGACTGATACAATGAACCTCTTCCCTCTGTCTTATACCTTATATGCCATGGTTGTTCTCAATCATATAGGCACACTTGCTGTACCTGTGTGTACTCATCCAGTGGTCTCACCTAGTTAAAAGCCAAGGTTTAACCTTTTTACTATTTATGTAATTAAATAAACATTTTATGGTTTGTTTTACTCTCTTCAGTAATGGTTATCCCAGTTTCCAGCTCAGCTGCCTTTATGCGTTTTATGTTTTTTTTATATATGCTGTGTTTTTGACCCATAAGACGCGCAGGGGCTCATATAAGGCATTGAGGGATGATATGAAAGGCAATGGGGTTAATATAAGACAATGGAGGCTGATATGAGGCAATGGGGGGCTGATATGAGGCATGGGGAATCACCTGAGGTCTGAATGTGGTGTCTTATTTATATTGGGGCTCTTATTTGAGGTCTGATTGGGGTCTTCTTAACATTGGGGGTTTGATCTGAGGTCTGATTAAGGGTCTTATTAACATTGGGGGTCTGATTGGGGCTGTGAGCTGAGGTCTGATTAACATTGGGGTTCTGATTGCTGGTCTGATGTGAGGTATAATGAAAAATATTTTTTCTTACTGTCCTCCTCTTAAACCTGCCCCATATCGATAGTTTAAGTCTTATTTTTGTTATTGTCCACTTTACACTTATATTTATTTATATTGTTTTTTTCCTGTCCCTAACCTTTTTTTATTTCCATAAGGTATGCACCTCTTATGAGAATTGAGGATGTTTTCTTTTTGTTTTTAAATACCCTATTTAGTGCCTGGACTCAAACATTTAAACACATTGCCTCAGACCCAGTCAATAAGGTGAAGACATTTCTAAGCAGATCCGAATTGTCTTTGTGAAGTTCGGTGTGTTTGTTGCTCCCTGAAAAGATACCCTGTTGAATGGCAAGTGGAAAATTATCATATTATTTCATTATATACTAGTTGTTCCCAAACCTACACTATTGTCATTCTATCTGTCTCTTGGTTAAAGTGTAATAGTCATTTTATTTCTTTTATGTGCAGCAACAGTGGGTGTGTTTTTATAATTTTCTTTATAAGAGAAATATGATTGGTTGCTATGAGCAACTAAACCTGTTCTCCTTTAAACCAGTTTGAGTTATCTCCCCCCACTGTGGGCAAAGTCTCCTCATAGCAATACTAATGGAGTTGAAACATTCAGCTCAGACACTAATTGGGAAATAAGGTTGGTTAAAAGATGGCTGCACAATACATCATAAACTAACAGAAAAAAATAAAAAAGGGGCTCATTCCAAAAATTGGAATGAAGGAAGCTCTTAGCGTAAATTTTTGATCAAAAGTATGTCGGGCCCAAGTACCACTTCACGGCGGCTTCCGCACAAGGGTCCCTAACACTACAGATACTGCCTCTTACGGACTTACTAGTCTCCTTATTTTCAGGGCACTGCCGGAACCAGCTAAATTGTTTTTGTGCTGAGAAGTCCCAGGTACTTGGGCGTTGCTGAGTCCAAAAGAGGCGCCACCCTCAATATATACTATAAGACAGAGTTCAGACTAAGCAGATATGTTTCTACACTCAGAAGTGCATAACCATAAGGCAAATAAAGTAAATAAAGTTGGTTAAAAGATGGCTGCACAATACATCATAAACTAACATAAAAAAATAAAAAAAGGGGCTCATTCCAAAACTTGGAATGAAGGAAGCTCTTAGCGCACATTTTTGATCAAAAGTATGTCGGGCCCAAGTACCACTTCACGGCGGCTTCCGCACAAGGGTCCCTAACACTACAGATACTGCCTCTTACGGACTTACTAGTCTCCTTATTTTCAGGGCACTGCCGGAACCAGCTAAATTGCTTTTGTGCTGAGAAGTCCCAGGTACTTGGGCGTTGCTGAGTCCAAAAGAGGCGCCACCCTCAATATATACTATAAGACAGAGTTCAGACTAAGCAGATATGTTTCTACACTCAGAAGTGCATAACCATAAGGCAAATAAAGTAAAAAAAAGTTGGTTAAAAGATGGCTGCACAATACATCATAAACTAACATAAAAAAATAAAAAATGGGGCTCATTCCAAAACTTGGAATGAAGGAAGCTCTTAGCGCACATTTTTGATCAAAAGTATGTCGGGCCCAAGTACCACTTCACGGCGGCTTCCGCACAAGGGTCCCTAACACTACAGATACTGCCTCTTACGGACTTACCAGTCTCCTTATTTTCAGGGCACTGCAGGAACTAGCTAAATTGCTTTTGTGCTGAGAAGTCCCAGGTACTTGGGCGTTGCTCAGTCCAAAAGAGGCGCCACCCTCAACCTGGGACTTCTCAGCACAAAAGCAATTTAGCTGGTTCCTGCAGTGCCCTGAAAATAAGGAGACTGGTAAGTATCTGTAGTGTTAGGGACCCTTGTGCGGAAGCTGCCGTGAAGTGGTACTTGGGCCCGACATACTTTTGATCAAAAATGTGCGCTAAGAGCTTCCTTCATTCAAATTTTTGGAATGAGCCCTTTTTTTTATTTTTTTCTGTTAGTTTATGATGTATTGTGCAGCCATCTTTTAACCAACTTTTTTTTACTTTATTTGCCTTATGGTTATGCACTTCTGAATGTAGAAACATATCTGCTTAGTCTGAACTCTGTCTTATAGTATATATTGAGGGTGGCGCCTCTTTTGGACTCAGCAACGCCCAAGTACCTGGGACTTCTCAGCACAAAAGCAATTTAGCTGGTTCCGGCAGTGCCCTGAAAATAAGGAGACTAGTAAGTCCATAAGAGGCAGTATCTGTAGTGTTAGGGACCCTTGTGCGGAAGCTGCCGTGAAGTGGTACTTGGGCCCGACATACTTTTGATCAAAAATGTGCGCTAAGAGCTTCCTTCATTTCAATTTTTGGAATGAGCCCCTTTTTTTTAATTTTTTTCTGTCAGTTTATGATGTATTGTGCAGCCATCTTTTAACCAACTTTATTTACTTTATTTGCCTTATGGTTATGCACTTCTGAGTTTAGAAACATATCTGCTTAGTCTGAACTCTGTCTTATAGTATATATTGAGGGTGGTGCCTCTTTTGGACTGAGCAACGCCCAAGTACCTGGGACTTCTCAGCACAAAAGCAATTTAGCTGGTTCCTGCAGTGCCCTGAAAATAAGGAGACTAGTAAGTCCGTAAGAGGCAGTATCTGTAGTGTTAGGGACCCTTGTGCGGAAGCCGCCGTGAAGTGGTACTTGGGCCCGACATACTTTTGATCAAAAATGTGCGCTAAGAACTTCCTTCCATCTTTTAACCAATTTTATTTACTTTATTTGCCTTATGGTTATGCACTTCTGAGTGTAGAAACATATCTGCTTAGTCTGAACTCTGTCTTATACTAATTGTGATCTGTTCCTGCATATTTACTGTCAGTGCTTATCACTGCAGTCCTGCTCCTCTCCCTATCTTTCCAATGCTGACCAGAAACTCACTTGGAAGGTATGGGAGAGTGCTACTGCTAGCTATCAGCACTGGCAAGAGATAAAGCAGCATATGCAGTGAAACATGTTGCATTATTTTTATTAATGTACAATACCTACACATATAGCAAGATAGGATTGAGGTAAAGAGGGCTGGGGCAAGGAGACCAGAAGCAGACTGAGAAGCCTACTTCTGCATCATACAGTTATCCAGAGTCTTCAGTGTTAAGTAGAACTCTGAAGTTGGATACTCTTTAGCAGTTAGAGAGATGCTAAGAGGATACGTTGCACATAGTTTTCCAATAAAGTTAACATATTTCCATAAGAAACCTTATAGAACATTTTTACTATCCCTACACATTAAAAATGTGGTACAGGTATACTGTACTATAATATAAAATTCTAAAGGGACACCAGCACTATACGCTAGTTGGGAAAGGTAATTGTGTTTAGTCTATCACCAAAAACTGGTAGCACTGACAAAAATATGCTAGCGCTACTCGGCTATTTTCTAGTTAAATTGTTTTCTAGTTTTATGTGAAAACATCACTTTTGAAATGAAAAAAAAAAAAATCTGAGACTTTCTAATGTACCTTATAGCATATTTCCTCAAGATTTTCAGTAAGTCTTGCTTTCTGCTTTTAAAATATGTCTTACTTGCAGTCATTAGAAGGTTAAAAACCTGTTAAATCATGACCAAAATGAACGTATGAATAGCTTTTAACAGTTTAAGCACAAGGAAAAGCGAGTTTCCTTGTGCTACCAGTGTAGCAGAGCGGAATGTGTTGTCTATGTTCTATGTATGGTTGCAGGAAAAGCTACTGCATTATCTTTATTCACAGTAATGCATACAAGTTATAAATGACATTAAATTTAATGAAATTTAAAGCACAGATGGTTTCTTCTGAGCACTAACAAGAACACACAATGCAGAATGCGCTGAGTATATCTGGTGCCTAATAGACTTGTGGGGTAGAAAGGTCTGATCAATTGTTAAAGTGACTGCTGAGCAAATGATAGAGGAGATAACAATGTCATCCAAAGACAAAAATAGACTGGAGAAAAATGAGAGAACGGTAGACTTCATTCTGTCTGGGTCAAGGAACTGATAACATTTCTAAATCAATGTCACAAAGTTTTGGTTTTCCAGTAAATTAATACATTTCTTTGTCAGATAAATCCTGTTAAATGTCTTATGTACACGCTAAAAATAGCAAGTTATTTTACAGAATGAAAATGGCCCATTCACAAACAACATTGTAAGAAATGATACACAGAAACGTAGCATTTAACCACTGTAAGCCCTATCAATAGTGACACCTGGCTTCACAGTACCACTAGAGTTTTTAGTTTTGCCTTAAAGAAATTCTAAATTATATATATATGGCATGCTAAAAAAAGGAAATAACTATACTTCAGGACCAAGCCAATTTCGGCGATGTCTTTTCCTCCCCTCCTTCAAAGAGTCATACCAATTGCATCGCTGTTTGAGGGTCACATTTTTTATTGTGACCATTTTATGTTCCAGATAATGTTTTGTAAAAATATAAAAAATAATTAGTAGGGTGTATTGGAAAAAATATGCATTTCTCCACAATTGTTGCTTGGGTTTGTTTTAAGACTTTCACTATACAATAAAAAATGACAAGATAACCTTATTTTGGGACTCTGTATGAGTATGACAATACCAAATGTTATAGTTATTCTTGAGTTACTACTTTATAAAGAAATATACTTTAAAAAAAAATCTTTGTCTTGCCTTATTTTAACACCCATAACCTTTTTTATTTTTCCATTGATAGAACTGTGTGAGAGATTTTCTTTTGTGGGGTGAGTGGTCGTTTTTATTGGTACTATATGGGGGTACATATGACTTTTTGATAATTTTATATTCCATTATTATAAAATCATTTTTTTTTATATTTTAAATTCAATTTTTTTAAATATTTTATAAAACTTTATTAAACCTTTTTTTTTAAGTCTCCCTACTACCAGTATGTTGTCATTTTACTGGCATCCCATTACACCCTGCATTCCAATGCAGCAGGCCTGGAGATCTTAACAGGGCCCCTTGCTGCCATGAAAACTATTTGGCACTCTGTGATTAAGTCATGGGAGGGGGGGGTGGGGCGTAGATGAAGCCCCATCCCCTGTTTAACTACTTAGATGCCACAATCACTACTGACCATGAGAGGTTAAGCAATTGGGGTCACAAATATTTCCATTTCTGGCCACTGTAAGCATGTATCAGCAGTGAAATACAGGTGCTACCCATGTATAGAGAAGGCTTAGCTACTGAGTCAGTTCCATACACTCCCTGCACATTTACAATATACAGTTATGTTGTGGTGGTCATGGGGGTTAAATGACTATGTAATTTCATAACAATCACAAAATGTATACAAGCATCTAATTTTAATATAGATGTCAAGTAGTAAACTGCAGCAGTTTTATATGCCACTAGTTTATATCAATATAAAATGATTATTTATACATCTATGTTATTGAAATATTATTTGTAGTGTGTATTTTATTTTTTTTTTTTGCCATTTAAGCTTCCACAATGCACTGCACTCCGCAGCAGCTTAACATAGTCAAGGCCCTGATTTATCATGCCTTCACTCCAGAATTTTCGCTTCAAAATGTAGCAAAATTGAGCTTTTGCAACTTTTTGGGCTTACTTGCGAAAATGTTTTGTGACTTTTTTCATTTTTTAAATGATTTGCTTCATTTTTGAAATATGGGTGGGAAAGTTGGTGTGGTTAGCTATGTTAACGAGTTTCACTCCAGATTTATCATTGAATTTTTTTTTTTAAGTTTCAAAAAAGCCGCACTCTTACTCAAGTAGGAGGATGGAGTAGGAAAAGTGGAGTAGCTTTTCTAGACAAAAGTGTTAGGGTTAAAGATAAGACATTTATCAACATAGAACATTTGGCATAAAGTACGCCAACATAGACTCAAGCAAAACTGACTTTAAAAATTCTCCTCATGGGGGGGGGGGGGGGCGGAGCCAGCGCCTGCAGCAGATGGCTGTGTGAGTGAGAAGCTCCGTCTGTGAAATCACCCTCTCAGCTTGTATTTCCAGCCTGACGCAGCAACGATGGTGAAGATTGGCGGGGCCAAGTCCAGTGAGGGTTCCGACACCCAGAAGTCGGTAGTGCACAAGGGAGAGATGGACAAATTCATCAAAAAAGCTGCCTCCGTCTATGTGGCACGAGAAAGCAAGATGGCGCCGGTCTCCCCACGCACAGCCAGCCGCGGACCAAAAGAACTAGCGGACGCAGCTCCTGACAGCGAGGACGAGGTAAATCCGCTCCCTATCTCAAGGACATATCTTAAAGATACCTTAGCCTCCACGCTAGCAGCTGCCTTGGAACCCATTAGCTCTGATCTGTCAGCCATAAAACAAGACGTCAGACATATTGGGAGGAGAGTGAAAGCGCTAGAGGAATCTCAGTTAGCCATGTTGAGACACCAACACTCGGTCTCACAGCATATTGTTACCATACAAGGTACACTAAACTCCCTATATTGTGCTTTAGAAGATCAGGAGAACCGTGGGAGGCGCAATAATCTTCGCTTCCGCGGTATCCCTGAAACAGTTGCTACGGGGGATATCCCCCATACTGTGACCCAAATTTGCCTCTCACTTCTTGGTCCTGATTCTGCACACGAAGTGATCTTGGAGAGAGCGCATAGAGCTCTCAGGCCGAAGCCATCCATAAATGCACCACCGCGAGACATTATATGCAAGTTTCTTAACGTTCCTGTAATAGAGACTATTCTGGCCAAAGCCCACCAAGTGGGAGAGGTCACGTGGGACGGCTATTCTGTGTCCATCTTTCAAGATCTTGCCCAATCTACGCTGCAAAAAAGGAGGGCCCTGAAACCCCTGACGGATTGGCTTCGCTCACATAATGTCTCTTACAGATGGACCTTTCCATTCGGGATTTCCTTTCTTCATGCTGGCCACAGGATGAACGTTTCTACATTTTCGGACCTGACCCAGGTCTATGACCAACTGAATATCGCACCTCTGGACATCCAAAATTGGGACGTTATTCAAGACCTATCCTCTCTGCCTGAACTTCCAGTAGCGGAAATGTGGGAAAAGCAACGTACTCCTAGATCCTTCAAGAATAAAAGAGAAACGTCCTTGTCCACTCCTAGACGTCTCAAGATGAGAGAATGAGTGGCATTGCTATGCGATATTATGTCTGCTTAACTAATCCTTAGCCCCAAACTTCTCTTATTTTTTTTTCTCCCATCTACCTCCTTTTACTCTTCCCGCTTTTTCTCACATTACTCATGTCTCCCTCTTGCTTTTTTGCCTATTCTTCTTTCCCGCCTCACCTATTTTCACCTACATTCAGCTAATTTGTTAAATTGCTGCAAGGCTTGTTCAGGGGGATATATTACATATTACATGTGTCAATACTTCCCCCTACACATCTTACTTTGTTACAGCGCAATGGTGCTTCTCTTATCTACTGTTACTTGTTGTTCTCCACTTGATCGGTTTTATGTTCTGGTAATCTATAGGTGGATGCCTTCTCCTATACATGAGACTTATATAGCCATAATTCGGAATTTGTCAACCCCTCACATATATACCGTTGATCTCCCCCTATATCCTGACAGGGGTTTACCCGCACTGGTCCATGGGATCTACTTTTATGCTTTAAGTATAAAATACTTCGAAGAGAGATGGCTGATGTGAAAATTGCCTCATTCAATGTCAAAGGGCTTAATGCTCCATCTAAGCGTTGCCAAATTTTCTCTTTTTTGAAAAAAATTCTCCTCATGATAAATATTCCCCTGGAGTCTGGAATGGGTCCATATCTTGTTGAAAGTAAACAGTTGCATCACTTAAAGTAGTTTTCTCACCATACATTTTTTGACACAGACTCTGATAGGTAGGTCCTCCATCTCTGGAACCCATGTATATTGTGACAACAAAGGTACCACATTTCCCCCAGATGCATTCATTCACTGTGCATATCAACAGCTTTCTTCATTCAAGTCGATGAGACATACAGAAGCAAACATTCTCCTAGTAGCCACTAAAACGTGAATTGTATTACCATTCACTGGATCTTCAAACTCATATAATAGAGAATTCACAAGAGTTCGCATTAGAGAATTAAACCACATAAAATCAACTTCTGTTTCTCTGAAACCTTCAGAACTTTTTCAAAAGATATGTGGGCATAGGTGGAAGGAGGAGGGCCATGGGTGGGAAATCACCTAGGCAACATGTACACCAGAAATCTATCCCAACTCCTGGCTGGAGTACATTTAATTTCTGGTGCACGGCCAGCAGAAGGTGAGACAAATTTATTAACAGATGTGTGCCTCTTAACATATTGGTTGGATCTTCCTTCTGCAATGGTTTTAATGAGACCAGTGTGTGAAACAGCAGTCTTTAGTACATTACACCCAGTGTAATTTACTAAAGGTCAATTTTGAATTTTCCATTAGATGTGACTGCAGGCATCAACGCGTAAATAAATAAATAAAAATTTAAGATATGAAATATAGTTGCAAAGATAAAATCTATTACATTCATTTTTCTGTAGAGTTGTGTCGTTTTAGATTTTAGAAATGGCCCCATCAACAATGAGATCTCTGTTGGATGGTATAATATGCCTCCATCTGCATGATAGATTAGAAACCTTAGGTCTACTTACCATGTTAGGGATTCCATTTGTGTCTATTAAATATTATAAATTAATAGATAAGGTGTGAGGACATAAATACACAGTATATCACTATAGCAACCCTGTCTCTAACCACTCCATATTACAGCATATTGCAGGCACAGCAAATGCAGCTTTCACATAGCTTTTTTACTAGATGTGCAAACATCAAGGCTCCCATTTATGAAATACAGAATCATCATCTTCTACCACCACATGTAATTTAATAAAATTACATGTGTGTAGTTATGAATGATAACTACTTTAATGACTCAGCTGAAGGGAACATGTTACAATGAAAATACAGTCCAGTTTGTGAGCAGAATGTTACAGGGTATAGGGAGCAGATTGATGTAAAGTACATATTATATGGCATAAGATTCAGCAAAACATGCAGCTCATTTATTTAACCATTTCAGGACCCTGCCATTTTTAACCTTAAGGACCAGGCCATGCTTTGCAAATCTCACATGTGTCACTTTATGTGGTGATAACTTTAAAACTCTTTTACTTATCCAGAAGCCATTCTGAGATTGTTTTCTCGTCACATATTGAACTTCATGACAGTGGTAAATTTGAGTCAAAATATTTCATTTTTATTTATAAAAAAAATACCAAATTTACCAAAAATTTAGAAAAATTATCTATTTTCAAAATTTCTATTTCTCTGCTTTTAAAACAGATAGTAATACCTCCTAAAATAGGTATTACTTTACATTTCCCATTCATCTACTTCATGTTTGGATCATTTTGTAAATTACATTTTCTTTTTTTGGGATGTTAGAGGGCTTAGAAGTTTAGAATCAAATGTTGAAATTTAGTAGAAAATTTCCAAAATCACACTTTTTAAGAACCAGTTCAGGTCTGAAGTCATTTTGTGAGGCTTACATAATAGAAACCATCCATAAATTACCCCATTTTAGAAACGCCACCCCTCAAGATATTCAAAACTGATTTTACAAACTTTGTTAACTCTTTAAGTGTTCCACAAGAATTAAAGGAAATGTAGATGACATTTTAGAATTTCAATTTTTTAGCAGATTTTCCATTTTAATACATTTTTTCCAGTAACAAAGCAAGGGTTAACAGCCAAACAAAACTCAATACTTATTGCCCTGATTCTGTAGTTTACAGAAACACCTCATATGTGGTCGTAAACTGCTGTATGGGCACACAGCAGGGCTCAGAACGAAAGGAACACCATATGTTTTTGGAGGGTAGATTTCACTGGGATAATTTTAAGTTGCCATGTCACATTTAAAGACCCCCTGATGCACCCCTAAAGTAGAAACTCCAAAACCCCATTTTGGAAACTACGGGATCAGGTGGCAGTTTTGTAGGTACTATTTTAGGGTACATATGAGTTTTGTTTGCTCTATATTACACTTTTTGTGAGGCAAGGTAATACAAAATAGCTTTTTTGGCACCGTTTTTATTTTCTGTTATTTACAATGTTTATCTGACAGGTTAGATCTTGTGGTATTTTTGAGAGCAGGTTGTTCCGGATGCGACAATATCCAAATTAATTTTTTAGTGTCTCCATATTCTGAAAGCCATAGTTTATTTTTATTTTTTGGGCGATTGTCTTATGTAGGGGCTAATTTTTTTTGGTATGAAATGACGATTTGATTGGTACTATTTTAGGGTGCATATGACTTTTTGATCGCTTGGTATTACACTTTTTGTGATGTAAGGTGACAAAAATGCCTTTGACAGACTTTTTATTTTTATTTTTTTACGGTGTTATATCATGTGATATTTTTATTCAGCAGGTTCTTACAGGCGCAGCGATACCTAATATGTATACTTTTTTATTTATTTAGGTGTTACACAATTATATAATTTTTGAAACAAAAAAAAATCATGTTTTAGTGTCTTCATAGTCTGAGAGCCATAGCTTTTTTTATTTCTTGGGCGATTATGTTAGGTAGGGTATTATTTTTGCAGGGTTGAGATCACCGTTTGATTGGCAATATTTTGGGGTGTGTATGACTTTTTAATCGCTTGCTATTACAGTTTTTGTGATGTAAGGTGGCAAAAAAGTGGCTTTTCTGGCACCTTTTTTTTAATGTGAGGGGTTAGATCATGTGGACGGACGAAGTGATACCTAATATGTCTACTTACTGTTTTTTTTATATTTAACACAATAAAAGCATTTTTGAAACAAAAATATTATGTTTTAGTGTCTTCATAGTCTGAGAGCCATAGCTTTATATTTTTTGGGTGATTGTCTTAGGTAGGGGCAAATTTTTTGTGGGATGAGGTGACGGTTAGATTAGTACTATTTTGGGGGCATACACCTTTTTGATCGCTTTGTGTTGCACTTTTAGTGATGTAAAGTGACATAAAAATGTTTTTTTAGCACAGTTTTTTTTTTTATATGGTGTTCACCTGAAGGGTTAGGTCATGTGATATTTTTATAGAGCTGGTCGATGCTGATGCGTCCATACCTATTTTGTCTACTTTTCTTTTTTTTCTTTATTTTGTAAAAAGGACGCTTTTTTTATTGGAACTTTAAGTATTTTTTTTAAAACTTTATTCTTTCACTTTTTTTTGAACTTTTTTTTTTTGTCCCAATCTGGGACTTCAACTTTTTGGGGTCTGATCCCCTTTACAATGCATCACAATACTTCTGTATTGTAATGCATAGGCTGTAAGTGTATTACACTGAGTAATACACTTACAGCCTTCCTGCCTGTGAGATCCGCTGTCATGGAAGGCAGCCACAATGCCTAAGGAAGGTATCGGGCTGCCTTCCCTGCCATTGGGTCCCCGTCACTGCAGCGCAGGGACCCGATGGCCACCCTGGACCCGGCTGTTCCTTAAGTCACCTCCACCAGAGCGGATCCTTAAGGGGTTAAATCTCTGCATGTTTGGGCTTAGGGGTCCAGTGGGCGTACTATCAGTGATTGGCAGCATATAACGATAGCTGTTAATCATTGCATAGGACTGCCCCCTGGACTCTTAAGCATAGAATAAACAGAGATATACAACATGAAAGTTATATGGAATATTTTCTCATTACTAAATTATATTAAAGGTGGTTTCCAAAAATTTTAAACTGATGTTTTATCATCTGGATAGATCATCAGTATCTGATTTATGGGGGTCTGACATCCGCGACCCCCACCATTTAGCTGTTGAGAAGGTCATCAGTGTAAAACTCCATTAAAGTTTTTAGGTACTCTAGTGGTATAACATGCTATCTGCAGATTAGATTGCATTTTCAATGTGATGGGTTCCCTATTACTGTATTTATTTGTTGGGTTCCATATATAACAAATAGGAAAATTATATTTCTTTTATAATCACATGTACAATTCCAAAGGATCATCATTACAATGTCAATGATGGTGACTCAGCATTATCAAAAAAGTTAATAACAAGGCTAACCCCATGTCAACATAAGTGAAACATCTTAAAGGGCTTCAAACTCTAGCTAAGAAAGCTGTAACTGATCTAGGGCTAGGTTCTAGTGTCCATATTAAAGGGATTGTACAAGATTAGAAACAAAAGTTCCACTTTTCAACATACTCTTGCGTTACTGCATAAGTGAATGGAGCTAAAGTGAGTGGCACCTTTTCTGGAAAAAAAAAAGCCCCTTTAGGTCTTTTATGGGCACCTTGTAGATACTCATGCTTAAAGGTGCAAGCTATATATATCGATAACCTTTGCTCTACCTGAGGCTTGCATTACTAAGTGGCTGCTGTTTAAGTGGAGTTTAAAGAAACCGGAGTTCTACTGCTGAGTGTCATTTTGTGGGATTGCAAGGGATTGCACGTGACTGAGTGTGGTTTGAAGCTGAGATCCTAGAAAGTTAAGTACTTGCAGTTTAGTTCTGCCATTTAAAACCACATTTTATTTTCTCTATGTTGTGTAGTGTCTTTTAAAGCAGTTTTTTTTCTCTGCTTGGTGAGGGGGAGTGGCTTGGCCTACCAGGTGCTATAAATTAGACCACTGAACTCTCCCAGAGCTTGCTCTACCTGAGGCTTGCATTAGTAAGTAGCTGCAGTTTAAGTGGAGTTTAAAAAAACGGAGCTTAAGAAAAGGAACAAGAAACAAAGATTCATTCGATTTTCCTTGATTATAGTTGACTTGATTCCAGCTACTCTTCCTACTACTGTAAGGGGACCACAGTAAGTAAGAAACTTATCACTGCTCTATATTGTATTTTTATTTTCTCTTTTCCTGCGTAATCCCCTTTAGTATGACTTCCATTATTGACAACGCCGTCCAGTGCACATCTTGTCTGATGTATGCAGTCCTGGAACAGCCGTTCGGGGTATATATGTTTGTTCAAAATGTGAGCAAATTACCCGTTTGGAATCGCACATCGAGTCTCTAAACAGGCGAGTTGCAACACTGAAAGCCACTTGCAATTTAGAAAAGACTTTGCTGCTTACTGAGCAAGTATTCTATGGAGCAGATTAGGGGGAGAGTGACCGTGAGGAGGCTGAGGAGAGTGAGGTAGTTAGCTGGGTAACAGTAAGAAAGTGGGGTAGAGGGAAGAGTGCCAGGGAGGCTAGCCCTGATCTGACACACCCCAACAAGTTTGCACGGTTGGCAGATGAGGGGGATGTCAGTTCAGGGATTGCACTGCTGTAGCCGGACACTTCCTCTGCCAGTCAGGGGAATCTCAGCTCCAGTAAGCAGGGGACCAGGAGAGCAGGGCAGGCCACACAGGTGCTGGTGGGAGACTCCATTATTAGGGGAACAGATAAGGCGATCTGTCACAAAGATCATGATCACCGAACAGTGTGCTGTCTTCCCGGTGCTAAAGTTCGACACATCGCGGATCGGGTTGACAGATTACTGGGAGGGGCTGGAGAAGATCCAGCGGTCATGGTCCATATCGGAACCAATGACAAAGTTAGAGGTAGGTGGAGAGTCTTTAAAAATGATTTCAGGGATTTAGGTCAAAAGCTTAGGGCAGGGACCTCAAAAGTAGTATTTTCTGAAATACTGCATGTAGCACAAGCCACACAAGAAAGGCAGCAGAAGATTAGGGAGGTTAACAAGTGGCTCCAGAACTGGTGTAAGAAGGAGGGGTTCGGGTTCCAGTAGAACAGGGCTGACTTCTCTGTCGGCTACAGGCTCTATCGTAGGGAAGGGCTGCACCTCAATGGCGAAGGGGCAGCTGTGTTGGGGAGAAAGATGGCTAGAAGGTTGGAGGAGTGTATAAACTAGGGACTGGAGGGGGGTAATTACATTATAGGAGGGGAAGATAGTGCAGATAGAGACCAGGGGCGAGGTAGTGTGACTGGGGGAGGAATGGAAGGGGGGACTAGAACAGTTCATAATGAAAGGGGTAGGGTAAAAAATATACATAAACCTCTCAAATGTATGTATACTAATGCCAGAAGCCTGACTAACAAGACTGGTGAACTGGAATTAGTGATGTGTGAGCAGGACTATGACATAGTGGGAATAACTGAGACATGGATGGATGATAGTTATGACTGGGCAATTAATATAAAGGGTTACAATCTGTTTAGAAAGGATCGTCAAAACCGGAGAGGGGGAGGGGCTCTGCCTTTATGTGAAGTCCTGTCTAAAGCCCACAATTAGAGAAGATATAAGTGAGGGACATGAACATGTGGAGTCATTGTGGGTAGAAATACATGGAGGCAAAAACAATAATAAATTACTCATAGGAGTTTATTATAAACCACCTAATATACCATAGTCCACAGAAAATCTATTACTAAACAAGATAGACGAGGCGGCAAATCATAATGAAGTCATTATTATGGGGGACTTTAACTACCCAGATATAGACTGGGAAACTGAAAGCTGTACATCCCATAAAGGAAACAGGTTCTTGGCAATAATCAAAGACAATTACCTTTCCCAACTGGAGGGACGGCCATACTGCACTTAGTATTAACCAATAGACCTGATAGAACAACAGATGTGCAGGTTGGGGGACACCTAGGAAATAGTGACCATAAAGTAATAACCTTCCAATTATCATTCAAATGAGAGTTTTTAAAGGAAGGAACAAAAATATCAAACTTCAAAAAAGCAAAATTTAGCCAACTAAGCGAGGCCATAGGCCTAACTAACTGGGACAAAGTCCTTAAAAATAAAAATTCGGGGGGCGGAGCTAGCCGCGCATGGAGGAAGACGTGTGAGCTTTGAGCTCCTCCACACAGCACCCGATCTATTCGCTTTTTAAGAGCTAACACAGGCCCTGCCATGGGTGAACTCAGTAAAGAGAAGAGTGGGGACACAGACCATGCTTCCAAGATAATGAAATCTCAAGGAGACATGAATAAATACCTGCAGAAGAAACATGCCTCTCCAGCTAGGAGAGGTAAGATGGCGACCGCCGAAGATCCTGCAGCACACGCTGGACACGAATCAGATGACGCCAGCTCATATGCGCCTTCAGACATCCAGGAGGACGCAGATCCTGCTCCTATAACCAGGGCGTTCCTGCAACACTCCTTACAGCAGTCGCTTGCCCAGGCTCTGACTCCAGTTATGAAGGAGCTGGGCGACATCAAGACGGAGGTGACGCACATGGGCCAGAGAGTAGAGGCCCTGGAGGAGTTCCAGCAGACGGTCACACAGCATAGCAAAGGCCTACAATCCCAGGTACGGCCATACACTCCCATGTGGACTCTATATTTCTTCATTTAGAGGACCAAGAAAATAGGGGGCGGAGGAAGAATATCAGGATAAGGGGCATCCCTGAAACGGTAGCGGCTGAAGCCATAACAGATACGGTTCGCCAGATTTTTACAGCGCTGGTGGGAGAAGAAAAGGCTAGCGCCATTGTTATTGAATGAGCCCACAGGGCTCTGAGGCCGTAGCCTGCAGCCTCTGATCCACCCAGGGATACTATCTGTGCCCTGCTGAACTATCTCGATACCGCGGCTGTGCCTGAAGGCTGCGAGAGAACAGGAAGAGGTTACGATCGAAGGGGAAAAGATTCTATTATTTCAGGACTTAGCCGCGAGTACACTCGCTAAAAGGAGAGCCCTAAAGCCGCTCACGCAGGAGCTTAAGAGACGGAGATTGCCTATGCGCTGGCTTTTTCCCTTCGGCCTCAGCACTTCAATCAACGGGCAGCAGTTCTCAATCAGGCACCCGGAGGATCTACCTAAGGTTTGGGAAGCCCTTGAAATGTCACCCCTCAAGATCCCTTCCTGGCTCCCCTCGGCAAATATGGAGAAACTTCCTAAACTGGTGGCACAGTCGCCGTGGCAAGCCGTGGTTAAGCAGAAGATGCCTAAGAAGAAACTGCCTGTGGCGGACTGAACAGTGACCTCTGATTTCTAGCCGCGTGCCATGTCTCTTCAGAGGACATTTGCCTGAGTATACCTAAACGGTCTTTCTCTAGACCACTTTACACTGATTTTTTCAGGGCATCTTTACTGTTTACAGATATGTTCTCAGCTTAGATAGCTAGTTTGGTTTTATGCTTGCAATGTTAGCTGGGTTATACTGCTTTGCTAATACTTTGTTCCACTCTCTAATTATGAAGGGGTTTTGTGCTTCTAATAAGGCATATTTTATCTTAAGGATTGGCCCTATATCTCCTTATTAGTATGCTTTACAGAGCTAAAGGGCCTATGTTTTTTATAATGCACATCACCCCACCATGACTAGGTCCGGTCTAATTTTTGGCTTGGGGATGAGAGATCCCCCCTCCACCTGTGTCCTCCCCCCCCCCCCCCGCGCTCTCATCTTCGGAGTCTTTTGCTTCACGGCGCCCTATTGCGCCCATGGGGCCTCAGTGCCCTCGTAATACGTTCATATTTGTTATTATATTGTTCTTGTTTTATTGGTTAATGCTGGTCTTGCTAACTACCCCTGGTAGATTAATAACTTAGGTTGCTTAATACACAAGACACTATGGCTTATCTGACCTATGTCACACTTAATGTGAACGGGTTGAATACCCTTCAAAAAAGGAGTCAGGTGTATCACACGCTAAGGAAAGACAATCCTGATTTGATATTTCTCCAGGAGACGCTTTATAGACATTTGCATATACCTAATATGTCCAGTAGGAACTTCCCAGAATGGCATCATGCCACATACTCTTCAGCCTCTAGAGGAGTGTCGATTGGGATTGGCAAGAATGTCCCTTTCCAAATCTCTGAAAAATGAACCGACCCCAAAGGCAGGTATCTTTTTATAAAGGGGAAAATCCTAAACTCGTTGGTCACTCTAGCTACGGTTTATGCTCCAAATGAGGGGCAGACCAACTGGGTAATTAGCACGCTTCGCTCTCTTAAACAATTTACTGGGGGCCTGTTACCCGGCGGAGACTTAAATGTCCCACTTGACAGAACCGCAGACACCACTTCTACCTCCCCTCGTATAACTGATAGACAGAGGTGCAGGATAAAAATGGCATTGCTGCACAGTGGAATTGTAGATGTCTGGAGACTACTCCACCCAGAAGTACGCGATTACACCTTTTTCTCAAAGGTCCATGGCACATACCATCGCCTTGACTACATGTTCCTTTCCAGTAATGCTATTCCTGCAGTCAAAAAGGCGTCTATAGGGTCGATTACCATCTCTGACCATGCCCCTGTGAGTATCCAGATGCAGCTTAAAGATTTACCTGCCAGGACCTGGCACTGGAGGCTAAACTCTACTCTGATTGAAGACGAGGCGAATAAGGAACAGCTTAATAGAATCATTGACACCTACTTTAGTATCAACAGCTTAGACCCAGTCTCTACGCCAATACTGTGGGAAGCCCACAAAGCGGTGGTGAGGGGGGAGCTAATTAGCCTAGGATCTAAACTCAAGAAACAGAGAATAAAATTAATAGACTCCTTATTGCTCCAAATTTCCACCCTGGAAAAATTGCATAAGTCAGCGCTGACTACAGAAATCTTACAACAACTAACCTCCCTCAGATCCCAGTTACGCGACGTGTTAAACATTAAATCTGCAAAAATCATGCAAGCCCTTCGCTTTAAATATTACTCCCATGGTGATAAGGGGACTAAACTTATGTCTAATCTCTTAAAAGCCCAAAGAAATAAAGGAATAAAGGAATTCAAGAGGGGACTGGATGTATTTCTGGAGTGTAATAATATTACAGGTTATAGCTAGTAGAAAGGGGTCGTTGATCCAGGGAGTTATTCTGATTGCCTGATTGGATTCAGGAAGGAATTTTTTTCCCTTAAGTGGGGAAAATTGGCTTCTGCCTCACAGGGGTTTTTTGCCTTCCTCTGGATCAACTTGTAGGAAACAGGCCGAACTGGATGGACAAATTTCTTTTTTCGGTCTTATACACTATGTTACTATGTTAACTATCCTAAGGATAGGTCATCAGTATGTGATCAGCAGGGGGCCTGACATCCAGCACCCTGCCGATCAGATGTTTGAAGTCACTGTGGCACTCAAGGAAGCGCATACCAGTCACAGTGCCATTCTTTGTATAGCGGCTGTGCTTGGTATTGGCCACAGGCTGAGACTGAGCTGCCCCTAGGTAAAGAGACTGATCATAGGCACTCAATATTAAACTCCTGGAAAAATCCTTTACCACATCCCAAGATGAGTGACAAAAGATGATCAGCTTTTTAAAACAATATTATTTTGCAGTATTTTCTCATGAGATGCTTATCCAATACATGTCTATATGTGACCACCCATTGGTTGTTGGGGAAATTGCAGTCTGTCAAGGACTGTTCATTACACTGCCTGTCGTTAGTGTTGAGCGAATCGAGCTTCTGATCCTACATCTGAAGATCCAAAGATCCTAGATCTGTTCAAAACTTCGTTTGAATGCTGTACAGAGATTTGTCCCTGTACAGTATTCAAATGTATGGACTCCGGCGAGGTGAAGTGAGGCTTTGGGGAATAATTTTGGGATTTGATTTTTAAACTTTTTAAAACCCCTTTTAAAATATGGATCCGAAGTTGGCTTTGGTACCAAGGTAGCAGACGGTACCGAAGGGGACTTCGGATTCATGTTTTAAAATTGTTTTAAAGTGTAAAAATCAATGGTTGAACTCACTTTGCCTTGACGGAGCCCATACATAATAATGATGTATGAAGATGGGTCTCTGTACAGTATTAAAACAAAGTAAACTGCCTGCACAACCCCTTTAATGTGTTTCTGTCTAATTTCAAGGATTTGGATCTGTATTTTTCCACAAAACGGTATCTCTAAGCAACATACAATGGATATCCAAATGTGAAAAAGTAAAGGTTCCAAAGCATACTGACGATCACAATGTTTTTATGTATGAACTGCATGTAATACTTTCCCAGTACTGTTTGAGACAAAGTGATGTTTCCATACATCTCTTAAAAATAAAGGTGCCTTCAAAAGGCGTGGGGCAACTATTGCAGCCTTGTTTGTAAGCACACCATTTTCATCAGCAGCAGTGCCACCTATTGATGAATATAGTACACACTGTATTACAATACATTTTCAGTGGAAATAAAGAGTCATTTTTCTGAGCATCTGAGAAACACAATAATCTGATAATTCTCACAAGAACATTTGTTTAAGAAATACCTGAGAATATCCCATGCAATACATTATGGTATAAAATCATGCATATGTACATTATGGAGTTATTTTCTCTCACAGATATTTCTGCAACACATCCGCTACGTGTGATCATACTCTAACCAGACTGCCATCCAGTATACATCAGTGGTGCTGAGATATGAATACTTAGCACGGGTTGTATAACTACACCCTTTGAATCTAAAGCTATACATATCTATATGACTTAAATAATAGAAGGGTGTGTGTAATTAATTTAATGTAAAGTTACTAGAAACACTAGTCCACTTCCCAAAGGACATTTTTATGACTTTATATATAATATAAAACATTATACTAAACTATACCCAAGAAGTTTAAGTTCAAAAAGAAATGATGACATGGTCTAAAGAGATTTAAATACACATGTGAAACAAAGTAATTGAAATCAACCAGTCTGGAGAGGGTTACAAAGCCACTGCTAAGTCTTCGGGACTCAATGAAACCATACTGAGAGACATTATCCACAAAAGAAGAAAACTCGGTGGTGAATCTTCCTTGGAGTAGCTGGCCTACCAAAATTTTACTGAAAGCACATTGACTATTCAACCAGGAGGTGACAAGAGAACCCAGACAAATGTCTAAAGAATTACAGGCTTCAGTTCTCTCATTCAAGGTCAAAGTACATGATTCCACAATAAGAAATACATTGGGCAAAAATGACATCCATGGGAGAGTTGCATGGCATAAACCACCAGTGATTAATACGTATACAAAAGCTTGCCAAAAACATCTAGCTGACCCCCAAGACTCTTGAGATAACATTCAAAAGTGAAACTTTGACTCATCTGTCACCTGGTGTCATCTGGAGTAGTTATATCTAGTGTTAAACTAACATTATTTTGCATCTATAGGACCTGGATGACTTGTCATAATTTATGGAATCATGAATTCTGCTCCCTATCAGAAATTCCTGAAGAAGAATGGCCACCATTAGTTCGTGATTGAATCAAAGGTCAAGTGCATTTGGATTATGCAGCAGGACAATGTTAACCTCTGAATGGCTGAAAAGAAGCTAAATTAAGGGTTTGGAGAGGCCGAGTTAAAGTCCTGACTTATATCTCATTGAGATGCCATGGCAAGACCTTAGACGTTCAGCTCATTCTCAAAAACCCTCTAATGTAGCTAAATTGAAAACATTCTGCAAAGAAGAGTGGGCCAGAATTCCTCCAAAGTAATGCAAACGTCTCTTTGCAAGTTATTGAATATGTTTGAATGCAGTTGTTACTTACAAGAGTGGCACAACCCTTTATTAGGTTTAGGGGCAAATTATTTTTCACAATGTGATGTGTTCAATAAATGAAATTATGATTTAAAATGCTTAATTGCATTATAGTTATCTTGTATTAAAATTAGTTGGGTAATCTGAATTATTTAAACAAATTAGCAAAAATAGAAGAAATAGGATAAGGTGCAAATACTTTTTGTATAGTAAATATATATATATATATATATATATATATATATATATATAAATTTATATGTAAAATTAAACATTGCAACACCAAGAAGGACAATCACTAAGGTTATACAAATCAAAGAAGTAGCAGATGTTGCTATGATCTGCAAACAATCAAATTTTCAAGCACCTATCTACAATCCGTGGCAAGTGGGAGGGGCATAAAAGCCAGATTGAAAGCAAAGTTGTTAGCAATATGAAACGTCAAAAATTAGATCAAGCACAGCATTTTTGTTGGATTTAAGTATGGACTATGACTGGGTGATTGCAGCACCTTGATTCTTTTATTTTTAGCCATTCTGGTCTTTGCTTGGGATGGTTTTGCTATTACATGACCCACTTCTGGCCAAGCTTTAGCTGTTGGATAGATAGACACATATTTTACTCTAGAATAGTTTGGTATATAGAAGAGTTCTTACTCGACTCAATGCCGATTTTTATGTCCTGATCCTGATAAATAAAACCATAGAATACAAATATGTTGTTCTTTGTTTTTCTCATGACGATATATATATATATATATATATATATATATATATATACATATATATATACACAGAATAATATATATATATATATATATATATATATATATATACATAAAAAGAGAATACAACAGCACTCTGCAACCCAAATAAAGTACATAAATGTCATAATAATGATAAATATTATAATGATAATGATATTAATGATAAATATTATAATGTTAATCCTATATTTATAGTTTAGTAAATCCTATATTTATAGTAAATTTATAGTAAATTTGAGATTCTTAGCAAATATATTTAAGACAAAATTACTTGGGCCCGACTGCCAAACGTGAAGCCGATCTCTGTAAGATGGGAACCTAACACTAAACGCTGCCTGTAATGAACCCTCACGGCCACTGTAAAAGTCATGAAGTGTCGGTTCCACATGCATGCTGGGTACACTCTGCTACAGAGAATGCAGGTACCAATATGCATACTGAGCTCACTCTGTACTTTACCTGGTGCCAGGCAGCTTCCAATAAATGCAATAAGGGTCCATTCTATACCTCCCTGGATGCCAAAAGGTTTCCAGTGAGTGTAGGGAGAGCAGGCTACAGCTTTATACTTAAACTAATTAAAAACAGCCTATGTGGCAGACAGGCTAGTCAGAGGTGCAAGACTAAGTGGAGTCAGCCACACCTCCTAATACAAACTACAAGAAAAAGGGGGGTCAGTCAGCACATCCCAATCTGCAGGTGCACGTTGCCTTGGCTAAGTACACACAGAAAAAGAGAATGCAAAAGCACTATGCAACCCAAATAAAGTAAATAAATGTCCTAATAATGATAAATATTATAATGTTAATCCTATGCTTATATAGTTAATTTGAGATTCTTAGATTGGCATTTCCTGTAGCAGAGTGGACCCAGCATGCATGTGGAACCGACACTTTATGAATTTAGTAGAGTTTAGTGTTAGGTCCCATCTTACAGAGATCGCCTTGACGTTTTGCAGACGGGCCCAAATAATATTGTACAAAATATATTTGCTAAGAATCTCAAATTTACTATATAAGCATAGGATTAACATTATAATATGTATCATTAATATGACATTTATGTCCTTTTTTTGGGTTGCAGAGTGCTGTTGCATTCTCTTTTTCTGTGTGTACTTAGGAACGGCAACGTGCACCTGCAGATTGGGATGTGCTGACTGACCCCCTTTTTCTTGTAGTATATATATATATATATATATATATATTGTGGGGAATTGCTCTGGTAGACAGCGGTGCGGGTGCTGTATAGAGGCAAAGGGAGTCCAGGTAGTGCAGCAAACAGTGTTTTATTTCAACCTTGCAAAAACAAAACTCAAAAACAGTCACTTAGTGTTACTTCACACATTTGGCAAAAACGTAAGGTAAAACAAAAGTCCAAGACGGGATCAAATCACCTGTGTGGTTTAGGTGCGTGTTCGCACCTGGCTGTCAGCCCAGCCGCAGGAAAGTCCAACCTCAGGCTTCCAGGCAGACTGCACGGCTCCTTGCAAGCTCTTGCTTCCAGCCCTAGGAGCTCCACAGCATTACCAGCAGCTCCAGGACAATCTCCCTCCCACCTGCTGAGGTGGCTGCCTTTTAAAGGCCTGGAAAAAGTCTGGCCTGGACAGTGGGGAATAGTCTCCCACCCAGCACTTGACTATTCCCAATAAGAGCCGGCCCGGATCGGCTTTGTAGCCATACTAAACATCAATGTGTCAAACAGCACTAGCTGCTGCTGGACACAAAAAATCCGGCTCTTATCTCACCGAGGCCAGGAACCTCGGTGACACGTACCTTCCGTCGACGACGGAACCTTGCGCCCTCTTACACCCCCCTTTGTTCAACCCTGAGGGGGAGAACACATGTGAGGCAGTGGACGCGGGACAGGGCATCTGCATTACCCTGCAAGCGGCCTGCCCTGTGTTCTACTGAGAAATTAAAGTTCTGTAAGGACAGGAACCACCTGGTGACCCGAGCATTCCTCTCCTTGGCCTGGCTCATCCACTTGAGAGGGGAATGGTCGGTCACCAGATGGAACTTCCTCCCTAACAAGTAATAGCGGAGAGATTCGAGTGCCCACTTGATGGCTAGGCACTCCCTCTCCACTATGCTATACCTGGTCTCGGCTGGGTTGAGCTTACAGCTCAGGAGGACAACGGGATGTTCTTCCCCGTTGACTTCCTGAGACAGTACAGCACCGAGGCCTACATCCGAGGCATCAGTCTGTACTATGAATTCCCTGTTGAAGTCGGGTGTCACCAAAACCGGGGACCCACACAGGGCCGACTTCAACGCAGAGAAAGCCTCTTCCACCTTCTCACTCCAGTGAACCTTTCCAGACTTTCGTCCCTTCAACAGGTCTGTCAACGGCGCTGCTATTGTGGCAAAGTGGGGCACAAAGCTCATGTAGTACCCTACAATCCCCAGGAACGATTTTACCTGCCTGGTGGTGACCAGTCTGGGCCAATTACGTATTGCCTCTATCTTATTCACCTGAGGTTTGATGACTCCCCGCCCAATGACATACCCCAAATACTTGGTCTCTTCTAACCCAATTGCACACTTTTTTGGATTAGCGGTTAGTTCAGCTTTTCTAAGGGCATCCACTACCGCCTGCACTTTGGGCAAATGGCTTTCCCAGTCAGTGCTGTGGATGACTACATCATCTAAGTAGGCCGAGGCGTACCAACGATGAGGTCGCAGCACAATGTCCATTAACCTTTGGAAGGTGGTGGGGGCGCCATGCAGGCCAAAGGGTAACACCTTATAATGATACAGGCCCTGAGGGGTACTCCGTTAAGGGTACCTGCCAGTAGTGAGGTCTAGCACAGAAAAATAACGGGCTTGCCCTAAATTCTCAACAAGCTCGTCTACCCGGGGCATAGGATACGCATCAAACTTGGACACTTCATTTAACTTGCGAAAATCGTTGCAGAACAGCAATGTCCCATCTGGCTTGGGTATTAAGACTATGGGACTGGCCCATTCACTTTTCGACTCCTCAATGACATCGAGCTTCAACATTAATTGCACTTCCTCCGCGATGGCCCATCGCTGAGCCTCGGGTAACCGGTATGGTTTTAACCGGATCTTGGCCTGAGGCTCAGTGACGATATCACGTTGGATGAGAGACGTGCGGCCAGGGAGGTCCGAGAACACATCCGTGTTCCGACTGATGAACTCCCTGACTTCCTGAACTTGTTTGGAAGACAGGCTGTCTGCAATTTTTACCGTGGTTACTGCTTCACAGGCCTCGAACTGTGGGGCTGGACTCTTTTCACCTAGAAGCCCTGGCCGGGGGCTGTTGTCGTCGGCCGTGTCCCTATCTTTCCACGGCTTTAGTAAATTCACGTGGTACACCTGCTCCGGCTTGCATCGCCCTGGCTGGTGTACTTTGTAATTTACTTCCCCTACCTTCTCGATCACCTCGTAGGGGCCCTGCCACCTAGCTAGGAACTTGCTGTCAAGGGTGGGTACCAGAACCAAAACCCGATCTCCCGGATTGAAATCCCGTACCCGAGCCTGACGATTATACACCCTACTCTGGGCTTGTTGCGCTGCCTCCATATGCTCCCGGACCACCGGCAACACCCTTTCCATCCATTCCTGCATCTGGGTGACATACTCAATGACACTTTTGTGGGGGACAGGCTGTTGTTCCCACGCTTCCTTGGCGATATCCAACAGGCCCCGAGGGTGTCTACCATAAAGCAGTTCAAAGGGCGAGAACCCAGTAGAGGCCTGGGGCACCTCTCGCACTGCGAACATGAGATAGGGCAGAAGCAGATCCCAGTCCTTCCCATCTCTAGACACCACCCTTTTTAACATATTTTTTAAAGTTTGGTTGAACCTTTCGACAAGACCGTCTGTTTGCGGATGGTAAACGGACGTCTGTAACTGCTTTATACGCAACAATTTACACAGTTCCCTCATAACTTTGGACATAAAAAGGGTCCCTTGGTCTGTCAGAACCTCTTTTGGCAGGCCCACACGGGAAAACATTTCTATTAACTCTTTGGCAATGAGCTTAGCTGAGGTATGTCGCAGGGGCACCGCCTCCGGATACCGAGTGGCATAGTTGAGAACTACCAGAATGTGTTGGTGGCCCCTGGCAGACTTTGGTACAGGCCCGATTAGATCCATAGCGATTCGCTCAAATGGGACCTGAATAATTGGAAAAGGTACAAGGGGACTACGGAAATGTGGCTGGGGGCTATTTACCTGACAGGTTGGACAGGATTTACAATATTCTTCTACCTCCTTAAACACACCAGGCCAATAGAAGCGCTGCAGAATGCGGTCCTGCGTTTTTTGCCACCCCAAGTGTCCCTCAAGAACATGTTGGTGGGCAAGCTCCATGACGAGCTTGCGATACGCTGTGGGCATCACCAACTGTTCAACAGGCTCACTCCGGATTTGGTTCACCCGATATAACATTTCTTGGTGAACAACAAAGCGGGGAAATATTAACTTAAGCCCCTGGTTTCTGGGGTTTACCATCAATTACGACCACATTCTCCCAGGCCCTGGTTAGGGTTTGGTCCCGGTGTTGGGCGGTCCCAAAACTGTCTCTGGAGATGTGGTGGTCTGCCACCATTACACTCAGTGGGGGTGTCTCCCCCTCTATCACAGAAGTGGCGGTCATCCCTACCGCAGGCCCTTCGGATTCGGGCTCCCAGGGCTCTGGCCTCCCACTGGAATCAGGCCACTCTGCTAGGGTTACCCCTGTCTCATGGTTATTAGTCACTTTCACCTCAGGCCATAGTGACAGAAAACCAGGGAAGTCTCTCCCAATTATTAGTTCATAAGGTAACTTTGTGGAGACAGCCACTTCACAAGTCCACGTGCCGGCCACCGTGGACAGAGACATTACGGCAGTGGGGTAGTCCTTTAAGTCTCCATGTATGCACACCACACCGACTTTCCGGCCCGTATACTGGGCGGGTTGTACCAGGGCAGCACTTACCAGGGTTACTAGGCTCCCTGAGTCCAGCAGCGCCACCGCCAGGGTATCACCCACTTGCACCTGGCACAGATGACGATTGTCTATTGTCTCGGGGGTGCCGGTTGCACACAGTCTCCTGGCATACATTGATGGCCGGTACCCATAATTAGTCTCCATGGGTTCTCCCCGGTGTGGACAGTCGGCCCTTACGTGGCCAGGCTCCTGACACCGCCAGCAGACTATCAGAGCCGAGTCTACAGGGGGTACACCCCGAGCAGATTTCTCGGGTATCAGTCGTCGGGACTGGTACCTTCCGTCAACGACGGAACCTTGCGCCCTCTTACAATATATACAGAAATCCTTTTTAGAAACCCAATGGGTGTTAACGTTTTTGGTCTTGATCAGTAATCCAAAATAATATAAATCAAAAAATCAGCAGCAAGGCATGGTTGTAAGGTACAAAAAAGAGAGTTTATTAGCCCATTTCTGTGCAACCTTTCAGTCCTATCCCAGGACCGTTTTGAAAAAAAAAAAAAAGTATTTTGGACAACAAAGTCATAAATGCTCTAAAATGGACTCAAAAAACGTGGGCTAATAACACAGTATATGTGATATCTACTAACTTTACGATTCAGTGACTTTACACATTTTTGTGTTTTCCATTTGAAAAGTATCTGTAAACTTTCTGCCAGTAGGAATCTCCCTTCCACTAAATGTGCTGTCCACTCCCTGTGCGCAGGAAGTACAACAGATCGAGATTCCATAATGGGCATGTGGCGGACATTAATAAGTAATTAATTAATTAAAAATTATAATTAAAGATTATATATAAATAAGTCTAGGCTTTCAGGTAACATTCATACATCGACGTTTCATGTGTAGATAAATAAAATGTAAGTAAAGCAGGAAAATATATGTATATAAATTGATGTGGAAGTATAAATAAATAATAAATACAAATTTCATAAACCGCAGGGGGATGGATATAAAACATAAAATGATAATAAAAAATATTAAATAAAAAGAGGATTAGTAAAAGGGGTTAATATCCCTAATTAGTTAATTAATGCTTGACGACTGTTAGTGGTTGAGTAAGACTATTAATGAAAAAGAAGACTTGTAAATACCTTAAAGGACCACTAAATGGCACCTGAATGCTGAAAAAAATTAGAAATGTAAATAATTTTTTTAATTTCTTTTTCATAATTCGCTCACTTCAAGAATAACTTCCAGCTGTTGTACGGTCCCTGCCACGCCCCCCTATCTCTGTTTTAGGCACAAAATACTTCCTATTTAAATTGTCTGTTATATGTACTTGTATGTTGGTTTTATCTGATGAAGGGGCTAGTCCGGCCCTGAAACACGTTATATTGTCAATAATGCAGTGACTCTAATTCACTTACCTGCCTCACACTACTTCCACTGATACGAGCAGCATCGCTTCTTTTTGTCTTCTGACCTACATCTTCTGCTTGACCACTCCTGGCTTTGACGAGTGAACAGTAACTCGTAGTCGACCTTGACATGCACAGGGGGTGTTGTGCTCCTAACACAACCCCACCAGGTGAGCACTACTGTCACTGTGTTTTTTTATCCCCTATCATGATTATACTCTCTATATGTACTTCTCCTTTATATTATAGTAACACAGAAGCAGATAGACAGGTTCCATGAAGTGGGGGTTTGCATATCTGCTCACAGGTCATCCAGATATGTAGCATACTCATGTAAGTAAACTATGCTCTTCCTGACGATTAGTTTTGTGTCATGTTTCTTAAACCAGGCAATCCAGACATAACACTGAAATAAGCATCTGTAATCAGACTTTTGTTTGCTGTTTAACGCATTTAGGGAATTAGGGAAGAGAAGACTTCTCAGTCCAGTATTGGCAGACGGACAGATAAAGGACATATCCCCCACTATGGAGACAACAGCAAATAACAGTGCAGCAGAAATGGGGGAACAACACAGGAAAAATTTACCTGGCAGCAGTAAGATTGGGAACTTCTGGCACTGAATTGTTGGTCAAAGAGGTCCCAACACAACCACTTTAATGCCTACCACTTCTTTTTCTGGTCTCTGGTAGCCGAAACAAGAAGTGGTACCTAAACTGAGAATAATTGAACATGAAGGACCCATGTCTTATGAGTATTTCAACCTATGTCACAATATAAAAAATTTGAATTTCTACATGTATGTACGTTGCAAGCAAGAAAAAATAAAAGAGGACAGAGTGAAAGAATTATCTTCGTCTATAATTTATTTGTTAACTATACATATAACAAAAATTGCTGCATGTGTGGAACCAACCAAGAAGACCTATAATATATACTCAGTTACACATTGAATTACCAAAATTTCATCTTTATTATTACAGCACATCCATAGATTAATATAAATGCATAAACATCAGCAGGAGATGTGAAGAAATGGGGGAAAGAGTCCCCCCACAACAAAAGAATGTTACGGTTAGGGTAAAAAATTATTTAATTGCCCACGTGCTCAATAAACGTTATGAGGACAATTACAGCCCAGGTTATAGAATCCCACCAGAACAGTTCACAGTGGTATGAACCACAGCCATATAGTAATACCCAAAAAAAATATACAGTAAGAGATATTGTCAGGAAAAAAAAAGGGGGGGGGGGCGCACCTAAGAAGTGGTACCCCCTCCTCCTCTCCTGGGCAACAATCCCAAATATACAACAAGGGTTAAGTGCAGTGCCTCACCATATTGAATACTGATCTCAAACACCTATGGAAGGTGGGAAACCCAGCATATAAATCATCTCTCACTCAAGCAAAGGAGAATAGCAGTGACATTAAGGTTGATGAAAGTTTATAGCATCCCCAAACTATACCCAAATCATAGAAATCAATAAAAAGTCCAAAACAAAAGAATCATGAGCAATATACATGAAATATCATGCTGTGGGTAACAAACCTCTGAAGGGGAGGAACGGAAGCCCGGCATACGTTTCGCACGGCTGCACTTATTCCAAAGGGCCCCTGTGATCTGTTCTGGTGGGATTCTATAACCTGGGCTGTAATTGTCCTCAAAACATTTATTGAGCAGGTGGGCAATTAAATAATTTTTTACCCTAACCGTAACATTCTTTTGTTGTGGGGGGAATCTTTGTTCCATTTCTTTACATCTCCTGCTGATGTTTATGTATTTATATTAATCTATGGATGTACTATTATTATTATTATTACTGCTAATAATAAAGATGCAATTCTGGTAATTCAATATGTGGCTGAGTATATATTATAGGTTTTCTATAATTTATTTGTGCAATAGTCTGCCATTTACAGATCTGAATATTATTTTGTGAAAATACAATCACTTTAGTGATCTCAATAATGAAATGCTTAGTTATCAAAGAAAGCCTTGCATCAAATTTCAGTTTTCCTAACCAATATCTATAATAATCTAATATAGTAATTTCCATTTTGAGATTATGTAGTATTGTATTGAAAATAAGCATACTTATTGCAGAAATATAAATCAAAGTTATAAAATTAGCCGTAGATAAGGTACGCTAAGGGATTTCATCAGCACAGCAATGTCTGTAGAAGAATGTGCCCTACATGGCTGAATAAAATAACATATCAGGCAAAGTCTTCATTACATTTTAAGGGATGTGTTGAGAACACAGAAAGAAAGAAAAGACCCACAGGTAAAGCAGTGCAACATTTCCTGGTGGGATGTAATTTAGTTTTCTCAGAAAAATGTGCCTTCCTTTCTTATTGATATCATGAGCATACAGCACCATCCAGTGGACTAACAGCGATTTCACTTACAAGGTACAGATCGAGCAGTTCTAAACTTGAGAATAACATGTCACAGCAGGATATCGTGTCACAAAAAACATTGAAAATGTGTATTAAAATTTGTCTTGCCATTGTTTACCTAACTCACTTACTAAATCCAGATGTCCAGGATTTCTTTATATCTTTCTGTCTCTCTTTCCCCTATTTGTATGTCTATCTTTCTATCTATCTGTCTGTCTATCTATCTATCTGTAAATTCTTGATTTTTGATTTTTTTTTTAAGTTTCAAAAGCTTTATTGAAATAAGAATCAAGAATCACAAAAATAAACGTGGCCTAAATGGGTGGGACTGCTCCAAACCCCAAACACTGTGGCGTGTTTCTAACTGGGGGGGCAGTTCCTCCGCATATGGTTCGCAGCGAACGGCTATCCCCAAGCAGTCCCACCCATTTAGGCCACGTTTATTTTTGTGATTCTTGTTTTATATGTATTGAATGTGCCATTGCATATGGCTGGTAAACATTCTGTTGCACCTGGAAGCCGGTGTCACATGGTCTGTTGTAGGTGTAGCTTGCGGCCTCATTTGTTCCCCATTGCATTGTTGGTCCTGCAGTGCAGGTGAGTGGGATGGGGCTGTAGGCTGCTTAATACCTGTTCAGACCTTGTTCACACACCATAGGTAGTCTAGTGGTAGGACCCCATGTCATGCTGAGATACCGTGTAGTGGTGCCTAAAGGGGCTCCGATATGTTCCTGATTGGAAATATTGGCGAATCTCTCAGCTTTTAACACCAGAGTGAGGGATTAGCCAGTGTTGTCAGTTGCTTATCCATGTGGTGCATCTTTTTCTGTGAGTTATGTGTTTATATATTTTCATCCGCACATGTTTTATTTTGTGTAGGATGTTTGTGTGGTGCTTGTGGTTCGCGCCGGCATCCTCCATTGTATGCAATTTTTGCTGGGGATAGCCGTTCGCTGCGAACCATATGCGGAGGAACTGCCCCCCCAGTTAGAAACACGCCACAGTGTTTGGGGTTTGGAGCAGTCCCACCCATTTAGGCCACGTTTATTTTTGTGATTCTTGTTTTATATGTATTGAATGTGCCATTGCATATGGCTGGTAAACATTCTGTTGTACCTGGAAGCCGGTGTCACATGGTCTGTTGTAGGTGTAGCTTGCAGCCTCATTTGTTCCCCATTGCATTGTTGGTCCTGCAGTGCAGGTGAGTGGGATGGGGCTGTAGGCTGCTTAATACCTGTTCAGACCTTGTTCACACACCATAGGTAGTCTAGTGGTAGGACCCCATGTCATGCTGAGATACCGTGTAGTGGTGCCTAAAGGGGCTCCGATATGTTCCTGATTGGAAATATTGGCGAATCTCTCAGCTTTTAACACCAGAGTGAGGGATTAGCCAGTGTTGTCAGTTGCTTATCCATGTGGTGCATCTTTTTTCTGTGAGTTATGTGAAATAAGAATCAGTAAAATAACTGAATATAAACTTGGTTAAACAAAAAACCAGGTACATCAAGGTATGAGTAATATGATATTCCAATGTAAGATGGACATTATACAATAGGTAGGTACATAATATAGTGTGAAAAAAGAATGATATCTCTTCAGTGATAGTCTAGTAATAAAACCTGGGAGGGTGATAAGCAAGGAGAGCTCATATAACCAGATTGGTCTAATGTTTCATATATACAGTGCCTTGCAAAAGTATTGACCCCCCTTGACTTTTTTTATGTTTGGTGCCTCACAACCTGGAATTAACATGGATTATTTGAGGATTTGTATCAATTAATTTACAGAACATGCCCACAACTTTGAAGATGTTTTTTTTTTTTTAATTGTGAAACAAACAACAAATAGGACAAAATAACTGAAAAAGTCAATGTGCATAACTATTCACTTCCCTAAAGTCAATACTTTGTAGAGCCACCTTTTGCGGCAATTACAGCTCCAAGTCACTTTGGATAAGTCTCTAGGAGCTTGCCACATCTTACCACTGGGATTTTTGCCCGTTCCTCCTTGAAAAAATGCTCCAGCTCCTTCAAGTTGGATGGTTTCTGCTTTTGAGCAGCAATCTAAGTCTGACCACAGATTTTCTATTGGATTGAGATCTGGGATTTGACTAGGCCATTCCAACACATTTACATGTTTCCCCTTAAACCACTCAAGTGTTGCTTTAGCAGTGTGTTTGGGGTCATTGTCCTGCTGGAAGGTGAACCTCCATCCTAGTCTCAAATCACTCACAGAGTGGTACAGGATTTGCTCAAGAATATTTCTGTATCTAGCACCATCCATCTTTCCCCCAGCTCTGACCAGTTTCCCTGTCCCGGCTGCTGAAAAACATCCCCACAGCATGATGCTGCTACCACCATCTTTCACTGTCAGGATGCTTTTCTTTGGGTGATGTGATGTGTTGGGTTTGCGCCAGACATAGCATTTTCTTTGATGGCCGAAAAGTTAAATTTCAGTCTCATCAGACCAGAGCACCTTCCTCCATACATTTTGGGAGTCTCCCACATGCATTTTGGCAAACTCACAATGTGCCTTTTTGTTTCTTGCAGAAAGTAATGGCTTTCTTCTGGCAACTCTGCGATAAAGCCCAACTCTATGGAGGGTACAGCTTATTGTCGACCTAAGTACAGATACTCCAGTCTCTGCTGTGGAACTCTGCAGCTCCTCCAGGGTTACCTTAGGTGTCTGTGCTACCTCTCTGATTAACGCCCTCCTTGCCCGGTCCTTGAGTTTTGGTAGGCGGCCGTCTCTTGGCAGGTTTGCTGTTGTGCCATGTTCTTTCCATTTGGTTATGATAGATTTGATGGTGCTCCTAGGGATCATCAAAGATTTGGATATTTTATTATAACTTAACCCTGACTTATACTTCTCAACAACATTGTGCCTTACTTGTTTGGAGAGTTCCTTGGTCTTCATGGCAGTGTTTGCTTAGTGATGCCTCTTGCTTAGGTGTTGCAGCCTCTGGGGCCTTTCAAAAAAGGTGTGTATATGTCATGACAGATCATGTGACACTTAGATTGCACATAGGTAGACATCATTTCACTACCTATGTTATCTCTGAAGGAAATTGGTTGCACCAGAGCTTTTTATGGGCTTCCTAACAAAGGGGGTGAATACATACGCACATGCCAATTTTCTGTTTTCTATTTCTAAACAATAGTTTTAGTTATATACTTTTCTTATTTCACTTCACCAACTTAGACTATTGTGTTCTGATCCATCACATAAAATTCAGATTAACAAAACATTGACCTTAAGGCTGTAATGTAACAAAACATGAAAAAAGTAAAGGTGGTGAATACTTTTGAAAGGTACTGCATTTTCCAGGCCTCCCATTGCTTTTGAAACCTTAATATAGAGCAGTTTTTCCACGCTGTAATTTTCTCAAATCTGTAAAG
Source organism: Bufotes viridis (assembly GCA_033119425.1). Taxonomy (NCBI): domain Eukaryota; kingdom Metazoa; phylum Chordata; class Amphibia; order Anura; family Bufonidae; genus Bufotes; species Bufotes viridis. The sequence goes on from CM065590.1 coordinate 248,577,712, forward strand.
GCTACCTTACCAATCCATTATGCAATGGGTAAAAGTTCAGTGGAGAGCCAATAACGTTGGAGACGGGCAGCGATGAGGAGTGTTCTAAATAATGGAGGGGGGGGGGGTAAAAGTTAGACTCCTGGGTAAAACGCCCAGCAAAGCAAGTTGGGAAGAGCGAGGTATCACAGAGTGGCAAATATTATTGCTCACTGAAAAAATCTCAGTCCATCAAGACTTAATCAGGGCACAAGTCCACCAAACGTGGAAAAAAGTCCCCCGCTCGGATAGACATCTTCAGCATATATCAGAGGAGGTTGTGCTATACAAGCTAGTAACAACAGGTGTTTTATACCATCTGATTATTACTTTGTAGCCATTCTCCGGTATTCTCACACATCTCGAAGAAAGATGAGGTGCTAGAAAGATTAAGGTCATGTTTTGAGGTGTGAAAGCAATTCTCAGATCTCTCTCCCAATGACCAATAAAGGCTGGTTTTGGCATAAGTACAGGAACACTCAGCCTCTTCTAGAGCTGAGATATTATTTTAACTGGGGTTCAGCGATTGGCAATTATTCCTTCTAGCCAAGTCAAGGGACGGAGGAGAGCATGTTTGGGGACAGTGCTAGGAAGGAAGGAGTGAAGAAATTAGATTAATGGGGTATAGAAAGTAATTCTGGGTAAATGCTTTAACAATGTATCTCCTTGTAGGACCTTTCCATCATCGCCGAAGAATAAGACGTTGGGTGTCTCAGAGTTGCGAACTGAATAGGGGAAACTGTCCACTAATGCAGAGGGAGCCAGGTCAATCACAGTGCATAGCTTAGTAAATGGGAAGGGAACAGGAAAACCATGTTGAGGGGATTGAAACCAAATACATACTTGTAGGTAAGACTTGACTAGGGGGTTGATAGTTTGCATGCAGTTTACATTTTTAATATCTGTAATCAGTAAATGTTGAAAGCGATGGTGGAAATTAGATTGTTCCATAAAGACACATGATTTATGAGAGGGCATGCGTAGCCAATCCACCACTCTCGATAAAGCTATAGCTTTATTATAAAGTTATGGGTCAGGTAGTCCAAAGGACTTAGTTTTACTTAGAGTAGAGGTAGCTATGCAAGGTTTTTTTCCCAGTCCAGATGAAGAAACTTGTGGAACTCAATAGGGTCGAGTAGAAGGATCGAGGGACATGGATTAGCAATACCTGTTGTAAGTAGGTCAGTCTCGGTAAGAGGAGGGAAGTAAATAGATTTTTCCTGCCAAACCAAGATAGTGTGGGGAGGTTCAACTGGTGTAATTGATCCTGCATAGATGATAAAAGGGGGGTATATTTAAGTTGGAACAAGGTGGAAAGATTAGGGCACAACTTAACTCCCAGGTATTTAAGATAGGGGGCTTCCCAGTTAAAATGGGATTGGGATCCTAATGTTTATTTAGCCCCGGGGGGGAGGCCCATGCATAGAATATGGGATTTATCCATGTTGATTTAGAAATTTTAGAGAAGTCTAAAGCGTTCTAGTGTGTCGTATATGCATGGTAGAGATGCAGAGGGGTTAGTAGTCATGATCAGAAGATTATCTGCGAAAGCATCTGGTCTCCCATAGACAACCCCTCTATGCTCTGTTCTTGTCTTATGGATTGTAGTAAGGTTTTAATGATTAGAACAAAGAGCAGTGGGAGGAGGGGGCATCCCTGCCTGGTTCTGTTGCTGATATTGAAAGAGGGAGAGAGGGTTCCATTAACAAGTACTGAAGCGTGTTGTACATAGAAAAGATGGCCTGGATAAATGAGTCAGGGATGCCAATTTCACGAAGGTATGTTGCACAAATGTCCAGTTGACCCTATCAAAGGCCTTTTCGGCATCAGTTCCAAGGATGACCAAGGGGCAAGAGGTATTTTTAACATGGTACAGAGCATTAAGTACTCTGTTTGTGTTGTGCCTTCCCTCTCTACCCTGCACAAAGCCAACTTGATCCCTATATATTAATGATGGAAGGAACTGGGAGAGATGAGTAGCTAGCATCTTTGCCATTAGTTTTAAATCTAAATTTAACAGGGATATAGGGTGATAATTGACACAACATGACTTGTCTTTTCCTTCTTTAGGAATCAGGGAAATGTGAGCTCGTGAGATATCTGGGGTCAGCGGGGAACCAGACAGGGATGCGTTGCAAATGGGGAGCAAGTAGGGGATTAGAGTTTTACTAAAAGTATTATAGCATAGGGCAGGAAGGCCACCTGGAACGGGGCACTTTCCATTGGGCATTTGTTTAATAGCAGATGCGAGTTCTATTGCTGTAAATGGGGACTGCAGTAAGTCCGCCTGTGATTCTGACAATGAGGCGAGTGTTAGAGAATGAAGGAAGGTATTGATCATATCAGGGGAAGGGGGAGTCTCACCACCACCCCCAGAGTCGGCAATATTGTAGAGTGAGTGATAGAACTTTTGTAATTGTTCTGTAATCGCAGCAGTAGTGAGAACTTCTCCACCTCCATATGTTTTCATCCTGTGGATATCATTATGTGAATTCCTTTGCTTCAGGCATTTCATCATGAATTTAGATGATCTATCACCATGAGCAAAGTATTTATATTGCGAATAAAGGAAGTACTTAGCTGTGCTGGTGTTTACGATTAGTTCAACATGGAGGGTGGTAAGCTCAGATAGAAGAGTTTTGAGCAATGATTGTCTCAAGGTGTTGGATCTTAGACAGGAGAGAGTCCACACGTTCCTTCCGTACTTTTTTGAGATGGGAACCCATGCTAATGAATTGTCCCCTCATGAAGATTTTGTGAGCATCCCATAACACATGTGGGGATATGCCTGGGAGAGAATTGAGAGAAAAGCAAAAATCTAAGAGCTTTTGTGAGTATACCTGATACTCTCCCAAGGAGATCAACTGTTCGTTAAGGCGCCAGCTAAATGAACGCCTAGTTATGGACGGGGCTAAGATGGTGAGGAACACGGGAGAATGGTCGGAGAGAAGCATATACCCAATATTAGTGTGGGAAAAAAACTGAAGGTGTTCTTTTGAAATAAATAGGTAGTCTAGTCTCTAATAGGAACCATAGAGAGCCGAGAAGAAGGTGTAGTCTCGCTTTGAAGAGTTAAGGACTCTCCAGGCATCTAGTAAAGAACGATTATGTAAGTCTTTACATAGATGTCTTAAAGCTTTATGAGAGAGCGCTGATTTTTGAGACATAGAGTCAAGGATGGGCTCCAATGTGAAGTTAAAGTCACCTCCGAGTATTACCACACCTTCTTGAAACGCCTCTACAGTTGGGAGTAGGTCTGAAAACCAAGCAATCTGGTTGGTATTGCGGGCATATATATTAATAAATGTGAACATCTGATTTCCAATTAGACTTTTTAACATGATATATCTACCATCAGCATCCTGCACATGGTAACAATACTGGAATGGGACATATTTCCTGAACCCAATGCTCACTTCCCTTGAGGCCGAGGATTTAGAACCACAATGAAACCAGTGGGAGAAATAGGAGTGGGAAAGATTAGGATAGTGGTTGAACTTAAAATGGGTTTCTTGAAGCAGGAGGACTGAGCACTTCTCCCTCAAGAAAGAGGAAATTTGGCTACGTTTGGGAAGTTAAAGCCTTTGACATTGTATGAGGCTACACATAGGTTAACCATCATGATGAGATGTCATATAGTAGAGGTGCATTGGGAAGAGTTTGAATACAGCATTAAGGATTGACAGAAGGGGGGCCTCGGCCTCTCAGAGTGGAGCAGTCGGTTCAAACCTCCACTGTCTTGCATCATGTAACATTAGAAAGAGAATAGCAAAGTACCTGTATAACAAGAGAAAAGAACAAAAAACAAAGCAAACAAAACATTATTTACTTAGAAACAGGGATCCAGAGATCCGGGCTAAAAAGTAGTAGCAAGAATTGCTCATGAAGCCCATGTAGTTAAGAAAGGGGGGTAATTATGAGTACCATAACAATAAGACACCCTAACAAAAATGATGGACTATATCAATGCAAAGTCCATGGAGATATTCAGAGCATGAGGCAGTTGCTGTAAGTCAATGTGTATCTGACTCAATTAGAGTACAAAAAGGTCAAAAAGGAGGAAATGGAGAAGGAAAGAAGATTGGAAAGAGAAATAGCAAAATGATAGAAGTAGGAGAAGAAGAGGAAAAGTCACAAGGCATGGTTCAAATAAAAATAAGAAGTCCTGTCAGGTTTCTAGGAGTCGTCCAGAGGTAATCTTCTAGGTGTTGAGGTGGTAGATCCTCTTTTGTTTCTCTAAAGGCTTAGGCGTACATTGATCCCAAGGTATGACAACAGGGAGGGTTGGAAGTGAAGGAGTCAGATCTTGGATCATGTCCCAATTTTCGGTGTTAAGTGGAGGGATCTTTAGATGTTCATAGACTGCCTCCAAGTCTGTAAAAGACGATATAGCAAAGTGGGGGCCCTCATACAGAAAAGAAAAACCAAATGGGAAGATCCATCTGTATAAGATCTTGTTAGATCGCCGCCAATCAGTTAGAGGTTTTAAGGCTCACTGTTTCTTCAATGTGGATTGGGCTACATCTTGGAACATGGTGATGAGGTCCCCTGTCCCAATTCAGGGAAGTAGAGCTGCGTGCATTAGCAAAAACAGCCTCCTCACCTGTGCAAGAATTTGAAAATTACATCTTGCGGTAGTTCCGATGGCCGCGTTTTTTTTGCCTCAAGGCTCTGTACGCCCTCTCCAGAATCACTTCATGTACCAAGTCGGGGAGCAGTAACGACAGGCATATTTGGACCACAGTATTAGGTATGTCACTTAGGGTTATAGTTTCAGGGATACGTCTTAGGTGTAAGTTATTCCGCCTTCTGCGGTTCTCCTGGTCCTCTAGAGCAGTATGTAATATGTTGATATGGGTCTGACAGGAGGTTAGGCTTTAAACAACCACTGTTTGCTGTTGAATAATGGCAGATTTGGTCTTCCAGGGATTCGATCCTGCAGCCTATATGCCAGACATCTTGCTTAATAACTGAGAGGTCAGTGCTAAACTGCTCAAGGGCAGCAGCGAGGAAGGATGACAGAGTGTCTCTTAAGAAGGCTCTGGATATAGGGAGGCCATCTGATTCAGGGAGATCTTCCCTACCGTGAGGTGAAGCAGGGTTCTCAAAGGCCTTGGGTCCGGCAGCGCGAGGAGTGGCGGGCGCCATCTTGGTTTCTCGCGCCACATAGGAGGTGGCAGATTTCTGTATAAATTTCTCCATTTCCTCACTGAGTGAGGTATTTTTAGTTGGCCCTGGGGTATCCCTGGCTTTAGCTCCACCAAACTTGACTATTTTGAGTCCAACAAGCGAAGTGAAACAGGCTGTAAGGGTTTTGTCTGTGACAGAGCAAGGTTTCAGGCAGCCATCTCTGTCTGGCGCAAGATCCTCCCCCCATCCTTTAACTTTTTTCACATTTTGTTATGTTGTGGCCTTATGCTAAGATAAAAATCAAGTTTTCCCCCATCAATCTGCACTAGTGATGAGCGAGCATGCTCTGCCTAATACCGCTACGGCTCGAGCGTTGCTGTGGTCAGTATATGTTTCGCGGATTGCAAGCAGCCAATAAAGGTGCAGGTAAGTACTGCCCTCACTGTAATGCCAGTAGCCATGTTGGCTGCTGGCATTACAGTGATTGGCTGGCCGAAACGCGTCATCAGGTGCTATATAGCACCCAATGACGCATGTTCGGCTCAGACGTAGACAGGGAGAGCAGAGCGTAGGAAGGGAAAGACAGAGAAGGGAGCGAAATTTAACAGATTTGATCAGAAACAAGATTTGCAAAGATCCAAATGTCCTTTTAAGGACAACAGTGTGTGTGTGTGTGTGTGTGCGTTTTACCTTTGTACCTATTAGTGACATATAGTGTACATCATCCACAGACTGTGTCTTTAATAATCTGGCTCACATCTAGTGACCGTAGGGTGTGTAAAAAATACAGTACTACATCAGCAAAAAGTGTCTGTAGCGTGAATTTCATCAATCTGGGTCTAATAGTGTCGATATTCTGTGGATTTATGTGACATACTGTCCGGCATCCCCAAACAGTTTCTGTATTTTAAATTACATTAATCTGGGCATAATATACTGTCCATATTCTGGGGGTTTATGTGACATTAAGTGTCTGGCATCCGAAAATAGTTTCTGTATTTAAAATTACATTAATCTGGGTCTAATATAGTGTCCATATTCTGTGGTTTTACGGGACATATACTGTCCATCATCCGAAAAGAGTGTCTGATGTGCAAATCTGAATAATCTGGGCCTAATCTAGTGTCAAATACAGTTCCACATGTGAAAACAGTGTGTTTTGTGGAAATGTAAATTATTTGTGCAACATTTAGTGTCCATAGCATGTGGCTCACTGTGTCAAATACTGTACCACATGTGAAAACAGTGTATTTTGGGGAAATGTACAATATTTGTGCAACATTTAATGACCAAAGCGTGTGCCTCTCTGTGTCAAATACTGTACCACAGTGGAAAACAGTGTATTTTGGGGAAATGTACATTATTTGTGCAACATTTAGTGTCCACAGCGTGTGCTTCTCTGTGTCAAATACTGTACCACAGGTGAAAACAGTGTATTTTGGGGAAATGTACATTGTTTGTGCAACATTTAGTGTCCACAGCGTGTGCTTCTCTGTGTCAAATACTGTACCACAGGTGAAAACTGTGTATTTTGGGGAAATGTACATTATTTGTGCAACATCTAGTGTGTGTGCATGTCATACATATCAGTGACATATACTGTACTTTATCCAAAGACGGTGTATGCTACTCTGTGACATTATCAGGGCTACATCTCTTGTGTAAAGTGTGCGCATCCCAAATACCTGTTTTAATTTATTGGCACATACAGTTAAAAATCCTACGCTACTGTACGTGTGACATACTTTTAAGCATATATAACATTTAATATTAAGAATAAGGCCAGTAAGGGACATGCAAGTGTCTGTGATGCTGATGGTGCACGCAGAGGCCGTGGCCCTGGGCACAATGAAACTGAGTAAAAGAATGTAGCTGAGGGCCTACAGGTGCGCTAACCCTCTAAAACAGTGATGTCGATGGCGAACCTTTTAGAGAGTGAGTGCCAAAACTGCAACCCAAAACCCACTTATTTATCGCAAAGTGCCCAGATGGTCATTTACCCTGAATACTACAGTCCAATATAGTATATCTTCCATGTTCCTTATCATTTAGCTATAGCTGTAGAGTGGCAGTTCATTGCACGTGTCCTGTTTGGACACCCAGTAGTTGTAAGGCACAGAGGGATCACTGAGGACGCTGACACGGTCTGCTATGTACTCCTTCACCATCTAACACATTTTTTTCCATCCTTGTGACACTGGGCCGTGCATCAAGGGGGTGTCATGAAACTGTCCCAGGCCTTGGTGAGTGTTGTCCTGCCTCTGTTTTAATTGGTGTGTGTTCCCCTCACCTTTCCTCCTGGGTTGCCCAAAGAACTACATACTCTGCCGCCAGCGTTCTCAGATGTAAATTTATTGAGCAGTTTTTAAAGAAAGACCTTCTGGTATTGCACCATTTTGCTAGTCCTTTCCACCACAGGAATTAGAGATGAGAAGTTCTCTTTGTAGAGGGGGTCGAGAAGGGTGAACCGAACAACCAGTAATCGCTGTTGTGCAAAATGCGTAGAATGTAAGGGTGACAGGAAAGGCAGCATAACATAAAGTCAGCCATGTGTTTCAAAGTCCCAATAGACAAGGCTTTGCTGTCCTCATCAAGAGGATGACTCTAAATCTCCTTATCCTCTTCCTCCTCTCCTGCCCATCTATGCTGAACAGATGGAATAAACCTGCTATGGTTACTACCCTCTGTAGCGGAGGTAACCATCTCTTGCTCCTCCTCCTCATCATCATCATCTAATTCAGAGTGACAAGAAGAACTGAGGGTGGTCCGGCTATCATCCTGTGTAATGTCTTACACCTAGTTCCACCTTTCCACATGTAAAGCGTCCGCCTTCATTGTCAGCAGCCAGCGTTCCAGTAGACACATAAGTGGGATGGTTAGGCTAATAATAGCGGCATCACCACTTACCATCTGTGTTTATCCTTCAAAGTTGCATAAAACCTCACAGAGATCAGACATACTAGACCATGTTGCAGCTGGTATTCCACTACTGCCTTCTGCTGCTCACAAAGCATGGCCAACATGTGTAATGTGGAATTCCAAAGCGTGCTCACGTCACACAACAGTCGGTTAGCTGGCAAATACAAGCGCTGCAGCAGCATTGCCAGACCATCTGCAGCTGTAGATTACTTTCTGAAATGGGCACACACACGGCGCACCCTCACCAGTAGCTCAGGCAAATTGGGTTAGGTTTGGAGAAAATTGAGAACATGTGGGCTAGGCATGGTATAGCCGGATCCCGGACATTAAGGAGAGATCCACATGGACATATCAGCATTTGTCCCATTTAAAAGTTTGCCTTCTTTGCTGGGCAGAGGTTTTGTTTTGCCCAGTGATTAAGATTCTATTATTAGGACAGGTTTTTGAAGGACAATTTCCCGACGTTTTGCTGTGGTCACTGGGCAGAGTTGTCATTCTGCCCAGTGAGGGCCATGCTTGCCTGAGGGCTGGCCTTGTTATGTTCCAGTGTTTGAGTTGTTAAGCCTGACTCTGACACCTGACCCTGATACCTGACCCTGACACCTGACCCTGACACCTGACCCTGACACCTGACTCTGACACCTGACCCTGACACCTGAGTTTCAATTATGCTCTTCATAGGTCAGGGTCAAAGTAAGAATGAGTTATAGATATCCAGTGTATTTGTATGCAAAATCACATAGATGAATAAAATCCCAGGCTAACACTAAGCAAGCTTATAGCTCAGTGGTAGTGATGAGCGGCAGGTGCTATATTCGATTTCGACGAAATTCGCGAATATTCGAATGAATATTCGTTTCATATTCGTCGAAATCGAATATTCGTCATTTTTCTAGTTATCGCGATTAACATGCGATTTAAATAATCGCCTATTGCGATTTTTAACTTAAGGCTACTTTCCTATTGGTTTCATATCTAGAATTATCGAGGATGACGAATATGACGAATGTATTCGTCATATTCCTCAAAACGAAGATAACGAAGTATTCTACATCTTCGTTTTAGCAACCTATTCGTCAACTTCGCTAAGTCTAGCAATCAAATAGGAAGGTTGACTATAGAGACAGCTATGTTAAATTCGCTATGCGATTTTTTTTTATAAATAGAATAATTATAATAATTTTATCAAGTAATATAATTATTGTATAAAAAAAAAAATCGCATAGCGAATTTAACACAGCTGTCTGGTAAGTCAACCTTCCTATTTGATTGCTAGAATTAGCTGAATAGCGAAGTTGACGAATAGGTTGCTAAAACGAAGATGTAGAATACTTCGTTATCTTCGTTTTGAGGAATATGACGAATACATTCGTCATATTCGCTATTCGCTAATTCTACCAAGCCAACCATAACTTCCGTGCTCATGGAGCGTCCCCATCACCATGGGAACATCTCCATATACTAAAATGTACTGTCGGATTTGAGGAATTATGTTTAAATCGCAATGCGATATCAAGTTATATTAATCGCATTGCGATTTCAACTTAGAGCTGGGTTTATAATGGGTCAGCTTGCTAGAATTAACGAAGTTAACGAATATGGTCATGAGTATTCTAAGTTAGAATATTCACAAATATTCGAAAAACTAATTTATAGTATTATAGCGAATATATTCGTATTGTATAATATTCGTCTTTTTCGCACCATCGGATCTGAGTAAAATACTGAAAACTCATATCCGATAGTATATTCTAACCACCCGGCATTCCCATGGTGACGGCCGGGACGCTTGTCGGGGCGTAGTTTGTCGACGGCAAATAACTAGGACGAATATTTGAAAATACGAATATATTCAATGTACTATGTATTTGTTCGTGAGAGTACAACGGTTTTCGTTAGAAGTCGTGTGTGCGATTATTCGCTATATCTATACGAATTTTTATTTTCCCCAATATGAACAGCACTGTTTGTGTGACAGTTAAAAGTAGATATAGTATACTATTTGAATATTTGCACTCAATACATTACATTATTCCTTATATCATCTACCGGCACAGGGTGTACTGATCCTGTGTAGGTCACACTACAATAAGGGCTCGTTCACACGACCGTATGTCTTTTTCAGTGTTTTGCGGGCTGTATTTCGCGTATCCGTTTTTCCGTTTTTTGTTTCAGTAGTGTTTCCGTTTCTTTTTCGTTTTTCCGTTCCGTTTTTCCGTATGGCAAATACAGTATACAGTAATTACATAAAAAATATTGTGCTGGGCATAAGATTTTCAATAGATGGTTCCGCAAAAATGGAACAGATACGGAAGACATACGGATGTGTTTCCGTATGAATTCCTTTTTTTTTTTTTGCGAACCCATTAACTTGAATGGAGCCATAGAACGTGATTTGCAAGCAATAATAGAACATGTTCAATCTTTCAACGGAATGGAAAAACGGAAATACAGAAATGGAATGCACACGGAACACATTCCGTTTTTTGTGGAAACATTGAAATGAATGGTTCCGTATACGGACCGTATACGGAACACAAAAACCGTCCCGTATACGGAATGCAAAAACGTTCGTGTGAACGAGCCCTAAATGCTATAAAAGCTGCTGTCTGTGTTGTGTTGTACTTTTACACTTGCGGCAGGACGGATCCGACAGGCTGTTCACCCTGTCGGATTCGTCCTTCCGCTATGTCACCGTGCCGCCGGACTGCCGCTCCGTCCCCAATACACCCAGGTCGTCAAAAATAACCAATTAACCTTAATAGCGTGGAAACTTGACGGTGATTGGTTCACAGGACCATGGGAACTCTCATATCATTGGCTGAATCTTCCATATACATTGAATGGAGCCAATTTTCTTATGAGTTATCATACCGGTATGCTGCCGCGGACTAAAAGTACTGCATGTCTGACTTTTTATTTAATAATAAGTGTATATTTACTTCTCACTGGTCACATAAAGCAGAGTTTGAACAATACAGAAACTGACTGTTACTGCTATTTGGATTAAATATAGGCCTCACACACTGTCTAGAAATAAGTGTAAAAAATATAACAAAGGGCGTACTGCAAACTTTCTTAACCTGGGGTGGGGCAGCAAACCTAGTGTGTAATGGGAAACCAGAAGAACAAAGGCTCTTTACAAAGACTGATTAACATTCGGTCTGGCCTCTATAAGGGTGGATTCACACCAGAGTTAGGGCTCATTCAGACGACAGTATTTTGCGTTCAGTATACTGACCTTTTTCAAAGCTCAAGATACTGAACATATACTGAACCATTCATTTCAATGGGTCAGCAAAAATACTGAAGTGTCTCCGTGTGGTTCCGTTTCCGTTTGTTCACTATTTCCATTCCGTTTAAATATGGAACCTGTCCTATACTTGTCCGCAAAACGGATTCCATGGCTCAATTCAAGTCAATGGGTCCGCAAAAACGTACCACATACGGAAATGCATCCGTATGTCTTCCGTATCCGTTCCGTTTTTACTGAACCATTCAATGCAAATTTTAAGCCCAGCCCAATTTTTTCTATGTTATTACTGTATACTGTATATGCCATACGGAAAAACGGAACGGAAAAACAGAACCAAAACGGAAACACTACTGAAACAAAAAACGGAAACACGGATCAGTAAAAACGGTCAGCAAAACACTGAAAACACCATACTGTCGTCTGAATGAGCCCTTATGGGTTCCGTTATGACTTTCCTTTATAACATGGTTATAACGGAAAATAACGCAATGCCCAGATAGAATGCAAAACGGAAGGCTTTATAGGCATTCCGCTTTTGCATTCCGTTATAATAGAAGTCTATGGGAAATCATAACGGATCCGTCAAACAATGAATGAATGAATGAACAATGAATGGAGAATGTGGGGATGGGTGCGCTCATTGTACAGAACCTGGGTTAATCAAACTTCAATGCCATAGTCTTTGAATTCTGTCCCGTCAGTCTACAGTCTATTCTGTCTACTGCTATAGAGAGAGAGACATTTTAGGTTGAAACAGAGGAGTCTAAAATGTATTTACCCAATTAAAATATATATAAAAAATGTTTTTAACTATAATTATAAAGTCCTGATTGTAAAATCCACACCAATTGTACTAATGTAACTTTACAGCCCAAGAATGAAATCAACCTCATTACAAGAGAGCTCTTACCCACTGCAACGAGCCCTGCACCAGTTTTAGTGGGTTGTGAACAAGCAGTGTGTCCAATTCACTGACAGCAAGCAGAGATGTAAATAAACTGCAAGTACTGCAACATGTTGCCGTTTATTTTTAGTGGCCTTACAACACAATTATAAAATTACAACGTAATATAACATAAAAAAAAAATAAAAATGGCCTCTAGGGCAACTTTCTTAGTTGAGAAAATAGTTCTTCCATTTTTTTCACGCGGATATCTTGTTTTTGGTCCATTTCACGGATTTTCAAATTAACTTGATACTGCAGCTTTTTAAATCAATCATATCAAGTCTGTGTTCGGCCTTCATTTCTTCAAAATGTTTGATGCACTTTTTAATACTGAAAATTAAAAAAAAAAAAAAAAAAGCAGTTCAGTTTACTGTAATTCCAAGACAATTATTGCATTGTGTGCAGTATGTGTTTAACCGCCTCAGCCCCCTAGCTTAAACACTACTTTCACCGTTTCTGCACTACACTACACAATTCTGCACTACACTACTTTCCTTATATTGGGCATACGGGTAATGAAATTTTTTTCCGTTCAGCCTCCGGGCTGAAAGAAAAATGAACGGCACAGATTTCCTCATTCGCATCGATCAATGTGGATGAAAAAATCTCTGCCAAAAATGTTAAAAAAAAAAAAAAAAGAGGGGAAAGGACATAGGAGTGCTTGTGAGTAAAGCTGCGATCGCTAATAAAGATCCAAAAACTCAAAAGTGATCTTTATAGCGCCGCAGCGATTTTACGGTGTTTTTGCAGTGATCAGAAAAAAAATATTGCGATGACGCTATTTCATTTCTATGGGGACAGACTTTGTCCCGCTCGGATCCGGAATTGCGGATCCGCACTTCTGGGTCCGCACTTCCGTCCGCAAAAATATTGAACATGTCCTATTCTTGTCCGCAAAATGCGGAAAGCACATTGCCGGTGTCCGTGCATTGCAGCGCTGGAGAAGCAGGGTGGTGGGGGATCGTGGGATGCTTGGGAATATGTTATGTATACCGAATTATAGGAATGTGTGCACATATTTACCCTCCTGGTGGGGGTGTAGACCACCTGGCTCTCCTCCTCTTCTGCAGCTGGGGGTCTGAATCCTGGGTTTGGGAGGGTCCGGCTTCCTCCCCTCAACCGCCACTATTACAGCAACATCATGTGAAGGTCCAGGCCGCTCTGGATCCGCCTGCTCCTCCACTAACTCCTCCTCTTCCTCCATGGAGTCCTCTGGCTCCTCCACCACCTCCTCCTCTTCCTCCATGGAGTCCTCTGGCTCCTCCACCACCTCCTCCTCTTCCTCCATGGAGTCCTCTGGCTCCTTCACCACCTCCTCCTCTTCCTCCATGGAGTCCTCTGGCTCCTCCTCAACCACCTGTTTAGGTTTGCGAATTTTTACTTTTGGAACGGCTTGACCTGTAATTACACATTTTTAAGAATTAAGTTAAACTAATCAGATATCATAACAAAGTTAAAGATCCAGAAATTGCTATATGGAGGGATCTGCATGGGATTATGAATATCCCAACGGTGGATCTGCCTCATTTTGGGTTGAAATAACATGCATTCAAAAAATGCGTAAAGCAATTTTACATTTTTTTTTACAAGATAGCGCAATGAGTTAAGACATTTCAGTTAAGAGGTTGTGTTAACTCTGCTACATCTGTACTGATTGCTAAGCAGCTGAACTGAATATATACATTACAGAGTGTTATAGAGAGAAATACAAAAGTCATGTAAGCACACTAAGCAATCATTTTACCTGGGCATAATGTGTTGCTCATATTTGCGATTCTTGTGGGATGGTGTCTTTTAAGGTCACACCACTTCTTTTGAAGTGCCCTCTTGCTGTGACTCAGTTGAAAAGTTTGCCACAGCTCATAACGGAGTGCCCTCACTATGGCATTTTTTCCATCCTCTTCCTGGTGCGGTCATATCCACGAACCAACATGCGCTGTAGAATAAAGATATAAGCATGTAATCACAATGTTTGACTAATCAATTGTTACAACGCGGTCCTCAACTAAACAGCAAAAATGTCCATCTTCATGGATTTAACTATATGCCATATATGCCAAAGAGACATGTGAATAAGGCTTAACTCATGATGGAACTTCTGGCAGCTGCTGGATAACTGTTTTTGCACATTATTCAAATTTGTTGGAAAGCCCTGAGGTGCAGTACAGTATACAGTATAGTATACTGTATCTACTTTTAACTGTCACACAAACAAACTGACGGGACAGAATTCAAAGACTATGGCATTGAAGTTTGATTAACCCAGGTTCTGTACAATGAGCGCACCCATCCCCACATTCTCCATTCATTGTTCTCCAAGAAAACCACTGTACAAACAAAGGACATACTGCATATACAGTAGTTGTACTTTCTTTTGCTAGGGTTGGGCAGTGAGCCTCTTGCCTTTTAACCCCTTAAGGTCACGGCTCTATTTCACCTTAAGGACCAGGCCATTTTGTGCAAATCTGACCAGTGTCACTTTAAATGGTGATAACTTTAAAACACTTTGACTTATCCAGTCTTATCCATTACTTTTTATGTTATTTTTTTATTTTTTGGGTGATTGTCTTAGGTACAGTAGGGGCTCATTTCTATGGAGCCAGGGCTGCGTGAAAACGTAGAATATAGAACATGCTGCGTTTTTCACGCAACGCAGAACTGATGCGTGAAAAACGCTCATGTACACAGCCCCATAGAAATGAATGGGTCAGGATTCAGTGCGGGTGCTATGCGCTCACGTCACGCATTGCACCCGCGCGAAAACTCGCTCGTGTGAAAGGGGCCTAAGATAAAATATATATTATAGAGGCCAGACCGAATGTTAATCAGTCTTTGTAAAGAGCCTTTGTTCTTCTGGTTTCCCATTACACACTAGGTTTGCTGCCCCACCCCAGGTTAAGAAAGTTTGCAGTACGCCCTTTGTTATATTTTTTACACTTATTTCTAGACAGTGTGTGAGGCCTATATTTAATCCAAATAGCAGTAACAGTCAGTTTCTGTATTGTTCAAACTCTGCTTTATGTGACCAGTGAGAAGTAAATATACACTTATTATTAAATAAAAAGTCAGACATGCAGTACTTTTAGTCCGGCGATCTCTCGCTGTGCACTGCCATGCTGCGCCATAGCTCTGGCCCCCGCCTCAGCAACACTTTAGCCAGTAAGCCAATAAAATAGAAACAGAGTGTAAAGTGTAAAAGTACAACACAGACAGCAGCTTTTATAGCGTTTAGGGCTCGTTCACACAAACGTTTTTTGCGTTCTGTATACGGGACGGTTTTTGTGTTCCGTATACGGTCCGTATACGGAACCATTCATTTCAATGTTTCCGCAAAAAAAACGGAATGTGTTCCGTATGCATTCCATTTCCGTATTTCCGTTTTTCCATTCCGTTAAAAGATAGAACATGTTCTATTATTGCTCGCAAATCACGTTCTATGGCTCCATTCAAGTTAATGGGTTCGCAAAAAAAAAAAAAAGGAATTCATACGGAAACACATCCGTATGTCTTCCATATCTGTTCCATTTTTACGGAACCATCTATTGAAAATCTTATGCCCAGCCCAATTTTTTTATGTAATTACTGTATACTGTTTATGCCATACGGAAAACGGAACGGAAAAACGAAAAGAAACACTACTGAAACAAAAACGGAAAAACGGATACACGAAATACGGCCCGCAAAACACTGAAAAAGACATACGATTGTGTGAACGAGCCCTTATTGTAGTGTGACCTATGCAGGATCAGTACACCCTGTGCCGGTAGATGATATAAGGAATAATGTAATGTATTGAGTGCAAATATTCAAATAGTATACTATATCTACTTTTAACTGTCACACAAACAGTGCTGTTCATATTGGGGAAAATAAAAATTTGTATAGCTAATAATCGCACACACAAACTTTTTAAACACTACAAAAAGTACAAATTGTTCTTTCAAGCATGCAACATGTTAAAAAAATATATGGCTTAAATGCAATGTTACTTACTGTTATCAGGATTTCTTCTTCTTCGGGTTTGAAGGAATTATGCACCATTTTTTCGAATATCTGATGAGATTCTTCAATGGCCGACTTCAAACGAAAACCGTTGTACTCTCGCGAACTTACATACTAAATCATGTGATCGTGTACTGAATGCGATCATTTGCCTCCCGATTTTCAAATAAAAATGTGAATTCAATCTTAACATTGGATTTGGACTAGTATGAAAGACGATGACGAATATTCTAAAAACGAATACATAGTACGATATCGAATATATTCGTATTTTAGAATATTCGCTTTAGTTATTTGCCAGTCGACAGACTACGCCCGACAAGCGTCCCGGGCGTCACCATGGGAACACCGGTGTGTAGAATATACCATCTGATATGAGTTTTCAGTATTTTACTCAGATCCGACAGTGCGAAAAAGAATATTATAAAATACGAATATATTTTATACGAATTTTCGCATACGAATTTTCGTTATTCGAATATTCGCGCTCAACACTATTCGTTATTCTTCTAGCCTATGTAAGATAAGTTAGATAGCAGTGCTAAGTTGTAATCGCAATGCGATTAATATAACTTGAATTAATCGCATTGCGATTTCAACGTAATTCCTCAAATCCGACAGTACATTTTAGTATATGGAGACGTTCCCATGGATGGGGACGCTCCATGAGCACGGAAGTCGGCAGAAGCAGCAACGGGCACTGACTAGAGCAGCCAGGAAGCCTGGAATCCTCAGGACAGGTAAGAACTACTTTTGGGAAGTGGGAAAGAAAAAAATATAACTAAAAAAAAAAAAAAAACGAATATTCGAAATAGCGAATTTATAGCGCTATATTCGAAATATTCGCGAATTAGCGAAGTGCCAATATTCGCTAAAAAAATTCGCTTTTCGAATATTCGCGCTCAACACTACTCAGTGGTAGTGGACTTGTCTTGACTCCAGTGGGCTTGGGTTCAAGACTAGTGTTGAGCGAACAGTTCGAGAATAGTTCAGGTTCGTACCGAATTTTGGGGTGTCCGGAACCCGGACATTTTCAAAAAAGTTCGGGTTCGGTGTTCGTCGATTACTTCCCGCTTTCTGAAGGGCTGCACAGCAGCCAATCAGCTAGCGTTTTACTTCTTGCCCTAAGAGCCCATCACAGCCATGCCTACTAATGGCATGGCTGTGATTGGCCAAGTGCAGCATGTGACCCAGCCTCTATTTAAGCTGGAGTCACGTAGCGTCGCACGTCACACTGCTCTGATTAGTGTAGGGAGAGGACGCAGCTTCTGTCAGGGCGAGATTAGGCAGGTTAAAGTCAGCAACAGCACCTAATGAACGGATCAATTTACAGCTGAGAATCATTGAACTTCTGCTAGTTACTTGCTCGCTGGTTTTTAGGCTGCACAGAGCGTTTTTCTGTCACTTATTTTCTGGGTTGATCGGCGGCCATTTTGTGACTTGTGGTGCGCCAGAAGAAGCTGCCACCAAGTCCATCAATCCATCAATACTAGTTTTTTTTTTTTTGCTATATCCTACATCAGGGGCTTGGCTGTGCTAATTGTCACCCCTAGAAACTCAGGAAAGAAATTTCGATATTTTATTAAGGGGTTAAATACAATTGCCCAAATACCAATCCCCTAAATCTGGTGTTCCAGCTTTGGTTAGACAAGTATAATACTGTCTGCTGTCTGGCAAAGGATAGATTATTTTCTGGGTTAAATTCAATTGCCAAAATAGCAATACCATAAATCAGTGGTTTCAGCTGTGGCTGGCAAAATAGAATAGTGTCCGAGGTAACGCACACACGTACAGACGCACGTACACGATTCTTGAATAGTTGTATTATCGCGATAATAAAACTAACAGTGTAAAGTTGACTGTATTGCTCTAAGTTATATTCGCGTACGAATGTAACTTCTATTACAGAACACCAATACTAAAACTGACTAAGAGACAGCTTTAAGTTCTATTCGAACGCGATTGCAACTTTGGAACTTAAAGTGGTGTACAATTTTAAAAGTTGAGTACTAAAAAGTTGGAATCGCAATGCGATTCTTATGTATTTGCTTAATCACATTGCGATTACAACTTTGAGCTACCGATCACCATGGGAACGCCTCCTCCAGTAGAATGTACTGTCGGATGTGAGAATTAAGTTGAAAACGCAATGCGATTATTATATATCTGCTTAATCGCATTGCCGTTTCAACTTAGCATTGCTAAATAATTCCATCCATATTCGTTAACTTTCTGACTCAGTAAGTTAAAGATATGGATGGAATTATTTAGCAATGCTAAGTTGAAATCGCAATGCGATTAAGCAAATATATAAGAATCGCATTGCGATTTCAACTTAATTCTCAGATCCGACAGTACATTCTACTGGAGGAGGCGTTCCCATGGTGATCGTTAGCTCAAAGTTGTAATCGCAATGCGTTTATTGCGGTATATTATCCCTCTGGGTGTCTTTTACAGCCTTTTTAGTACCCAAAAGTTCGGGTCCCCATTGACTTCTATGGGGTTCGGGTTCGGGATGAAGTTCGGGTTGAGTTCGGATCACGAACCGGACATTTTCCGGAAGTTCGGCCGAACCTCTCGAACCCGAACATCCAGGTGTTCGCTCATCTCTATTCAAGACCCCTTTCAGCCTTTAAAAAAATTTAACTGTTTTATTAAGCCCTAGATATGAGGCAAATTCAAGTCATTTGTGACGCTGATATCTGACTACTGACCTAAAAGTCAGGCGTCAGCCTCGCTCCTAATTTTAGGTTCATTCTACTTTTCATATACTGGATGGCATAGATGAATAAAATGCCATGTTAGCACTAACCAAGCTTATAGCTCAGTGCTAATGCACTTGTCTTGAGTCTAGTGGGTCTGGGTTCAAGACTCCTTTCAGCCTTCAAACTATTTAACATTTTATTAAGCCCTAGATATGAGGCAAATTCAAGTCATGTGTGACGCGGAGCTAAGCTAAGCTATGATCTATGCGCCGGGGGGACCTTTGACGTCATGAAGGAGCACCCGGCGGCTGCAGCGCAGGTAAGTGCACTGCTGTGGAGTACTTACCATGGCAACCAGGACTTCAGTAGCATTCTGGCTACCATGGTAACCGATCGGAGCCCCAGCTTACACTAGCACTTTATTGGGCATTAATACCGGATCTGGCGTTACAGCAAGTCCTCCGGATTTTTTGCAGGAGGAAAATGCACAGCATGCTGCGGATTTTTCTCCGGCTAAAAAACTTTTGGGTACTGAACGGATGACATCCTGATGCATCCTGAATGGATTTCTCTCCATTCAGAATGCATTAGGATATTCCTGATCAGTAGTTTTCTGGCATAGAGCCCCGAGGACGGAACTCTATGCCGGAAAACAAAAAGGCTAGTGTAAGGTACCCTTAGGTCAGTAGTCATCAGCGTCACACATGACTTGAATTTGCCTTATATCTAGGGGTAGTAAAATGTTAAAATTTTTAAAGGCCAAAAAGAGACTTGAATTCAGGCCCACTAGACTTGAGACAAGTGCTTTAGCACTGAGCTATAAGCTTGGTTAGTTTTAACATGCCATTTTATTCATTTATGCCAGGCATGCTCAAGCTGTGGCCCTCCAGCTGTTGCAAAACTACAACTCCCAGCATGCCTGAACAGCTTACAGCTATCAGCCTACAGCTGGGAACTGTGGGAGTTGTAGTTTTAGAACAGCTGGAGGGCCACAGGTTGAGCATCCCTGATCTATGCCATTCAGTATATGAAAAGTAGAATGAACCTAAAATTAAGAGTGAGGCTGACGCCTGACTTTTAGGTCAGTAGTCAGATATCAGCATTTTAAAGGCTGAAAGGGGTCTTGAACCCAAGCCCACTGGAGTCAAGACAAGTACACTACCACTAAGCTATACGCTTGCTTAGTGTTAGCCTGGGATTTTATTAATCTATGTGATTTTGCATACAAATACATAGTATATCTATAACTCATTCTCACTTTGACCATGACCTATAAGGAGCATAATTTAAACTCAGTTGTCAGGGAACTCATTCTCACTTTGACCCTGACCTATGAAGAGCATAATTCAAACTCAGTTGTCAGGGTCAGGTGTCAGGAGTCAGGTGTCAGGGTCAGGTGTCAGAGTCAGGTGTCAGAGTCAGGTATCAGGGTCAGGTATCAGGGTCAGGTGTTAGAGTCAGGTGTCAGAGTCAGGTTTCAGGGTCAGGTGTCACACTGGCATTATTTTGATACTTGACTATGATATCTGACCATGTCCTAAAATGAACACTGTACCTTATACCCTGCCACAGCTCTGCTTGTCACCCAAGCAAATGAGTTTCAGCACGGCTTGTTGCCACTTCCTCACTGCCGTGCTACACTGCTTCCAGCTACTGACTGATGGTTGACTGCTGCTGCAAGATGAGAATTCTGAGTTTGCAGTGGAGGAGGAGCTGGAGATGGAGGAGGAGAAGGGGGGATCGCAGTCACTAATGTAGGTGGTGGCAGAAATCCTGATGGACGTAGGGCCCGCAATCCTTGGCGTCGGTAGCACCTGTGCCATCCCAGGGTACGACTCGCTACCGGCCTCCACAAGGTTCATCAATTGTGCCGCCATGGAAATGTATTGTCCCTGGCCAAAAGCACTTGTCCATGTGTACGTCGTTAAGTGGACCTTCACAATAACTGCATTGGTCATGGCACGGGTGATGTTACGTAACACAATTGCCGGTGTAATGCGGGGATGGCATACAGAGAAAAATAATGGCGGCTGGGGACTGATTAACGAAGGACGGCCACCACCATGAGGCTGAAAAAAGCCTCAGTGTCCACAAGCCTAAATGAAAACATTTCCAGGGCCATAAATTTTAAAAAGTGCGCATTTAGTGCTATGGCCTGTGGGTGGGTGGCTGGGTATTTGTGCTTACATTCAAAGGCCTGGAGTAAGGACATCTGTACACTGTGCTTGGACACAGAAGTGGGTGTGCTAGGTGACGGTGCTTGCGAAGGCCCAGCTGCAGGGCGGGAGTTATCCAGGCCTGTGTCTAGGACAGAGGATTGGCCAGCACGTAACACAGGGGAGGAAGAGAAGGCAGTGGTGTGACCCACAGACACTGATTGTGGACCTAGGGGTTTTGGCCACCTGTTAGGGTGCTTTGATACCACGTGAAGGATCATGCTGGTGGTGGTGAGGTTGCTAGTGTTCACAACCCCTACTCATTTTGCCTCCAGTGTACTGTCTTCCCTTATTATGTTCCCGTATTTGAATTTTTATTGATAAGGTTTGAGTTAGAGTTAATGAATAGGATGTTAGATATGCTATGGTTATTTGTTTATTTATGAGTTCTTATTTTTGTATAGCACAATTTACAGTTAGCAAATTACAATTCTTTTATCGTCCCCACTTTCCTCAAAAAAGCGCCAGATTGCGGAACACCTACCCCTTGGCAAGGGAGATTTCTGCAGGGGGGAATAGTGGTGGGCCTATTTGGTGTGACCTGCCTTCTCCCTTTTACCACCCCACAGTCTCTTCAAGCCTGTTGCGGTGCTATGACTCCCTCCACCTCTGTTCTCACTTGGCTTGCCACCTTTCCAGGTTGTGTCAGTGATGTCATCGTCCCCCATCTCCTCTTCCACATCCTCTTTCTGGTCACCTTTCTGACTTGTGTTGACCTAACAAGACCCTCACTCATTGACAACTGTGTCTCACATGCATCATCCACCTCGTGAAACACTAATTGCCATTCCCCACCGTCATCTTCTTCTGACTGTGGATGCTGAAGAGTTTGGGGATCAGTGCACAAGATGTCCTTCCTCATGTCCCTCACCTACAATCTTTTACAGGGAAATCAAAAAATATTGTTAAAATTTCAATACATTTTTTTCATAGCCGGTGCTGGCTGCCATTCCATGCTCTAACTCTGCAATGTAACATTACCGCAATCAAAAAATATTCACAAATTCCTATAAAAAAATTTCGGAGCCGGTGCTGACCGCCATTCCCTGCATTAACTCTGCAATGTAAAATTTCCGCATTTAAAAAATATTGTTAAAATTTCTATAATATTTTATCATGACCAGTGTTTTTGATAATATCTCTACAATGTCCTTGCACTGGCAGATGGGGGTGACATAACTCCTTAGCACGGAGGAATCTCGTTGGTTATCGGAATGAACCACACAAATCGTCTTGATCCACCCGCTCACAGCTGCCATGCTACAACACCCACAGAAACGAGAAAGAGTTATCAATCTGTCAATTCTTTCAGTGTCCAGGCCGGGTGAGGTTTCCCACGTGGAATCAAATAAAGCTGCATGCCCTTCCGTCAATTAGTTTAATTTTCAGCTTTTCAACCATACTCCCCTTGGAACCCAAAGACTTTGGTTTCCAGGAAAATTCTTGGCGTGTAATGGGAATGACGCCGCCGGATCGTGTGTCTGATCATTTTCAAACCAGGCTACAAATTTCATCTTAGATTAATGAAAACATTCTTGGCAAATGCTTTCAGTGTGGTTCTTCTGGCACCAGTCAAATACAACGCAATACTGATACCTCTGGCCGTCCACCTTAATCATGGCCCCAATTCTGGAAAAAAACTAAATTTTTGGCAGCACTTGCACTTTACATACAATTGGATATACAGGAAAGAATGTTTCCTAAAAATTTTTCCTGTAAAATTGATTTTTTAGGGGGGTTTTGGGAGTGTATTTGTCAGTAAGTAAAACATACATGCGACAACATGGTTCCCAGCAGCAACTTGGGAGTCCAAGATGTATCCAGACATTGTCCCCATGCTGTTCCAGGTCCATTTCGGTGGTGTTTCTGTCACTTTCTGACCTTTTCCAATGGACCAGGCACCCTCTCCCCTTCAGAGCAGGGGGTGCCTGGTTGTTTCCCATTGACTTCCATTATACTCGGGTGCTCGGCCGAGCACATGAACATAGCAATGTGTTCGGCCCGAACACCCGAATACTTTGGTGCTCGCTCATCACTTTGGTGCTTTTGAATCCAGAGCAAAAAAAAACAGGCTGGTTCCGAGAACTCCATTTATATAAGCAGATATATAACGTGAGTTTGAGCGGCGCGTGTTTGATTAAGTGTGTGACTTCAGATTAAATGACTTCAGATTCAGGGACTTCAGTGGGAAACTGCAATTAGTCAGTTTCTTATTACTACATTATATTGTATTTTTCGCTTTTGTTGTGTAATTCTCATTTAGTATGTGTTGCACAATTGACAACGCCATCCAGTGCAGATCTTGTATGATGTATGCAGTCCTGGAACAGCCGTTCAAGGGTGTATATCTTTGTTTACATTGTGACCCATTTGGAATCGCAACTCGAGTCTCTAAACGGGCGAGTTGCAACACTGAGAGGCATTGACATTTTTCAAAAGAGTTTTTTTCTCACCGGGCAAACACTCTCTGAGGTAGATGAGGGGGAGGGTGACAGTGAGGAGGCTGAGGAAAGTGAGACAGCTAGCTGGGTAACAGTTAGAAAGTGGCATAGAGGGAAGAGTGCCAGGGAGGCGAGACCTGATCTGACACACCCCAACAAGTTTCCACGTTTGGCAGATGAGGGGGATGTCAGTTCAGGGATGGCACTGCTGAAGCCGGACACTTCCTCTGCCAGTCAGGGAAATGCTGGCTCTAGAAAGCAGGGGACCAGGAGAGCAGGGCAATGCAGACAGGTTCTGGTAGTGGGAGACTCCATTATTAGGGGAAGAGATAGGGCAATCTGTCACAAAGACCGTGATCACAAAACAGTGTGCTGTCTTCCCGGCGCTAGAGTTCGACACATCGCGGATCGGGTTGACAGATTACTGGGAGGGGCTGGAGAAGATCCAGCGGTCATGGTCCATATCGGAACCAATGACTAAGTTAGAGGTAGGTGGAGAGTCCTTAAAAATGATTTCAGGGATTTAGGTCAAAAGCTTAGGGCTAGGACCTCAAAGGAAGTATTTTACGAAATACTGCCTGTACCACGAGCTACACAAGAAAGGCAGTGGGAGATTAGGGAGATTAACAAGTGGCTCAAGAACTGGTGTAGGAAGGAGGGGTTTGGGTTCCTGGAGAACTGGGCCAAAAGATAGCTAGAAGGTTGGAGGAGTGTTTAAACTAGGGACTGTGGGGGAGGGTATTTACGTTATAGGAGGGGAAGATAGTGCAGATAGACACTGGGGGCAAGGTAGTGGGACTGGGGGAGATATTAAAGGAGGAACTAGAACAGTTCAGAAGGAAAGGAGTAGGGTTAAAAATATACATAAACCTCTTAATTGTATGTATACTAATGCCAGAAGCCTGACTAACAAAACTGGGGAACTAGAATTAGTGATGTGTGAGGAGGACTATGACATAGTGGGAATAACTGAGACACGGCTTGATGATAGCTATGACTGGGCAGTTAATGTACAAGGTTAAAGTCTGTTTAGGAAGGATTGTCAAAACCGAAGAAGGGGAGGGGTCTGCCTTTATGTAAAGTCCTGTCTAAAGCCCACAGTATGAGAAGATATAAGTGAGGGACATAAACATGTGGAGTCACTGTAGGTAGAGATACATGGAGCCAAAAACAATAATAAATCTACAGAAAATGGATAAGTCCACAGAAAATCTACTACTAAACAAAATATACGAGGCCGCAAATCATAATGAGGTGGTTTTTATGGGGGACTTCAACTACCCAGATATAGACTGGGAAACTGAAAGCTGTACATTGCATAAAGGAAACAGGTTCTTGGCAATAACCAAAGACAATTACCTTTCCCAACTGGTTCAGGACTAGAGTGACAGCCATACTGGACTTAGTATTAACCAATAGACCTGACAAAACAACAGACGTGCAGGTTGGGGGACACCTGGGAAATAGTGACTATAAAGTAATAAACTTCCAATTATCATTCAAAAGAGAATTTCTTCAGGGAGGAACAAAAAAAAAAAAAAAAAAACTAACTTGGACAAAGTCCTCAAAAATAAAGATACAGCCACAAAATGGGATATCTTTAAAAGCATCCTAAAATCTCATTGTGAGAGGTACATACTGTATGGGAATAAAAGGTTAAGGAACAAAAAGAAACCAATGTGGATAAATAGAACTGTAAAGAAAGCAATAAATGACAAAAAAAAGCATATAAATCACTAAAACAGGAGGGTAGCGAGGAAGCACTAAAAAACTAGAACATGTAAAAAACAAATAAAAGCGGCCAAACTAGAGACCGAGTGATTAATTGCCAAAGAGAGTAAAACTAACCCATGTTAAAATGTTCTTCAATTATATAAATGTTAAAAAGTATAAATCTGAAGGTGTCGGCCCTTTAAGGAGTAATGAGGGGGTAGTTGCTGAGATCGAGGAGGAGAAAACAAAGCTGTTAAATTATTTTTTCTCCAATGTATTCACTGAGGAAAATAAACAGATAAAATGCTGAATGTAAAAATAAATTCCACATTTAAAGTGTCCTGTCTGACCCAAGAAGAAGTACAACAGTGACTTATAAAGGTTAATATAGACAAATTGCCAGGACCGGATGGCATACACCCCTGTATTCTAAGGGAAATAAGCAATGTCATAGCCAGACCCTTATTTCTGATATTTGTGGACTCTATACTGACAGGCAATGTTCCACAGGATTGGCTTATAGCAAATGTGGTGCCAATATTCAAAAAGGGTCCAAAAACAGAGCCCGGAAACTATAGGCTGGTAGGTTTAACATCTGTTCTGGGTAAATTGTTTAAAGGTTTTCCGAGATATGCTATCTTAAAGGATCTCAACGGAAATAAACAAATAACGCCATATCAGCATCGCTTCATGAGAGATCATGCCAGACTAATTTAATCAGCTTCTATGAGGAGGTAAGTTCTAGACTTGACAGCCGCGAATAGATGTCGTATATCTGGACTTCTCAAAAGCATTTGACACTGTACCACATAAAAAGTTAGTATATAAAATTAGAATGCTCGGACTGCGAGAAAATGACTGTAAGTGGATAAATAACTGGCTGAGTGATAGAAAACAGAGGGTGGTTATTAACGGTACACACTCAGATTGGGTCACTGTCACTAGTGGGATACCTCAGGGGTCAGTATTGGGCCCTATTGTTTTCAATATATTTATTAATGATGTTGTAGAAGGCTTGTATAGTAAAATATCAATTTTTGAAGATGACACTAAACTGTGTTAAGTAATTAACACTGAAGAGGACAATATACTGCTACAGAGGGATTTGGATAGATTGGAGGCTTGGGCAGAAAAGTGGCAGATGAGGTTTAACACTAACAAATGTAAAGTTATGCACATGGGAAGGAATAATGCAAGTTACCCGTACAAACTAAATGGTAAAACACTCAGTAACACTGACATGGAAAAGAATCTAGGAATTTTAATAAATTGCAAACTAAGCTGCAAAAACCAGTGTCACGTAACTGCCGCCAAGGCCAATAAGATAAAGGGTTGCATCAAAAGGGGCATAGACAACAGTGATGAGAACATAGTCCTACCACTTTACAAATCGCTAGTCAGACCACACATGGAGTACTGTGTACAGTTCTGGGCTCTTGTGAACAAGACGACATAGCAGATCTGGAGAGGGTTCAGAGGAGAGCATCTAAAGTAATAACTGGAATGGGGCAACTACGGTACCCTGAAAGATTATCAAAATTAGGGTTATTCACTTTAGAAAAAAGATGACTGAGGGGAGATCTAATAACTATGTATAAATATATCAGGGGTCAGTACAGAGATCTCTCTCATCATCTATTTATCCCCAGGACTGTGACGAGGGGACTTCCTCTGCGTCTGGAGGAAAGATGATTTGTACACAGACATAGAAGAGGATTCTTTACGGTAAGAGAAGTGAGACTATGGAATTCTCTGCCTGAGGAGGTGGTGATGATGAGTACAATAAAGGAATTCAAGAGGGGCCTGGATGTATTTCTGGAGCCATTTGCTCCAGGAGTGGGCAGAGGAAATCAAAATCCACAGGGTGGCCCTGCTTCAAAGTACGACCACATCTTTACAGTTCACACCCCACTCAGCCAGCATGTAGGCTAACTCATCCTACAGGAAAAAACCCTGTAGGAGGTCTCAGCTAATTACCCAGATCACTCAAATCCATCACACATCATGGAACTGGGAGTTCATATGGGATTATGAATTGTCCATCCATCACAGAAATAAAATCGGTTACATATTTGTGACCCTGGGACCAAGGCAGATATGCCCCTGGTCGTTGTTTGGGAGTTGGGTGCCATGAAGAGGGGATACAGAGTTCTCCCTGTAGGAACCTTATAACAGCGCCATGTTTGGTCTCTCCATTTGTAGCCAGAACCCAGCCAGATACGTTGCTGCCAGAACCATATCCCTGTGATCTTTCGGTGAGGCTATGATCAATAATGGGTTTTTGGATTCTAAACTGCCTCACCGGACAAAGGGGAAATGGGATCCTCCGAGGGGGAGGGAGGGGAGTGGCTGACTACAGGTGAAAAGTTCAATGCAGGCCAGAGGTCAGCATCTTTTCTCTAAAGGTATGGTCATGTTGTGTAATGTGATTGGAGGGACCTAGGAACTCGCTGTCCTCACTGCCTCCTGTGTGAATACAGCTAAGGATTTTAGCAACCAAGAATTCATTATCAAAACCCAAAGGATTACTCATCTCCCTGGTAACTGACTTTTGCTCTGTTTAACCCTGTTTGTACCACTTCATCTGCATTTGCACACCCGACCATTGTATATATTCTGTGTGCATATAGTGTTATGTCTAGTGCGCCCTTAAGGCAATTAAATATATAATTTAATCCTGCGTTGCTCTTGTATCTGGTCACGAATCATGTCTGTGTTTCGGCATAGTTATAAGCTACCTGGGGTTGGTTTCTGACCCGATATAATCCCGCTAACGGACAGGGCTTATATCTAACGAGGAACTGGTGGCAGTATACTCGGCTAGTAGGACGTTGTTTCACTGGGGCACTGAAAAGGCTCTCTCAGCTTGTCAGCATTGTAAGCGAGTGTGGAGTCATGCCGAAGGTAGCGTGGACCACCCTCTCTCACTCCTCACTCCTCACTACCACTACAGAATCACAGAAGCTCTTGGCTCCAGCAGGTTTAAGGGTGCACTAGCAGGTGAACTGGGTTCTTTTCTATCTATCTATCTATCTATCTATCTATCTATCTATCTATCTATCTATCTATTTTTACTGTCTCTCTGTCTTTTGATCTGTCTACTTTTTGTACACAAATATTATAATTAGGCAGTTTTGGGGATTGTAAGTGGCCCAATTTGCTCATTCTGAGAAGAATCTTTCAGTCAAGTCCCAAGTAAATAAATAAATCCATTGTCCCATCCACAGGTCTCTCCTAATGTTCAGTCATAGAGGGAAGCTGTCAATCACAAATAAGACCACCTCTTTGACTTCAAAGCCCAGAATGAGCAAGAATTCAAATGTATAAATTACAAGTTTTACTGAATCTTTTCCTATAAAACCATATATCAATCTGTTCAGCTACTCCTGCTCTATAACTTGATGCCTTTAGCTCAGACAAACAACTCTCACAATCTTTCCATACAGGGAATTCTGAGTCGAAATTCCAACTATCACTATTTGGATTTGGAATTTACAAATAAACACTTTGGGAAATATGACTATATTAGGCATATTATTGGCGCAAATTGCATCGCAAAGGTCCTTTGCGCTGCAATCTGTGATTTTTCCCTGCTCATGCCAGGTCTAAAAAAGTGGGCATAGCGAGGGCAAGGAAGGGGGCGGACCAGCAGGCCTGTCTCATTTACCATTTTCTATGCCTTTTTTTGGCATAGAAAATGGTCTAAATGTAAGACAGCTAGGAATCTGTCTTACATTCAGAAGCGGCGGAGGATCCACCGAAGTTATGTAGAGGGCAGCGCCTCCACATAACTGCGGCGGATCGACCGCCAGTGCAGGGCTTTATTAAGACCGGTGTCTAAAACTAAATATATTTATGTATATTTTATGTTTTTATACCCTAATGTTTGTTATTTATAGTTACACTAATGGTTATTAAGAGTGTTGAGTGAATCGAAGTCCAAGAAGTGGACTTTGATCCGAATTTCAGGATAAATTCGATTTGCTGCAAAGCCGAATCTTCTCGTGCTCCGTGGTAGAGAATCAATTTAACCTGAAATAGTGCAAAAAGCAAAAAAATAAAATCATACCTTCTCCATTTGCTCACGAAGGGCCAGCCACCACCATGTTGCTTGAAGATCTTGGCCGAAATCCCATATGTGGTGACGTATGGCGTCACCATCCGGCCGGCGTGATGACCTCGGGCCGCCCAAGATTTCGTGAAGAAGGGGTGGTTGTAGCAGCATCATCAGCAAAGCGCCAGAGCTGCCATGTCATCCAACAGTTGTGTCTTGACCAACAATCCAGCTGTACTAGAATGGTTGACACGCTCTTTACGATCATCACAAATTACAATAGATGCACACAGCCAGGAATCTGTGGATTCCTCTGACACAAGGTTTAGTTGGCCTGGCCCAGGAACTGCCTCTATGCCCTCACCTGTCCTGAACCTGCCTCTTGCTTTTGCTACTCAGTCTGTTAACCAAGTAATGTTTGCTGCTGGTTTTGCTCTGCTTTTCAGCGATGATGAGCTTTGTGAGGACAGTCAGCAGTTACAGGCCAGCACTGAGTTGGAGCAGAGGTCTGCTGCGGACTACTTTAGGCGTCCAACACTGGGAAGGAACTGCTCTGCTTGATCGATAAAGAAATTAAATCCTCGCCAACTAGAGATAGGAACCATTGTTTCTGATAACGGGAAGAACATTATGTCTGCGCTGCTTCAGTGGGGGCTGACCCATACACCCTGCATGTTACACTTCCTTAATCTTCTTGTCACCCAGTTCCTCAAGTCTTTCACTGTACTTCAAGAGCGGTAAAAATCATCTTACCATGCAAAGCGCACCCTCTCCACCAACATCACCTGATATGCGACGTTGCCACCTGTTGCAACTTTGTGTTCTTTATGTTAGAACGCCTAAACCTTTGTAACAAATTTTAATATGATGTCCCTAATGCCCTAATATACTCTATTAATCAATTTAGGATTTTTCTCAGTCTTCTCCCTACCTAAAAGCACCATTCACTGTGTGCTTAAAACGCAGTTCTCTGTACACCGCTGACAGCTCAGCGTTGTACGGAGTACGGGGTGTGAAATTTATGAATGGGACCGCAGCAGCACTGTGAGTATGGGCAGGAGTGCATATTGCAGCTCCTGCCCATGCTCCCAGGAGGATTACTAACTCCTGGCATAGCATATGGGTACCTTATACCCATGTACTATGCCAGGATTAGCTAAGCGGAGCAGACTCCTGCTTCTGCCTGCTCCGCTAAGCTAAGAGAACTGTATTAGCTTATATTAGGGCATTAGGTACATCATATTAAAATTTGTTACAAAGGTTTAGTTACTCTTTAATAACTAGAGTATTTGAAAATTAGATTCGGCTGCTTCGCAAAATTTTACATAAAAATTTGCTTTGTGACAAATGACTTCACCACAAAGTTCACTTCTTTGTAAATATTGGGTGCAATGACAGGGAGCGTTGATTGAGCTACCCCCATCATTGTACCCCTCAGATGCTGTGTTCATACATGATCGCGGCATCTGATTGCAATAATCCATTTTAAAAATCATACTTACCTGCTCCATTTGCTTGCGACATGCTGGATGCAGCCATCCTGTGTGAAGATCTGGCATGAAATCTCGTCATACTGTATGTCACCATGCAGGGGAGATCTTCAAGCAAGATGGCTGCTGCTGGCCCCTCACAAGCACATGTAGCAGGTAAGTATGCTTTTTTAGCTTTTTTGCACTATTTAAAATGAAAGCGATTAGTAGTGATGATCGAGCACCAAAGTATTCAGGTGTTCAGCCCGAACACATTGCTATATTTGTGTGCTCGGCCAAGCACCCGAATATTATGGAAGTCAATGGGAGACAACCAGGCACCCCTATGCTCTGAAGAGGGGAGGGTGCCTGGTCCATTGGAAAAGGTCAGAAAGTGACAAACACCACCAAAATGGATCGGGAATAGCATGGGGACGATGTCTGGATGCATCTCGGAATCCCAGGTCGCTGCTGGGAACCATGTTGTCCGATATGTATGCCACTTTTACAGTCTGACAAAAATACGCACAAAACCCCCCCCAAAAAATCAATTTCACAGGAAAAATTGTTAGGAAACATTATTTCCTGTATATTCAATTGTATATAAAGTGCAAGTGCTGCAAAAAAGTACAAGCAAGAGGTACTCCCAAACAGCCAGTATATCACATAAAGGAGGGCCTTATTCACATTGTGGTACAATTGTTCAGGTAGTGGGACTCCTACTTTAAAACATTAGGGGCTAGGGCCTGCTGGTGAGCTGTTGCTCTAAAACATTATATGCGAGTGCCTGCAGGTGAGCTGATGCTCTAAAACATTATATGCCGAGTGCCTGCAGGTGAGCTGATGCTCTAAAACATTATATGTCGAGTGCCTGCAGGTGAGCTGATGCTCTAAAACATTATATGCGAGTGCATGCTGTACAGCTGACGCTCTAAAACATTATATGCGAGTGCATGCTGTTCAACTGACCCTATAAAAAAAGTTGAGCTGAGGGCCTGCAGTTGAGCTGACCCTATAACAAAATTAAAGTTGAGGGAATATATACAATCTAGATGAGGAGGAGGAAGAGGAGGAGAAAACAAGATTCAACCATAGACTCTTTTTTGAGTGGAAAAGGTGTATGGGAATACACTACAGTAGATTGAGTACATTATAAATGATAGATTGAAATTGCTTTCATGTTCATCATCAGCTCAGCTCTCCTCTGGTGGAGTTGAGAAGTCAGAGGCAATCCAGGACTTGTTCATTTTTATCTGAGTCAACCTGTCAGCATTGCTAGTGGAAAAGCTGATACGCTTATCTGTTATAATGCCACCAGCAGCACTAAATACACGCTCAAACAAAACGCTGACGGCAGGGCAGACCAGCAACCCCAAGGTGTAGAGAGCAAGTTCGTGCCACGTGTCCAGCTTGGACACCCAGTAGTTGTAAGGCACTGAGGGATCATTTAGGACGATGTCACGGTCTGCTATGTATTCTTTCACCATCTTCCAAAACTTTTCCCTCCTTGTATCACTAGGCCGCGCTTCAGGTTGAGGTTGCTGGCGGGGTGTCATGAAAGTGTCCCATGGATCTGCTGTGTGTTCCCATTGTCTACTTTCCTTGGTTGCCTAAGGAAGTACGGACTCTGCCGGCTGCATTTTTAGATGGAAAATTTTGGAGCAATCTCCCAACAAGTACCTCTGGTATTGCATCGTTTTACTCACCATCTCCACCACAGGAATGAGAGATGAGAAGTTGTCTTTGTAGCGGGGGTTGAGAAGGGTGAACACCCAGTAATCTGTGTTATCTAAAATGCGTATAACGCGAGGGTCGCGGGAAAGGCAGCCTAACATGAAGTCAGCCATGTGTGCCAAAGTACCAACAGGCAAGATGTCGATGTCGACATCAGGATGACTCTCCATCTCCTAATCCTCGTCCTCCTCCTCCTCCTCTTCTGCCCATCCACGCTGAACAGATGGAATTAAATTTCCATAGGTACTACCATCTGTAGCAGAGGCAACTGTCTCCATCTCCTCCTCCTCTTCATGGTCCAATTTGCGCTGAGAAGACGAACTGTGGGTGGTCTGGCTATCACCCTGTGTAATGCCCTCCCCCATTTCCTCGTCTGCCACATTCAGAGTGTCCTCCTTAATTGTGAGCAGCGATCGTTTGAGTAGACATAGCAGTGGGATGGTTACGCTGATAATAGCGTTATCACCACTAACCATCTGTGTGGATTCATCAAAGTTCTTTAAAACAGCACCTCTGACATCAATGCCCACTCCTCGCTTGTGAATAGTGGCAGTTGACTCGGAAGGCGACGACCATGTTGCAGCTAGTATTCCACAACTACCATCCGCTGCTCACAAAGCCTGGCCAACATGTAGAACAAAGAGTTCCACCGCGTGCTCACGTAGCACAACAGTCGGTGAGCTGGAAGCAGCAAGCTCTGCTGCAGTGTTGACAGACCGGCTGAAGCTGTGGCCGACTTGTGGAAATGGGCACACACGCGGCGTGCCTTCACTAGTAGCTCTTGCAAATTGGGGTAGGTTTTGATAAACCGCTGAACCACTAAGTTTATGATGTGGGCTAGGCATTGAATGTGTGTCAGGTTCTCGAGTTCCAAAGCCACCACCAAGTTATGGCCATTGTCAGACACAACCATGCCTGGTTGTAGGTTGAGTGGCGAGAGCCACAGCTCGGTCTGGTCTCATATACCCTGCCACAACTCTGTGGCAGTGTGCTGTTTGTCCCCTAAGCAGATCAGCTTTAGTATGGCCTGTTGACGCTTACCCACAGCAGTGCTACACTGCTTCCAGCTAGTTACTGATGGCTGACTGCTGCTGGAGGTGGAAGTGGAGGAAGAGGCAGCAGAGGAGGAGAAGTGGGGGTTGGAGCTAGTAACATAGCTGCTGACGGAGACCCTGATGGATGCAGGACCCGCAATCCTGGGCGAAAGTGGCACCTGTGCCATCCCAGGGTACAACTCACTCCCGGTCTCCACAACATTCACCTAGTGTGTGGACAGGAAAATGTAGCATCTCTGGCCACCAGCACTTGTCCATGTGTCCGTGGTGAAGTGGACCCTCCCAGTAAGTGCATTGGTCAGGGCACAGGTGATGTTGTGGGACACATGCTGGTGTAAGGCGGGCATGGCACAATGTGAAAAATAGTGACGGCTGGGGACTGCGTACCGAGGAACAGCCACCGACATCAGGCTGCAGAAGGCCTTAGTGTCCACAAGCCTAAATGGCAACATTTCAAGGGCCAGTAATTTTGAAAGTTGCGCATTTAGTGTTATGACCTGTGGGTGGGTGGGTATTTGCACTTGCGTTTAAATGCCTGTGTTATGGACATTTGGATGCTGTGCTGGGATAGGGAAGTGGATATTGTTGCTGACGGTTCATGTGAAGGTCCAGGTGCAGAGCGAGGGGCATCCGGGCCTGCGCCTTCCATAGGGGATTGGCCAGCAGTGTGTAACACAGGGGAAGAGGAGGCAGTGGTGTGACCCGGAGACCCAGATTGTGGACCCAGGTGTTCTGCCCACTTATTAGGGTGCTTGGATGCCATGTGGCGGATCATGCTGGTGGTGGTGAAGTTGCTACTGTTCACGCCTCGGCTCATTTTGGTACGGCACAGGTTGCAAACTACCACTCTTTTGTCATCTGCACTTTCCTCAAAAAAGCGCTGTACTGCGGAACACCTACCCCTTGGCAAGGTAGATTTACGCATGCGGGTGCTCGGTGTAACGTTTGCGGGCTTGTTTGGTGTGGTCAGACTTCTCCCTTTTGAAACTAGTGTTGAGCGAGAATATTCAAATTATGAATTTTTATCGCGAATATCGGCACTTCGTGAATTCGCGAATATTTCGAAAATAGTGATATATATATTCGTAAAAACGAATATTCATTTTTTTATCATCTGAACCCATAACCTAGTATACCTAGTACCTACCTGCTTCTTGGTTGTTGGTCAATGTGAGAAGACTGCAATATTGTAGTCTGTAGTGAATTAGAATTTTCTTCATTATTTAATTTATTTTCTTTATTTTATCTTATACGAAAAATCGGCAATGTAATATTCGCAAAATGCGAATATTCTAAAACAGGAATATATAGCACTATAGAATATAGTGCTATATATTCGTTTTTTAGAATACTCGTCATTAACAACTTAATGTGAACAGTCATTGGCCCGAAAGCAACTTAAGCAGGGAAGAATGATGACTTCAGATGGAAAAAAATGACGAATATTCTAAAATACGACTATATAGCACTATATTCTATAGTGCTATATATTCGTTTTTTAGATTATTCGTCATTTTATTCCATCTGAAGTGTGGGATCACTCGTTTGGCAAGCCTCTCCATGGTGGGAGGAAGGATGATCAGAGTGAGGATTCGGTTGACCAGACTCTTGGCAACAGAGACTGGACCTGGTGGAAGAGAGGGTGGTGCTTTAACCGACTGGAAGCATTATCGTCAGCAATCCAACCGACCAACTGATTGCAATGGTCCGTCTTGGAGAGTGTTGTCCTGCGCCTCCCAGCTAAACTGGACATGAAGCTGGGTATGGTGTGTTTTTTTTTTTTTTCGGGTGCACTGGCAGCAGGCACAGTTTCATTGCTCCCAGCATCACACCCACTTCCCTGTCCCTTAGTGCTCGCTTCTTCATATTAATGGTTTTGTCACTAGATTAGGCCCAAATATTTTAAATTTACGCTAAAGAAACAGTTTTGAGATGGAGCACTGTATTTGATAAAGAAAGCCACACGCCAAGTAGACTAGATTAGGCTCAGATTATAAAAAGTTGCACTCAAGAAACAGTTTTCAGATGGAGTACTGTATATGTCACAGAAAGCTACACACTATGGAGACTAGATTAGGCCGAGATTATTTAAATTTGTGCAAGAGAAACTGTTTTCGGATGTAGTAATATATATGTCATAAAAAGCAACACACTATGTAGACTAGATTAGGCCAATATAATTTAAATTTGCGCTAAATACACAGTTTTTGGATGGAGTACTGTAAATGTCACAGAAAGCCACACACTATGAAGACTAGATTAGGCCAAGATTATTTAAATTTGCGCTAGAGACACTATTTTTGGGTGTAGTACAGTATATGTCACAGAAAGCCACACACTATGGAGACTAGATTAGGCCCAGATTATTTACATCTGCACTCAAGACACAGTTTTTGGATGGAGTACTGTAAATGTCACAGAAAGCTACACACTATGAAGACTAGATTAGGCCCAGATAATTTAAATTTACGCTACAGACGCTGTTTTCGGATGTAGTACTGTATATGTCACAGAAAGCCACACACTATGGAGACTAGATTAGGGCCAGATTATTTTAATCTGTTTTCAAGAAGCAGTTTTCAGATGGAGTATTGAATATGTCACAGAACGCCACACACTATGGAGACTAGATAATGCCAAGATTATTTAAATTTGCACTCAAGAAACAGTTTTCAGATGGAGCACTGTATTTGTTAAAGAAAGCCACACGCCATGGAGGCTAGATTGGGCCCAGATTATTAACATTTGCACTCAAGAAACAGTTTTCAGATGGAGTACTGTATATGACACAGAAAGCCACACACTATGGAGACTAGATTAGGCCAATATTATTTAAATTTGCGCTAGAGACACTGTTTTCGGATGTAGTAATATATATGTCATAGAAAGCCACACACTATGGAGACTAGATGAGGCCCATATAATTTAAATTTGTGCTAAAGACACAGTTTTTGAATGGAGTACTGTAAATTTCACAGAAAGCCACACACTATGGAGACTAGATTAGGTCCAGATTTTTTAAATTTGCGCTAGAGACACTGTTTTCAGATGTAGGACTGTATATGTTACAGAAAGTCACACACTATGGAGACTAGATTAGGCCCAGATTATTTACATCTGCGCTCAAGAAACAGTTTTTGGATGGAGTACTGTATATGTCACAGAAAGCCACACACTATGGAGACTAGGTTAGGCCCAGATAATTAAAATTTGCGCTCAAGAAACAGTTTTTAGATGGAGTATTGTATATTTCACAGAAAGCCACACACTATGGAGACAAGATTAGGCCAAGATAATTTAAATTTGCGCTACAGACACTGTGTTCGGATATAGTACTTTCTATGTCACAGAAAGCCACACACAGTTTTCAGATAGAGTATTGAACATGTCACAGAAAGCCACACACTATGGAAACAAGATTAGGCCCAGAATTTTTTAATTTGCGCTCAAGAAACAGTTTTACAGTTTTCAGATGGAGCACTGTATTTGTTAAAGAAAGCCACACGCCATGGAGACTAGATTAGGCCCAGATTATTAAAATTTGTGCTCAAGAAACAGTTTTCAGATGGAGTACTGTAAATGTCACAGAAAGCCACACACTATGGAGACTAGATTAGGCACAGATTTTTTTAATTTACGCTAGAGATACTTTTTTCGAATGTAGTACTGTATATGTCACAGAAAGCCACACACTATGGAGACTAGATTAGGCCCTGATTATTTATATCCGCACTCAAGAAACAGTTTTCAGATGGAGTACTGTATATGTCAAAGAAAGCCACACACTATGGAGACTAGATTAGGCCAAGATTATTTAAATGTGCAATAGAGACACTGTTTTCGGATGTAGTACTGTATATGTCACAGAAAGCCACACACTATGGAGACTAGATTAGGCCCAGATTATTTAAATTTGCGCTACAGACACTGTTTTCAGATGTAGTACTGTATATATCACAGAAAGCCACACACTATGAAGAGTAGGTTAGGCCCAGATTATTTAAATTTGCGCTAAAGAAACAGTTTTCGAATGGAGTATTGTATATGCCACAGAAAGTCACACACCATGGACACTAGATTGGGCCCAGATAATTTCAATTTGAACTCGAGACGCAGTTTTTTGGATGTAGTACTGTATATGTCACAAAAAACCACATACTATGGAGACTAAATTAGGACCAGATAATTTAAATATGCGTTATCAGGGGCGTAACTACCAGGGAAGCAGGGGAAGCGGCTGCTTCGGGGCCCGGGCTGACAAGGGGCCCGGCGCCAGGCAGCACGTGTCCTCTCTCCTCTGCTTCCCCGCCCCAGTAATCAGCTGACGCCAGGGCCCGGCCAGAGGGAGAGGGACTGATAGGGGGGAACCGCTCAGCGCTCCCTCCTGTCATTCCCTGAGCCGGGCCCCGTCAGAGTGCTCCTCTCACCTCCATTATGTTCACTGCATCAGGCCTCCAGCATCAGGTCCCGCTGCCTCTAACTAGAAACACAGTAAGCAGGTGGGCCGAGCCTAACGGACCTCCGTTAGGCCCCGTCCACCTGCTTAATGTGTGGCAGCACTGGGGCCTGATCCCGGAAGCCTGGAGCAGTGAACATAATGGAGGTGAGAGGAGCGCTCTGACGGGCCCGGCATTAAGTACAGTAAAAATGCCGGGTCCCCTTACATGAAGTCTGTGACAACATGGGGGGGCAGAAAGAGCATGACAACATGGGGGGTATAAAGAGCATGAAAAGATGGGGGAGAAATGACAGGGGCAGAAAACGCATGACAAGAAGAGGGATTATGACAAGAGGGGGGAGAATGACAAGAGGGGGAGAGCATGACAAATTACTATGTGGGGGCACTGCTGTGTGGTTGAGGGAGGTGTGGCGGACATTACTGTGTGGGGGGCAGTGTGGCGGACATTACTGTGTGGGGGGCAGTGTGGCGGACACTACTGTGTGGGGGGCAGTGTGGCGGACATTACTGTGTGGGGGGCAGTGTGGCGGACATTACTGTGTGGGGGGCAGTGTGGCGGACATTACTGTATGGGGGGCAGTGTGGTGGACATTACTGTGTGAGGGGCAGTGTGGCGGACATTACTGTGTGGGGGACACTACAGTGTGGGGTGGCATTATACAAAAGCTCTGCAGATGCAACTCTTATGTATTGGGTCACCAGAATTTGGGTGGTCATTCACTAAATGAACCCTATTATGGGGAGAATCTGTGAATGACACATATTTGACATCCACAGACACCCCCCACCCCCCCAAAACAGGGTTAATTTGCTGAATGACCACCAATAAAAGAGGTGGGGTCACATATGCTATTTCATAATGACAGCAGGGCTCGTGCAGTGACTGTACACCCCCATCCCCCCTGCTCACTGGATATAATCTTATTAACTATATAACTGTAGTAAATCACTACAGTTATATAGTTAAGATTATATACAGTGTGTGGGGTGGGGGTGTACAGTCACTGCACGGGCCCCGCTGGCGCTGTCATCAAAAAAGCAGATACAACCCCACAGCCTCACCCCTTGTATTGGAGGTCATTCCTACACGGACCCTGTTATGGGGAGGGGGGATCTGTGGATGACACATATGTGTCATCCACAGATTCCCCAATAACAGTGTCATCTATCACAGATCCCCCATAGCAGTGTCATCCACAAGTTGAAGGGGGGCGAACTTGGGCAGCTCAGCCTCTGTTGGTGGTGGACCTTGTCCCAGCCCTGGCTGACGCTGCGCAGGCTAGTTGGCAAGTTGCCAACAGTGCGGGACTGTCCACTGTCCACTGTGCCGGCGCCCCCCCCCCCTTTTCACAGTTTGGCCCAGTTTGGGGGTGTTATATGGCTGGGTGGCTACTGGCACATTATAGGCCCTATAATGTGCCAGTAGCCACCCAGCCATATAACACCCACCCTATAATGTGTCATTTGTAGCCACCCAGCCATATAACACCGCCCCTATAATGTGCCAGTAGTAGCCACCCAGCCATATAACACC
Source organism: Bufotes viridis (assembly GCA_033119425.1). Lineage (NCBI taxonomy): Eukaryota > Metazoa > Chordata > Amphibia > Anura > Bufonidae > Bufotes > Bufotes viridis. Next base: position 248,617,363 of record CM065590.1, read on the forward strand.
CCCCCTATAATGTGCCAGTAGCCACCCAGCCATATAACACCCCCCCTATAATGTGCCAGTAGTAGCCACCCAGCCATATAACACCCCCCCTCCTATAATGTGTCAGTAGCCACCCAGCCATATAACACCCCCCCCTATAATATACGCGCGGGGGGGAGGGCCTCATACAAAAATTTGCTGTGGGGCCCAGTCATTTCTAGCTACGCCCCTGTGCGTTAGAGACACTTTTTTCGGATGTAGTACTGTATATGTCACAGAAAGTCATACACTATGGACACTAGATTAGGCCCAGATTATTTCAATTTGCACTAGAGACGCTGTTTTCGGATGTAGTACTGTATATGTCACAGAAAGCCACACACTATGGAGACTAGATTAGGCCCAGATTATTAAAATTTGCGCTTTAGAAAAAGTTTTCGGATAGAGTACTGTATATGTCACAGAAAGCTACATACCATGGACATTAGATTAGGCCCAGATTATTAAAATTTGCGCTACAGACAATGTTTTCAGATGTAGTACAGTATATGTCACAGAAAGCCACACACTATGGAGACTAGATTTGGCCCAGATTATTTAAATTTGCGCTTTAGAAACAGTTTTCAGATTGAGTACTGTATATGTCACAGAAAGCCACACACTATGGACCGTAGATTAGGCCCAGATAAAGAATGAGCCGGACTGAGGGCGCAGCTTAGGGGGAGGCGAGCATGACAGGGGGTGGTTTAAGGAGACCCCTCCCCGCGGGTAGTTAGGGATAGGAAGGTTTGATTTAGGTGGCAGGAGCCAGAAGGGTTAAAAGGGGGAGCGAGGCAAGTTAGAGGGGCCATTTTGTGCTTACTGACCGCCATCCAGTAGCATTATGGAGCAGATCATCTCCCAGCTCAGAGTAGCAGCGGCCGAGAAGGGTGAGGACTGGCTGCAACGTCGGGTCCAGGAGCTGCTGCAGGGGGTGGCAGAGGCTCACGCGGTGTCTCTGCCTCGGGCGTCCCGACCGCGGCGGTCCCTTCCGCCGGTGCGCCTCAGCCCTGAGATGGCGCCCCCTAGGGCTCAGCGCCGAAGAAGGTGCCCCTCAAGGGACCCTCCACGCCTGGAGCTGACGGTACCTGTGCCTCCCCGCACGCCCAGGCGTGGGAGGAATCCTACCCAGTGGCGGAGCTCTGCTGCAGGCTGTGCCAGGCCTGCCCGGCGTGATGGTCGGCGCTTGGAGACGGGACCCGGCACGGCAGGCCCAGTCCAAGGAGCGGGGACTGGGGCCTCTCAGCGTGGGAGCGGTGGAGAACATGGCGGAGCAGCTGCAGGCAGCGCGGGAAGATGCAGCAGGCTTCCGGCGGTGACATCCAGGAGAGCAGAGGGGGAGGGGCCTGCCCTTCCTGATGAGATGGACAGCAGCAGTGCATCCACGGCCAATGCTGGGGCACGACGCCTGGAGGAAGATGCCCCTGGAGGATCAGCGCAGAGATCAGCTCATCTGGATGCGGGACCTGCGGCTGGTGGGGTCACAGCACCCACGCAGCCAGGTGAGACACTTTCGGGACCATTAATACAGTTGGGGGTTAGTTTAGCAGCGGCTGGGGGTGGGGGTGGGGGGCCCACCTTGATTTGAGCAGAGGTTTAGGGCAGTTGCTGGGGGGTTTGGCGGGTCTGGCGGCCAGTTGGGGGGTGGGGGGCCTGTCACCGCTGCCGGCTTGGGGGGCAAGGGGTGACCTAGTGGGGTACAGAGTGGGGGGGGGGCTGTACCGGACATGCAGGCTACCAGCGTTTCAGTGCAGACCCAGGCCGACGGGGCGGGGGAAGCGGAGGAGGCGCGGTTAGATGACCGGGCAAAAGGTAAGGTGTATGTCTGTTTTGAGGGGCCGCTGGGGGCGCATCTCAAACAGGAGGTGAGGGATAGGATTTGGAAGGGGGAGTATGTGGATATTTTTTCCTTGCTCCCCCTTGAGAAGTTTAACCTTGATAGGGCGAGGAAAGATGAGGGAAAAAAAGAGGAGGAGGAAAAGCGGAGACATCGGTTAATACTTCGCACGTTTGCGAACTGGTTGCAGGCGTTTGCAATCCTGGCAAGTGTTATAGGGGAAAAGGAGCCAGAATGTTGTTCCGCTCTCTTTTGTTATCTGGACGCGATTGGGGAGGCCCATCGGGTGTATGGGTGGTTGGCCTGGCTGCGCTACGATGAGAAGTTCAGGCAGCGCAAGGCGGTGCGCCAGGGGATCTGGTGGGACCACAAAGATATTGCGCTGTGGTTGAAAGTAACGGCGCTGGTTAGAGTGGGACAGTCCTTTCGGGGGGAGGTGGGGGGAGAAGGCCAGTCTGGCTTTGCGGCAGCATCCGCAAAGGGGCTGTGCTTCCTGTTCAATGAGGGGGGAGGCAAGTTCGGGGCAAAGTGCAAGTTCAAGCACGAGTGCTCAACTTGCGGGGACAGTTGGGTCAGTAAGGGATGGGTGCGCAATTTAGCGTTATTGGAGCTGTTTCCGATTGTGGTGGCAGTGATGTTGTGGGGGGACAAGTTTCGGAATAAGACGGTTCGGTTCCACTGTGACAATTTGGGGGTGGTGCAAGCAATTAACAGTTTGTCAGCTTCTTCACCGTTGGTGGTACAGCTTTTACAGAAGCTGGTGCTGGAATGCCTGCTGCTTAACGCATGGGTTGTGGCGGTGCATGTGCCCGGGGTGGATAACTGTATTGCTGACGCCCTCTCTCATTCACAGTGGGACCGTTTCCGGCAGCTGGCTCCTGGTGCAGCGGAGGTGGGTTTGGCGTGCCCGGCGGGGATTTGGGAAGTCCTGGAGCCGCAGTTATGGGCTTGATCCGGTCATCTTTGGCGCCTGAGACGTGGGATAAGTATGCAGGTGCTTGGCGTGGTTGGGAAGAGTGGAAGGTGAGGTTAGGGGTGGGGGATCGGGAGGATTTGGAAATTCCTCTCTTGTTGTTTATTGGACACTGCAGGGAGGTAGGATGGTCTGTAACCAAGATGAATGTTTGGATTGCGGGATTGGCTTTTGGGTTTCGTTTATGGGTCATGGTCGACGTTACGAAGGCCTTTTTGGTGAGGAGGGCGTTGAAGGGGTGGCGCAGGGTTGGTGGGGGAAGGATTCTCGCCGCCCGGTGTCATTTTTTCTGTTGTTGCGGTTAGGTAGGGAGTTAGTTGAGGTATGTACATCGTTGTGGGAGGTTTGTTTGTTCCGCTTGGCTTTTTCACTAGCGTTTTTTGGGGCATTAAGACTGGGGGAGCTTGTCTGCCCGGCGACGGATCGGTTGGGGGCTTGTTGCGTGATGATGTGGATGTTTTTTCAGATCGGATGGAGCTAGTACTACGGCGATTTAAGACCGACGTGGAGGGTAGAGACAGGCGGATAGTGTTATTTAATGTCCCGGATTGTGAGATGTGTCCTGTGCGTTGCATGCGGAATTATGGTGGCGAGGGGGCGGGGTGGTAGCTCCTCTGTTGGTGCATGCCGATGGTTCCTTTCTGTCGAGGTTCCAGTTCACGGCTGTGTTCAGGCAGTGCTTAGTTCGGTTGGGATTGGGGGATGCGGGGTATGCTAGCCATTCCTTTCGGATAGGTGCGGCAACGGAGGCCGCCAGATGAGGTTTAGGGGAGGAGGTCATCAGGAAGATCGGGAAATGGGAATCAGTGCGGTTTAGGTCTTATGTGCTCCTGGAGTGGCTTGGGGGGTGGTGACATTGTGGTGGGGGAATCTTTGTGTTGGACTCAGGGGGTTGGTTAGTCGATTGTGGTTCTGTTATGCTTTTTGTTTTCGTTATAGGTTCCGGTCCGGTGTTGATTTGGGTGCTAGGGCACTCCTATGTTTTCTGGGGAGCACTTCGTGCGGCAGTTCGGCCGGATGGTCAGCACCTCGGTTTCGTGCGAGAAGAGGCGGTGGTAAGGTGGATTGGTAGGCGGGGTATGATCTTGGTGCGCGTCCATCACGGGAGTTGGTGAGGGATGTAAAATTTGATCTTCTCAGGTTGTGGTCCCTCTACCCGGGCATGGTTACGGTCTGGTCGGACATGGTTCCGTGGAGGACTTGGAGGGATGTGCGCTCGGTTGAGGGTGCGAATAAGGCGCGGGTGAAGGTGAATAGGTCCATAGGTAGGTGTAACGGACCGTTACGCACACAACTCCGTTTAGGCGATATTCCCTTTTCCGGATAGACCAGCAGCTACTGCAATCACCAACTTCCCGAACAAGAGACACACGAACCCTGGAAGCAGCCGAACAGGAAAAGCAATATGAACAGCTTACACTCCTGGCAATCAGCATACAGTCAAATCCCCCCCCAATAACGAGACGACACTTCGTTTTGAGGGTCAAGCAGGAACTCTCTCCTGGGGCATACAGCCTCTTTTATTTACACTCCACAAACATAGTACGGCCCACAGGGGTTTGAAATACAACCAATCAATCCGTACAATAAACACAGACACTCCCACACAAAATACAGCGACCAATCAACATACAGCCAGATATATCACAACCCCACATGGCTGGTCCATTGTGGGTGCTGATTAGGTCACAGCAATGTCCATTGTGAATATTGATTAGGTCACAGGCGATGTCCATTGTGAATGGTGATTAGGTCACAGGTAATGTCCATTGTGAATATTGATTAGGTCACAGGCGATGTCCATTGTGAATGGTGATTAGGTCACAGCAATGTCCATTGTGAATGTTGATTAGGTCACAGCAATGTCCATTGTGAATGCCAACTGTCATTGGGGCCATAGTCGCAGGGTAATAGGCTAGCAAGCATGCCTCTCCAATGCCCAGGGATACATGGCAGTTTGTCACATATCTCCCCTTTGGGGGGAAGACTAACCAGGCACCTGACCTCCTGTCGGTCAGTGCCTACGTTAGTCGATCCACCAACCCACAATAGACAAATGCCAGAGTAGCCCACCCACAACAAACAGGTACAAGAGTGACCCACCCACAAGAAGCAGTTACTGCACCCGGATATTCCTCTGGGGTGCTGGGGCAACATGCTGTGGGGACTTGAGGGAGGGCAGAGGCCGACTGCACTCTGCCCAGCTGCCAGCTCTCCTACTGGTATAACCTGCAGGACCTCAGGCTCTGGACAGGGGACAAAGGGAGGGCAGAGGCCGACTGCACTCTGCCCAGCTGCCAGCTCTTCTACTGGTATAACCTGCAGGACCTCAGGCTCTGGACAGGGGACAAAGGGAGGGCAGAGGCCGACTGCACTCTGCCCAGCTGCCAGCTCTTCTACTGGTATAACCTGCAGGACCTCAGGCTCTGGACAGGGGACAAAGGGAGGGCAGAGGCCGACTGCACTCTGCCCAGCTGCCAGCTCTTCTGCTGGGGGCTGGGAACATAGTCCGGCTTAGTAGCCAGGGGAACATGGGCGCCAGTGGGGGTTAACATCGCCTCTGTTAACCCTGGGGCCAAGTTAGGTGTTAGCTGGGGAGGAGAGTTTGTACTTACCCCTCCTCCTGTTGTCCCGGTGCGGGTAGTTGGGGATCTGGACAGGCTGTCCAGCATCCCTGTAGGTCAGGCACAGAGACCACGGTCCTATCTGCGCCGTCTGGGAGATTGGTGTCTCCCCTTGTTAGGGTAAGCTGCCGCTGGGGAGAGGGGGTGCTGTGTTCCTCTCCCTGAAACACAGGCTGCTGCTGGAGTGGGAGACCGCCTGTCTCCACTCCCGTAACATTGTCCTGCTGCTGGAGAGAGAGACCAACTGTCTCTGCTCCCTGTAGGACACACTGCCGCTGGGGGAAAGGACGACACCTTCGGCCCCCTGGACTTCACACTGCCGCTGGGGGAAGGACGACACCTTCGGCCCTCTGTAACTCACACGGCTGCTGGGGAGGAAGGACGACACCTTCGGCCCTCTGTAACTCACACGGCCGCTGTGGAGGAAGGACGGCACCTTCAGCTCTCCGGAGCGCACTCAGCCGCTGGGGAGGGCGGACGATACCATCTGCCATGAACTGCAGGTACTCTGCTGTTATCCTCCTCACGAACTGCACAGATTTCTCCGGGGGTTGGGTCCGAAGAAAATCAGCCGTGATCTCAGCTCTCTGTCAAATTCCTCCTGCGTGTAGCTGGGTGCCATGCTTGTTCTCCTGAAGTTCTTTCTTTTGTAGATAGGGCGCTGTACGGGTACTGGCGTTGCCCTCACTTTGTAATCCAAGGAATGGTGTTGCCCTGTAGATGTCCTTCTGGGCTGTGGAAATGATCCCGCTGTTTGCCACCAAATGTAACGGACCGTTACGCACACAACTCCGTTTAGGCGATATTCCCTTTTCCGGATAGACCAGCAGCTACTGCAATCACCAACTTCCCGAACAAGAGACACACGAACCCTGGAAGCAGCCGAACAGGAAAAGCAATATGAACAGCTTACACTCCTGGCAATCAGCATACAGTCAAATCCCCCAATAACGAGACGACACTTCGTTTTGAGGGTCAAGCAGGAACTCTCTCCTGGGGCATACAGCCTCTTTTATTTACACTCCACAAACATAGTACGGCCCACAGGGGTTTGAAATACAACCAATCAATCCGTACAATAAACACAGACACTCCCACACCAAATACAGCGACCAATCAACATTCAGCCAGATATATCACAATCCCACATGGCTGGTCCATTGTGGGTGCTGATTAGGTCACAGCAATGTCCATTGTGAATATTGATTAGGTCACAGGCGATGTCCATTGTGAATGGTGATTAGGTCACAGGTAATGTCCATTGTGAATGGTGATTAGGTCACAGCAATGTCCATTGTGAATGTTGATTAGGTCACAGCAATGTCCATTGTGGATGTTGATTAGGTCACAGCAATGTCCATTGTGAATGCCAACTGTCATTGGGGCCATAGTCGCAGGGTAAGAGGCTAGCAAGCATGCCTCTCCAATGCCCAGGGATACATGGCAGTTTGTCACAGTAGGTTTATGGCCCAGAATGGGGCATTGGCGGTTAGGCACCGGGAGCTGGAGAAGGGTGTTGGGGGTTATTGGTGCAGTGATGGGGTTCACCTAAATGCGCTGGGTATAGACATGTGGTATTTGGCCTTACAGGAAGGCATGGAGGTTGTGGTGCGGGTGTGGAAGGATGCCAAGGCTTAAGGTGTCAAGCCTAGGCTTTGGTGGCGGTGGGAGGTCCTTGGAGTCGGTGGGTTTATCAGAGGACGAGGATGGGAGGGCCCCACGGTGGGGGCTGGACTCCCATGGTTGGTTGGCGGCTGTGGCGGGATTGTTGGGGTGAGTTAACTGTGGTGCCTCCGAGCTAAGGGGCAACGGCTGGAGGTAAGGTCGGCCCACCCCTTCATGGTTTCCAAGGTTTCGGGCTTCAAGGACCTCCCCCTGGGTTAGGTTAATGTTGGGTTAATTTATATGTATGTTTGTTTAATAAAAGGCTGCTGTGGCCAATTTATTCCATACACGTGTCGGTGTCTTATTTGATAGGAAAATGGTTGGAGGGGGAGTAAGAGGCAGGATGGTGTGTGGGAGGCAGCCTGAGTAGAGTAGGGGGGGGGGGTCGAGTGGGAATAACCAGTACCCTGTCATGTAAAATTGCGCTGGAGAAACAGTTTTAGCATAGAGTACTGTATTTGTCACAGAAAGCCACATACTATGGAGACTAGATTAGGCCCAGATTATTTAAATTTGCGCTCAACAAACAGTTTTCAGATGGAGTACTGTATATGTCACAGAAAGCCACACACTATGGAGACTAGATTAGGGCCAGATTATTTAAATTTGCGCTCAACAAACAGTTTTCAGATGGAGTACTGTATATGTCACAGAAAGCCACACACTATGGAGACTAGATTAGGGCCAGATTATTTAAATTTGAGCTCCAGAAACAGTTTTCGGATGTGGTACTGTATATGTCACAGAAAGCCACACACTATGGAGACTAGATTAGGCCCAGATTATTTAAATTTACGCTAAGGAAATAGTTTTCGGATGCAGTACTGTATATGTCACGGATGTGTATTACACGCACACACTACATAGACAGTAGATGATGAGGGCTGGCTCCTGATTATTTAAATTTACACTAAAGAAACAGTTTTCGGATGAAGTACTGTATATGCCACGGATGTCTATTAAACGCAAACTATATACAATAGATGTGGAGCTGATTATTTAAATTTATGTGGATGATGTACAGTATATGTCACTAATGCGAATAGGTATTAAAGAAAAATATTTTGCTGCTTTCAAACACACACACAGTAGTCCTTAAAATACTTTGGGGTCTTTGAAAAGCTTTTGATAGTATAAACAGCAAATTTCTCATCCTTCCTCAGCACGGATGTCCCTGAAACTGATCAATTTAGCGCTGGTAAAAATATATTGCTGTTCTCAAACACACACAGACACACACAGTAAAGGGACTTTTTGGGTATTTGAAAGCTTTCCCAGAATATTAACTGTGAATTTCGCTTCCTACACTGTCTTTCCCTTCCTACGCTCTGCTCTCCCTGACTATGACTATTCCGAGCACGTGTCATCGGGATGCTATATAGCACCCGATGATGCGTTCCAGCCAGCCAATCACTGTAATGCCAGAAGCTAACATGGCTACGGCATTACAGTGAAGAGCATGACTTACCTGCATATTTATTGGCTGCTTAGAAGGCTCCAAACGTGCAGGGAGGAGACTCTTACATTGCGATTGAGCACATGTGGTATTCAGCTATGTACCGCCATGTGACGAACATATCGATGCTTGAGCCGAACCAGTATTCGGCCGAGCAAGCTCGTTCATCACTAACGATTAGCTACCACTAGAGATTAGCGAATTTCTCAAAAATTCTATTCCGTCTGTTCGCCGAATTTTCCGAAAAGATTTGATTCAATCCAAATTTATTTGTGGCAAATCGCTTAAAAACCCCCCCACTATTTCCTGGCTGCAGGGAGCCTGCATAGTGGTGTAGAACACGGTGCCTTGCAGTAACACGCATAGGGATTCTGCTGTGGTAGTGAAACAATACTGTGAGTAAGTATGACACGCACATGACCAGCGTCGCCCTTAGAATTACTGCACACTTCACTTATTTGGGCAGTTACGGTGGCAAAACTGGCAAATAACTAAAGTGTTAACTCAGCCTTACAGGTTAATTTTAGCATCAATAAGAAGCGCACTCCTTTTACACTATCGTCAGTTAATTCCACATAAATGTCTACAGACCTGTTCTATTAAATGTTTATACAAGTAGAGCCCCCGACAGAGTGTAGAGGGTGTCAGCAGTAACTTTGTGTTGACGTCACTCATTTTTTTGCCCATCCTCTGATCCATCAGAACAATAACCCCAAAAAAACAGATCCTGTCTGTTGGGCATCCACCTTCACTCAGTCAGCATTTTGTCAGTAATCTATCAGTATTGCTAAAGCCAAAAAAAAAAACAGGAGTGGATCCAAAACAGAGATGACATGTTAATAAAATATTTGCATGTCTTCTGTGTTTTGTACCCACTCCTGCTTTTGGCTACCAAATCATAAGCCAATTCTGATGGGACCAAACAGGCCTCACAGCTGCTACATAGACAGGATACATTATGCATCACATTTTTCCTTCCTTCTGACAGATCAGAAGAAAGGTCAAATAAATGATGATGTCAACCAGGCCAAAAAGGCAAAATAATGGCCCAATCATGAAGTGGGGAGGGTGGGAACAGCATGAGAAGTCCACAGAGTTGCCCAATGACATCGTGTGGAGGTGGCAGCAGCATGAGCAGACCACAGAGTGGCCCAGTGACATAGTGGTGATGGCAGCAGTATGAAGAGACCACAGAGTGGTGATATGGCAGCCAGTGACAGAGGGGGTAGGTGGGGGGCAATACCAGCTAAAGATGGTGGCTAACAGTAGGAGCACCTGGCAGCAGGTGTGGTATCAGGTGGTTGGCAGCATCAGATTAGTAGCTGAAGCATGTACCCAGAAGACACAGGTCTCTTTTGTCAAAGTGTTGGTGTGGCACCATGGATGATCTAGTCCGAGTAATCAGGCATTGGTGTTTGAAAATGATGGCTGATCCACACCTGATTCATTTTCATAAAGGTCAGTTTCTGTACATTATGGGTGGACAGGCGAGTTCTCCTTGAGGTAACTATGGCCCCCATCGCACTAAACACCCACTCTGATGCTACACTACTGTGCGGGCAGGAAAGCTTGTCCAGGGCAAACTCGGCCGGTTGCGGCCACAAATCCAGTTTGGCTGTCCAGTAGTCCAAGGGATCTTCGATGTGGGGTAGCAGGATAAACTCCAAGTATGCCACCACCTCCTGATTCAGGTTCTGCTCCATGTCTTGCTGCTGCTGCTGGTGAGTAGTTTCTTCAGTAGGCGGGTGAAGAAAACCACTCAACAGCGACTCTAGAATTAAGTTGCTGCTGATAGAGCTGGTACTGCCCCTGCACCCCCTCCCCCAGCAGCCATGGCAGTGGAACATTAGCGCAGAGTCCCCCGTCTGTCAGACCTGTGTGAGGATCTGCAATGACGCTCATAGGCAGCGGCCAACTGACTACATAGGATGTCTCGATAGTAGTTCAGTTTGTCCTCCCTTTCAGCGGGTGTGAAAAAGTCCCCTATTTCGGACAGGAAGCGAGGGTCTAACATGGTGGAGAGCCAGTAGTCATCCCTCTGTCGAATGGTGACAATTCGTCTGTCACTACGCAAGCAAGTGAGCATGCATCGGGCCATTTGCGCAAGTCACTCGGAGGGACTTATTGCTTCCCTCTCCAATGAATACTGCCACGATGTGTGTGGATCCTCTGCCTCATCTTCCTCATCGCCCTGTAGCTCCTCTGGCTGCTCCTGCTCCTCCTCTACTGTCACCTGTGTAAAAAAAACACCCTTTTCTTTAAACATTGCTTGGGCTCCAATGTCCTCCTCCTCCTCCTCTAATTCAGCCACCACAGGGCTCATATGGCCGTGAGATGTAGTCACCACGTCTCCTGTGCCTTGGCCAGCCAGATATAGCAGCATTTGTTCCAGGACATGAATCAGTGGAATGACGTTGTTCATCCCGTAGCCCTGGCGACCGACAAATAAAGTGGCCTCGTCATAGAGCCCGAGCAAACGGCAGGTGTCACACATGAGCTGCCACCGGCTAACATTGAAGTTACACAGGGGAGTTCTTCTGCTCGCCTGTATCATCAAGAAATTGTTTATGGCCTTTCTCCGTTTATATAGTCGGTCCAACATAGAATTCCAAAGGGTGGAAACATAGCACATCAGCCTATGTTGGGGGATGCCATTCTGCCGCCTCCGCTTAAGGTGTGCTTAGCTGTGTACAAGTGGCTGAAGTGCATGTACAGCATCTTGCTGGGGCACACCTGGGGGATTCCCTTACTCCTCTAGAGGTTTCTACAGAATATGTCCCTCTTTCAGAATAAGTGTACATGATGCCAGCTGCAGTTAAGCAGTGGGAACACAAGGCTCCCTTTGTATGATGGAATGTGCCAAAGATAGGATAGGCCAGAGTAGTGTTAAATAGGCCCCAAAATCCCTGGATATAATGGATACACTTTGTCACAGTGCTCCTACCTTTAGTGATGGTTGGAATCCCAGATGTGGTGGTTCAAAGCAAGTGCAAAGGGAAGGGGTTAACTTGTATAGGGTAGAACAAAGTGATAACTTGAATGATGTGGAAATAAAGTCCAGACTTGAATAAACGTTGAACATTTGCTTTTACTTGCAGTAAAATTGCAGTCCAAACGATTTCTAGTAACTTGAATTATCTTGGCCTCTAGCAGGTATTAGCAAAACACTTCTGTCAGTCAAACTCTCACTCTGCTCACAAACATGTCTCTGCTGTGTTCTCTCTGTAGCTCTTTCAGCTCAGCTATGTCAGTAGTATATGATCTTTCTTTAGGCAATCCTTTCAGCTACTGTACTGGCTTTAAATATATCAAGCTTCGGCTCAGCTTGAACTAGGAAGGCAATGCAAACCAAGGAAGGGGATGGAACCAGGTGCTCAACCTCGATTTGTAAGGTTGGCGTGCCAGACAGAGCCTAATAGAAGCCTTGGGACCTTTGTCTGGCGGGGTCACGGCTCCTGCACAACCTTCTCCCACTAGGGAGGAAACTAAACTCCTTCACTAAGATAAACTCCTCATCTCCTCTAAGAGAGAGAGAGAGAGAATGGACCAACAGTCCATTCCCTGGAATTATTCCTGCCAGTTGTGTTGCTGCCACCGAGTGGTCAACCAGGTTATTACACTTAAGGATAACATTACATAGGAATACATGGTAATAAATATGTACATTACAGGATGTATTTTGTAGGACATATATTAGCTTATGGAAATTGGTAGCAAGGTGTCGAAAAGAGTGGTATTGTCACTCTGGGACGTTTCACATTCAAAGTTTCCTGGCCATTTTCAGGATGTCTTGCCGATGGGCAGAAGACTTCAGGAACCGCTTTACAACCAGATTGAACACATGCGCCATGCAGGGCGCATGGCTCAGCCCTCCTTGATGCAGAACCAACACCATTCTTGATGAAGGACGCGGAGCAGTTCCTCCCCTGTGTGACTCCATTCGCCCAGGCAAACTAGGTGCAGAACAGCATGACACTGCCATGCCCTGCATATGTGATATGCTGGTGGGGCTCTGTGAATTGGACAAGGTGGAGGATGAGGAGGCAGAGGAGGATGAGGAGCAGGAGCACCAGGACCAGCAGATGATGGGAAGGACAGACAGCTCCCTTCGGCTGAAGTAGTGGAGCCTTGACTGCATGAAATTAAATGCGTGCCACTGGGTGATGAGTGGTTGCTGCGGCAGGCTGGACCAACACATCGGAGCAACGGTTCTACCAGGCCACTTTATGGTGACGCTGCATGTGTTGGCCATGGTGCCAACAAGAGATGAGAGAATGGAAGCTGACAAAGTCTAATTCAATCTGAATTTCAGGAAATATTCTATTCGCACCGAATCCGAATTTTCTTACACTTCGTAGTAACAAATTACATTTTTTTCTAAAATAGCTGCAGCACATGTTAGGACATGGAGCAAGGAACTCTGGGAATGAGGGATTACCCACAATGCCATGCATGCAACCAATTAGCAGCCAGACAGCCCTGTGATATCACAGCCCTATAAATAGCCTCAGCGATCTTGGATTCAGCCATTTTCCAGTGTACTTAGTGCAGGGAGACATGTTAGCAGGCGCCAGGGACAGTGCTAGAAAAGACTTGAGAACTAATATTTTGCTCAATAGAAGTTCAGGGAAAGAGCATTAGAAGTGTAGGGAAAGGATGGGGAGGAATATTACACAGTATTGAAGCAGAGCAGGGTTCCACTGGGGTGTTTAAAACCTGGGCAATAGAAAAAATTCTATTACAGCTTGCTGCTAGAGATGTCCCGAACTATTCGCCGGCGAACAGTTCCCGGGGAACATAGCTTGTTCGTGTTCGCCGCAGCCGGCGAACATTTGCGATGTTCGGTCCGCCCCCTATACATCATCATTGAGCAAACTTTGACCCTGTTACTCACAGTCAGCAGACACATTCCAGCCAATTAGCACCCTCCCTCCCACACCGTACCACCTCCTATAAAAAGGGCAGCCATTTTAGATTCAGTCTGAAGCTGCATGTTAGTGAGAGCAGGGAGACTGCAACTGCTGCTGTGCTGATGATTCTGAATTCATAGGGAAAGCGTTAGATAGGCCAGTGTTCTGTGTTCCCAGACTCATCTGCTGTAAGGACAGCGGCACAGCACCCCAAAAAGCCCTTTTTAGGGCTTCTACATTAGTCTGCTTTTATATATTTTTTTCTCCATATATATTGTGGCGAAACCAACCGCGCCACTGGGTTTTGGAGGGGACAGATTGCCAGCCTCTTGCCCCAGGATTATGGGCCCTCTCATCAGCCCATGCTAAACTTAAACCCCATGGTGATTTGACTGTGTTTGTGGCATCTGAGCGCTGTTTGGATATATTGAGCGCTCAGATCCAAGCCATCTGGGGATATGTTAAATGTCTGTGTGTACTGTAAAGGGGGGGACATTATATAATGAATAGTGATGTCTGTCCTATTGTCCCCACGTGTGTATTGGCGATTTCCCTTTGTCCTGAGAGATAATTGAATGAGTCCTCGATTGTCTCCAGGACAGAAGACATTGTGTATTCTCCTGCCTGTGATGATTACATTAACCTGTGTAGGGTAATTGTATCACAGGCAGAGGGGAGGGATATGCTGGGGGTGTCTGTATTGTCCCATTGTGTGTGATTGGCTGCTGTATCCCCTGTGTCGCAGTCTTCCTTCTGGTCCCCTAGGGGAGTGTCCACCAGGTGGGAGACCTGCATAAATACCGGGCAGGTAGCCCTCAATAAAGTTAGAATTCCTGTTTAACCATTAATACGGAGCCTCGTCTCGTACTTGGGGGGAATTGCTACGTCAGAACGTTCTCTTGCCTGTTCCAGGAAAGGAGGACTTCGTATGGTTCCAGTTCGGTGGATTCCAGCGGTTGTGGGTTGCTGTGCTCTTCTCCAGGGGAATCGCCCGAACGGTATTAACCCTCACTATACCGGGTTATACCGTAACAACTGGTGGCAAGCAGCGGGATCGTTCCTACAGCCAGAAGGACAGCAACAGAAGGCACCGTGGATTTTACAATTTGAGGGCAAAGCGTGTCCCAGTACTGCACCGGTATGGAACCACTAGTGGAGTATTATGAGGGTGTCATGGATGACCGAGATGCAGTCCGCAAAGGCATCTGGTACCAGGCACTGGGTATTGTAGTGTATCTGCGGGACGAGAGGCTCCCCAAGGACGAGCAGCGACAGCAGAAGCGAGTAGCCCTGCGGATGCCCTTCCTAGGAGAGCAGCCCCTGGAAGAGTGGGTAGAAGACCTGAAGCACCTGGTAAGGCGGGAGATGTGGCTGGAAGATGCCTACCAGGCACTCTGGTGGTATGAAGCTCGGTACCTACCCCGGACAGCCGAGCATGACATGCCAGAGGGAGAGGAGTTTGATGGTCCTGGCTTGTTATGGGAGACTTTTTCAGAGCTGGAGTTTGGGAGCCCTACACAAGCCCGGTTCAGGGACCTCTTTGAGTGGCGGGAGAGCAGGTATGACTGGGACGATACTCACAAAATTGAGCAAGACCTGGTCCACCTGGTGACCCGGGAGATGGAGCTGGAACAGGACTACCAGCAGTTGTTCCACTCCAGTGAGAGGGCTCAGCGAGAGAGCAGAGTGTCAGACCCAGGTCCAGAGCCCTTCAGCTGGGAGGATATTGTGGAGGTCTACTGGGAAGAACCCCAGGTGGCCGGTGGAGATGGGACCGAGGTCTCTCCACCGGTCCTGCAGGGAATTGGGAGCCCAGTCTCCATTCCCCAGCGGCAGGCTGAGTTACAGGGGCAGAGACAGTCGGTCCTGTCCCCCAGCGGCAGAGTCAAGTGCAGGGAATTGGGAGCTCAGGCTCCATTTCCCATCGGCAGAGTGTCCAGCAGGGAATAGAGAGCCCAGTCTCCTTTCCCCAGCAGCAGGACACTGTATTGGGAGCGGAGACAGACGGTCTCCCTCCCCAGAGGCTGGAAGTATGTATGGGAGAGGAGCTTGTTACCCCCTCTCCCCAGCGGCAGGCTAAGTTACAGGGGGCAGAGACAGTCGGTCCTGGCCCCCAGCAGCAGAGTGACTTACTGGGAGAGGAGAGCCTTGTCCTCCCTCCCCATCGGCAGAGAGTCCGGCAGGGAATAGAGAGCCCAGTCTCCTTTCCCCAGCAGCAGGACACTGTGTTGGGAGCGGAGACAGTCGGTCTCCCTCCCCAGCGGCTGGAAGTATGTATGGGAGAGGAGCTTGTTACCTGCTCTCCCCAGCGGCAGCTGGATTTTAAGGGAGTAGGGACAGTCGGTCCTGCTCCCCAGCGGCAGTATGTTTTGCAGGGAGAGAAGAGCATCGTCTCCATTCCCCATCGGCCGTGTGATTTACAGGGAATTGGGAGCCCGGTCTCCATCCCCCAGCGGCAGTTTAACGCACCAGGGGGAGACAGTAAGCCCCACAACAGTGCAGATGGGACCGTGGTCTCTGCACTCACAGCACAGGGGTAGGGACAGTCGGTCCTGTCCCCCAGCAACAGGGCCATTTAGCCAAAGGGGAGACAGTCGGTCTCCCCCCACAGCAGCATGGTGGTCTATCTAAAGGGGAGACAGTCAGTCTCTCCCTACAACAGCAGAGCTGTGTATCTAAAGGGGAGCCAGTCGGTCTCCCACTACAACAACCAGGCTCCAACCAGGCTACTTCCGTGGTAGCGCTGGCACCAGGGCAGAGTACCGCTGGTCTCTGCCCACTCAGCAACCCACTCAGGCAGTCTACCAGTCCCCACACAGCCGTAGTGAGGCACATGGACATGGACAGGTTTATCCCTTGCTCAGGTGTAGTAACCATTTATTGTGGGTGGGCTGTACTGCTGTTTCTGTTTTGTGGGTGGGCTGCTGGACTAACAAGGGCACTGACCGGCAGAAGGTCAGATACCCTGTTAGTCTGTTTGGAAAAAGGGGAGATGTGTGGCGAAACCAACCGCGCCACTGGGTTTTGGAGGGGACAGATTGCCAGCCTCTTGCCCCAGGATTATGGGCCCTCTCATCAGCCCATGCTAAACTTAAACCCCATGGCGATTTGACTGTGTTTGTGGCATCTGAGCGCTGTTTGGATATATTGAGCGCTCAGATCCAAGCCATCTGGGGATATGTTAAATGTCTGTGTGTACTGTAAAGGGGGGGACATTATATATTGAATAGTGATGTCTGTCCTATTGTCCCCACGTGTGTATTGGCGATTTCCCTTTGTCCTGAGAGATAATTGAATGAGTCCTCGATTGTCTCCAGGACAGAAGACATTGTGTATTCTCCTGCCTGTGATGATTACATTAACCTGTGTAGGGTAATTGTATCACAGGCTGTATCCCCTGTGTCGCAGTCTTCCTTCTGGTCCCCTAGGGGAGTGTCCACCAGGTGGGAGACCTGCATAAATACCGGGCAGGTAGCCCTCAATAAAGTTAGAATTCCTGTTTAACCATTAATACGGAGCCTCGTCTCGTACTTGGGGGGAATTGCTACGTCAGAACGTTCTCTTGCCTGTTCCAGGAAAGGAGGACTTCGTATGGTTCCAGTTCGGTGGATTCCAGCGGTTGTGGGTTGCTGTGCTCTTCTCCAGGGGAAACGCCCGAACGGTATTAACCCTCACTATACCGGGTTATACCGTAACATATATATTGCAGTTGCCTGGCCTGCCCGTGTATGAGCAGCTACATGCCCACAGACTGTAGTGTGCCCACTGCCAGTGCCCACCACTCATATCATGTGGCATAGGACTTTTCATCAAAAAAAGGCATTTCATTTTTACCTTTAATCTAAGGTTAGTTGCCTGCCAGTGTGTGTCAGGCCGACTTCCACTGACTGTAGTGTGCCCACTGCCAGTGCCCACCACTCATACCGGGTGGCACAGGACTTTGCATAAAAAAAGGCATTTAATTTTTACCCTTTAATCTAAGGTTAGTTGCCTGCCAGTGTGTGTCAGGCCGACTTCCACTGACTGTAGTGTGCCCACTGCCAGTGCCCACCACTCATATTGTGTGGCACAGGACTTTGCATCAAAAAAAGGCATTTCATTTTTACCCTTTAATCTAAGGTTAGCTGCCTGCCAGTGTGTGTCAGGCCAACTTCCACTGACTGTAGTGTGCCCACTGCCAGTGCCCACCACTCATACCGGGTGGCACAGGACTTTGCATAAAAAAGGCATTTAATTTTTACCCTTTAATCTAAGGTTAGTTGCCTGCCAGTGTGTGTCAGGCCGACTTCCACTGACTGTAGTGTGCCCACTGCCAGTGCCCACCACTCATATTGTGTGGCACAGGACTTTGCATCAAAAAAAGGCATTTCATTTTTACCCTTTAATCTAAGGTTAGCTGCCTGCCAGTGTGTGTCAGGCTGACTTCCACTGACTGTAGTGTGCCCACTGCCAGTGCCCACCACTCATACCGTGTGGCACAGGACTTTGCATCAAAAAAAGGCATTTCATTTTTACCCTTTAATCTAAGGTTAGTTGCCTGCCAGTGTGTGTCAGGCCGACTTCCACTGACTGTAGTGTGCCCACTGCCAGTGCCCACCACTCATACCGGGTGGCACAGGACTTTGCATAAAAAAAAGCATTTCATTTTTACCCTTAAATCTAAGGTTAGTTGCCTGCCAGTGTGTGTCAGGCCGACTTCCACTGACTGTAGTGTGCCCACTGCCAGTGCCCACCACTCATACTGGGTGGCACAGTAGATTGCCGATAAATAAGGCATTTAAATTTTACCCTTTAATCTAAGGTTAGTTGCCTGCCAGTATGTGTCAGGCCGACTTCAACTGACTGTAGTGTGCCCACTGCCAGTGCCCACCACTCATACCGGGTGGCACAGGACTTTGCATAAAAAAAAGCATTTCATTTTTACCCTTAAATCTAAGGTTAGTTGCCTGCCAGTGTGTGTCAGGCCGACTTCCACTGACTGTAGTGTGCCCACTGCCAGTGCCCACCACTCATACCGGGTGGCACAGTAGACTTGCCGATAAATAAGGCATTTCATTTTTACCCTTTAATCTAAGGTTAGTTGCCTGCCAGTATGTGTCAGGCCGACTTCCACTGACTGTAGTGTGCCCACTGCCAGTGCCCACCACTCATACCGGGTGGCACAGGACTTTGCATAAAAAAAGGCATTTAATTTTTACCCTTTAATCTAAGGTTAGTTGCCTGCCAGTATGTGTCAGGCCGACTTCCACTGACTGTAGTGTGCCCACTGCCAGTGTCCACCACTCATACCGGGTGGCACAGGACTTTGCATAAAAGAAGGCATTTCATTTTTACCCTTTAATCTAAGGTTAGTTGCCTGCCAGTGTGTGTCAGGCCGACTTCCACGGACTGTAGTGTGCCCACTGCCAGTGCCCACCACTCATACCGGGTGGCACAGTAGCTTGTCGATAAATAAGGCATTTAATTTTTACCCTTTAATCTAAGGTTAGTTGTCTGCCAGAATGTGTCAGGCCGACTTCCACTGACTGTAGTGTGCCACTGCCAGTGCCCACCACTTATACCGGGTGGCACAGGACATTGCATAAAATAAGGCATTTAATTTTTACCCTTTAATCTAGGGTTAGTTGCCTGCCAGTGTGTGCCAGGCCGACTTCCACTGACTGTAGTGTGCCCACAGCCAGTGCCCACCACTCATAGCGGGTGGAACAGGACTTTGCATAAAATAAGGCATTTCATTTTTACCCTTGAATCTAAGGTTAGTTGCCTGCCAGTGTGTGTCAGGCCCACTTCCACTGACTGTAGTGTGTCCACTGCCAGTGCCCACCACTCATACCGGGTGGCACAGTAGATTGCCGATAAATAAGGCATTTCAGTTTTACCCATTAATCTAAGGTTAGTTGTCTGCCAGTATGTGTCAGGCCGACTTCCACTGACTGTAGTGTGCCCACTGCCAGTGCCCACCACTCATACCGAGTGGCACAGGACTTTGCATAAAAAAAGGCATTTAATTTTTACCCTTTAATCTAAGGTTAGTTACCTGCCAGTGTGTGTCAGGCCGACTTCCACTGACTGTAGTGTGCCCACTGCCAGTGCCCACCACTCATACCGGGTGGCACAGAATTTTGCATAAATAAAGGCATTTCATTTTTACCCTTTAATCTAAGGTTAGTTGCCTGCCAGTGTGAATCAGGCCGACTTCCACTGACTGCAGTGTGCCCACTGCCAGTGCCAACCATTGATACCGGGTGGCACAGTAGCTTGTCGATAAATATGGCATTTAATTCTTACACTTTAGTCTAATTTCAGTTGCTTGCCTGCTGCCAGTGTGTGTCAGGCCGACTTCCACAGTCTGTAGTGTGCCCACTGCCAGTGCCCACAACTCATAACGGGTGGCACAGGACTTTGAATAAAATAAGGCATTTCATTTTTACCCTTTAATCTAAGGTTAGTTGCCTGCCAGTGTGAGTCAGGCCGACTTCCACTGACTGTAGTGTTCCCACTGCCAGTGCCCACCTCTCATACTGGGTGGCACAGTAGATTGCCGATAAATAAAGCATTTAATTTTTACCCTTTAATCTAAGGTTAGTTGCCTGCCAGTGTGTGTCAGGCCGACTTCCACTGACTGTAGTGTGCCCACTGCCAGTGCCCACCAGTCATACCGGGTGGCACAGTAGATTGCCGATAAATAAGGCATTTCATTTTTACCCATTAATCTAAGGTTAGTTGTCTGCCAGTATGTGTCAGGCCGACTTCCACTGACTGTAGTGTGCCCACTGCCAGTGCCCACCACTCATACCGGGTGGCACAGGACTTTGCATAAAAAAAGGCATTTAATTTTTACCCTTTAATCTAAGGTTAGTTGCCTGCCAGTGTGTGTCAGGCCGACTTCCACTGACTGTAGTGTGCCCACTGCCAGTGCCCACCACTCATACCGGGTGGCACAGGACTTTGCATAAAAGAAGGCATTTCATTTTTACCCTTTAATCTAAGGTTAGTTGCCTGCCAGTGTGTGTCAGGCCGACTTCCACTGACTGTAGTGTGCCCACTGCCAGTGCCCACCACTCATACCGGGTGGCACAGTAGCTTGCCGATAAATAAGGCATTTCAATTTTATCCTTTAATCTAAGGTTAGTTGCCTGCCAGTATGTGTCAGGCCGACTTCCACTGACTGTAGTGTGCCCACTGCCAGTGCCCACCACTCATACCGGGTGGCACAGGACTTTGCATAAAAAAGGCATTTAATTTTTACCCATTAATCTAAGGTTAGTTGCCTGCCAGTGTGTGTCAGGCCGACTTCCACTGACTGTAGTGTGCCCACTGCCAGTGCCCACCACTCATACCGGGTGGCACAGTAGCTTGTCGATAAATAAGGCATTTAATTTTTACCCTTTAATCTAAGGTTAGTTGTCTGCCAGTATGTGTCAGGCCGACTTCCACTGACTGTAGTGTGCCACTGCCAGTGCCCACCACTTATACCAGGTGGCACAGGACTTTGCATAAAATAAGGCATTTAATTTTTACCCTTTAATCTAGGGTTAGTTGCCTGCCAGTGTGTGTCAGGCACACTTCCACTGACTGTAGTGTGTCCACTGCCAGTGCCCACCACTCATACCGGGTGGCACAGTAGCTTTCCGATAAATAAGGCATTTCATTTTTACCCATTAATCTAAGGTTAGTTGTCTGCCAGTATGTGTCAGGCCGACTTCCACTGACTGTAGTGTGCCCACTGCCAGTGCCCACCACTTATACCGGGTTGCACAGGACTTTGCATAAAATAAGGCATTTCGTTTTTACCCTTTAATCTAAGGTTAGTTGCCTGCCAGTGTGTGCCAGGCCGACTTCCACTGACTGTAGTGTGCCCACTGCCAGTGCCCGCCACTCATACCGGGTGGCACAAGACTTTGCATAAAAAAAGGCATTTCATTTTTACCCTTTAATCTAAGGTTAGTTACCTGCCAGTGTGTGTCAGGCCGACTTCCACTGACTGTAGTGTGCCCACTGCCAGTGCCCACCACTCATACCGGGTGGCACAGGACTTTGCATAAATAAAGGCATTTC
Organism: Bufotes viridis; assembly: GCA_033119425.1. Classification (NCBI taxonomy): domain Eukaryota; kingdom Metazoa; phylum Chordata; class Amphibia; order Anura; family Bufonidae; genus Bufotes; species Bufotes viridis. The sequence continues at coordinate 248,638,904 of CM065590.1, forward strand.
ATTTTTACCCTTTAATCTAAGGTTAGTTGCCTGCCAGTGTGAATCAGGCCGACTTCCACTGACTGTAGTGTGCCCACTGCCAGTGCCCACCACTGATACCTGGTGGCACAGTAGCTTGTCGATAAATAAGGCATTTAATTTTTACACTTCAGTCTAATTTCAGTTGCTTGCCTGCTGCCAGTGTGTGTCAGGCCTACTTCCACAGTCTGTAGTGTGCCCACAGCCAGTGCCCACAACTCATAACGGGTGGCACAGGACTTTGCATAAAATAAGGCATTTCATTTTTACCCATTAATCTAAGGTTAGTTGCCTGCCAGTGTGTGTCAGGCCGACTTCCACTGACTGTAGTGTGCCCACTGCCAGTGCCCACCACTCATACCGGGTGGCACAGTAGCTTGTCGATAAATAAGGCATTTAATTTTTACCCTTTAATCTAAGGTTAGTTGCTCTGCCAGTGTGTGTCAGGCCGACTTCCACTGACTGTAGTGTGCCCACTGCCAGTGCCCACCACTCATACCGGGTGGCACAGGACTTTGCATAAAATAAGGCATTTCATTTTTACCCTTTAATCTAAGGTTAGTTGCCTGCCAGTGTGTGTCAGGCCGACTTCCACTGACTGTAGTGTGCCCACTGCCAGTGCCCACCACTCATACCGGGTGGCACAGTAGCTTGTCGATAAATAAGGCATTTAATTTTTACCCTTTAATCTAAGGTTAGTTGTCTGCCAGTATGTGTCAGGCCGACTTCCACTGACTGTAGTGTGCCACTGCCAGTGCCCACCACTTATACCAGGTGGCACAGGACTTTGCATAAAATAAGGCATTTAATTTTTACCCTTTAATCTAAGGTTAGTTGCCTGCCAGTGTGTGTCAGGCACGACTTCCACTGACTGTAGTGTGCCCACTGCCAGTGCCCACCACTCATACCGGGTGGCACAGTAGCTTTCCGATAAATAAGGCATTTCATTTTTACCCATTAATCTAAGGTTAGTTGTCTGCCAGTATGTGTCAGGCCGACTTCCACTGACTGTAGTGTGCCCACTGCCAGTGCCCACCACTCATACCGGGTGGCACAGGACTTTGCATAAAATAAGGCATTTCGTTTTTACCCTTTAATCTAAGGTTAGTTGCCTGCCAGTGTGTGCCAGGCCGACTTCCACTGACTGTAGTGTGCCCACTGCCAGTGCCCGCCACTCATACCGGGTGGCACAAGACTTTGCATAAAAAAAGGCATTTCATTTTTACCCTTTAATCTAAGGTTAGTTACCTGCCAGTGTGTGTCAGGCCGACTTCCACTGACTGTAGTGTGCCCACTGCCAGTGCCCACCACTCATACCGAGTAGCACAGAATTTTGCATAAATAAAGGCATTTAATTTTTACCCTTTAATCTAAGGTTAGTTGCCTGCCAGTGTGAATCAGGCCGACTTCCACTGACTGTAGTGTGCCCACTGCCAGTGCCAACCATTGATACCTGGTGGCACAGTAGCTTGTCGATAAATAAGGCATTTAATTTTTACACTTCAGTCTAATTTCAGTTGCTTGCCTGCTGCCAGTGTGTGTCAGGCCTACTTCCACAGTCTGTAGTGTGCCCACAGCCAGTGCCCACAACTCATAACGGGTGGCACAGGACTTTGCATAAAATAAGGCATTTCATTTTTACCCATTAATCTAAGGTTAGTTGCCTGCCAGTGTGTGTCAGGCCGACTTCCACTGACTGTAGTGTGCCCACTGCCAGTGCCCACCACTCATACTGGGTGGCACAGTAGATTGCCGATAAATAAAGCATTTAATTTTTACCCTTTAATCTAAGGTTAGTTGCCTGCCAGTGTGTGTCAGGCCGACTTCCACTGACTGTAGTGTGCCCACTGCCAGTGCCCACCACTCATACCGGGTGGCACAGGACTTTGCATAAAAAAAGGCATTTCATTTTTACCCTTTAATCTAAGGTTAGTTGCCTGCCAGTGTGTGTCAGGCCGACTTCCACTGACTGTAGTGTGCCCACTGCCAGTGCCCACCACTCATACCGGGTGGCACAGGACTTTGCATAAAAGAAGGCATTTCATTTTTACCCTTTAATCTAAGGTTAGTTACCTGCCAGTGTGTGTCAGGCCGACTTCCACTGACTGTAGTGTGCCCACTGCCAGTGCCCACCACTCATACCGAGTAGCACAGAATTTTGCATAAATAAAGGCATTTAATTTTTACCCTTTAATCTAAGGTTAGTTGCCTGCCCACTGCCAGTGCCCACCACTCATACCGGGTGGCACAGTAGCTTGCCGATAAATAAGGCATTTTATTTTTACCCTTTAATCTAAGGTTAGTTGCCTGCCAGTGTGTGTCTAGCTGACTTCCACTGACTGTAGTGTGCCCACTGCCAGTGCCCACCACTCATACCGGGTGGCACAGGACTTTGCATAAAAAAAGACATTTAATTTTTACCCTTTAATCTAAGGTTAGTTGTCTGCCAGTTTGTGTCAGGCCGACTTCCACTGACTGTAGTGTGCCCCCTGCCAGTGCCCGCCACTCATACAGGGTGGCACAGTAGCTTGCCGATAAATAAGGCTTTTAATTTTTACCCTTTAATCTAAGGTTAGTTGTCTGCCAGTATGTGCCAGGCCGACTTCCACTGACTGTAGTGTGCCCACTGCCAGTGCCCACCACTCATACCGGGTGGCACAGGACTTTGCATAAAATAAGGCATTTAATTTTTACCCTTTAATCTAAGGTTAGTTGCCTGCCAGTGTGTGTCAGGCCGACTTCCACTGACTGTAGTGTGCCCACTGTCAGTGCCCACCACTCATACCGGGTGGCACAGGACTTTGCATAAAAAAAGGCATTTAATTTTTACCCTTTAATCTAAGGTTAGTTGCCTGCCAGTGTGTGTCAGGCCGACTTCCACTGACTGTAGTGTGCCCACTGCCAGTGCCCACCACTCATACCGGGTGGCACAGGACTTTGCATAAAAAAGGCATTTCATTTTTACCCTTTAATCTAAGGTTAGTTGCCTGCCAGTGTGTGTCAGGCCGACTTCCACGGACTGTAGTGTGCCCACTGCCAGTGCCCACCACTCATACCGGGTGGCACAGTAGCTTGCCGATAAATAAGGCATTTAATTTTTACCCTTTAATCTAAGGTTAGTTGTCTGCCAGTATGTGTCAGGCCGACTTCCACTGACTGTAGTGTGCCCACTGCCAGTGCCCGCCACTCATACCGGGTGGCACAGGACTTTGCATAAAAAAAGGCATTTAATTTTTACCCTTTAATCTAAGGTTAGTTGCCTGCCAGTGTGTGTCAGGCTGACTTCCACTGACTGTAGTGTGCCCACTGCCAGTGCCCACCACTCATACCGGGTGGCACAGGACTTTGCATAAAAAAAGACATTTAATTTTTACCCTTTAATCTAAGGTTAGTTGCTTGCCAGTTTGTGTCAGGCCGACTTCCACTGACTGTAGTGTGCCCCCTGCCAGTGCCCGCCACTCATACCGGGTGGCACAGTAGCTTGCCGATAAATAAGGCATTTAATTTTTACCCTTTAATCTAAGGTTAGTTGTCTGCCAGTATGTGTCAGGCCGACTTCCACTGACTGTAGTGTGCCCACTGCCAGTGCCCACCACTAATACCGGGTGGCACAGGACTTTGCATAAAATAAGGCATTTCATTTTTACCCTTTAATCTAAGGTTAGTTGCCTGCCAGTGTGTATCAGGCCGACTTCCACTGACTGTAGTGTGCCCAATGCCAATGCCCACCACTCATACCGGGTGGCACATGACTTTGCATAAAAAAAGGCATTTTATTTTTACCCTTTAATCTAAGGTTAGTTGCCTGCCATTGTGTATCAGGCCGACTTCCACTGACTGTAGTTTGCCCACTGCCAGTGTCCACCACTCATATCAGGTGGAACAGTAGCTTGCCGATAAATTGGGAATTTAATTTTTATCCTTTAATCTAAGGTTAGTTGCCTGCCAGTGTGTGTCAGGCCCACTTCCACTGACTGTAGTGTGCCCACTGCCAGTGCCCACCACTCATACCGGGTGGCACAGGACTTTGCATAAAAAAAGGCATTTAATTTTTACCCTTTAATCTAAGGTTAGTGGCCTGCCAGTGTGAATCAGGCCGACTTCCACTGACTGTAGTATGCCCACTGCCAGTGGCCAAGACTAATACCGGGTGGCACAGTAGCTTGCCGATAAATAAGGCATTTAATTTTTACTCTTTAACCACTTCAGCCCCCTTAGCTTAAACACCCTTAATGATCAGGCCACTTTTTATTATTCTGCACTACGCTAATTTCACCGTTTATTGCTCCGTCATGCAACTTACCACCCAAATGAATTTTACCTCCTTTTCTTCTCACTAATAGAGCTTTCATTTGGTGGTATTTCATTGCTGCTGACATTTTTACTTTTTTTGCTATTAATCAAAAATGACCGACTTTTTGGCAAACAAATGACATTTTTCACTTTCTGTTGTAAAAGTTAAAAAAAAAAAAAAACTACATTTCTATATAAATTATTCTCTATCTTTATTGTTCTACATGTCTTTGATAAAAAAAAAAATCCAATAAGTGTATATTTATTGGTTTGGGTAAAAGTTATAGCGTTTACAAACTATGGTGCAAAAAATTTGAATTGAATTTCTGCATTTTGAAGCAGCTCTGACTTTCTGAGCAGCTGTCATGTTTCTTCAGGCGCTAGAATGTCAGGATAGTATAAATACCCCCCAAATGACACCATTTTAGAAAGAAGACACCACAAAGTATTCGCGGAGTGGCATGGTGAGTTCATGTATCATTTCATTTTTTTTCACAAGTTAGCAGAAAATTACATTTTCTGAGGAAAAAAAATAATAATAAATTTTCCATTTCTGCTAACTTCTGGCAAAAAAAATAAAATCTCCCACGGACTCACTATGCCCCTCAGTGTATACCTTGGGGTGTCTACTTTCCTAAATGGGGTCATTTGTGGGGTGTGTTTACTGTTCTGGCATTTTGGGCTAAATTGTGAGCATCCCTGTAAAACCTAAAGGTACTCGTTGGAATTTGGGCCCCTTTGCGCACCCAGGCTGCAAAAAAGTGTCACTCATGTGGTATCGGTGTACTCAGGAGAAGTAGGGCAATGTGTTTTGGGGTGTATTTTTACATATACCCATGTTGGGTGAGAGAAATATTTCTGTAAATTGACAATTTTGTATAAAAAATTTTAAAAAGTTGTCTGGGGTATATATAAAAATACACCCCAAAACACATTGCCCTACTTCTCCTGAGTACGGCGATACCACATGTGTGACACTTTTTTGCAGCCAAGATGCGCAAAGGGGCCCAAATTCCCATGAGTACCTTTAGGATTTCACAGGGCATTTTTACGCATTTGGATTCTCACGCTTTAGGACCCTTAAAATGCCATGTGACCCCATTTTGGAAAGAAGACACCCCAAGGTATTCTGTGAGGGGCATGGCGAGTTCACAGAACTTTTTTACAAAGTCTCATATTCCACTAACTTGTGACAAAAAATAAAATTTTACATGAACTCACCATACCCCTCACGGAATACCTTGGGGTGTCTTCTTTCTAAAATGGGGTCACATGTGAGGTGTTTGTACTGCCCTGGCATTTGAGGGTCTCCGCAATCATTACATGTATGGCCAGCATTAGGAGTTTCTGCTATTCTCCTTATATTGAGCATACGGGTAATGAGATTTTTTTTTCCGTTTAGCCTCTGGGCTGAAAAAAAATAATGAACGGCACAGATTTTTTCAATTGCATCGATCAATGTTGATGAAAAAATCTCTGCCAAAATTAATGACTGCGGTACGGTGGGCTGGGCGCTAACTACCTAACAAGTAGCTAACTAACTGGCGGTGATAAGGGACCCTTATGCCACATTCACACGTCCGCAATTCTGTCGCGTCAAGGAGAAACAAGCCTGCCGCCTGGACGCAGCCCTGCGTTAGGCGGTCGGCAGGCGGTTAATCTTAGGTTAGTTGCCTGCCAGTGCGTGTCAGGCCCACTTCCACTGACTGTAGTGTGCCCAATAGTATGAACAAAAACGTTGTGGCACACAGAGTGTTTTTTCCGCGACTGGAAGTAGGGTTCCCACCCCTATATAGCAACATAATAGGAAAAACTCCAGTCCTACTTGCGGTTTGATAGGTTAATTTTATTTGCAAGGCAGCACTTTCATATAGAGTGACGTTTCGGCCAATTCTGGCCTTCATCAGACTGTAGTAAATAAGATATATAGTATGATGTTAGTCACCATGTCGTGGATACATCATCATAGTATAATCAAAAAAACATAATAATAAATCACACTAGTGGATCATAATACAGATAAATTTTAGCATGATTGGATATGAGAAACATGATTGCCATAGGTAAAAGAATTACAGGTCTAGAAATCACATGATTCAATGGAAAACGATGTTATTATGATTCATGATCATTCATGAGGTGTATATATAGTCCATCCAACAGTTCATCAGAGGTCACTCGATCAAGTCCACAAAAACTTATGGAGAAAAGTTCATCCTCTAAAGATTTATCATCATAATATCAACATCAATGTAGGATTCCCCATAGAGGTGTTCTCAAGGGAGCTCATAAAAGTATAGAAACATTACAGGAAGACCATAATCAAGTGAATAGTCAATATATCAGGTGTGACATCAGAGAGTCATGGAGTCGGCAACATAGAGGGCATCCGCCGTTGACTGTTTTAATGTAGATAAGGAGAGGAGAAGGTATAGGCTATGAGGATGTTAAGGAAAACCAGGAGGGAGAGAGAGGAGGCATATTGTCTAATAGAGTCTGTTGTTCCTCTATTACTAACTAGACACTCACCTCAAGCTGCACTGAACATCGGACGAAGTGTAGGGGTTGAAGGCAGTGGATGTGCAGGACAGTGCCTGCTGTGGGGTAACGGAGGCCTTGTTAGACATTGCGGCGTGTAAGTGATTTATGCCGGCGTTCCGGAAGTGCCGGTTGTCTTCCACGCCTCGCTTCGGTATTGGCGCATGCGCAGTAGGTAGTAACTGAGAACCAAGCCTCGTTTTGGTGTCCGGTCTGGTTGAGACTGTTAGATGCTAGTCAAGCCTCGTTTCGTGAATATACTAGCCTCACTTTGAATATAGTGTGTATATTCAAGTGGAAGTAGTGCCAAATATTATGAAACTAGCAATACTATTAACAATACTATTAACATTATAATGTTATATTGTTTAACTAGGTTAGCTGTGATACTATTGTTGTACTACTCACCAAATGGACGAGAGGCCCGTATAATGATATATATGTATCTAATTATATTCTACTCACCACAGGATCAGGATAGTAAGCCCATATAATGTTATATACTAGTTTCTCCATTAACTAAGGATACTATGGGATTTATGGAATCTATAAGGGAAACGAAAGTATAGTAGTTATAGTTGCATAGTATAACAAAATGTTTCCAATCTATATGCATTACATATCATAAACATTTACATATATAACATAAATGGTAATGTTACTGTTTTATGTGGAAAGAGGAACATATGCCACAATGTAATTGTTAAGAGAGAGGTTATATACCAAGAGGATTCAAGTGAACGTTTGAATTTCATATTCCCTATTAAGGCCTTTAGGTTCAAGGGTATCCAGTGTGTGGATCCAATAGGCCTCCTTTTTCTTTAATAATGTGGAACGGTCGCCACCTCTCCTCTGTGGGCCTACATAGTCTATAACTTGAAATCGGAGTTGTGAAATATTATGTCCTGCAGATTCAAAATGTGAGGGGACTGGTAGTAGTAGATCTTTCCGTCTAATTTTGGACTTGTGTTGACACACTCTATCACGAATCTTTTGAGTAGTTTCCCCTACATATAGTTTACCACAAGGACATTTGAGTAGATAGATAACGTATGAAGAGTCGCAAGTGAAGAAGTGACGTATTTGGTAACTTTTGCCTGTGCGTGGGTGAAAGAATTGGGATCCTTTAAGTATGTGTGAACATTGAAGACAATGTAAGCAGGGAAAGGTGCCCCGTTTCGGTGTCTGTAAAAAGGTTTGCCTAGGACTGGTGATGGCAGATCCGATGTCAGCTTTGACCAGGATATCCCTTAAATTTTTCGGTCGACGTGTGCAGGGTAGTATAGGATTATGAAATTTGCTGACATCTGGGTATGTTTTTTGAAGTATGGACCAGTGACCCCTAATGCTGTGGTGTTCATTATTTTCATCATACATGGATGGTAAGTATGAACAAATGGTATTCTAGTGGATGCATTGGTCCTGTGTTGTGGTTTTGGTTTGTACATGTCTTGTAGGATACTTTTAGGATAACCTTGGTCCTGAAAACGTGTTTGCATCTCTTTAAGTCGGATTTTACGTAAATCTTCAGTTTTAACTATGCGACGTATGCGTTCCGCTTGGGAATGTGGTAGGGATTTTTTTGTATGTGGAGAATGAAAACTAGAAAATTATAATAAATTATTCCTGTCCGTGGGTTTTCTGTATAAGTCAGTAAGAATAGATCCGTCCGTTTGTTTAGTGATGGTGGTGTCCAGAAAATTAATAACGGTGTTATGATGGTGGATCGTAAATTGTAGTTCCGGATAAATTGAATTAAGATATGTATGGAATTCCAGAAGGGAGTCCAATGTACCCCTCCACACGCAAAAAATGTAATCTATATAGCGTTTCCAGGTCAGAACGTTTGTGAAATTGGTATGAGGGTATATATAAGTTTCTTCAAACTCAGACATGTAACAATTTGCGTAAGGAGGGGCTACGTTGGACCCCATCGCAGTCCCCTGAATCTGGAGGTAAAAATGGTCTTAAAAGAGAAAGAAATTGTTACATAAGACAAGTTCTAATAACTCCATGTGGAATTCTATGATGTCATGATTCGTAATGTTGTGATTGAGAAGTTTGCGCACTGCAGCCATACCTTTATTGTGTTCAATTGAAGTATAGAGTGATGTGACATGTGACCAGGTAAGTATCTGGGGATAGGGGAGGTAGGTGGTCCAGTAATGTGAGAAAAGATGAAGTATCTAACAAAAAGGATTTTGTCTCTTTAATCATCGGTGTCAAGACCTGTTGGATGGACTATATATACACCTCATGATCATGAATCATAATAACATCGTTTTCCATTGAATCATGTGATTTCTAGACCTGTAATTCTTTTACCTATGGCAATCATGTTTCTCATATCCAATCATGCTAACATTTATCTGTATTATGATCCACTAGTGTGATTTATTATTATGTTTTTTTGATTATACTATGATGATGTATCCACGACATGGTGACTAACATCATACTATATATCTTATTCACTACAGTCTGATGAAGGCCAGAATTGGCCGAAACGTCACTCTATATGAAAGTGCTGCCTTGCAAATAAAATTAACCTATCAAACCGCAAGTAGGACTGGAGTTTTTCCTATTATGTAGTGTGCCCACTGCCAGTGCCCACCACTCATACCGGGTGGCACAGTAGCTTGCCGATAAATAAGGCATTTAATTTTTACCCTTTAATCTAAGGTTAGTTGCCTGCCAGTGTGTGTCAGGCCCACTTCCACTGACTGTAGTGTGCCTACTGCCAGTGCCCACCACTCATACCGGGTGGCACAGTACCTTGCATGCATAGTACCACTAATAAAAAAAAAAAAATGACAGGCAGAGGCAGGCCACCCCGCAGGGGCCATCGTGGTAATGTGATTTCCTTTGGCCCTAGAATAATGCCTAGTGTTCAGAGGCCACATACCCTGAACTCGAAAAATTCTGAGGACATAGTTGACTGGCTTACACAGGACACCCAATCTAATAAAGCTTCCGCTCGGAACCTTGACTCATCATCCTCCTCCAGCTCAGCTTCGGGCACCTCTCAAGTTACCACTCGCCCGCCCGCCACCACCACCAACGCCAGCACCACAGCCACTTCATTTGATCTGTCAGAAGATTTTTTTACACATCAGTTGGAAGAAATGAGTGATGCGCAACCATTATTGCCAGAGGATGTAGATAACAGGGATATGTGTGCAGTCAGGCAGCATTACACACATGGACGTACGGTGTGATGATGATGATGTTGTACCCGCTGCTGCTTCCTTTAGCAGTTGATGATGACGATGTGTCCGTGGATGTCACGTGGGTGCCCGCTCGAAGAGAAGAAGAACAGGGGGAAAGTTCAGATGGGGAGACAGAAAGTAAGAGGAGACGAGTTGGAAGCAGGGGGAGGTCGTCGCAAGGAGCTAGTGGCACAGTCAGACAGCATGTATCGGCACCTGGGGTTAGCCAGACAGCACGCCAATCAACGCAGGCTGTTGCCACCACCAGAATGCCATCATTGCAAAGCTCAGCAGTGTGGCATTTTTTTTGTGTGTCTGCCTCTGATAACAGCGATGCCATTTGCAACCTGTGCCAAAAAAGTCGTGGGAAGTCCAATACCCACCTTGGTACAACTGCTTTGCGAAGGCACATGATCTCACATCACAAACGCTTATGGGATCAACACATGAGTACAATCAGCACACAAACTCAAAGCCACCATACTCCTCCTGGTCCAGCATCTTCAGCCACGTCAACCACTGCTGTCCTCCCTGCCCCCTCTTAACCACCCGCCACTCCGCCTCTCACCTTCAGCAGTTCCTGCTCATCAGCCCACAGTCAGATGTCTGTCAAGGAAATGTTTGAGCGTAAGAAGCCAATGTCACAGAGTCACCCCCTTGCCCGGCGTCTGACAGCTGGCTTGACGGAACTCTTAGCCCGCCAGCTTTTACCATACCAGCCGGTGGAGTCTGAGGCCTTCAAAAAATTTGTCGCTATTGGGACACCACAGTGGAAGGTACCCGGACAAAATTTTTATTTCAAAAAAGACAATCCAAAACCTCTACTATGTTATTGAAATGGAAGTCATGTCATCTCTGGCATACAGTGTTGGGGCAAGGGTCCATCTGACCACTGATACCTGGTCTGCAAAGCACGGTCAGGGCAGGTATATCACGTACACTGCGCATTGGATCAACCTGCTGACGGCTGACAAGCATGGAATGCGTGGCTCCGCAGCAGAGTTAGTGACACCGCCACGACTTGCAGGCAGGCCTACTGCCACTTCCTCTACTTCTCCTACACCATCCTCTTCGATATCCTCCTCGGCTGAGTCCTCTTCTGCTGCGGCGTCTGGCTGCACATCAACTGAATCCCACCAGCTCCCCAGAGCTATTCCACATCCTGGATACGACAGTGTCACGCTGTCTTGGGGTTGACTTGCCTGAAAGCAGAGAGCCACACAGGACCAGCACTCCTGTCCGACCTGAACGCACAGGTGGATCAGTGGCTGACCCCGCACCAACTGGAGTTCGGCAAAGTGGTGTGCGACAATGGAACAAATTTGTTGGCGGCATGGCACATGTGTTGAATCTCATCATACAATGCTTTGTGTCTAAGTACCCAGGCTTACAGGACGTCCTCAAGCAGGCCAGAAAGGTGTGTGGCCATTTCAGGGGTTCCTACACGGCCATGGTGCACTTTTCCGATATTCAGCGGCGAAACAACATGCCACTGAGGCGCTTGATTTGCAACAGCCCGACACGTTGGAATTCAACACTCCTAATGTTCGACCGCCTGCTCCAAAAAGAAAAAGCCGTTAACGAGTATTTGTATGACCGGGGTGCTAGGACAGCCTCTGTGGAGCTGGGAATTTATTTGCCATGTTACTGGATGCTCATGCGCAATGCCTGTAGGCTCATGCGTCCTTTTGAGGAGATGACAAACCTAGTCAGTCGCACCGAAGGCACCATCAGCGACCTCATCCCATTTGTTTTCTTCCTGGAGCGTGCCCTGCGAAGAGTGCTGGATCAGGCTGTAGATGAGCGTGAAGAGGAAGAGTTGTGGTCACCATCACCACCAGAAACAGCCATGTCATCATCGCTTGCCGGACCTGCGGCAACGCTGGAAGAGGAGTATGAGGAAGAAGAGTCAGAGGAGGAATGTGGCTTTGAGGAGGAGGAAGACCAACCACAGCAGGCACACCAGGGTGCTCGTTGTTGTCACCTATCTGGGACCCGTGGTGTTGTACGTGGCTGGGGGGAAGAACAGACCGTCAATGATATCAGTGAGGAGGAGGAACGGGAAATAAGTAGCTCTGCATCCAACCTTGTGCAAATGGGGTCTTTCATGCTGTCATGTCTGTTGAGGGACCCTCGTATAAAAAGGATGAAGTAGAACGACCTGTACTGGGTGACCACGCTACTAGACCCCCAGTATAAGCAGAAAGTGGCAGAAATGTTACCAAATTACCAAAAGTCGGAAAGGATGCAGCAGTTCAAAACCAAACAAAAAAATATGCTTCACACAGCTTATAAGGGGGATGTCACAGCACAACGGGAATCTAACTGGGGAAGAGGTGAATGTAATCCTCCTCCTACCACGGCGGCAAGGACTGGACGATTTACAGATATATTGTTGATGGAGGACATGCGGAGCTTTTTCAGTCCTACTCATCGCCACAGCCCTTCGGGATCCAGCCTTAGAGAACGACTCGACCGACAGGTAGCAGACTACCTCGCCTTAACAGCAGATATCGACACTCTGAGGAACGATGAACTCCTTCACTACTGGGTGTGCAGGCTTGACCTGTGGCCTGAGCTATCCTAGTTTGCTATATAACTTCTGGCCTGCCCTGCTTCAAGTGTCCTGTCAGAAATGACCTTTAGTGCAGCAGGAGGCATTGTCACTGACAAGAGAAGTCGCCTCGGTCAAAAAAGTGTTGATTACCTCACCTTCATAAAGATGAATGAGGCATGGATCCCGAAGGGACTGACAGTGGGGGATACGTATGACTAACAAAAGGCCTGATGACATGCCTTGGCCTTAAAATGGTCCCCACGCTGCTGTATTTAATGTTTGCATACCGGATGACTTTCGTGAATTCTCCGCCACCAACTAGGGTTCAAGCCGCAATGTTTTAGTCACTTTTCTGCCTAGAAACCATCAATTTTTCTGGCCTCTGCTACAACAGCGGCTGCAACAATGCCATTATTTTTCAGGCATGTGTACATGCCTAATTTTTCTGTCCTATGGTGGAGCACTGTGGCTGCAAAAACAAAACAAACAAAAAAAGGCACATACAAGTGTCAATTCCACTTTGTGATCGTTACGTTGTTGTAGTGAAGGGGCTTGCGTATCACAATGAAGCAATCATAACCTCTATGAGTGTGTTGGCAATGTTGCCACACCCCAGATGATAAGGCCGTTGCTTCATTATGGTCAGACCAAAAGCGATCGGCTGGATAATATTTCATAGAAAAGACATTAATTTACCTTTCTTTTTTTTTAAGTTGTATGGGTTTTTAATACATAAAATAAAAAATCATAATAAAGTCTCTTAATAGTTTATTAGAAATAATGCAGACAATTAAAAAAATCCCCATCAATTCCAATACAAAGCAAGTACAGAGCTCAGAATTAAATTATTTCATGATGTCGTAATGGTTCGTTAATTCGACAATGGTTAATCAATTCGACATAAATCCCCGGATAGGGTACGTAACAGGGATTAAACTGATAGGAATAGTACTAGTTAAGACACCACTCATATAGGGTGTCACAGCACATTGCTCTGTGCACGCGCAGTGCCCCAATTTTGGAGTAAGAGGACCGACCAAGCTGCTTTTTCCATCTCCCGATTCCTAAAATCAATTCAGTTTGGTGTATGAGAGTTTGGTCTGTCACTGTGAAGGCAGTCAAAGGTACCCGGCCTACATTTTTTTTCACAAAAGGCAATCCCTGATATGGGACGTAACAGGGATTAAACTGATACAAATAGTACTAGTTAAGACACCACTTATATCGGGTGTGACAGTAAATTGCATGGCGCAGACGCAGTGACCGTGGATTAAAACAAAGGGGAGGGAGTCAGCGTATTTTTAACCATCTCCCCGTTTGAAAAATAAATTCAATAAATGGACCCCAGATTGGGGACGTAACAGGGATTAAACTGATGACAAGAGAACTACAGAAAATAACACTCATATCGGGTGTGAGAGTAAATTGCACGGCGCAGACGCAGTTACCGTGGATTAAAACAAAGGGGAGGGAGCCAGCGTTTTTTTCCCCGTTTGAAAAATCAATTTAATTCACCTTTCGGGGACCCTTGGTGTTGTACGTGGCTGGGTGGAGGAAGAAACCTTCAATGGCTAGCTTGGTATCCAACCTTGTGCAAATGGGGAGTTTGCGGTTGTGCAAATGGACTGTTTGCGGTGCATTAAAAGGGGAGTTTGCTCTGTTAATGTCTGTGAAGCGGGCGTAACCCTTACACTACCTGATCGATACAACATCATACCTGATCGTATACACACAATGGATGTTTTAAACCACGTTGTTCAAAAAAATTTAGGATTGTTAGGTGATTTATGCCTTTTATGGATTAAAACCCAACTCTGCGTCAACTATGTAATTTTCCATGGGAGTTTTGCCATGGATCCCCCTCCGGCATGCCACAGTCCAGGTGTTAGACCCCTTGAAACAACTTTTCCATCACTACTGTGGCTAGAAAGAGTCCCTGTGGGTTTTAAAATTCGCCTGCCTATTGAAGTCTATGGCGGTTCGCCCGTTCGCGAACATTTATGGAAATTCGCATTCGCGAACAGAAAATTTTATGTTCGCGACATCTCTACTTGCTGCACTGACTGTGAATGCAAATTGCCATTATACTGCTGCTCATTTCAGGTTTGCAATACCTCTGCAGTTATATATATATATGTTCTAAAGCATTTTTTTGTCGTGTATTAGTGGGGGAAAAAAGGGGCTTATTAGCCATAGTGTGAAGTGAGAAAATTAAAGCCTTTTTGGCGTGTATTAGTGGGGAAAAAAAAGTATTATTTGCTGTTCACGGCTGCAGTTATATGTTCTAAAGCGTCTTTTTGCCAAGTATTAGTGGGGATAAAGAAAAAGGGCTTATTAGCCGTGTTTTAAAGTGGGAAAATTACAGCCCTTTTTGGCGTGTATTAGTAGCAAAAAAAAACTTTATTTGCCGTTCACGGCCGCAGTTATATGTTGTAAAGACTTTTTTTTAGCATGTATTAGTGGGGGGAAAAAAAGTGGGCTTATTTGCTGTTGTGTGGTGAAGTGAGAAAATGAAAGCCATTATTGGCGTGTGTTAGTGGGGAAAAAAAGGGGCTTATTAGCCGCTATGTGGAGAAGTGAGAAAATTATAGCCCTTTTTGGCATGTATTAATTTACTTTTTATTTACTTATTTGATCTAACAGTATGTCAGACAGAGAAATGACAGTCCCTGCACAGGGGAGCAGCTTGAGCTACCAGTGTCAGCTAGCGGTCGTGTCTCTACTTGTATGAGCGTATAATAGAGCAGGTTCTGTAGATATCTATGCGGAGTCAGCTTACAACGGTGCAAAAAGAGTGCGCTCTTTGATGCTATAGTAAGATCTTGGGCCTCTACACGGTTCTTTATACCTGACGCTAACATCAACCTGTAAGGTTGAGTTCACACTTGAGTTATTTAGTCAGTTTTGGCCCCGTAACTGCCAAAAGAAGTGAAGTGTGCAGTTATTCTAAGAGCGACTACTGTCATCTGCGTGTCATACTGACAGGATTGTTTTACTACCACAGCAGACTCACTTTGCGTGTTGCTGCAAAGCACAGTGTTCTACACCACTTACAGGCTTTCTGCAGCCAGGAAATAGCTGTTTTTATTGCGATTCACCACAAATTAATTATCATCAAATTGAATCTTTTCAGAAAATTCAGTGAACCCACCGAATCAAATTTTTGAGAAATTTGCTCATCTCTTGTGCCAACATTGGCACCCTGGCTACGCTTCAAATTCTGCTCACAAATCCAGCAAATGGCCATGTTCACCTCCTCCCCCGACCTAATAAAAAATTGCCACACAACAGAGTATGGCATTTTCCCACCAATACTCTGCGCTAACTGCCTGCTACTGCTGCCTCCGTGAACCCCTGCACTGCTACTTTCCGGGCCGGTAGGCTCCTGCGGGGGGTCTACCCTGGGCATGTTTGTCTCCCAACTTCCCACTGCTGCCACCCTGTTGACTCACTGCCACGCTGCCACCCTGCTGACTCAGCCGCTGCCTCACGCGCAAGCTGCCACCCTCTTCTCCTGATAATGATGAAGCCCCTTCTTCACCCGGCTTCCAACTGTGATCGGCTACATCATCATCATTATCCTCTACTGTCTGCACGTCACTGATGTCCCCCTCAATGGTCTCAGGGCTAGGAGCCTGACAGCTCGCAACACCTGCTACCACGCGACTCTCCTCATCACTACTTCTTGGCTGGGCAGTAGCTGCTGCCTTTAGTAGCTCGTCTTCGCTGAAAAGTGGAGCCGAGCCTACGGCATATAATACGCTGAGGGAACTGAAAATGACAGGGGAAGGTTCAGGACAGGTGGGCCATGCCAACTAATTGTCATGTCAGAGGAACCCACCGACACTTGGCTGGGGGTGTCTGATGTCACTTGCGACGAATTTGAAGACCAAGTAAGCCATTCAAGCACCGCTAGGTTGTTGGTCAAGACACAACCGCTAGATGACACTGGGAGCTCAGGCCTCTCGCTGCGACTCCTTCTGCCACTCCCCCTTCTTCTGCTGCCTGCAACAGGAACATTTTGGCCACTGCTGTTCCCTTTGAAGGGCCTGTCACCTGTCTGTTTGACATACTGTATGATAAAAGAATTAAATTTAAATTAAAATAATACCCCCCCAAAAAAGACCGTAGTACAATGTTACTTCACCGCTGAATGGCAATTAAGACATCTATATATTTTTTTCTGATTAATAAACTCCCCCCCACAAAAAAAAACACAATTCACCGCAGAACGGCAATTAAGAAGTATTCTTTTTCCTATTTCTACACACCAAAAAAAGAAATATAACAATCACAATTAATCGCAGTACGGCTAATGGGACGTACGTATCTTTCCTATTAATACCAAACGTAAATGGATGTAGTACAATGTAACTTCACCGCTGAATGCCAATTATGGCACATTGTCTCCTTTTTTTTCCTATTTCTACACTACAAAAAGATATATATAACAATCACAGTTCACCGCAGAATGGGTGATGGGGCGTACATTAATATTGTCTACACCACGTAAATGGCTGTAGTACAATGTAACTTCACCGCTGAACAGCAATTAAGAAATATTTTTTTTTCTGATTAATTAAGTATCTTTCCTATTAATACGCCACGTAAATGGCTGTAGTACAATGTAACTTCACCGCTGAACAGCAATTAAGACATATTTTTTCTCCTTTTTTTACCTATTTCTATACCACAAAAAAAGAAATATAACAATCACAATTTACCGCAGAACGGGTGATGGCACGTACGTATATTTTCTTTTTCTACATCACGTAAATGGCTGTAGTACAATGTAACTTCACCGCTGAACGGCACTTATGACATATATAGATTGTGATGTTGTGAATAGTAAAGTGTGTGGTAGTCATATGGTGGGGGGGGGGGTGTATCTCACCTGGTGGTTCAGTTTCACTGGGTAAGGTAGCTGAAATCCAGAAAAGTGCTGCTTCAGTAAGGCATAGCTTGCTGGAGATTGTTTGGTTAAAGTTGCATGGGCTGGATTTCTTTGGACTGGGAGTCAGGTTGGTAGTGGGAGTCTCTCAGTCCACACCCTTAATCCATTACGGTTCCCTGGCCCCAGGTGAGGCCAGCTGGGTTAAACAGGAAGGGATAAATCAACCCTCTGTGTGTGTGTCAGGGGTAAAGTGTGTGAAGGAGAGCCAGGGAGCCTCTGAGCGTGGTCTCAGCTGAGGAGGGCTGAGGGGCCACAGGGCTAGGTGCTAGCCACATTTGGTTGGACATTGTTACAGCCAGGAGGTGAGATATTGAATACCTCTGTTTAGTGAGAGCCCGGACGGGCAGGCTTTCATTTTGTTTTGTTCGTTTGTTTGTGCTTGTGCGCAATAAAGCATGAGTTGGGATATGAAAACCTGTTGTCTCTGAAGATCTCTGTGAGAATGATCCCCGAGCCCAGAGCTAATCCCCCACATATGGTGTCGGTTGCGGGCAGTCATCCCTGCTGGAAAAAGACAAAGTGTTGCTGGGGCCAACGACAAGGCAGAAAGAGCAGGTGCTGCCGAATGCTGCTGTATTGCAAAGGATTTGCTGGGCAGTGAATTTAAAGGGCCAGAAACCCTGTGAAGAGACTGTCTTGGTGGAAAAGTTTTTTTTTCCGGGTGTGGTCTCTGAAGTGAACTGTTTTCTGACAAATCTGCTGCCATGGGTCTCGGAGAAGAATTTGTCCGACAGACCTGGGATATAAAACGTTGAGAAAACCTGGCCAAGGAGCTGGGTCATGGTCCAAGTGAAATGGCGAAATTTGACGCAGAGCAAGAGGCTCTGGAGGCGCAGCTGCAGCTGGGCCTGAGGAGAGGGTCCACGACGCTGTATGGTCACTGTGCAAAAGTACCAGAGGTCGGTGGTGTGCCGGGAGTTCCAGAGGACAAGCCAAGATATGCCGTTACCAAGGGCAACCGTCGGGAAGATAAAGAGATGGCGAGCGGTGCAATTCTCAGGAGTTCCTATATTCCTTGCGACTGTGCGCAAGATTCTAAAGGGTGTGGCTGGAATGTCCGTCCAGGAAAAGTCTTAACTACAGGGCAAGTTGTTTCCAGTAGCAACTGTTGGAGTAAGGAGTCTGCAGGTGATCATGGTATCAGGATTTAAGAGCAGGTCTCCAAAAGCTGGATTTTGGAGAATGATCTCGGTAGAGATGTCCGTGGGATGCTCTCGTCTCCTAAGCCTGACGAACCTGTAACAACAAAGGGTAAGACTGTTCCTGTTATTAATTATGTGGCAGACCTAGTGGCAGTGAGCCGGCGGCAGCTGCTACCTGCCGGGCCGGTGACTGATAAAGCGCTACAGCGAGAAAATGTCTCAAAAATGTGTGACTATGGGAAAACTGCTGTGTCTGAACAGGCAGGTAAGCCTTTTGCAGTTGCTCCCTCGCAGGAATCTGCAGGGGAGAAGCTCAATGTGTTGTCTAAAGTGCCTGTGACCAAGGCTAGATTTGGGATGGCGAAAATCAGAGATCCCATGCTAGTCTGGGTAAGAGGTAGAATGATGACTGTCTGGGACAATTATGTGAATACTGTGGGCTATCCGGTGGTTCTCACGGAGGGTGAGACCATGGTGAGAACAGAGACTGATGGACTTGATGTTGCAAATAGGCTCATGCATGACGTAATGTGGGGCAATGGAGACCCTTCTGTAGAAAGTAATGAAGCTCCTACAGAACCTGTACCTGTCCCTTTAAATGAAGGTGTAAGGGAAATGCAGATAGAAAGCAATGGTTTAAGTGAAATGACCATTGGAAACAATGGTGCAGACACAGTGCCAAGTGAAGGTGCAGAGTTTGTTGAAATGTATAATGATAATGTGGATCTATGTACAAGAAGTGATGAGGATGATGACAGTCCTTTTATTTTGCAGGCTGTGATTTGGGAAGAAGCTCCCCCTGTTGGTAAAAATGTGGATGGTATAAAAATGCTAATTGATGTTGAGAGCTCACAACTGAGGGAAACCAATGTGAAAAATGTACAAGGACATGGCGCAGTCCTAGAGGGTGTACCACACATACTAGAAGTGGATATGCAGTCTCCACAGGTTTCTATGATTAATAAAATGTCCCAGGTGGGGATTAGCTCATCGGTGCCCCTAGAGGACAGGATTGAGAATGACACAAGCGGTATATATAATGCATGTTCTGTGACCGATAGCAACTCAGAGAGAGAGGCTTCCATGTCGAGGTCTTGCCAAACTAAAGTGGTTACTAGTAGGGACCAGATGACAGTTATATCTGATGAGACTAGAGTTCAGTCGGGTGACGTCAGCCTAGTGTCTGAAGCTCATATCCAGACAGTCTTAGATGACCTGACAGGACATTACATCTGCAAACAGGAGGCTGATCTCACTCTCGCCACACGGTCCCTAGATACGATGGAGAAGGGACTAGCTGTCGTCACAGAGTCACCGAAGAAGACTGCAGAAGCGTCAAAAGAGGAGACCCCGGAAAAGATGAGTGAACTGAAGGGTCTACCGCCTGGTGTCCTGGGGAAGGGAAAAGACTCCAGAAAGACACAAAATTCTATAGTAGACATCAACAATGTGCTTGAAGAGTCCCTGGGTGGAAATCCCACAAAGTGTCTAAGGAAGAATGGTGGTACTCCTACAACTGCTGTTACACCAGAACAGAGTGAGGAGCAGCTGAAACAGAAGGCTCAAGAGTGGGGCGCTGCTAACAAGCTGTTGCGAAAAACTAAGAAGACCAAGGCCCTCTCGTTGGCTAGAGCCCTTGAAAAAGCGCTTGAGGAGCGTGACGCATTTGAGAGTCTGAACAGACAACTCAGAGCAGAGATGGAGGATCTCATGAGCTCAAAGGAGGACGTCAAGAAGAATGTCTATGAGTTGGGGAAGTCTCAGCGTGCTCTCATGCGGCAGGTGAAAGAAAAGGAGAAACCTGAAGAGGAGGATTCTCTGAAAGAGGCCAAGAATGCAGAACCTGTTAAGAATGGGTCTGGAGATGGTGGCGCTACAGTACCGACTGAGGCAGAGAAGATAGATGATTTTTCTGCTGAACCCGTTGATGGGGATGATGTGGATGCAGAAGCCAAGATACTCATGGCGGTGTGTAGCCAAGACTTGGTCATGCAAGACATTACTTCAGCTAGCGGTCTGCTGGGGAAGAAATACGAGGAGACTGACGTCCACCATACAGATGCTGTCTACCGCTGTGTGGTGGCTATTGTAGAGCCTGCACGAGTGGAGAACAGTTTCCGGAGTGAAACTCTAGAGGGATTGCCAGAAAATGAAGAGTCTGATACGGACTCCAGTGTCCCCAGTACCTCCAACCTTAATGAGAAACAGGAGGAGTTAAGGAGTCCAGTATATAATGCCATGTCCAAGAAAGATGAGAAGGCTAATAAAGTGAATGAAGACTCCAAAAGAGACTCAAAGGCTGAAGAAGCTAAGGCCGATGAGTTGGAGTGGGAGAAATCCTGGGATGTTCCAGAGACCAAAGATAAGGATGAAGAAGAGTCTGCTGAAGTGGGGCATGCCACTGAAGAAGTAGAAGACTCTGGAATTGGAGCCAAACCTGATGTAACCCCTGTGGGAAGTAAAGGAAAACGAAAGATGCTATCTATTGATAAAATAAAGAGACAAAAAAAAAAGCGAGTCATAAGAAGCGAGCACGGTTGAAGGAGCTGTGTAAGACAAAGAGAGAGAGAGATAAAAGAATAGAAAGAGAGGGTCTGCCTGTCACATGGACATGGGAACCTCTTAGACATTATCTCTTAGGCAAGATGTCAGTGTGGGTGACAAACCAAGCTCTGATGGCATGGGTCTGGCAAAATAAAGGGAAGCATGTTATGCTGACCACAACTTAAAGGGGGGATTGTTGATCTGGAAGGTGACAAGATAATGCGGATGCCCTGTCATGAGCATCCGGTTGGTATGTGTTCACCCCCACAGGTTTGAACAGTGAACAGTAAAGTGTGCGGTAGTCATATGGTGGGGGGGGGGTGTATCTCACCTGGTGGTTCAGTTTCACTGGGTGAGGAAGCTGAGATATAGAAAAGTGCTGCTGCAGTAAGGCATAGATTGCTGGAGATTGTTTGGTTAAAGTTGCATGGGCTGGATTTCTTTGGACTGGGAGTCAGGTTGGTAGTGGGAGACATTCAGTCCACACCCCTAATCCATTATGGTTCCCTGGCCCCAGGTAAGGCCAGCTGGGTTAATCAGGGAGGGATAAATCAACCCTCTGTGTGTGGCAGGGGGAAAGTGTGTGAAGGAGATCCAGGGAGGCTCTGAGCGTGGTCTCAGCTGAGGAGGGCTGAGGTGCTAGCCACATTTGATTGGACATTGTTACAGCCAGAAGGGCTAGTGGCTGAGAAAGCTGCAGCCGGTTACAGGTGTGAACGGCGCTATAGAGGTGAGATGGGGAATACCTCTGTTTAGTGAGAGCCCAGACGGGCAGGCTTTCATTTTGTTTTGTTCGTTTGTTTGTGCTTGTGCGCAATAAAGCATGAGTTGGGATATGAAAACCTGTTGTCTGTGAAGATCTCTGTGTGAATGATCCCTGAGACCAGAGTGAAAACCTGTTGTCTGTGAAGATCTCTGTGTGAATGATCCCTGAGACCAGAGTTAATCCCTTAAAAAACTAAAAATAAAAAATAAATTATATATAATGACACCGTATTTTTCATTTTATAACACACACTTTTTTCCCTCCAAAGTCACTTCCAAAGTCCCTCCAAAGAGGGGGAAAAAGTCACTGCATCTTATAAAACGAAGACGCAAATTAGGTGATCAAAACATATCTGTGCCCACCTACCCGGTGCCAAGGTGGTCTCAGTTCAGGCAGGTCCTACGCTTAACCTCCCTATGCCGTTATGCGATTTATATTAAGGAGCGTAAGACCTGAGTAAACTGAGACCACCTGATGCCTGATGCAACAAAATAGATCATTCTGCCAATAATGATCATACTCTAGTGTTCTAGAACACCCAAATATTCTGAAAAATGAGTCGATACTTCTGGCCATGTGCTACTGCCAACATTCTGATACTGCCACCTGCATCTTGCCGCCCACCTGCTGCCTCTACTGCAATTCGTACAATAGGGCTTCTTGGCCTACTAATAGGTACATATTACATTTTTAAAAGGATATGCATGCCACTGGGCCCTGCTATAACACTGTTGTTGTTGGGTTCTGCTACTAATTTAATCTGCCACCATCTTGTGCTGTATGCCACTGCTGCTGCCACCCTCCCCACTCTGTCCTAGTCCCACTATTGTCACTGTTTGGCTGTGTTCACATCACCTTTTATTTTTTCGTTCTTCTGATCCATCAGAAGAACAGAAAATTAACAACAAAAAAAATAGATCCTGTATTTTGAGCATCCGTAAGGCCTCTTTCACATGGTCAGTATTTGGTCAGTATTTTGCTTCAGTATTTGTAAGCCAAAACCAGGAGTAGAACTTAAAGAGATAATGTTTTTTACTGATGACTAGTGTTCAGCGAACAGTTCGAGCATAGTTCGGGTTCGTACCGAATTTAGGGGTGTTCAGGACACGGACCCGTACCCGAACATTTTTAAAAAATTCGGGTTCGGGTTCGGGTCTATTGTTTGGCGATTTCTTCCCGCTTTCTGAAGGGCTGCATAGCAGCCAATCAGCTAGCGTTTTACTTCTTGCCCTAAGAAGCCATCACAGCCATTCCTACTAATGGCATGGCTGTGATTGCCCAAGTGCAGCATGTGACCCAGCCTCTATTTAAGCTGGAGTCACGTAGCGCCGCATGTCACGCTGCTCTGATTAGTGTAGGCAGAGGACGCAGCTTCTGTGAGGGCGAGATTAGGCAGGGAAAAGTCAGCAAAAGCACCTAATAAAGTGATTACAGCTGTGAATGATTCAACTTCTGCTAGTTAATTGCTCACTGGTTTTTAGGCTGCACAGAGCGTTTTTCTGTCACTTTTTTTCTGGGGTGATCGGCGGCCATTTTGTGACTTGTGGTGCACCAGAACAAGCTGCCCCCAAGTCCATCAATCCATCAATACTAGGCTTGGCTGTGCCTATTGTCACCCCTAGAAACTCAGGATAGCAATTTCTATATTTTATTAAGGGGTTAAATTCAATTGCCAAAATACCAATCCCCTAAATCTGGTGTTCCAGCTTTGGCTAGCTAAGTGTAATACTGTCTGCTGTCTGGCAAAGGATAGATTATTTTCTGTGGTGAAAATTCAATTGCCAAAATAGCAATCCCCAAAATCTGGTGTCCCAGCAGTGGCTGGCAAAGTATAATAGTGTCCGGCAAAACATGTATTTTGTTCTGGGGTGAAATTTAATTGCCAAAATAGCAATACCATACTCTAAATCGGCGGTTTCAGCTGTGGCTAGCCAAGTTTCATAGTGTCCGGCAAAGGATATATTTTGTTTTGGGGTGAAATTTAATTGCCAATATAGCAATACCCTGAATCTGGTGTTCCAGCAGTTGCAGGCCTAGTTTAAATCTGTCCGTAACAGAGTATATTTTTTCAAACGCTACTGTGCATCTCCAAGTGTAAATCTGTCCATAAAAGAATACCTTTCATCCAGGTCCTAAATACTAGCCCTACAATGGATATTCCCCTAAATCAGTGGTTACTGCTGTGCCTGGATTAGTGTAATATGGTACATAAATAAATAGGCAGATAGTGTTAGGTGCCTGTAAAAAAAGGCCTGAATTTGAAATCAATACATTAGGCCAAATATTTTTTTTCTTATTGTGGTGCTTGGTGAACGGTAACAATGAGGAAAACATCTAGTAAGGGACGCGGACGCGGTCGTGGTGGTGTTAGTGTACCCTCTTGTGCTGGGAGAGGACGTGGCCATTCTGCCACAGCCACACGTCCTAGTGAACCAACTACCTCAGGTTCCAGTACCCGCCAGAATTTACAGCGATATTTGGTGGGGCCCAATGCCGTTCTAAGGATGGTAAGGCCTGAGCAAGTACAGGCGCTAGTCAATTGGGTGGCCGGCAGTGGATCCAGCACGTTCACAACATTATCTCCCACCCAGTCTTCTGCAGAAAGCGCACAGGTGGCACCTGAAAACCAAGCCCATCAGTCTGTCACATCACCCCCATGCATATCAGGGAAACTGTCTGAGCCTCAAGTTATGCAGCAGTCTCTTATGCTGTATGAAGACTCTGCTGGCAGGGTTTCCCAAGGGAATCCACCTAGCCCTTCCCCAGTGGTGGAAGACATAGAATGCACTGATGCACAACCACTGATGTTTCCTGATGAGGAGGACATGGGAATACCACCTCATCGGAGTCCGCACGTCTCTGATGACGAAACACAGGTGCCAACTGCTGCGTCTTTCTGCAGTGTGCAGACGGAACAGGAGGTCAGGGAGGAAGACTGCGTGGAAGACGATGCAGGGGACGATGAGGTCCTAGACCCCACATGGAATGAAGGTCGTGCCACTGACTTTCATAGTTCAGAGGAAGAGGCAGTGGTGAGACCGAGCCAACAGTGTAGCAAAGAGGGAGCAGGGGGCAAAAGCAGAACAGCCGCCACCAAGAGAGTTCGCCTGCTACTGGCCACCGCCAACAGGGACCGAGCACCCCAAAGGCAGCTTCAAGGAGTTCCCTGGCATGGCACTTCTTTAAACAATGTGCTGACGACAAGACCCGAGTGGTTTGCACGCTGTGCCATCAGAGCCTGAAGCGAGGCATTAACATTCTGAACCTTAGCACAACATGCATGACCAGGCATCTACATGCAAAGCATGAACTGCAGTGGAGTAAACACCTTAAAAGCAAGGAACTCACTCTGGCTCCCCCTGCTCCCTCTTCTGCTGCTGCTTCGAATATTCTAAAAAACGAATATATAGCACTATATCGGATATAGTGCTATATATTGGCTTTTAGAATAATCGCAAATGTAACAAATATGCTACAAAAAATTCACGAAATATCACGAATACGAAAATGGCCCCTGTCGCTCATCACTATCTAAGAATCCCGTTATGGATTCCACTTCCGCGGAAGCCCATAAGAGGAATTATGTATTATATTCCGTCATAGTAGAAGTCTATGGCCAGCATGCAATACAGAATGCCTCTTATGGATTCCACTTCCACGGAAGCCTATAACGGGATTCTCAAATAATCCGAACCTTGTACGCCGAACTTGAAAACACAAGTTCGCTCAATACTAGTCATAACACATTAAATAAATGTAAAAACTCATCAAGTGTGTGTTAACTCTTCTATATCTGTGTGTGTGTATCTATATATATATATATATATATATATATATATATGTATATATATTGTGAGGCAGTGACAGGCCTCATGGCTGATAGGAGAGAGCGATGGCAGGTACGTGTCACCGAGGTTGCTGGCCTCGGTGGGGTGAGAGCCGGATTTTGTTGTCTGCAGCAGCTAGTGCTGTCAGACTCTGTTAGTTAGTTTGGCTGCAAAGCCAATCCGGGCCGGCTCTTACTGGGAGTAGGCAAAGAGCTGGGTGGGTGCCTACTCCCCACGGTCCAGTCCGGACTTTATCCGGCCCTTTAAAAGGCAGCCTCCTTAGCAGCTGGGGGTGATTTTCCTGGAGCTGCTAATAGTGCTGGGAGCTGAGGGCTGTTGTTTGGGACCCACGGCTGGAGCCAAGCTGGAGGGCTCAGACCCCTGTGAAACCGAACAGGCTGCCTGGAAAAGCCGCACGGGTGCGGTGTGTGTGAACAGTGTTGTAGGTGAGTCAGGGACACACTGTGTTAAGTTAGAGCCCAGCCGGGCAGGTGTTTGTTTTGCATTTCATTTATTTATGTTGATGCTGAGACAATAAAGCGATGTTTGGCCCCTAAAGCTGCAGTGGACAACAGTCTGTATGTGAGACGATCCTCGAGACCAGAGCTAAACCCCACATTTGGTGTCGGATGCGGGCAAGTCGTCCCTGCTGGAAAAGGCAAAGTGTTGCTAGGGGCAACGACCTGACTGAGAAGAGCAGGTGCTGTGAAAGTTGCCAAGGAATTGCTGTTTTGCTATGCAGTGATTTAAAGGGCCGGAAGCCTGTTTGTCTAGTGAAGCAAGTGCCGCTCATGCGATTGTGGACTGTTTTTCCTGACACAATGGAGGCGGTTGTAAAAGCCCTTGTGGAGGCTAACTTGCAGCACCAGGAGACCAACCAGCTACTACTTCAGCACGTGTGGCGGAAGCTGCTTGTACCAATGGTGATACCGTATGTGAGAAGTGGCCCGGTTTGGCGGAAAACCAAGGCCACTGAGGGTGTAATGGAGCAGCTGGTGCTGGAGACTGATCGGTTGGTGAGAAAGCCGAGTGCGGCACTTGGAGTGGCGGCTCTGAGTGCAGTGTTGGAGGAGAATATGCATGCCGTTGCCAAGGGCAACCGTCGGGAAGACAAAGAGCTGGAGAGTGGTGCGTTTCTCAGGAGTGCCTATTTTCCCTGCGACTGTGCACAGAATCTTAAAGGGTGCGGCTGGAATGTCCGTCCGGGAAAAGACAGGAGACAAGTCAAGGCGTCTCCCATGGCTACTACTGCATTGAGGAGACGGGTGATGACCGTGCCGAGTCAGTGGCGACAATCGGTAAGACTGTTCCGGTTGATTATTTTGTGGCAGACCCAGTGACAGTGAGCCGGCGGCAGTTGCTACCTGCCGGGCCGGTGAGTGATAAGCGCTGCAGCGTAAAAATGTCTCAAAAAGAGTGACTATAGGAAAAATGCTGTGTCTGAACAGGCGGGAAGGCCTGTTGCGGTTGCTCCATCGCAGGAACCTGCAGAGGAGAAGCTCAGGGTGTTGTCTAAAGTGCCTGTGACCAAGGCTAGATTTGGGATGGCGAAAATCAGAGATCCCATGCTAGCCTGGAGTGCGAGGTAGAATGATAACTGTCGGGACAATTATGTGAATACTGTGGACTATCCGGTGGTCCTCACGGAGGGTGAGACCACGGTGGGAACAGGGACTGATGGAGTTGATGTTGCAAATGTGCTCATGCATGATGTAATGTGGGGCAATGGAGACACTTCTGTGGGAAGTAATGAAGCTCCTACAGAACCTGTACCT
This sequence comes from Bufotes viridis, assembly GCA_033119425.1. NCBI lineage: Eukaryota > Metazoa > Chordata > Amphibia > Anura > Bufonidae > Bufotes > Bufotes viridis. The sequence continues at coordinate 248,666,527 of CM065590.1, forward strand.
GTCCCTTTAAGTGAAGGTGTAAGGCAAATGCAAATAGAAAGCAATGGTTTAAGTGAAATGACCATTAGAAATAATGGTGCAGACACGGTGCCAAGGGAAGGTGCAAAGTTTGTTGAAATGTGTAATGATATGTGTGACGATGATATACCTGCTCCTTTAAAGGGTGTGATCAGGGAAGAAGCTCCCCCTGTTGGTAAAAATGTGGATGGTATAAAAATGCTAATTGATGTTGAGAGCTCACCACTGAGGAAACCACTGTGAAAAATGTGCAAGTACATGGGGCAGGCCTAGAGGGTGTACCACACGTACTAGAAGTGGATATGCAGTCTCCACAGATCTCCATGGTTAATAAAATGTCCCAGGTGGGGATTAGCTCATCGGTGCCCCTAGAGGACAGGATTGAGAATGACACGAGCGGTATATATAACGCACGTTCTGTGACCGATAGCAACTCAGAGAGAAACTGCCATGTCGAGGTCTCGCCAAACTAAAGTGGTTACTAGTAGCGACCAGGTGACAGTTATATCTGACGAGGCGAGAGTTCAGTCGGGTGACGTCAGCCTAGTGTCTGAAGCTCATATCCAGACAGTCTTAGATGACCTGACAGGACAGTACAGCTGCAAACAGGAGGCTGACCTCCCTCTCGCCACATGGTCCCTAGATACGATAGAGAAGGGACTAGCTGTCGTCACAGAGTCACCGAAGAAGGCTGCAGAAGGGTCAAAGGAGACCCGGAAAAGACGAGTGAACTGAAGGGTCTACCTCCTGGTGTCCTGGGGAAGGGAAAAGACTCCAGAAAGACACAAAAGTCTATAGTAGACCTCAACAATGGGTTTGAAGAGTCCCTGGGTGAAAATCCCACAGAGTGTCTAAAGAAGAATGGTGGTACTCCTACACCTGCTGTTACCCCAGAACAGAGTGAAGAGCAGCTGGAACAGAAGGCCCAAGAGGGGCGCTGCTAACAAGCTGGTGGGGAAAACTGAGAAGACGACCAAGGCCCTCTCCTTGGCTAGAGCCCTTGAAAAAGCGCCTAAGGAGCGAGATGAATTGGAGTGGCTGAACAAGCAACTCAGAGCAGAGATGGAAGATCTCAGGAGCTCAAAAGATGACGTCTATGAGTTGGAGAGGCCTAAGCGTTCTCCTGCGCAGCAGGTGGAAGAAAATGAGATACCTGAAGAGGAAGCTCCTCTAAAAGATGCCAAGAAGTCAGAGCCTGTTAGGAATGGGTCTGGAGATGGTGGCGCCGTGGTGCCGGCCGAGGCAGAGAAGGTGAAAGATGTATCTGCTGAACCAGATGATGGTGCTGAGGTGGATGCAGAAGCCCAGAGACTCGTGGCAGTGTGTGGCCAGGACCTGGTCGTGAAAGACATTCCCTCTGCTGTCAATGCCTTCCAGAAAGCCAGCAGTCTGCTGGGGAAGAAATACGGGGGGACCGACTGACCAGTATGAGGGTGCTGTCTACTCCGATGGGCTGACTCTCCTGAATCCTGCCCGAAAGGAGAACCATATCCTGGATAAACCTTGGCAGGGATTGCCAGAAGATGATGAGTCTGATACGGACTCTGATGTCCCAAGTACCTCCGTCCTTAAAGAGAAAGAGGAGGAGGCGGAGCTAAGAATGCAAGTATGTGATGCTGTGTCCGAGAAGGATGAAAAGCCTATCAAAGTGACTGAAGACTCCAAAAGAGACTCAAAGGCTGAAGAAGCTGATGCTGATGAGTTGGAGTGGGAGAAGTCCTCAGATGTTCCCAAGACCAAAGATAAGGCTAAAGAAGAGTCGGCCGAAGTGAGGGAACAGTTCAGTCGAGAGATGCAGCAGTCCAAGAAAGGATGTGAGGAACATGTGCTGATGCGAAATGTGGAGAGAAAAGAAAAGCGAAAGAGAGAGGCCACGGGTGCGGCGCATCATCCTCATTCGTGAAAGAGAGTACCGGGTCATGAGATGGGCAAGAAAATCCCGTAGGTCTTATCTGCCCGTACTAAACTCATGCGGGTGAGAAACCAAGCGCTATTAGCCTGGGTCTGGCGGAATAAGGGGAAGACTGTAGGCCAGGTCGATGCCCTCTCACGAGCGTCTTGGTTGGGTGCTAGTGTTCACCCCTACGGGGTTGAACAAAGGGGGATATGTGAGGCAGTGACAGGCCTCATGGCTGATAGGAGAGAAGCGATGGCAGGTGCGTGTCACCGAGGTTGCTGGCCTCGGTGGGGTGAGAGCAGTTTTGTTGTCTGCAGCAGCTAGTGCTGTCAGACTCTGTTAGTTGGATTTGGCTGCAAAGCCAATCCGGGCCGGCTCTTACTGGGAGTAGGCAAAGAGCTGGGTGGGTGCCTACTCCCCACGGTCCAGTCCGGACTTTATCCGGCCCTTTAAAAGGCAGCCTCCTTAGCAGCTGGGGGTGATTTTCCTGGAGCTGCTAATAGTGCTGGGAGCTGAGGGCTGTTGTTTGGGACCCACGGCTGGAGCCAAGCTGGAGGGCTCAGACCCCTGTGAAACCGAACAGGCTGCCTGGAAAAGCCGCACGGGTGCGGTGTGTGTGAACAGTGTTGTAGGTGAGTCAGGGACACACTGTGTTAAGTTAGAGCCCAGCCGGGCAGGTGTTTGTTTGCATTTCATTTATTTATGTTGATGCTGAGACAATAAAGCGATGTTTGGCCCCTAAAGCTGCAGTGGACAACAGTCTGTATGTGAACGATCCTCGAGACCAGAGCTAAACCCCCACAATATATATATATATATATATATATATATATATATATATATATAATTTATATATACACACACACACATTATACAAGCATACATATATTACACAGACATATACCATGTTTTTTGCTTTATAAGATGCACCTGATGATAAGACACACCTAGGTTTTTGAGGAGGAAAATAAGAAAAAAAAAATTTGAACCAAAAGGTGTGCTTTTGGTGGGTTTTGAACTAATGGTGGTCTGTGGAGGACACACTGTTATGGAGGCGATCTGTGGATGACACACTGTTATCGGAGATCTGTGGCTGACACTGATGGGGATCTGTGGCTGACACTGATGGGGATCTGTGGATGACACTTAGGGGGATCTGTGGCTGACACTGATGGGGATCTGTGGCTGACACTGATGGGGATCTGTGGCTGACACTGATGGGGATCTGTGGCTGACACTGATGGGGATCTGTGGCTGACACTGATGGGGATCTGTGGCTGACACTGATGGGGATCTGTGGCTGACAAAAGTGTCATCCACATATCCCCCAAAGTGTCCTCCGCAGATCCCCCAATAGAAGTGTGGAGGGAGGAGGCGGGGAAACTCATGCAGTGCTTCTACTCTAAAACAACGGCCCCCGCCGCAACTGTTAAATACTATATTGCCAATCACGCTTACCTAACCAATACTATAATCGCACATCCATACATCATAGTACTGTACACGGCGCAGACCGCAGCTCCCTCGGTCATGCGCCGCCTGTCCCGCCTGCCGCAGCTCCCTCCTCATGCGCCGCCTGCCTGTTCATTCATAAAGTGAGTGGGGCAGGTGGCGCATGAGGAAGCTGCGCAGCAGGCACAGAGCACGACAGAGCTGGGCTGCGCCGTGTATACTATGTATATGGATGTCAATATGCGTTATAGTAGTAGTTAGGTAAGTTAAGTAAGCGTGATTGGCAACATAGTATTTGACAGTTGCGGCGGGGCCCAGTGTTTTAGAGTAAAAGCACTGCATCGGGCCATGCCATGAGTTTCCCGCCTCCTCCCGCCACACTGATACTTCGCTGGCCGCGCTGGGCAGCATAGCGGCCAGCGAAGTATCAGTATTCATTTTATAAGACGCACAGTCATTTTCCCCCCACTTTGGGGGGGAAAAAAGTGCGTCTTATAAGTTATAAAGCCAAAAATACGGTACATTTATTCAGTCATACTGTAGATGTATTTCACTCTCTAATTAGACAATTACACATACATATATCACATACATGTGTACTGAGTACAGTACACAACACAGGAACACAGACACCTTACACTTACCTTCTGTGCAGGTCTCCAGGGTAAATAGAAATAATGGGAGGACATCTTCTCCTCAGCAGGCCGTGCAGCAGGCTCTCTTCCCCCCTTCCTCTGTCCCGACTGCTGCACATGGATAACATAACAGCAGAGGAGGAGCAGAGTGGGGAAGGGGAGCACTGGGGAGACCTCTGATGGCAGAAGCACATCCTGCTGTAGCTGCTGAAAAACGGACCTTTCCTCATCAGTGCAGCTCTGTGGACATGTTGCAGACTGCTGACTGATGGTAGGATTGGGCCCTTCCTGGGGGGTGGGGTGAGGAGAAGCAGTGAGGGGAGCTGGAAGGCGAGCCAGAGGCCCTAGCAAGGACTCTAGGCAGGAGCTGTTACACTAATTGTAATAAGGGGGTGGGGCCTTTGCTGACTACCACCCACACAGAACCTAATTTCACAGAAGAGCAAAAAATACTGATTTAGTAGCATAAAGCAGGCATGCTCAACCTGCGGCCCTCCAGCTGTTGTAAAACTACAACTCCCACAATGCCCTGCTGTAGGCTGATAGCTGTAGGCTGTTTGGGCATGCTGGGAGTTGTAGTTTTGCAACAGCTGGAGGGCCGCAGGTTGAGCATGCCTGGCATAAAGTATCTCCCCAGAAGCTGCCCCTCTGTGGTGGCAACTGTTAGCTTCAATATTCTGTCCTCCTATTCTTGTTGCCTCTATTTCACCCCTTGCTGACTACTATAGGGCTATATACATACTATTTGCACATACCCTGTGCAGATAGCATGTGTATAGACGTCATGGCAGCTCTTTAATCCAAGCGCTGCAAAGTGCTTGGATTAAAGTTCCTGTCCCTGCTCTGCTGCTGTCACGGAAAGCATACAGTCTACGAATGCTAGCAAGGGACCAATCAGAGTAGTCCCTTGCCAGCGAACCGGCGAATCGTATTTTTGAAAAATTCACTTATCTCTAGTTAGCATCACTTGATTGGTAGCGCAGGGAGTGTGCACATCCCTACCACCATTAAATTGCAAATATGTAAGATGAGCGAGTTTGGGACACATTCAAGAACTATTTTTATTATGTTTTAGGTTAACTCACTTTTTTGATTTTTAATATCAAGCTAATAAACATTACATTTTAACATAGCTAAATATATCTGGGTCAAGCTGGGTAATTGACCTATTTAGGGACCAATCCCTAAATAGTATTGTGAGTAATGTTGAATACACCTATAGGGTCCTTCTTGGGCATTAGTGTTTAGCGTCAATATTCGAATTGCGAATTTTAATTGCAAATATTGCCACTTCGAGAATTCGCGAATATTTAGAATATATTGCTTTATATTCAAATTCGCGAATCGTGTTGATCTCGAATATTCTAATCGCAAATTTATCGCGAATATCGGCACTTAGCAACATCCCTAGCAACTAATAGGAAAGTTGCCTACCCCTTAGTCTTGATTGGGAATATATTACTTTCCTGGTTTTTCACAATCAAGTAAATAATGACTGGAGATCATGAATTTTGGAATTTGCTAACTTATGGCGAATATTCGGCCAAAAATTTGCGAAATATCGCAAATTCGAATACTGCCTATGCTGTTCATCACTATTAGGCATATGAATGATGAACGCCACATGACAGCTGAAGACCCAGAATAGATGGAAGGGGTAGCAAGAAAGCAGTGGAACATTTATTTCATACATTTTCAATAACCCTGCAGAATCATGAAAACGGAAATTAAAAGGATATGCCATCATTTATGATAAGTAGAAGTCCAACTTCTGGGACCTACAAGATTCTGAGATTGAAAGTGGAACAGCTCTAATTTCTTAGTTTTCCCTGAGTAGGAAATGGCAGCCACCACTATTCTCTAGAATAAGACTGTGATGCAGTTCCGTCTAGAAAAAATTCTGTTTGATCCGAATTTATTTGCGGCGATTCGCATTAAAAACGGCCATTTCCTGGCTGCAGTGAGCCTTTATAGTGGTGTAGAACAACATGAGGAGACCACAGAGTAGCCCAATGAAAGAGTCTAGAGTTGGTGGCAGCATCAGGAGGCCACAGAACGGCACAATGACAGTGTGGAGGTGGCGGCAGTAGCAGCATCAGGAGGAGGCCACAGAGTGTCACAATGACAGTGTGGAGGTGGCAGCAGCATCAGGACACCACAGAGTGGCAAGATGACATAGTGAAAAAGTGACGGCAGCATGAGGAGACCACTGAGTTGCAAGGTGACATAGTGTGGAGGTGGAAGCAGCATCAGAAGACCACAGAGTCTAGGCGCCACGTCTCCAGTCCCCTGACCAGCCAGATTTACCAGAATCTGTTCCAGGACATGAAGCAGTGGAATGATGTTGTTCATCCCGTAGTCCTGGTGCCTAACAAATAACGTGGCCTCCTATAAGGGCCTGAGCAAATGACAGGTGTCACACATGAGCTTCCACTGGCTGAAATCAAAGTTACAAAAAGGAGTACTCCTGTCCACTTGGAACATCAAGAAATCATTTATGGCCTTTCTCTGTTCATATAGTTGGTCCAACATACTGTATGGAGGGTGGAATTCCAATGAGTGGAAACGTTGCATATCGGCCTATGTTGGGGGATGCCATTCTGCCACAGCAGCTCAAGGAGGGTGTGCTTTGCAGTGTACAAGTGGCTGAAGTGCATGCAAAGTTTTCTGGCCATTTTTAGGATGTCTTGCAGATGGGTGGAAGACTTCAGGAACCGCTTGACAACAAGATTGAACACGTATGCCATGCAGGGAGCATAGCTCAGCCCTCCTTAATGCAGCGCCAACACCAAGTTCTTCCCGTTTTTGGTCACCATGGTTTTGATTTTTAGTTATTTCGGAGAAAGCCAGGATTCGATTTCTTGATGAAGGACACAAGCAGTTCCTCACCTGAGTGACTCTATTCGCCCAGGCAAAAGAGGTGCAGAACACTGCCGTGTCCTTCACATGTGCTATGCTGGAGGGGCACTGTAAATTGTCCCTGCAGTGGAGGCTGAGGATAGGGTGGAGGATGAGGAGGCAGAGGGGGACATTCTCGCAGGACCAACGGTGTGAGAACGTGAAGGCAGAATTTGGCGTCACCTGAACAAGTTGCTGGTGTGGCTGTGTAGGAACCACATTTACCCAGTGGGCCGTAAAGGACATGTATTGTCCTTGTGCGTAGTTACAGCTCCACGCGTCGGAGTTGCCGTGCTCTTTGGCAGACACCAACAGGCTCAAGGACTGGCCTCTACCTGAGGCCTGCATTACTAAGTGGCTGCTTTCATAAGTGGAGTTGAAGAAACTGGAGTTCTACTGCTGAGTGTCTTTTTGTTGGGACTGCAAGTGTCTGAGTGTGGTGTGAAGCTGCTTACCTAGAAAAGCCTGCTCTACCTGAGGCCTGCATTACTAAGTGGCTGCTTTCATAAGTGGAGTTGAAGAAACCGGAGTTTAGGAAAAGGAGCAAGAAACAGAGATTTATTAGATCATCCTTGTATACAGTTGGTTTGATTCTAGCTAGTCTTCCTACTGCTGTAAGGGACCACAGTAAGTAAGAATCTTGATATCACTGCTCTATATTGTATTTATTTATTTTTTTCCCTCTCTTTTCCTGTGTAATCCCCATTTAGTATGACTTCCATTATTGACAGCGCCGTCCAGTGCACATCTTGTATGATGTATGCAGTCCTGGAACAGCCGTTCGAGGGTGTATATGTTTGTTCAAAATGTGAGCAAATTACCCATTTGGAATCACACATCGAGTCTCCAAACAGGCGAGTTGCAACACTGAAAGCCACTGACAATTTGGAAAAGAGTTTGCTGCTCACTGAACAAGCACTCTATGGGGTAGATGTGGGGGAGGGTGGTAGCGAGGAGGCTGAGGAGAGTGAGGTAGTTAGCTGGGTAACAGTAAGAAAGCGGGGTAGAGGGAAGAGTGCCAGGGAGGCTAGCCCTGATCTGACACACCCCAACAAATTTGCACGGTTGGCAGATGAGGGGGATGACAATTCAGGGACGGCACCGCTGCAGCCAGACACTTCCTCTGCCAGTCAGGGGAATGTCAGCTCCAGTAAGCAGGGGACCAGGAGAGCAGGGCAGGCCAGACAGGTGCTGGTAGTGGGAGACTCAATTATTAGGGGTACAGATAGGGCAATCTGTCACAAAGATCGTGATCGCCGAAGAGTGTGCTATCTTCCTGGCGCTAGAGTTCGACACATCGCGGATCGGGTTGACAGATTACTGGGAGGGGCTGGAGAAGATCCAGCGGTCATGGTCCATATCGGAACCAATGACAAAGTTAGAGGAAGGTGGAGAGTCCTTAAAAATGATTTCAGGGATTTAGGTCAAAAGCTTAGGGCAAGGACCTCAAAAGTAGTATTTTCTGAAATACTGCCTGTACCACGAGCCACACAAGAAAGGCAGCGGGAGATTAGGGAGGTTAACAAGTGGCTCAAGAACTGGTGTAGGAAGGAGGGGTTCGGGTTCCTGGAGAACTGGGCCGACTTCTCTGTTGGCTACAGGCTCTACCGTAGGGACGGGCTGCACCTCAATGGGGAATGGGCAGCTGTGTTGGGGAGAAAGATGGCTAGAAAGGTTGGAGGAGTGTTTAAACTAGGGACTGGGGGAGGGTAATTACGTTATAGGAGGGGAAGATAGTGCAGATAGAGACCAGAGGCGAGGTAGTGTGTCTGGGGAGGAATGGAAGGGGGACTAGAACAGCTCAGAATGAAAGATGTAGGGTAAAAAATACACATAAACCTGTCAAATGTATGTATACTAATGCCAGAAGCCTGACTAACAAGACTGGTGAACTGGAATTAGTGATGTGTGAGGAGGACTATGACATAGTGGGAATAACTGAGACATGGCTGGATGATAGCTATGACTGGGCAGTTAATATAAAGGTTACAATCTGTTTAGAAAGGATCGTCAAAACCGGAGAGGTGGAGGGGTCTGCCTCTACGTGAAGTCGTGTCTAAATCCCGTAATTCGAGAATACATCTCTGAGGGACATGAACATGTGGAGTCACTGTGGGTAGAAATACATGGAGCAAAAAACAATAATAAAATACTAATAGGAGTGTATTATAAACCACCTAATATACCAGAGTCCACAGAAAATCTATTACTAAACGAGATAGACGAGGCGGCAAATCATAATGAAGTCGTTATCATGGGGGACTTCAACTACCCAGATATAGACTGGGAAACTGAAAGCTGTACATCCCATAAAGGAAACAGGTTCTTGGCAATAGCCAAAGACAATTTCCCTTTCCCAACTGGTTCAGGACCCCACTAGAAGGACGGCCATACTGGACTTAGTATTAACCAATAGACCTGATAGAACAACAGATGTGCAGGTTGGGGGACACCTGGGAAATAGTGACCATAAAGTTATAACCTTCCAATTATCCTTCAAACGAGAGTTTCTAAAGAGAGGAACAAAAATACCAAACTTCAAAAAAGCAAAATTTAGCCAACTAAGCGAGGCCATAGGCCTAACTAACTGGGACAAAGTCCTCAAAAATAAAAATACAACCATAAAATGGGAGATTTTTAAAAGCATTGTAACATCTAATTGTGAGAGGTACATACCTTATAGGAATAAAAGGCTGAAGGAACAATAAGAAACCAATGTGGATAAATGGAACCGTAAAGAAGGCAATAAATGACAAAAGAAAGCATATAAATCGCTAAAACAGGAGGGGAGTCAGGAAGCACTGATAAACTATAAGGAAAAAAATAGAATATGTAAAAACTAATAAAATTTGCCAAACTAGAGACCGAGAGTTTAATTGCCAAAGAGAGTAAAACTAACCTAAAATGTTCTTCAATTATATAAATAGTAAAAATATAAATCTGAAGGAGTCGGCCCTCTACATAGCAATGAGGGGGTGTTGCAGAGAGCGACGAGGATAAAGCAAAACTATTAAATATTTTTTTCTCCACTATATTCACTGAGGAAAATAAACTGTCAGATGAAATGCAGAATGTAAAGTAAATCCCCATTAAAAGTGCCCTGTCTGACCCAGGAAGAAGTACAACAGCGACTTAAAAAGATTAAAATAGACAAATCGCCAGGACCGGATGGCATACACCCCGTATCCTAAGGGAATTAAGTGATGTCATAGCCAGACCATTATTTCTGATATTTACGGACTCTATAATAACAGGGAATGTTCCACAGGATTGGCGCATAGCAAATGTGGTGCCAATATTCAAAAAGGGTCCAAAAACAGAGCCTGGAAATTATAGGCCGGTAAGTTTAACATCTATTGTTGGTAAACTGTTTGAAGGGTTTCTAAGAGATGCTATTTTGGAGTATCTCAATGAAAATAAGCAAATAACGCCATATCAGCATGGCTTCATGTGGGATCGGTCATGCCAAACAAATTTAATCAGCTTCTATGAGGAGGTAAGTTCTAGACTTGACAGCGGCGAATCAATGGATGTCGTATATCTGGACTTCTCCAAAGCATTTGACACCGTACCTCATAAAAGGTTAGTATATAAAATGAGGATGCTCGGACTGGGAGAAAATGTCTGTATGTGGGTAAGTAACTGGCTGAGTGACAGAAAACAGAGGGTGGTTATTAACGGTAAATACTCAGATTGGGTCACTGTAACTAGTGGGGTACCTCAGGGGTCAGTATTGGGCCCTATTCTCTTCAATATATTTATTAATGATCTTGTAGAAGGCCTGCACAGTAAAATATCTATTTTTGCAGATGACACTAAACTGTGTAAAGTAATTAACACTGAAGAGGACAGTTTTCTGCTACAGAGGGATCTGGATAGATTGGAGGCTTGGGCAGAAAATTGGCAGATGAGGTTTAACAATGACAAATGTAAAGTTATGCACATGGGAAGGAATAATGCAAGTCACCCGTACATATTAAATGGTAAAACACTCGGTAACACTGACATGGAAAAGGATCTAGGAATTTTAATAAACAGCAAATTAAGCTGCAAAAACCAGTGTCAGGCAGTTACTGCCAAGGCCAATAAGATAATGGGTTGCATCAAAAGGGGCATAGACGCCCGTGATGAGAACATAGTCCTACCACTTTACAAATCACTGGTTAGACCACACATGGAGTACTGTGTACAGTTCTGGGCTCCTGTGAACAAGACAGACATAGCAGAGCTGGAGAGGGTTCAGAGGAGGGCAACTAAAGTAATAACTGGAATGAGGGATCTACAGTACCCTGAAAGGTTATCAAAATTAGGGTTATTCACTTTAGAAAAAAGACGACTGAGGGAGATCTAATAACTATGTATAAATATATCAGGGGTCAGTACAGAGATCTGTCCCATCATCTATTTATCCCCAGGACCGTGACTGTGACAAGGGGACATCCTCTGCGTCTGGAGGAAAGAAGGTTTGTACACAAACATAGAAAAGGATTCTTCACTGTAAGAGCAGTGAGACTATGGAACTCTCTGCCTGAGGAGGTGGTGATGGTGAGTACAATAAAGGAATTCAAGAGGGGCCTGGATGTATTTCTGGAGTGTAATAATATTACAGGCTACAGCTACTAGAGAGGGGTCGTTCATCCAGGGAGTTATTCTGATTGCCTGATTGGAGTCGGGAAGGAATTTTTTTTCCCCTTAAGTGAGGAAAATTGGCTTCTGCCTCACAGGGGTTTTTTGCCTTCCTCTGGATCAACTTGTAGGAAACAGGCCGAACTGGATGGACAAATGTCTTTTTTCGGTCTTATATACTATGTTACTATGTTACTATGTTACATACTGTTCTACATGTGTGTGCAGGGCTGGTACTGCCTTTTTGGCAAATAAATGACTGCTTGGGACTCTCCACCTCGGCTCGGCACAAGCCATCATTTCTCTGAAAGGTGCAGAGTCCACCACTTTTAAAGGGAGGGACTGCAGCACCAGCAACTTGAACAGGAGTACATTCAGCTTCTGCGCCTGTTGGATGAGTGCACGCATACTGTTATCTCTTGGCAGTTGCTTCGGTGATCAATTGCTGATGGAATTACTGACAAGGAGTAGGAGGAGGAGGAGCCGAAGCATCAGTACCAGCAGATGATGGGAATGACAGACAGCTCCCTTCGGCTGAGGTGGTGGTGCCTTGACTGCCTGAAACTGGGTGCATGCTACTGGGTTATGCAGTGGTTGCTGCGGCAGACTGGACCACCACATCGGAGCCACGGTTCTCCCAGGCCACTTTATGGTGATGCTGCACCCTGGCCACGTTTCACCTTCTGCCCACAGATTCTACATATGGCCATGTTCACCTCCTCCGGATGCTTATCAAAAAACTGCCCCACTGCCGAGTAGGTGATTTTTACCCCCAACACTATGCACTGACTGACTGCTACCGCCGCTGCTTCCGTGTACCAGTGCACCACTACTTTTCGGGCAGGTAGGCACCTGCGATGCGGCTGGTCTTCCCCAGCATGTTTGGTTACCGACCTCCCACTGCTGCCGCCCTGCTGACTCCTGGCCATGCTAGCGACTTCCTACCTCTTCCACTGCTTCACGGGCAAGCTGCCACCCTCTTCTCCCAATGATGATGAAGCCCCTTCGTCACCCGGCTTGCAAGTGCGGTCAGCTACATCATCATCATCGAGTACTGCCTACACGTCACTGATGTCCTCCTCAGCGGTCTCTGGGTCAGGAGCCTAACCGCTCGCAACACTAGCTCCAACACCACTCTCCATACCACTACTTGCCCGCCTAGTGGAGGAAGTGGCGGATTCCACATCTTGGCTGACCAGTAGCTGCTGACTGTCCTCTAGAAGCTCATCCTCGCTGTATAGTGGGGCTGAGCCCACAGCATATAATAGGTTAAGGACAGGTGAGGGCACAGGGCCTGCTTCCGGGCCATGCCAACTAAGGATTGTGTCTGACGAACCCACCGACTCTAGGCTGAGGGTGTCTGATGTTACTTGGGAAGAAGTGGATGACCGAGTCAACCATTTAAGAACCGCTGGGTTGCTAGTCAAGACATGATCGCTAAATGACACCGGGAGCTCAGGCCTCTCGGTGCAGCTCCTGCTACCATGCCCCCTTCCTCTGCTATGACCTGTGCCTGCGCCATAAACATTTAGGCCTCTGCCACTCCCCTGTGCAGGGCCTGGCACTTCTCTGTCTGCTTTACTGTTAGATCAAATAAATAAATTGGATTATAGGAAATTAAAACACCCCAAAAAAGTCTGTAATTTTCTCACTTCACCACACAACGGCTAATAAGCTGTTGTATAGTGAAGTGAGAAAATTATAGCCCTTTTTGGGGTGAATTAGTGGGGGCACTAATTTACCCCAAAAAGGACTATAATTTTCTCACTTCACCATACAACAGCAAATACTTTTTTGTGCCACTAATACATGGAAAAAAGGGCTTTAGAACATATAACTGCACCACTGAACGGCAAATAGGCCCTTATTTTTTTTTATTCACTTATACATGAAACCAAAGGCTTTAGAACATATAACTGCAACCCTGAACGGCAAATATATTTTTCCATTGCACTAATACATGACAAAAAGGGCTTTAGAACATATAACTGCACAGCTGAACGGCAAATTAAAAAGTTTTCGTGCCACTAATACATGACAAAAAAGGCTGTAATAATTGCACTTCACCACACAACAGCTAATAAGCCATTTTTTTCCCACTAATACCAGCCAAAAAAATTCTTTAGAACATATAACTGCACCGCACAAGGGCAAATAAGACATAGAAATATTTCCTTGTAATAAACTCTGTTAATGCCTGGATCAAACAACACTTGCACCCCAATAACAAGAACGGTTTACTGGAATTACAGAGCTGTATAATGGCAATTTAGATCCCCAGTCAGTGCAGCAAGGTGTAATAGGATTGTTCCTATTACCCAGGCTGTAACCTCCCCTACTGAACCCTGTTCAAAATAAATGCTGTGGAATGATTCCTCCCTATCCTTTCCCTTCACCTTGAATAATATTTCCCTGAACTTGTAAATAGTTTTTTTTTAGCACAATGAAGTCTTTCCCAGCACTTTCCCTAGCGTCTGGTGACGTCTCTTCCTGCACTAACTACACTGGAAAATGACAGAATCCAAGATGGCTGAGGCTATTTATAGGGCTGTGACATCACAAGGCTGGCTGGCTGCTGTTTGGCTGCATGCATGGCATTATGGGTGATCCCGCGTTCCCAGAGTTTCCTTCTCCATGTTCTCACACAAGCAGCAGCCATTTAAAAAAAGTCATTAGTTACCATGAAGCATGAGGAAATTCGGTGAAATTCGGTCGGTGAAATTCGGGTCGAATTCCACTTCGTCAGCTTCGATTCGCTCCTCTCTAATTGTGATAAATTAATAGCTAAGGTTCAATATTTCCTTTTATCCTGTGAGCATGATTTAGAATTACCGTAGATGTATATTTGATTTTTGAATCTGATCCTCATGCTTATTCTGTGAGTTTGTATATAGTTCTATTTTAACTAGTGTTGGGCGTGAATATTCAAATCGTGAATATCACCACTCCGAGAATTTGCGAAGATTTAGAATAAAGTGCCATATATTCGTATTCGTGAATATTCTATATAATTTTTTCCTCTGAACCCATGATCCCTCCGTACTTCTTGCTTGTGGGCCAATGAGAAGGCTGCAATGTCTTTGTCTGAGCTTGGCAACATCCCTAGCAACCAATAGGAAAGTTGCCTACCCCCTCACTATATAAGAACCTTCCCATCAGCCATTTTCTTTTTTTAGCTCTGAGAGATAGTAGTGTCATTGCTGTGCTCTGTGCTTTACTGTGTCACATTACATTAAATAGTTAGTTAGTGTTAGCTTATATATATATATATATATATATATATATATATATAGATATATAGATATATATAGATATATATATATATATATTACAGATAGTTAGTGGGAGATAGTCGGTGTAGGTTAGATAGTGATATAGTGTAGTTGATAGGTTCCAGTGTAGGGTGTTAGGTAGTGTGATAGGCAGGGCCGACTCCAGGTTCATGTTGGCCCTTGGGTGATAAATCCCAGTGGGCCCTTTGAGGCATTTTTGTACATTTACATTTCCCTCAGTGGCTCCCACACGGTTTAATGACCACCAGTGGCCCCTATACAGTATAATGACCACTAGTGGCCCTTCACACAGTATAATGACACCCCAATGCCTCCAAACACAGTATAATGACCACCAGTGGCCCCACACACATTATAATGACCCCACAGTGGCCCTCCATTCAGAATAATAACCCCCAGTTGCCCCCTATTTAGAATAATGACCCCCAGTGGCCCCCATACTGGGGGTTATACTGTTTGGAGGGGGCACTGGGGGAGACTATACTGTATGGTGATCACTGGGGGGTCATTATATTGAATGGGGGCTCTAGTGGTCATCATACTGAATGGAGGGTCATTGGGGATCATTATACTAAATGGGGGGCACTGGGGGTCATTATACTGTGTAAGGGCCCCCACAGTGTATTGCCCCCCCCCCCCTCCAGTGGCCCACCTCGCATTCCTTTCATTGCTGGAGCGCAGCAGTGAGACACATGTCATGACGTCACTGCTGGGCCAGGCCTGAAGGAGAGAAGGAGTTGTGCAGTGATGTAGCTAGAACTGACTGGGCCCCACAGAAAGTTTTAGTACGCCCCCCGCCCTCCAGTGGGTTCACATCATGTTTTTCCTATCGGTTTGATGTATACAAATGTGCAGCACTTCATGTTTTTGTATCCTGCAGAGCCCAGTAAAAAGTTCATACGTTAACGTATGTTTTTTTGTTACAATGGAACTGTATGGTGAACGGACGCCACTGTTCGGCATCAGTCTATACATTTTTGGTATGCATTAAATGGATGGCAAAAATGAGATGTGAACTCAGCCTTAGTGTCAGAATAAGCACCAGTACACAGCGGGGTGGAGAGTGGACTGTGGCCATGTACTGACAGAGCGCTACCTGGTCCTGGTGGTCAGGGGTGAGGACTGGGTTTCCCAAGTATCATTTATCTACTGGGAAATACAGGGCACAGTATAGTACTCTAGAATCTGTATACTATAAATATATTAGCAATAACAAATGACAAAACAGATGTTTTCCATCCACAGGCTACATTTAGGTTCACCTGTGAGGCCTGGGCCATATCAGCCTGTCTTGGGTGGGGCTCACAGCCCTCTCCCTCCTCCCATTGCATGCATGGTTACCTGCTGGAGGTAACTGAGGAGTTTGCTGTGAGTCGGCCTATACATTCCTGTAATGCCCACTGGCCCCTGGTATTGCCCATACGGCACAGGTAGGTAGTGTTAGGTCCCAAGCTACTTGAGAAACCTTGGCGTCGTGTTCGGACTTAAGACATGTCCTCCACTGCAGGACATGTTGACTAATCTCTCCATTTTAACATCAGTTTGAGGGCTTAGTAAGACCGCAGTGTACACCTGTCTTGTCATTTGTTATTGCTATATTGTTATATTATTTATCACATCCACACAATTGCCATCTTGTGTAGGATGTCTATTGTGGTACTTGTGGTCCGCTGCAGGCATCCTCCACGTATGCATTTTTGCTGAGTCTCGCCATTAGCAACGGGCCAGAAGTGCAGGATCTGCTCCCCTGTATATATATATGCACAACAGCATTTTTGGGTTGAGCACATCCTGCTTCATGCCACCTTTCAGTTGTTTTGTGTATATAAATATATTAGCCCTACCCCCAAATAATAATACAATTAGGGGGTCATTTATTAAATAGAAATATGTCTATATTAGGTGTATTTCTGCCACAGATTGTGGCTCAAAGCACCGCAATCTGCATCTTTTTCCTGCTCATGCCAGGTTTAAAAAAGGTGGTGTGGGCAGGGAATGGGATACAGTTATGGCCATACAGTTATTAGATACCACCGCCATACAGTGACTGGATAACACCTCCGTACAGTGACTGGAAAACACCGCCCATACAGTGACCAGATAAAAGGGTATAAGAGGGCACAGTACAGGGAATGACTAGGGGTACTGTACAGGTTGTGGTAAGAGAGCACAATGCAGGGTATAAGGGGGCACAGTACGGGGTGAGGGGCACATGAGGATGAGATAGGACAGGATATGTGGGGGGAGGGGCAGGTGTCATGGAGGCAAACTGCTTAAAGGGGTATTCCCACCTCAGACAATGGGGGCATATCACTAGGATATGCCCCCATTGTCTGATAGGTGCGTGTCCCAGCGGTGGGACCCACACCCACGAGAACAAAGCGGGGAGCGCTGTGGCTGGAGGACCCCGGATTTCCTGGGGTCCGTCCACCACCAAGCCTTCCTCCCCACTGCTCCCATACAAGTGAATGGGAGCACACCGCGCATGTGCGGCCTATGCTCCCATTCATTTCTATGGGGCAGACGGAAATAGCCGAGCTGTGGCTCGGCTATTTTCGGCGGACCCATAGAAATGAATGGAGGGCCTCTGCCCATGCGCGGTGCACCCTCCATTCATTTCCCCGCTCTGTTCTCATTGTAGGTGCGGATCGTGGTGGGACACGCACCTATCAGACAATGGGGGTATATCCTAGCGATATGCCCCCATTTTCTGGAGATGGGAAAACCCCTTTAATGAAGCAGTAAAACAACTAAATTGCATGAAGCAGCATCCAGCAGCAGCTCGAAGAGTCTCCCCCTCCTGTCCCACAGAGAACAGACCGTCACAGTGCAGACTCGCTGACAAACTCTGCGTGTCTGAAGCTGGTAAGTTAACTTGCTGCTCTGCTGAGTGAAGAGGGTGCGTGTCTGAACCTCTGCAGCAGCCGGCCTCATGTGACTCCGAAGGCCCACCAGAGGGGTATTGCATAAGTGAAATGACAGCAATGAGTGCTTCCATCTGTACTGATGGAAGTGCTCATAGCAGCTCAGTGGGCCACGTCATTTGCCCAGGTTTGCCGGGTGCTGTCGCTGACCCTAGTGATAGGTTCTGCTGTCCATACATACATGCTACAGGCAATTCACAACAATACTTACTGCACCAATCACTAATATGTAGTCAGACCTGCTAAAATGTTAAGTTGCATGTATTGCGTTAAAAATATGCGCATCATTAATTGACAATTTGCACAATGGCGAATATAATGGAGCACTCTATCTGCATATAAAGCTATTGTAATGGTTTGCCGTGCCAACCCCACCAGGGGAACTTTTTTGACCCCTCTTTTTGACGGAATCTATGTTCAAGGCCCTCCTCCCCCTTAGTTTTTTTTTTTACTTGGAAAACTGTCTCCATATTAAAAAAAAAAATTGGAATGTGGTGGATATTTTTACACCTCCAGCTAAACATAGATGTCTTTAGTTTTCTTTATTAGATGAATTTTTACTGTATGCCTTGCTGCATTTGTATTGTGAACTGCCAGGTCTATGTGTATATATTGTTTAGCACAGCTTTCAGTAAAATTTGTTTATTAAAATGTTAACATACAATTTTCCATGTAATTACCTTTGCCATATTAGTATTGTATGCATGTACACAAAACATACAAATAGTTTTATTTGGGAAATAACACTTTTTTTTTATTGTTAACTGTTACCTAATATATAGACACAAGATGGCAATAGTGATCCATGATATTCACTTCTAGAATAAACTGAACTTTCACGTTAGTTCATAGACAACAGCATTGTCAAGAAATTAAGTACACAAAAAAAATTCATTATTAATAAATAAATAAATTAAAAAAACTTGCTAAAGGTCTTTGATCTTTTAGCATTTCGTACCATTTTTACTGGAATTTGATGAGTGTGTATGTTGGGAATTACCTCTATTAACATGAGAGAACTATAAACAAGGCATATATTGAAAGATTCTGTTCATCACCAGTATAAAATGTTTTACCAAGTAAAGCAAATAAAATTAGATTTTTAAGGAGCAAATTAAAACTTATACCATTTTCCACCCAAATGGAAACAAGAAGAGAAGTATGGATGAGCACACTACAGCTTTAATGCCATAAAGGATTTATTCTGATCATTTTTCAACTAAAAGCTCTGCAATTATATTAAAGCAATACGTGGGCATTTACTATGGCTTTTATTCTAGCTTGGAAAGTCATCAAATGCTGTATGTATAGAGAAATGTGCAACTTTTTGACCCTCAGACCACTTTTCGGAACTGGTGTGAAAAGGGAGCATTGTGAGGGCAGGAAGGGGGGCATACATATCTGTCTTTATTCACGCCAGCTTTCTTGCATAAATACGGTTAGAAACCTACAGCAGCTAGGAGGCTGCCATAGATTTAGGTTTGTCACATGGCCTGCGGAGGATGCAACAAATTTATGAGAGGCCTGCACTTCATCCTCAATTTGTTGCATTCTTTGGCAGCACAGAGGGAACTTAAAACGCTGGTCTTGATAAATATCCCCCTTAATTTGTTAATGCATGAATTTAAAAGCTAGAAACTTTACTGATCAAAATATGCCAGAATACTGGAGCGATTTGAAAAAAAATGGTGTACATTCTTTGCACACCATTTATTTTAGACACTTTTTCTACTTGTCACAAGGGTGTGTAGCTTAGTCAGAAAAGATCATAATTAAGATGTGACAATATTTTACACTATTTAGGTGTAAAATTCTGGATTACAGTGGTACTATACATGAAAAATGGAATCTCTTCGCACACCTTTTTAATTAAACGTGTGTCGGACCCATCTACCAACATCAAGGTGGCTTATGCATATGGCTACCTAACACTAACAGAACTGCCCCTCCTGGGCCTAATTTAAGCCTACAATAATCAGGACGGTGTAGGAACAAGCTATATTTATACTCAGTTTAGAAGCCCTGGGCAGATGGGCGGGGAATGTTTAATCTAAAATAAGGCAACTACCCTCCAAACACACTGAAAGGAAATTTAGACTAGCACATTGACGTTGGTAGATGGGCCCGACACACATTTGATCAAAACTTTGTGCGACAAGGCTTGACTTGCCACAATAGTCTATTATGTGTTGATTTCCGAATAACCTATTATACTTTAATGATGTATACAAGTAAAATTGGACATTTATATGTTATGTATAGACAGTAGTGGGGGCACAGATTAATTTTGTCAAGTGGATCCAAGAAACCCATACTGTCAAAGGAAGTGGGCGTTTAGTGGACATGCTGCTCTCTCCTTTGATTAATCAAAGGTGTTGTTTTATTAGAGGCAACCCACTTAAGGATTGGGCTGCTCAAGACCGTGACACTCATGAAAACAGCTGATTTTGCTGTGGGAACTCCTGATCAGTCAGTTTTACAGGTGGATATTGAGAAAGATGGCCTTCTATTTATTAGATGCTGACTGAGTTTAACGCAGGGAACCTGCAAAGGAAATGTATAAAATGTCCCATTAGAGTATCTGTAAAGGGTTGTCTCTTTACAAGAAAACCCCTTTAGACCAATTATATGGCAATGAAATTATAAACAATTACTTTTAAAAGGTTTGTGAAAACCAGAAGCCCAAGCAACATGCATCTCTTTAAAGTAGAACTTTCCTTTTGAACTGCATTATAGTTAGTGTGAAACTGAATTCAAGATTGTATCCAGTTGACAGGTTTATTTAAAGTCCCAATAAAAGTGAAGAAAGAACTGCTGCTGTTGACACATACAAGTACTGTATAAATATAGTCAACACAACTGAGTTTTATGGAGGAATTCTTAAAATTTTACTTTATGTGCCCCTTACATGCTTGTGAGCCTATTATGGAAATTACTGAGTGCCTTAAAGCCTTTAAGTATTGATTTGAGTTGATGAACATTTTCAGAAACCAAAATGATGAAAGATTTATACAGCCGTAAACTCTGACAATGTATATAACCATGAGCTATCAATTTCCAGGTACAGGAGTTTTCAACATTTAGATGATTCAAAACTTTTTGCTAAGCTATTGTAGGGATTTCCCAAATGGTAGCTTCCAGATAAACACACAGCAGTCTTTTCGTGGTGGAAATCAAAGTAACAACTGTCTTTTGTTGTTGGCACACAACAATACAGCAGACATCAGGGGTCAGCTGGCTTTAGCCAACACTTAAAACAAAACAATACACTCCATAATCCAAAAGAAATCACACAGTTCTGTTTAGGGCACAGTACCGTAGTCCTCCCAGAGTGTATGGGAACTTGCTTTGGTCCTCTCGGCAGAGACCCTCCGGCTTTTGCTCGGCTCCAAAAACTCACCACCATGCAGAGCTTCACCGTCAGCCAGGTGAACACACACACACCTGACTCTGCTGGCTGACTTTTATAAGCCGGTCAAAACCCGGCCTGGACCGTGGGGAGTAGTCACCCACCCAGCACTATGACTACTCCCAGTAAGAGCCGTCCCGGATTAGCTTTCTCAGCTATGCTAAATAACCAAATTGTCAGTCAGCTACTGCTGCTGACACACATACTATAGGCTCCTACTTCACCGAGGCCAGGAACCTCGGTGACACATATCTGCCATCTATGATGGTCCCTTGTGCCTTCCTACACTGTATATGACTGTTTGGGAATACAGTACATATTTCTGGTGTATATATGACACTATAGTTACATTTATAAAGTATAAAAAGGTTCTGTTAGCCATTCATAGACACTGACAGCATGTCACTGTATTAAGGAACTTCCTGACAATTTGAAGAAGAATCTTCTAGCTCCAGCATCAGACTGGAGTTTTTTGGAACCACCAGAAGAAATTATCCTAAGAGCCCACTATCTGTGTATACAGGACATATGGACGTCCATTTGTAAGTAATTTTCATTGCACATGCAGGACTTATCATCAATAAGGTTCAATAGGCTATCCGGTTAATAGTTCCAATGGCTGTTCTAAATGACGTGCTAGACCTTAGATGCTCTGGTTTATTAGGGGTCCACTACTGTGTTTGAGCTAGGCCCACTAAGGCTTCCTCTGTTACTCTGGTGGATTAGTCTGACCCTGTCTAGCTCTCACAGTATGTACCTTAGAAGGGGGCTTCTAAGGCACTAAAAATGTTTATCACGTAATGATAGAGAAAAAGGCAAGCAGTATGTGTAAGACATATTCACCAATGTTTTAGGCTCATCTAGAGTCTAAAACATTTGTATGCTACAAAGGAAGGGGAAAGGAGCCATGAAACACCTTTAGCCCATATGCTCTACTATTTCAGGGTTACTGTAATCTATATTAACTACTTCATCCGGTATCAGTTTCACTGCTACTGTGATTGCAGTACTATTAGAAACCCTTTCCACTTTCTATTTGGATCATTTTTATTCAGAAAGTAATTGCTCATACTACTAAGCATCCCACAAAGCCCTCTTAGTAGAATAAACTACAGCCAAATGGCATTGCACAGACTGGGAGCTCTAATACGCCTGCACAGTCAACTTGGAGAACCATCTACTGCCTGTGAGTGAGCGTAGGCTGAACTGTTGAAGAACATCATGTGTATACTGCTGGGTCACAGTAAGTAGCAGCCACAGATATGTTATCATTTGTCATGACATAAGTACTTAACCTGAGTGGTTCAAGTATCAATAACTATTAAAGTGCCATATTCACCCTATGCTGTGGATTCTATTGATTTGTAATGCTTCTACTATAACACAGTTTTGCTTCTATACAGGCATTATACCGGAATCACTACGACTTTCATCTTTCTATGAATAAGGATTATGGCTCTATAATATTAACTGAATTACCAATATTTAACAGCTGTGTTTTGCTTCTTATTGAGCCATCCATTTACACCACAAGTCCCAGCAACATGAAGTGGACTTATCTACGGGAATATTATACTATTTCATTATGTTATATATAGCCTTATCTCTATATTGGTGTCAGATCTATCTAACAGTAGCCTTTTAATGATTCATTAGTATGCATATTTTATGTGATTTATTACATTACATTTTTTTAACTATATATTTTGTGAATTCAAATATCTGGCTGCCCCACTGAAGAAGGGGTTTCTCTATTGCCACAAAACGTGTCTGGGAATACAGCAGTGAGGGACGTGGAACTGCAGGACGAGTCAAAGAGCAAGCACATCATTGCAAGATATTTAATATATCGATTACATCTAATATATCTTCAGCCAACATACTGCTACATCTATTGAGGAGACAATCAGTCCAGAAGGAATCAGCGTTAAAATCACATGACCGCAGCACCAAGTCACGTGATATCTCCCTGAGTGTTGTCATCGCAGGTCTTGGCAGAAGACCGCTGGAGAAATACGATCCGTGAAGGGTGGTAATGTAACCTGCAATCACTTATTTAAGTGCTGCACTAAACTATACTAACTTTGACTGCCATCCTTTAGTGCTCAATTGGTGAAACTAAGGTGCCAACATATATCTCTATAGCACATTGGATGGCATTTTGATCATATGGCTGTTGACTAAAATGGAGTAACAAGCTGGTAGCAATATCAAAGCGCTGCACCTGGGACGAAGGAGTATTTACATACCCAGGTTGCTGTTTGTTATAAAGCACCGCATTTGGGATTGAAAATCACTTTTATATACTTACCCTGATTGTTGCTATATTTATCATTTGGCAATTAGAAGCACAGGTGGATCGTGAGCATTAGATCAGCATTGATTGCATGACCCCTGAGTGGAATACATTATATATTGTATAGAGATTACTGGGCTGGCCACCCATGATCTAAAAAATTTTAAATGAGCGATTTTGTGTTTTTATTAATTGATTTGTATATTTTTTTTATATTTTTTATATTAACCCCTTAAGGACATGGCCCTATTTCACCTTAAGGACCAGGCCATTTTTTTTAAATCTGACCACTGTCACTTTAAGTGTGAATAACTTTAAAACGCTTTTACTTACCCAGGCCGTTCTGAGATTGTTTTTTGTCACATATTGTACTTCACGACACTACTAAAATTGGGTCAAAAAAGTTAATTTTTTTGCATAAAAAAATACACATTTTACAAAAAATTTGGAAAATTTAGCAAATTTTAAAGTTTCAGCTTCTCTACTTCTATAATACATAGTAATACCCCACCAAAAAAGGGATGACTTTACATTCCTTATATGTCTCCATGTTTGGAGCATTTGGGGAATGCCATTTTATTTTTTGGGGATGTTCCATAGCTTAGAAGTTTAGAAGCAAATTTTGAAATTTTTCAGAAATTTTCCAAATCCCACTTTTTATGGACCAGTCCAGGTTTGAAGTCACTTTGTGAGGCTTACATAATAGAAACCATCCAAAAATGACCCCATTTTAGAAAGTACACCCCTCAAGGTATTCAAAACTTTAGGTGTTCCACAACAGTTCATGGAAAATAGAGATAAAATTTCAGAATTTCAATTTTTTTGGAACATTTTCCATTATAATCCATTTTTTTTCAGTAATAAAGTAAGGGTTAACTGCCAAACAAAACTCAATGTGGGTTGCCCTGATTCTCTAGTTTACAGAAACACCCCATATGTAGTCCTAAACTACCGTTTGGCCAAATGGGAGGACATTGAAGGAGAGGAACGCCATATGGGTTTTGAATGGCAGATTTTGCGGGACTGGTTTTTTTAACACCATGTCCTATTGCAAGCCCCCCTGATGCACCCTAGCATAGAAATTCCAAAAAAGTAACTCCATCTAAGAAAGTACACCCTCAAGGTATTCAAAGCTGGGATTACAAACGTTTTTAACCCTTTAGGTGTTCCACAACAGTTCATGGAAGATGGAGAAACAATTTTGGAATTTAGAATTTTTGGAAAATTTTCCATTTTAACCCTTACTTTATTACTGGGAAAAATGGGTTAATAGCCAAACAAAACTTGATATAAACGTAAAAACAAAGGTGATATGGCACACTGCAGCTAGAGCTCCGTCCTGCCACTATGCTGGATGTTAGAAGAGGCATTAGTTTATATTTTGGCCAAATTATGTAAGCCACCCACCACGTCACGGTTGCCTCTATGAGTGGTCCCTAACATTAATTCTTACCTTTTATGGGCCATATCAGCCACACAAAATCCAGGGAGTGCAGCATGCAGGCCAGATACACTCTGCTTGTAACCCCGTCTGGTGCCATACAGCGTTCATCAGATCAAGGGGTGCAAAATCCAACATGCATGCTGAGCCCACTAGTACTTCTCCTGGAACCAAATGGCTTCTGGTAAGTTCTATAAAGCAGACTCAGTTTTATACTGCACCTGCACTCCCTGGATTTTGTGTGGCTGATATGGCCCATAAAAGGTAAGAATTAATGTTAGGGACCACTCATAGAGGCAACCGTGACGTGGTGGGTGGCTTACATAATTTGGCCAAAATATAAACTAATGCCTCTTCTAACATCCAGCATAGTGGCAGGACGGAGCTCTAGCTGCAGTGTGCCATTGCACCTTTGTTTTTATGTTTGTATATGTATTTCACCATAGCAACGTGCACCTGCGTATTGGGTTGTGCTGACTGCAATCCCCATTTTATTCCTTTGTAGCATATATGGGAGGCGTGGTGACCTCCATGCAGTCATGCACACCTGACTAGTGGATCCGCCCTGTAGGCTGGTTTTAAAGTCAGTATAAAACTGAGTCTGCTTTATAGAACTTACCAGAAGCCATTTGGTTCCAGGAGAAGTACTAGTGGGCTCAGCATGCATGTTGGTATTTGCATCCCTTGATCTGATGAACGCTGTATGGCACCAGACGGGGTTACAAGCAGAGTGTATCTGGCATGCATGCTGCACCTGCACTCCCTGGATTTTGTGTGGCTGATATGGCCCATAAAAGGTAAGAATTAATGTTAGGGACCACTCATAGAGGCAACCGTGACGTGGTGGGTGGCTTACATAATTTGGCCAAATATAAACTAATGCCTCTTCTAACATCCAGCATAGTGGCAGGACTGAGCTCTAACTGCAGTGTGCCATTGCACCTTTGTTCTTACGTTTGTATGTGTATTTCACCATAGCAACGTGCACCTGCGTATTGGGTTGTGCTGACTGCAATCCCCATTTTAAAACTTGATATAAGTTGACCTGATTCTGTAGTTTGAAGAAACACCCCATATGTGGTCCTAAACTACTATATGGCTAAACGGCAGGACATTGAAGAAGGGGAATGCCATTTGGTTTTTAGAAGGCAGATTTTGCTGGACTGGTTTATTTACACCATGTACCCTTTCAAGCCCCCTGCTGCACCCCTAGAGTAGAAACTCCATAAAAGTGACCCCATCTAGGAAACTACAGGATATGGTGGTTGTTCTTTTGGGACTATTTTTGGGTAAATATGATTTATAACAAAAAATGGAAATTCTAAAATTGTTTCTACATTCGCCATTAAGTTTTGTGGAACACCTAAAGGGTTAACAAAGTTTGTAAAGTAATTTTTGAATACCTTGAGGGGTGTAGTTTTTTAGATGGGGTCACTTTTTTGGATTTTCTAGTCTAGGCTACATCAGGGGGGCTTCTAATGGGCCATGGTGTAAATAAACCAGTCCATCAAAATCTGCCTTCCAGAAACCATATAGAAACATAGAATGTGTCGGCAGATAAGAACCATTTGGCCCATCTAGTCTGCCCAATATGCTGAATACTATGAATACCCCCAGGCCCTATCTTATATGAAGGATGGCCTTATGCCTATCCCATGCATGCTTAAACTCCTTCACTGTATTTGCAGCTACCACTTCTGCAGGAAGGCTATTCCATGTGTCCACTACTCTCTCAGTAAAGTAATTCTTCCTGATATTACTTTTAAACCTTTGCTCCTCTAATTTAAAACTATGTCCTCTTGTAGCAGTTTGTCTTCTTTTAAATATTCTCTCCTCTTTTACCGTGATGATTCCCTTTATGTATTTAAAAGTTTCTATCATATCCCCTCTGTCTCTTCTTGCTTCCAAGCTATACATGTTAAGGTCCTTTAACCTTTCCTGGTAAGTTTTGTCCTGCAATCCATGTACTAGTTTAGTAGCTCTTCTCTGAACTCTCTCCAAAGTTTCAATATCCTTCTGCAGATATGGTCTCCAGTACTGCACACAATACTCCAAATGAGGTCTCACTAGTGCTCTGTAGAGCGGCACGAGCACCTCCCTCTTTCTACTGTTAATGCCTCTCCCTATACACCCAAGCATTCTGCTGGCATTACCTGCTGCTCTCTGACATTGTCTGCCCACCTTTAGGTCGTCTGATATAATGACCCCTAAATCCCTTTCCTCAGATACTGAGGTTAGTACTGTATCACTGATTTTATATTCTGCTCTTGGGTTTTACGCCCCAGGTGCATTATCTTGCACTTATCGACATTAAATTTTAGTTGCCAGATTTTTGACCATTCCTCTAGTTTTCCTAAATCCTTTTCCATTTGGTGTATCCCTCCAGGAACATCAACCCTGTTACAAATCTTTGTGTCATCAGCAAAAGACACACCTTACCATTGAGGCCTTCTGCAATTTCGCTGATAAAGATATTAAAACAATATGGGTCCCAGAACAGATCCCTGAGGTACCCCACTGGTAACAATACTATGGTCTGAATATACTCCATTGACTACAACCCTCTGTTTTCTGTCCTTCAGCCACTGCCTAATCCATTCAACAATATGTGAGCTCAAGCTCAAAGACTGCAGTTTATTGATAAGCCTTCTATGTGGGACAGTATCAAATGCCTTACTAAAGTCCAGATAGGCAATGTCTACTGCACCTCCGCCATCTATTATTTTAGTCACCCAATCAAAAAAGTCAATAAGATTAGTTTGACATGATCTCCCTGAAGTAAACCCATGCTGTTTTTTATCAATCAACCCATGGGTTTTTAGATGTTCCACAATCCTCTCCTTGAGTATGGTTTCCATTAATTTCCCCACTATTGATGTCAGGCTTACTGGCCTATAGTTGCCTGATTCCTCTCTACTACCTTTCTTGTGAATTGGTAGTAAGCCTGGCGTTCCCTTCGTTCTATGCCCTGCCTTGTGGCTATATAGTCATTTACGACCACATATGGGGTGTTTCTGCAAACTACAGAATCAGGGCAATAAATATTTAGTTTTGTTTGACTGTTAACCCTTGCTTTATTACCGGAAAATATGGATTAAAACGGAAATTTTGCCAAAAATTGGTGTTTTGGCACAGTTTTTATTAAATTTAATTTTAACCCCGTTCATTCGAGGGGTTGGGTCTAATGTTATTTTTATAGGGCAGATTATTATGGACGCGCCGATACCTAATATGTCTACTTTTTTTATTTATTCAGATTTTACACTATATTATCATTTTCGGAACAAAAAATAGATAATTTTACTATCTCCATAGCCTGGCAGCTGCAGTTTTTTTTGGGGGGGAGGGACTATATAATTTAGGGGCTCATTTTTTGCGGGATGAGATGGCGGTTTTATTGGCACTATTTGGGGGTGCATATGACTTTTTGATCTCTCGCTATTACACTTTTTTTGATGTTAGGTGACAATAAAAATGGCTTTTTGGACATAGTTTTTATTTTATTTTTTTAAAGTCGTTTTTCCAAGGGATTGGGTCAAATTTTATTTTTATAGAGCAGATTTTTACGGATGCGGCAATGCCCAATATGTATGGCTCTCAGACTTAGGAGACACTAAAACAGGCATCCTCAAACTGCGGCCCTCCAGATGTTGTAAAACTACAATTCCCACTATGCCCTGCTGATAGCTGTAGCTGGGCATGCTGGGAGTTGTAGTTTGAAAACATCTGGAAGGCCGCATTGTGAGGATGCCTGCACTACAACTAATATCATTTTTGGAAAAAAATTGTTTCTGTGCCTCAAAGTCTGAGAGCCATAGTTTTTATGTTCTCTAGGGGACTGTCGGGAATTATAAAAATTTAGTGATCCATGGAAGTGTGATACTCCCTGAAGCAATTGATAACGCAGAGGCCCAGATGATCGGGGCACGTGTCACATTGAGTGGTGGTGTCCTTCCGTATCCCCCTCTTGTGACACACTCTGCATCTTTTTTGGGTTCGTCCATTTTTTCCAGTATGGGGGACCACACCTGGAAAATGTTGGCCAGGGACGACCCGGGTGCCTCCAATTCCCGAGGTACTCCGACCTGCTCTTTCCCGGTCTGAAAAGATCAGGTCCTTGAGGACTGCCTCATAGAACTGGAGGAACGTCTCTGTGCTGCCAGCGCTTCGGGATAGTACAAAAGCGTTGTACATGGCAACCTGCACCATGTAAACAGCAACTTTTTTGTACCATGCCCAGGTTTTCCGCATGGCATTATATGGTTGGAGAACTTGATCAGATAGATCAACTCCACCCATATACCGATTGTAGTCGACGATACAATCGGGCTTGAGGACTGTTGCCGTGGTACCTTGCACAGAGACTGGGGTGGTGCCGTTACCATGCATTGTAGTCAGCATAAGGACATCCCTCTTGTCCTTATACCTGACCAACAGCAGGTTTCCACAGGCACGGGTCTCACCCCTGGGGATAGGTACCTGGAGGGGGTGGGCAGGGAGGCCGCGCTGATTTTTCCGCACGGTCCAACAAGCGAACGTGGATCTGGCGTAGAGGGCCTGATACAAGGGAATACTGGTATAAAAGTTATCCACGTACAGGTGGTAACCCTTATCCAGTAGTGGGTACATAAAGTCCCACACGAGTTTCCCGCTAACACCCAGAGTGGGGGGACATTCTGGGGGTTCAAGACGGGAATCTCGCCCCTCGTACACATGAAATTTGTAAGTGTACCCTGAGGTACTCTCACAAATTTTGTACATTTTGACGCCATACCTCGCCCGCTTAGTGGGAATGTATTGGCGGAAACTGAGTCTCCCCTTGAAAGCAACGAGAGACCCATCAACCGCGACCTTCCTTCCAGGTACGTAGGCCCGTGCAAACTTGGCCCCGAAATGATCTATGACCGGCCGTATCTTGTACAGCCGGTCATAGGCAGGATCACCTCGGGGGCACCCCATGTGCAGCACGAGGCCCCAAAACGTCCTCATCTTGGCTGCACTGACCGGGGTCCTGCCACCGGGTCTAGCCAAAAAGGAGCCTGGGTGCTGAGCGACAAACTGTTGGGCGTACAGATTCGTCTGCTCCACCATCAGATTCACCAGTGGGTCACTGAGAAAAAAAATTAAAAAAGTAAATTTCAGTAAATCCCACTGTGGGGGATCAGCACCCCTGGGTGGGTTTAGGGTCTCACAGCTAAGTGCTGTGGACCCCAACCACCACAGGCAGCACTAAAATAAAAGTTTTTTTTTTTTCCCTAACACCTAACTGTTCCTTCTAGCCCTGCCTAAAATACCTCTCCCTCACTGACCCTAAACTACCTGATGGGTGCAGGAGGGTGATGGGAGCCGAAGGGGGGGGGGTCACAGGAGCGGTGCGGCGTGATCCTCACTCAGGGCAGCAGCAGCAGGAAGAGGAGAGGAGAGAGGAGTGTCGGGAGTTTGAATCTCCCGCCTCTCTCCGCAGACCAATCAGATCCCAGCACCACCACCACCGCCACCCAATTCAAGAACGGTGATTGGTGGTGTGATATCACACCACCGATCACCGTTCTTTTCCGGTTCATCGGGTCACCGGAGACCCGAATGGACTGGAAACGCAGCAAACCGCAGGTCTGAATCACCGATACGGGGGTGGGGGGGTCACATGACCCCCCTCGGTGTTGTGACAGGATGCCCGCTGAATGATTTCAGTGGACATCCTGTTTCTTTTAACCCCTTCAGCGCCGCACTCGTATTTTATTCACATGACGTACCGATACGTCATGTGTCCTTAAGGACTCTGGAAACATGCCGTAATGGTACGTCATGTGTCCTAAAGGGGTTAAATATTATTTTTCACTGATTGCATCTGACTTGCTGTTTGCTCATATGATGTTGAGTGCCCTCCCATTTACTATATACAAAATATCTGGTTGTGTCTTGAGAGATGACATCAGGGTGATATTAAGCATGGTTGTTCTATTGTTTAGATATAACAGAAGCTTGCTAGGAAATAAAATAAAAAACTATAAAACTAGAGCAAGATGGTAAGGCATGATGAGAAAACAGTTTTGGCAGGTTTCACATTTTCATCGGATTTAACTATTTAGAAGTTTCCTCTTCTGTATAATATCAAGATTCACAGGAAGTCAAGTTAAATTGTATCCTGGAAAATAAAAGATTTTCTTTCAAATCATATCTATCACATACACATACTTTGTCAGAACTGACTTGGGTATAGCCATTAAGAAGAAGAAGTAGACTGGATTTATTATTTTGGGTTGCACTACTTGCATATTGCATATTGATTAGATACATTTGCCTCTAGCATTCCATTTTTAGTTATAAGCAGAATGGGCTTAGTAAGTTCCATCTCTTGAAAACATCCACTCTCCTTCCCTTATGGTGTACCACATAGTTGTCACATAATAATACAAAATAAAAACAATGCACCAGCACTCTGCAAACACTATATATATATATATATATATATATATATATATATATATATATATAAACCGGATTCCCAAAAAGTTGGGACACTATACAAATCGGGAATAAAAACTGAATGCAATGATGTGGAGGTGCCAACTTCTAATATTTTATTCAGAATAGAACATAAATCACGGAACAAAAGTTTAAACTGAGAAAATGTACCATTTTAAGGGGAAAATATGTTGATTCAGAATTTCATGGTGTCAACAAATCCCAAAAAAGTTGGGACAAGGCCATTTTCACCCCTGTGTGGCATCTCCCCTTCTTCTTACAACACTCAACAGACGTCTGGGGACCGAGGAGACCAGTTTCTCAAGTTTAGAAATAGGAATGCTCTCCCATTCTTGTCTAATACAGGCCTCTAACTGTTCAATCGTCTTGGGCCTTCTTTGTTGCACCTTCCTCTTTATGATGCGCCAAATGTTCTCTATAGGTGAAAGATCTGGACTGCAGACTGGCCATTTCAGTACCCGGATCCTTCTCCTACGCAGCCATGATGTTGTGATTGATGCAGAATGTGGTCTGGCATTATCTTGTTGAAAATCCAGGGTCTTCCCTGAAAGAGATGACGTCTGGATGGGAGCATATGTTGTTCTAGAACCTGAATATATTTTTCTGCATTAATGGTGCCTTTCCAGACATGCAAGCTGCCCATGCCACACGCACTCATGCAACCCCATACCATCAGAGATGCAGGCTTCTGAACTGAGCGTTGATAACAACTTGGGTTGTCCTTGTCTTCTTTGGTTCAGATGACATGGCGTCCGAGATTTCCAAAAAGAACTTCGAATCGTGACTCGTCTGACCACAGAACAGTCTTCCATTTTGCCACACTCCATTTTAAATGATCCCTTGCCCAGTGAAAACGCCTGAGCTTGTGGATCTTGCTTAGAAATGGCTTCTTCTTTGCACTGTAGAGTTTCAGCTGGCAACGGCGGATGGCACAGTGGATTGTATTAACTGACAATGGTTTCTGGAAGTATTCCTGAGCCCATTCTGTGATTTCCTTTTACAATAGCATTCCTGTTTGTGGTGCAGTGTCGTTTTAGGGCCCGGATATCACTGGCATCCAGTATGGTTTTACGGCCTTGACCCTTACGCACAGAGATTTTTCCAGATTCTCTGAATCTTCGGATGATGTTTTGCACAGTTGATGATGATAGATGCAAAGTCTTTGCAATTTTTCGCTGGGTAACACCTTTCTGATATTGCTCCACTATCTTTCTGCGCAACATTGTGGGAATTGGTGATCCTCTACCCATCTTGGCTTCTGAGAGACACTGCCACTCTGAGAAGCTCTTTTTATACCCAATCATGTTGCCAATTGACCTAATTAGTGTTAATTGGTCTTCCAGCTCTTCATTATGCTCAAATTTACTTTTTCCAGCCTCTTATTGCTACTTGTCCCAACTTTTTGGGGATTTGTTGACACCGTGAAATTTTGAATCAACATATTTTTCCTTTAAAATGATACATTTACTCGGATTAAATGTTTGATCTGTCATCTACGTTCTATTACAAATAAAATATTGACATTTGCCCTCTCCACATCATTGCATTCAGTTTTTATTCACAATTTGTTTAGTGTCCCAACTTTTTTGGAATCCGGTTTGTGTGTGTATGTGTATATATATATATATATATATAATATATTCCAAAATAGATTAGCACCAGTAAATATATATACTGGTGCTAATGCTATGCTCATTTTATGAGTATATAATTCTTGGCAAATGCCAATATAAAATACAGGGAATGCAGGTTTCACGTGCATTCAGGGTCCACTCTGCCTTTTTCCACTTTTGGTGCCAAAATGACCTTCATTAAATCCAGGGAATGCAGGTTCAACATGCATGCTGAGCCCACTCTATACCATACCTCTCCTTGTGCCAGAGGACTTCCAATGGATCCAGGAAGAGCAGGCTATAGCTTTATACTTGCACAAATTAAAATCAGCCTATGGGGCAGATAGGCCAGTCAAGAGTGCAAGACCAATGAAGTCATCCACACCTCCAATGCAAACTGCAAAGAAAAAGGGGGTCAGTTAGCAAATCCCAATATGCAGGTGCACTTTGCCATGGCTGAAAGCTCAGAGTAAAAAAAAATACAACAGCACTCCACGAACACAAATAAAATACAATAATGCCATAATAAAAAAATAAAAAATATATATATACTGTTGCCAATGCTACACTCATTTTATGAATATACGATTCTTGGCAGTGTAGTGTAGATTCCTGTCCTGCAGAGATCGCCTTGATGCTGGCGGACAGGCACAAATAATTTTGTACAAAATGTATTTGCAAAGATTCTCATATTCATAAAATAAAATTAGCTTTCTATGCAGCTGCCTTTCCATAAGATCAGACATTAAGTGTGGGATGCAAGTGCATACTTCTTTTGCCTAGGCTATCATGTCTTGTAGCAGTCACTTCAGTAGGGATAAGTGACACTTTAGTCTATTACTGTGGCTAGGGAGAAAGTTGTCAATCAGCAGGTAAGCCTGCCACTCATGAATAATGAGGACTCAAGTACTTCAATTCAAGTTTTGGAAGAGTACAATTGAAATTTAAAGGTGGCTAAATACATTAGACAGAAGCAGATTTATGGTGTAATAATCATTGAACGAGTAAATATCTAGGGAACTATTGTTTCTCAGACACAGCCATAATCATGAATATATTTTAGTCCATATTGGCCATTACAGTGGCTCAAACTAGTCATGTATCTGTTGTCCTTGGATCTGTTGTCCTTGAATGATTTTTCTATGAATGTAGGATCTTTTCCATCACTATTGGATGAGCATTTTAAACATGGCCAACTTTTTCAGAAGATGATAGTTTGCTAAAGCAACTGTTCATCATTAAATTCCAACAAACAATTGTTTTATTGCAATCATGTTTTCTATCAAATTTATACTAATGTGTGTCAGTTCCCTAAAGGGGTTCAGCAACTTTGGGTGGTTTTGGAAACCCACCACTCCTGACCAGATCTTCTTCCTGTGCTGTCTCCCAGCTCCTTAACCTCCTAGCCTCAGCTACCCTGCTGAACTCCCAGTATGTAAACTTCCTGTTTGACGCTGCTGCAGCCAATTTCTGGCCACAGTGGTGTCATGCTACCCTTGAATCATGTGGCCATTTGTTATTATGCAAGAGGAGCAGGTCACTGCTGTGGTGAGTGATTGGCTGCAGCGATATCAGGCAGGAACTTTATATCCACAGAGTCCAACAGAGCAACCAAGTCTGGGGAGTGAAGGAGCAATAAGCCAGTGCTGGGAAGGGGAGGGGGGATTGCCAAACCCCCCAAAGGTGAACAACCCTTTTAATTGACACACCACTATAATTAAGCTGGCTGTCACACTCAAACAAGGCAGCATAATCCTGGTGACCTATTCGTTTAAAGACAAGGAGTACTACCTAACACTCTGCAAAAAGCAATCTGCCATAGTTAAGTGTTTGAGCAAATGTGTTATTATAAAGTTTCAAGTTTTCTATTGAATATGCAGAAAACCAGTAGAACAAAGACAGCACTTGATAAAACCATGGCTGATTTGGTTATCTTGTAATTGCATTTTAGAGAATTGTACTCTTTAAACTTTGGCTAGCATAGATATAATTTCTAATTGAGTCTTACATTTTTCATCAATTTTCTGTCTTATATTGATACAACCTCAACATGTTTTAATCGAGCTGTGCCCTGCTTATACTTAATTAAAATAATGACAGCATACACTCAGTAAAGCTTTTATTATTTTTATAATGATAAGTGCTTAATTAAAAAGGAGGCAAAAAAGTTATATATATATATATATATATATATATATTTTTTTTTTTTTTTTTTTCAGGGAATGTTCCATTGTAACTTCAGTTAATGCTTAGAGAAAGTATGTCATTTGTAATTCTCATATATCTGTTAGGGCTCATGCACACGAACATATTTTCTTACCGTGTCTGTTCCGTTTCTTTTTTCGGAACTTTACTATTAAGTTACTCCATGTGCATTCCATTTCCGTATGTCTGTTCCGCAAAAAATATAAAACATGTCTTGTTATTGCCCGCATTATGGACAAGGATATTACTGTTCTATTAGGGGCCAGCTGTTCTGTTCCACAAAATACGGAATGCACATGGACGTCATTCGTATTTTTTAGGGATCCGTACTTTGCGGTCCGCAAAGTATGTGCATGAGCCCTTATACAGGAAGCCAAATAGGATAATACTTGTCCATTAAAGATGTTATCTTATCAGTACAACCCCTGTCAATATGACCAAGAGTGGAGAGCCACTAACAAGGTACTGTGCACAAACTAAAGGTTATATTTCAATCACCATACACTGCAAAAATGTGCAATTACTAGTGTTTCTGTAGTGCATTCCTGCAGAAACCTGGCTATAGCTATGTTGTCTATAAGGACGAAATGTCACTGCTACAGCATTATACCCTAAGACTGACAGGAAACCACACAAGCATTGACAAAAAAGCATTGGGCGTTTAACCGCTTAAGGACCCTTGCCGTACATGTACAAGCATGTACATGCAGGCTGATCGGGCGGATGCACGAGCTGCGCTGCTCGATCAGCGGCACAGACCCGGCAGTCACTGACAGCCGGGTCCCAGCTGCATACTCCGTATTAACCCCGCGGCATGCAGAGCGTTCGCGGAGGGTACGTGTGCGCTGCAGTGACGGGGACTCTATAGTGGAGAAGGCAGCCTTCCATAGGCATTGGGGCTTACCATCTATGGAAGCCTGTGAGATCCAGCCCTTAGGCTGGGTCTCAAAGGCAGACTGTCAGCATACAAGCTGACATGCAATGCATTACAATACACAATGTATTGCAATGCATTGCAGGGGGATCAGACCCCCAAAAGTTGAAGTCCCAGAGTGGGACAAAAATAAAAAGTAAAAAAAAAGTTAAACAGTGTTTTCCATTATAAATAAATAAAGTTTCAAGTAAAAACAAAACACCTCTTTCCCAAAATAAAACACACAACATTGTAAAAAAAAATAGAAAAACAGACATATTTTGTATCGCCGCTTCCGAAATGACCGGCTCTATAAAAATATCACATCACCTAACCCCACAGGTGAACAACGTCCAAAAAATTAAAATAGAAACTCTGCTAAAAAAAAATTTTTTGTCACCTTGCATCACTAAAATTGCACCACCAAGCGATCAAAAAGCCATGTGCCCCCCAAAATAGTACCAGTCCAATAGTCACCTCATCCCGCAAAAAATGAGCTCCTACCTAAGACAATCGGCAAAATAATAAAAAAATATGGCTCTCAGACTATGGAGACACTAAAACATGATTTTTTTTGTTTGTTTCAAAAATGCTTTTATTGTGTTGCATGTAAAAAAAATAACAAAAGTATCGACGTGTCCGTAACAACCTGCTCTATAAAAATATCACATGACCTAACCCCTAAGATGAACACCGTAAAAAAAAAAAAAAGCCATTTTTTGCCACCTTACATCACAAAAAGTATAATGGCAAGCTATCAAAAAGTCATATGCACGCCAAAATACTGCCAATCAAATGGTCATCTCATCCCGCAAAAATGAAACCCTACCTAAGACAATTGCCCAAAAAATAAAAAAAACTATGGCTCTCAGACTGTGGAGACACTAAAACATAATTTTTTTTGGTTAGAAAAAATATTATTGTGGAAAAGTTAAATAAATAAAGTATACATGTTAGGTATTGACATGTCTGTAACAACTTGCTCTAAAAAATATCACCTAACCCCTCAGGTGAACACCGTAAAAATAAAAAAATAAAAACGGTGTCAGAAAAGCTATTTTTTGTCACCTTACATCACAAAAAGTGTAATACAAAGCGATCAAAAAGTCATACGCAACCCAAAATAGAACCAATCAAACCGTCATCTTATCCTGTGAAATATGAGAACCTACCTAAGACAATCGCCTAAAAATAAAAAATAAACTATGGCACTCAGAATATGGAGACACTAAAACATGATTTTTTTTTTTGTTTATAAAATGCTTTTACTGTGCAAAATGCACAGTATGTATGTATATAAAATAGTACAAATAAAACCGTCATCTCATCCTGAAAAAAATTAGCCCCTACATAAGACAGTCGGACAAAAAATAAATAAAAACTATAGCTTTCAAAATATGGAGACACAAAATAAATAATAAAATAAAATGCTTTATTCTGTAAAACTGAAACAAACAACCAAAAAAGGTAGTCATATTTTGTATTATCACGTCCGTAACAACTTGCTCTCTAAAATTAGCACAAGATCTAACCTGTCCGATGAACGTTGTAAATAACAAAAAATAAAAAGTGTAATATAGATCAACCAAAATCATATGTACCCTAAAGTAGTACCAAAGAAACTTCTATCTTTATCCTGTAGTTTCGAAAATGGGGTAACTTTTTTGGAGTTTCTACTCTAGGGGGGCATCAGGGGGTCTTCAAATGTGACATGGCAACTTAAAATTATACCAGTGAAATCTGCCTTCCAAAAACCATATGGCACTCTTTTCCTTCTGCATCCTGTTGTGTGTTAATACAGCAGTTTACAATCACAAATGGGGCATTTTTGTAAACTACAGAATCAGGGTAATAAATGTTGAGTTTTGTTTGGCTGTTAACCCTTGCTTTGTTACTGGAAAAAATTGATTAAAATGGAAAATCTGCCAAAAAAGTGAAATTCTGAAACTTCATCTACATTTTACTTTAATTCTTGTGGAACACCTAATGGATTACCAAAGTTTGTACAATCAGTTTTTAATACCTTGAGGGGTGTAGTTTCCAAAATAGGATCCTTTGTTGTTGGTTTCTGTTATGTAAGCCCCACAAAGTGACTTCAGATCTGAACTGGTCCTTAAAAATTGGGTTTTGGAAATGTTCTTAAAAATATTAAGATTTGCTTCTAAACTTCTAAGCCTTCTAATGTCCCAAAAGAAGAAAATGTAATTTAAAAAATGATCCAACATGAAGTAGACATATGGGAAATGTAAAGAAATAACAATTTTAGGAGGTATCACTATCTCTTTTAAAAGCAGAGAAATAAAAATTTTGAAAATTGCTAATTTTTCCAAATTTTTGGTAAATTTGGTATTTTTTTTTATAAATTAAAATTAAATATTTAGACTCAAATTTACCACTGTCATGAAGTATAATATGTGATGAGAAAACAATTTCTAAATGGCTTGGATAAGTAAAAGCGTTTTAAAGTCTTCACCACAAAGTGACACATGTCAGATTTGCAAAAAATGGCCTGGTCCCTAAGGTGAAAAATGGCAGGGTCCTGAAGGGGTAAAAATGTAATTAAATTATTATTTATTCTTGTAATCTATAATGAGCTTATTTTAAAGGAGTTTCTAGCAAAGTCAGTTTTAAAAAAAAGGGTCATAAAAGTTTAACAAAAAATTAGACCAAACTCATCTCCACTAAACAACAGACACTCCCATTCCAATGCTGTATACTTCTTTTTTGTAAAGATAAAAAGGGGTTAGTTAGCACATCCCGTGGCTGAAAACACAAAAGCAAAACAAATACAAAACAAGAAAACTGAGCAAACACAAATAACAAAATATATAAAATACTGCGGTACTCACTATAGAAATATATTAGTGCTCATGCTATGCTCATCATATAAATGTGAGATTTTTGGCAAATATATTTTTGTGCAGAAAATCATTTGTGCCTGTTCACCCTGGCAAGGCGATTTCTTTAGGTCAGGAACCTACACTAAATACTACCTCTATGTGACTGATTGGCCTCCACTAAATTTAAGGAATGCAGGTTAAAAGAATTTTGTATCCAGGTCCTGACTTAACATGTTAAAATTCATAGAAAAAAGCCCACTCAGCCATCACTGGCTTTAGCGGTGGTGCAGCCACCAATTATCTTAGTGGGTTTTTCTGGCATTTCCGAGTGTTGTGCTGGAACCAAAAAGTAAGAAGAAATGGGAACCAGACCAGTGTTGAAATGTGTGATTTGAAGAGATAAATTTGGTTTATTTTTATTTTGAAGTCTTTATTGGCATTTTATAAAATGATTCCTCCATAAAAAAATTCAAAACCTGGAAAATTGTTTCAGTAAGATGAAAAGACCCACTTAGTTATTACATATACCTCAGTAAACCATGTCAGTTTAACTTTATTTCTTTAATACTATGTTACATCTCTTCAAGGTGACTCTGTGTTTAAAAAAATGTTCTACATTGATACATTGAAGAAGTGCTCTCTGTTGTAGTTATTCTTAAACACAGAAATCAATTGCACTCTCTTTTTTGTACCACATTACAGTTATCTTTTCTGTAAAGCATTTTGTTATGCAAGGAAGATCTGGTCTGACGATTCAATTACTTGCACTAGAATTTCCACTGTGCTCGGTACTCTATCGACAAATACGTTGTGGGTAGAGATGAGCGAATTGAAGCTGAAGTGGAATTCGATCCGAATTTTAGGAAAAATTAGATATGCACCAAAGCCAAATTTCCTCATGATTTGTGGTAACAAATCAATTTTTTTCCTAAAATGGCTGCTGCACGTGTGAGGACATGGATCAAGGAACTCTGGGAAGGTGGGATCACCCATAATGCCATGTATGCACCCAATCAGCAGCCAGCCAGCTCTGTGATGTCACAGCCCTATAAATAGCCTCAGCCATCTTGGATTCTGCCATTTATCAGTGTAGTTAGTGCAGAGATTGATGACAGCTGGCGCTAGCGACAGTGCTGGGAAAAACTTTATTGTGCTAAAAAAAAGATTTACAAGTTCAGGGAAAGATTATTCAAAGTGTAGGGAAAGGATAGGGAGGATTCATTCCACAACATTTATATTGAACCGGGTTTAGTAGGGGAGGCTACAGCCTGGGTAATAGGAACAATCCTATTACACCTTGCTGCACTGACTGTGGATCCAAATTGCCATTATACAGCTCTGTAATTCCAGCAAACGGTTCTTATTATGGTGCAAGTGCTGTTTGAAACAGGCATTAACAGGGTTTATTACAAGGAAATATTTATATGTCTTATTTGCCCTTGTGCGGTGCAGTTTTATGTTCTAAAGCAGGGTTGCCCAACCTGCGGCCCTCCAGCTGTTGCAGAACTACAACTCCCAGCATGCCTGGAAAGCCTACAGCTATCAGCCTACAGCCGAGCATGATGGTAGTTGTAGTTTTACAGCAACTGGAGGGCCGCAGGTTGAGCATCCCTGTTCTAAAGCATTTTTTGGCTTGTATTAGTGTGGAAAAAAGGGCTTATTAGCCATTGTGTGGTGAGGTGCTAAAATTACAGCCCTTTTTGTCGTGTATTAGTGGAAAAAGGAAAAATATATTTGCCGATCAGTGGTGCAGTTATATGTTCTAAAGCCATTTGTGGCGTGTATTAGTAGAAAAATAAAATATATATTTGACGATTAGCAGTGCAGTTATATGTTCTAAAGCCATTTGGTATAAGACAGAGTTCAGACTAAGCAAATATGTGTCTACACTCACAAGTGCAAAGCCATAAGTCCAATAAGGTTGGTTAAAAGATGGCTGCACAATACATCATAAACTGATAGCAAAAAATAAGAAACGGGGCTCATTCCAAAAAAATTTAATGAAGGAAGCTCTTAGCGCGCATTTTTGATCAAAAGTATGTCGGGCCCAAGTACCACGTCACGGCAGCTTCCGCACAAGGGTCCTTAACATTACAGATACTGCCTCTCATGGACTTGCCAGTCTCCTTTCATTCAGGGCACTGCAGGAGACAGCTAAATTGCTTTTTGTGCTGAGAAGTCCCCGTGTATTAGTGGAAAAAAGAAAAATATATTTGCCGATCAGTGGTGCAGTTATATGTTCTAAAGTTGTTTTTGGCATTTATTAGTGGAAAAGAAAAAATATATTTGCTGATCAGCGGTGCAATTATATGTTCTAAAGCCTTTTGTGGCGTGTATTAGCAGAAAAAGAAAAATATATTTGCCGTTAAGCGGTGCAGTTATATGTTCTAAAGCCCTTTTTTGTGTGTATTAGTGGGTTAAAAAAAGGGCTTATTAGTACTGTTGTGCAAACCCGAACTGCAAAGTTCGGGTTCGTACCGAACTTTGCGAGTTCGGGTACCCGGACCCAAACCCAGACTTTTCCACTGAAGTTCGGGTTCTGTGTTCGGGTGATTTTATTATTTTCCATTATAACATGGTTATAACGGAAAATAATAGCATTCTTAAGACAGAATGCTAAATAAAATCGCCATTGAGGGGTTAAAAATAATAATAAAACCTCACCTC
This sequence comes from Bufotes viridis, assembly GCA_033119425.1. NCBI lineage: Eukaryota > Metazoa > Chordata > Amphibia > Anura > Bufonidae > Bufotes > Bufotes viridis. The sequence continues at coordinate 248,708,140 of CM065590.1, forward strand.
ATCCATTTAATCGTGCAGCCGGTATCCTCTTCTTTATGCAGCACCTGCAAAAGGACCTGCGATGAGTTCATCTTGCTGACCACGTGGTGAGCGCGGTGATGTCACCGCAGGTCCTTCTATCTAGAAGGACCTGCGGTGACGTCACCGCGCTTACCATGTGGTGAGAGCAGTGACGTCATCTCAAGTCCTTTTGCAGGTCCTGCAGAAAGAAGAGGATACCGGCTGCGCGATCAAGTGGATTAGGTGAGTTTCTTTTTAAATATTTTTAACCCCTCAATAGCCATTTTATTTAGTATTCTGTCTTAAGAATGCTATTATTTTCCGTTATAATCATGTTATAACAAAAAATAATAAAGTGAAGAACGGGACCCATTGACTTTAATGGGGTCTGGGTTCGCGGTCAAGTTCGGATCCCGAACCCAAACTTTGACCTGAAGTTCGGCTGAACCCGAACTTCCACGGGTTTGCTCATCCGTACTTATTAGCTGTTGTGTAGTGAATCGAGAAAATGTAAAGACTTTTTGGGATGTTTTAATTTCCTATTTATTTATTTATTTATTTATTTATTTGATCTAATAGTATGCCAGACAGAAGTGCCAGGCCCTGCATAGGGAAGATGCCTAAATGTTTCTGGCGCTTGCAGAGGTTGCAGCAGGGTAAGGGGCCGTGGCATCAGGGGCCACTTCGAGAGGCCTGAGCTCCCAGTGTCAGCTAGCGGTCATGTCGTGAGCAGCAACCCAGCGTTTTTTTGAATGGTTGACTCTGATGTCACTTGTGACGAAGTCAAAGATAGACACCCCTAGCAAAGAGTATGTGGGTTCGTCAGACACTATCCTTAGTTGGCATGGCCCGGGAGCAGGCCCTCTGCCCTCAACTGTCCTCATCCTGCCTCTGTCCTTTTCTGTTCCCTCAGCCAGAGAAGTATTGTATGCTGTGGGCTCAGCTCCACTATACAGTGAGGATGAGCTACTAAAAGACAGTCAGCAGCTACTAGCAAGCCAAGATGTGGATGAGACATCCGCCACTTCCACTTCCACTAGGTGGGCAAGTAGTGATGAGGAGAGTGGCGTGGGAGCTGGTGTTGCAAGCAGTCAGGCTCCTGACCCAGAGACGGTTGAGGAGGACATCAGTGACGTGCAGACAGTACTCGATGATGATGTAGCTGATTGCATTTGGGAGCCAGATGACGAAGGGGCTTCATCAATATCGGGAGAAGAGGGTGGTAGCTTGCCTTTGAGGCTGCGGCAGAGCCAGTAAGTCGCTAGCGTGGCCGAGAGTCAGCAGGGTGGCAGCAGTGGGATGTGAGGAGCCAAACATTCCTGGGGTAGACCACCCACTTCACAGGAGCCTACTCGCCTGGGAAGTAGCGATGCACGTATTCACTGAGGCAGCGTCAGTAGCAGTCAGTTAGTGCGTAGTGTTGGGGGTAAAATCACCTATTCGGAGGTATGGCAGTTTTCTGTTAAGCCGCCGGAGGAGGTGAACATGGCCATATGTAGAATCTGTGGGCAGAAGGTAAAGCGTGGCCAGGGTGCCAATGTTGGCACCACGGCCCTGCATCAACATATGCACGTCACGATAAAGTGGCCTGGGAGAACCATGCCTCCGGTGTGGTGGTCCAGCCTGCCGCAGCAACTGCTTTATCGCCTAGTGGCTCACACACTGTTTCAGGAAGTTAAGGCTCCATCACCTCAGCCGAAGGGAGCTATCTGTCCTTCCCATCATCTGCTGGTCCTGATGCTCCTGCTGCTCCTACTCCTCGTCAGTAATTCCGTCAGCAATCGTTCACCGAAGCGATTGCTAAGAGACAACAGCATGTTTGCACTCATCCAACGGCGCAGAATCTGAATGTGCTCCTGTTCAAATTGCTGGTTCTGCAGTCCCTCCCTTTCCAAGTGGTGGACCCTGCACCTTTAAGAGAAATGATGGCTTGTGCCAAGCCGAGATGGAGTCCCAAGCTGTCATTTCTTTGCCAAAAAGGCAGTACCAGCCCTGCACACACATGTAGAACAGAAGGTGAGCCAGTCCTTGAGCCTTTCGGTGTCTGCCAAAGTGCATGGCAGCACTGACATGTAAAGCTGTAACTACGATCAGGGACAGTACACGTCCTTTATGGCCCACTGGGTTAATCTGGTTCCTGCACAGCCAGACTAGCAACTTGGCCCGGTAACACCCCTTCCGCCTCCATGTTGTCACGCCATTGGTCCTCTGACAATGTCAGCCTCTGTCTCCTCATTCTCCACGTCCACTTCAGAGACAATTCACAGTGCCCCACCATCATACTACATGTGCAGGGCATGGCGGTGTCACACTGTTTTTCACCTCGTTTGCCTGAGCGAATAGAGTCACACAGGGGAGGAACTGCTTGTATCCTTCATCAAGAAATCAATCCTGGCTTCCTCTGCTAAAACTGAAAATCGGAACCATGGTGACCAACAAAGGGAAGAACATGATGTTGGCAATGCGTCAAGGACGGCTGAGCCATGCGGTCTGCATGGCACACGGCTTCAATCTGGTAGTCAAGCGGTTCCCGAAAGTCTTCCACCCATCTGAAAGACATTCTAAAAATGTCCAGGAAACTTTGCATGCACTTCAGCCACTCATACACCGCAAAGCACACCCTACTTGAGCTGCTGCAGCAGAGAGGCATGCCCCAACATAGGCTGATATTCCACCCGTTGGAATTCCACCCTCCAAATATTGGACCGACTTTACGAACAGAGATAGGCCATAAATGATTTCTTGATGATCCAAGCAGACAGGAGTACTTCCCTGTGTAACTTTGATGTCAGCCAGTGGCAGCTCATGTGTGACACCTACCGTTTGCTCAGGCCCTTTGAGGAGGCCACGTTATTTGTCAGTCGCCAGGACTACAGGATGAATGATGTCAAACAGATGCTGGTAAATCTGGCTGGTCAGGGGACTGGAGACGTGGCGCCCAACTCTCTTGGCCACATGAGTCCTGTGGGGGCTGAACTGGAGGAGGAGGATATTGGAGCACAAGCAATGTGTAGTGAAATTGGTGTTTTTTCTACATAGGTGACAGGAGAGGAGGAGCAGGACCAGACAGAGGAGCTACAGGGCGATGAGGAAGATGAAGCAGAAGAGCCAGACACACCATGGCAGTATGCAGTGGAGATGGAGGCAAGGAGTCCCTCCGAGTCACTTGCACAAATGGCATACTCACTAGTTTGCGTAGTGACTGCCAAATTGTGACCATTCGGCAGAGGGATGACTTTTGGCTCTCCACCTTGTTGGACGCTCGCTATTGGTCCAAAATGGGGGCCTTTTTTACACCCGCTGAGAGGGAGGACAAACTGAACTACTAAATCTAATTTAGCCTGTATTTCAGAAAGGTTTCTGGCGGGATTCAAGCTCATGGCCTTCTGCATTAGAGGCAAGGCACTTAACCAATCCGCTATAATGGCTGCATAGCTGTGAGTTCAAATAGCAGAAGCTGTGAGTTCAAATCCCGTCACAAACTTTTTCCGAAATAGAGGCTAAACTTAGTTTAAAAAAAAAGAAAAAAAAGAAATAAATAAATATATTTAAATATATTATGGCTGAAACATATATATATATGTTTTTTTTTTAGTAATTACACATTTATTTTGAGCCATACATTTTTTACAATTACTAAAAAAATAACATCTAGCCTGTATTTCTGAAAAAGTTTGTGACGAGATTTGAACTCCCAGCTTCTGCATCAAAGCCAAGAACTTTAACCACTACACAGCTGCATAGCTAGTTAGCAAAAAAAAAAAAGACTTCTACTGTAGAGCAATACTTACTACTAGTAAGCATCGCACTCGCTCAACTGTAATGCCAAGTTCTCCTTCTTACAGCCACCATTGTCAGCGGGTACTGTTATTGCCACCCACCTCCCCACTCTGTCACCGGGTCACTCTGTGGTCTCCTGATGCTGCTGCCACATCCATACAGTATGTCACCTTGCCACTCTGTGGTCTCCTCATGCTGCTGCCACCTCCACACTATGTCACCTTGCCCCACTGTGGTCTCCTGATGCTGCTGCCACCTCCACACTCTGTCACCGGGTCCCTCTGTGGTCTCCTGATGCTGCTGCCACATCCATACAGTATGTCACCTTGCCACTCTGTGGTCTCCTCATGCTGCTGACACCTCCACACTATGTCACCTTGCCACTCTGTGGCCTCCTCCTGATGCTGCTGCCACCTCCACACTGTCATTGTGCCACTCTGTGGCCTCCTCATGCTGCTTCTACCCTCCACTATATCATAGGGCCACTCTGTGGACTTTTCATGCTGTTCCCATCCTCCTCACTTCATGACTTGGCCACTATTTTGCCTTTCGGCCTGGCTAACATCATCATTTATTTGACCCTTCTTCTGATCTGTCAAAAGCAAGGAAAAATAAAACTCATAACGGATCCTGTCTGTGTAGCAGCTGTCAGGCCTGTATGGTCCCATCAGAATTGGCTTGTGATTTGGTAGCCAAAAGCAGGAGTGGGTACAAAACACAAAAAACATGCATATATTCTATTCACATTTCATCTCTGTTTTGGATCCACTCCTGTTTTTTTGGCATTAGCAATAATAATGGTTTGGATTGCTGACCTTCTCATTCAGAGACAGCTGCAAAGCCAGAGTGCCAGTATACTCACATGAAAAAAAAAAACATTAAAATATACAGTTATTTTGTATGGTAAATTTACTATAATAATATTAAACCTAATACTCACCTTGAAAAAATCATGCACTTCAAAAATGGTTAACATGAAACGAACTTTAATCTTTTCTTACGTTTTTAAAAAATATCATATGTTAACAGTTAGTAGAGAGTCGTGCTGTTCTTTAGGCTGCGTATACACAATGCGGTCCTAACAGTCGGATCCATATACAGCTCATCCCTAATTGCTGGGCCGCACTTGAATATGGTAATTGAAGCAAATAGCATGTATAGTTGCCAGACAACATTTAAAGGTGTGGCCTGGCAATAGGCGGTGAGCTATATGTGAGCTGCGGTAGTCTTACATTCTTTCACAGATTTTTTTTCCAAAGTTGCAGACTGCCAAACATCTTAAAGCTGTCAGAGATATGTGGACTCCTCATAGACCAGGCTAAGATGGTAAGTTACCATCCCAGCCTTCCTGACCAGTTTACTACAGTTCCAGCCTTCACTCATTGTGCACCTTGTATACAGTTTGGAAAGGTGCAATTTTGCAGTCATATGACTGCCGTGTACAGAGTAGCAGCAGGAGATGCTAGGCCTTAGCAGACCCAGATTAGTGCTGCAGTCTTTGTAAGAAAGCTGCGTTTATTCTATAACTGGTGCTAAATGTCAGGGGGAATCGGCAATAAAAATATTAACGTCATAGTAACATGGTTCCTAAAGGTCTTTTTTAACCCCCTGCAAGGAACATGCTATACATACGAAACACTTAACTAATACCAAATTGAAGAGAAAAAACAAAACAAAAGAAAACCAAGAATGCCACCAGAAGCCCAAACTAAAGCTATAGGTTCACTCATGACAACCCAAAACTATACAAAATGGATATATTGCAATAAAAATAACTTTGTGCTATTGAAAAATAAGAAAAATAATTTAAAAGAAAAAGGGGTTTTGCAAAATACTGTATCTTTTAATGATAAAAATGGCACAACATAAAGCCCCACATATTGCTAAAAGAAACTAAATTATTTGAATTAGAAAATGTTGCAACACACCATTTACAATAGATGATATCACAGCTTATCTACTACCTCCTAACCTCTGCACAGGTCACAGAGGATGCCTAGAAAACTCTCCCATAGAAGTTAATCTGCACCCCTCCTCGAAAACTCTCCCATAGAAGTGAATCTGCACACCTCTAGTCAATTGTATCTATGGCTCATGTGGCTACTCATTCCCTTTAAAACAAGTTGAATCTCTACTTTTTATAAAGTCTTATATACTCTTTATGCAGCCCTGTGCAGGAGATCAGTTTGTCCTAGTTTACCATACTGTTATTTTAAGCTAGTTGAAAACTATTGTTTATGGGGACAGTCAGTGTGTGAAAATGTCTTTTCTGGCTGTCAGAAATCTTTTCCATCTGGACCCTCCGAACTGTGTTCAGGGGTAAAACTGAATATGGTGTAGAAAATGTATTTCTTCTGGCTTTGTGCCTGTTTGCTTTTCCATAAGAGCACATTCAATAACACTTCCCCACACATTTGCTTTGCATCATTTTTGGCTGGATTTTGTCTTAAAATTATCAGGAAATAATTTCTTTCAAAAAAACACTCAATTCAAATTATTATCAAACCATTGGTGTCACCACCCTGTTAAGCCATGCTCCCAAAACCACACCACTTTTTGCCTATGTAAATTTGGCCATTATTTTATGTTGGGAAATGTGCCAACTTTACCCATAAAACAGCAATGTTATTGTTATATTTTTATAGAACCTTTTACATTGGTAAAATTTACTATGACACCCTAGGGGTTCAGAACAATAGCTAGGAATGTGCACTTTCATATTGTAGTGTATGAAATATCAAGAATTGTGTTATAATGCTTTAACAGAAAGTCCTGTCGTATATTCAGATGCCTGCTGGAATTCGTGGACAACTGATGTGAAATCCACAGCAGGGTATGCCTTTGCATTTTTCCAATCAGCAATCAACTGGAAAGCAACAATGTAACCTATGGTATATCTGTCGACATGTGAAGCACAACACGTCTCACTCTACAAAGAAATTGCAGAAGGTAAATAATTAAGGTAAATAAGTATTTAGAAATACTTCTAAGAGATAAGCACATTTCTTGACATTAATTTATTCTCCTATTTAACAAGTTTTTCAGAAAACTTGACTTGGGTACAAACCAATAGTGTTGAGCGCGAATATTCGAATAGCGATTTTTTTTTTTAAGCAAATATCGGCACTTCGCAAATTCCCGAATATTTTGAATATAGCGCTATATATTGGCTATTTTGAATATTCATTATTTTTTTTTTTTAAGTTGTTAATCATTGTTGCTCTCTGGTTGTCTTCCCACCTCCCAAAAGCTGTTCTTACCTGTCCGGAGGATTCCTGATTCCCTTCCCGCTCCAGTCAATGCCCGTTGCTGTTTCTGCCGACTTTCCGTGTGCATGGAGCGTCCCCATCACAATGGGAATGCCTCCATGCTAAAATGTACTGTCAGATGTGAGAATCACGATCTCACAAATTTAAATAAAATGTATTCGCAATGCGATTAATATAACCTGTATTACTTGCATTGCACATTCAACTTTCATCTGTGTAGAATGAACTAATATTAAGAATATAGCACTATAGTCTCAATCTTCATTATAGTCTAGCAAGCCAACCATTAGGAATCCAGCTCTAAGTTGAATTCGCAATGCGAAAATATACTTGCATTGTGAATTTAACTTAGAGCTGAGTTCCTAATGGTTGAATTGCTAGAATATAATGAAGATAACGAATATCGAATATAGCACTATATTCTCAATCTTCATTATATTATAGCAAGCCAACCATTAGGAACTCAGCTCTAAGTTGAATTCGCAACGCGAACATATACATGCATTGTGAATTCAACTCAGAACTGAGTTCCTAATGGTTGGATTGCTAGAATGTAACGAAGATTGAGAATACAGTGCTATATTCGATATCGTCGTTGATTCTACTAAGCTAACCCAATAGGAAATTTACCTGTATACGCTGTTCAAAGTTCAAAACGCAATATGCGAATATAAATTTGCGTAACATTCGCAATATATAGAATAATGATGAATATTCACAAAATATAGCAAAATCAAATATGGCACCTCCGGCTCATCACTACAAAACAATTCTATCCAAATCAAATATGCTCAAAATGCACTTAACATTGGTATATAACAATCCAATCTCCTTGGACTCTATTAAAAATTCTGAGTGTCCCTATAATACACCCCTCTGAATGAGACATGCATGCCAGTTCTCCATTTAAAAGGGGAAGGAGAGGAGAGTGTCTCAACAACAAATTGTCCTGGTTAGCCGAGTGGCCTTTGTCAGGGTCTTAGGGGTCCTTTTTCTAATTATGGAGACAACCTTGTATTATTGATGAGTATTGTAGCCCAGCCAATGTTGCTCTGCATTTCTGATGAAAACATATGCTAATTAGCATATGTTACTTCTGTGGGCAACAGGCTTAGTGTTCTTTTCATTTTTGGAAGGAAAGCTAATTTGTATAATGTTGGGTTTCTGGGAGAGATATTTGTGGGAGAGATATATTTGCATTCCTTCTACTAAAAGAAAAGAACACTCACCTTGTCTAATCCCAGCAGAAGTAAGATATGTTACTTTACATATATTTGTTCCAGTAATGCAGAGTAGCATTGGTTAGACTACAATACTCCTCATGTGTACTCGGTGGACTCCACAATGAGACATAGAGAAATACTTTTGTTTGTGACAAAAGCCATCTCTGTGGGAGTTGGGAAAGAACTGGAGCATAGGACTGGCGGTCAGGAGGCATACCTTATTCAATTGCACAGTATAAATACAGTGAATGTAATTCAGGGGTGCGTCAGGGAGTTATTAGAAATAAAGAGACAGTCAGGTTTGTGTAAAGCAGGGTGGTCTGTTGAAAAAAGCGCCTGTGAAGTGGGAAGGAGTTAGGATTAGGAAAATAAGATTTTGCTCTTCTGGTTCTTCGGTGAAGAACTTCTGCATTTGATTTTAAAACTTGAAACGCTTTTTAAAACTGTAATCTGAAGACAGCTTTGGTACCAAGGTACTAGTCTGTACCGAAGCTGACTTTGGATTGCTGTTTTAAAATGGTTTTCAAGTTGTACAATGCAAGTCCGAAGTTCATCACCGAAATCTCAAGAAACTTTGGACTTAACAAATTTCACCTCCTTGTAGCCTATATATTTGAATGCTGTACGGAAACAGGTCTTCATATAGCAGTCAAAAAGTTTTGAATGAAGCAACTTAGGATCTATGATCCTAAGTGTGCTTTGCTCAATCCTACACAAGATATTTTCACCACTTATAAAGAGTCATAATGATAAATAAAGATACAGCCATATTTATTCATGTCACTCTGAGGAGACAGAACCAGAACATCGATGTCCAGGAACAAGGATGCAATGTAAGCTAGAGGGACAGTGTTGTCAACTCTTAATGGGATAGTTATATTTGTCGGCTGCCAAATTGTCCTGTTTAATGTAGTGAAGGATATGCCCTCATTGAGAGACTGTAACTTCTAAGCCTGATGCCTGTCAAAAGATGAATGTAACATAAGCTTGTTGCCCACATGAGTCAAATAAAGTAACCTTGTTAAGCTGTAACTGATTCTGACCATTTTCTTCTGCCATGCGAGAGTGGGGAACCACACATAAGACTAATGGCCAAAATGATCCTTTTCTGTAAGCGCTAACACCTCTTATATCACCCTTAGCAAACCAGTAGCATTTTTAAACATTAGGAGAACTATCAGGGTCCATATCTTGGACATGGGTGTGAGGTTGGGGTTGTTCTAGAGAAAGAAAAGTGCAAAGCTCAACAGAGTACTGATAAATAATTATTTACACAGACGTAGCCATGAAGAATAGAGGAAATTGATTAATAATCTATGCCACTTTTCCTGTTTTATGCAAAAAATGTCATTCTCTTCCCCTCCCCAGTTTCCTAAAAGGAGCACCTTCATTTTGATGCCTCTTAAGCCAGACAAATAGACATTTTTTTTTTAAATTAAGACTGTTGTAAGAAACCAAGTACATTAAGCAAAGTGTATTTGGCCAGTTACTCGTTGGATCAAGTTTTTCTTCTAAGAAAAGTCCATCTTTATCAATTTCCTCCAGTGTTCATACTTTACCTAATGTTAATTCTTTTGCAACCAATTCTCTTTTAAAACACAGTGGTTTACATTCATCTATGACTATTAAAATGATATATCGGTTTATTTTGTATTACATTGTTACTTTGGATTTGAAGAATTTGTGATGCTTAAATCATATCAATAGTTTGAGATGCAAGTAGTCTTTTTCTGTAATCCCCCAATGATTAAAATACATTGCCTGGCCAAATGACAGCAGTTCAGTTTCCTTAGATACATGTGACAGATATATAACAAATCTACTATGCTCCATCATATTTCCATAATTCTGTATGTAACATTTTAATCTCACAGTGAAACATTGTATTAATTGTGAAATTATCTTCTTCACCATAAAACATAAGTGAACCACTACAGTGGCTGTTGAATGATTCAAGATAGTCATAATAACCATAACATAAACAGCAAAAACAATGCTATCATTGTATTTTATTAGCTGCCCTTTTAAAAAACAAAGAGTGCTTTTTAAATCGACTGTAAAATCGCGTATTATAGCAGAACATATTTTCCTTATTGTTCACGGTTTTACATTTGGAACCATGAGTATTTTATTATTTTCAAATAAGTTAACGTAAAATGTAAAATTGAAAGGAAAATACAGTCTAAAATAATCCAAACTTTAGAGTCTACGAATAGTAGGTAGATTTTAATTACAGGGTCCCTACAAAGGCATCTGTGATAAAATGACGTTCTTCATAAATCTGTTCATTAACTAAAGAATCCAAATTGTAATCTCAAAGAGACAATGTACCACCTGCAGGAGGACAGCAGTGGGCTGAAATCATATCAGTGCCAAAAGCAAAATATCCAAAGCAGGTGTTTAAACCACATTTAAGCAATGGACCCAAGCTGTGTACTCTTGGGCCAGGACTACTGAGTTCTTCCCTGTCAAAAGAAATAATTGCTGATGGCCACATAACTAGTTAAGGGCCAAGGGCCAAGCAGAATTTAAGCCAAATGTAGAGGCAGCCACTTGCCTGCCTTCTCTGCTTTGTTAGAAGTAATCATTGTTTATTTCCTTTTCTTTGCACATATAAACCTCAGAAATTAAATTTACATTTTGAGCAGTTACTCTGTGATTTAATTTCTCTGCACGAAAATTGCATTGTAATGTAATCTCTTGCAGAACTATCAAGAGGGCTGGACAAGTTTCTGTGGAAACACTGTATTTACATGAGGATGCATTGTTAGCCAGTTTTAATCTGGGTGAAAGTGCCACTGTATTACTGCCTGTATATTAGGCAATAATGTACCATGGAATATAGCCATGTTGATATGATAGCAAAGCCAGGGTTTTCATGGTCTTTTTTTTAAGGGGATGTGTCACAAGAAAATTACTATTTAAACCATGTTTTATTACAAAGAATGTGTTCATATTTTTGTGCACGTTTTTGTTTGGCTATAAAAAAAAAAAATAGGATTATTTTAGTTTTCACAGTTTCTAGCAACTAATTTTTCAGATTTGCTGTGTAGCCTCAAACAGGATTAGCAGAATTATCCTAATGTTTCAGAGAGTGGGAATTTAGTTATAAATGAAAGTTCTATTGCGCTAATCGAGATCTAGATAAAGTAGAAGATCAACACTATATACCATGCATGCATATTAGGCTGTGTATGCAGCTTCTGGTGCCCTTCCCATATTGTCTGGAGTTGGGAGTGTTCTCTATCTCCCTGAAGACTATAAGGCTAGGGCCACACAATGACATGTGTCGTGCAACTTTGTTTTGTATCAATGTCGCGCAATATTTTAATGATAGTCTATGGTGTTGCACTGTAGCATACGACATGCTGTGACTGCGACACGACAGTCACAAAAAATCCATCCAAGTTGTATTTTTGTGCAACTGTCGCATTACAGTCGCAGCATGTCACATGTCGAAGTGTGACACCATAGACTTTTATTACCGTGAATGTTGCACAACACATGTCGCAATTAATGATGAGCGGCATATGCAATATTCGTTTTAGCCATATTTTGTGAATTTTTCGCATAATATTCACAATAAATTTACAAGTTCTAGAATTTGCGATCTCCAATCATTATTTTCACAATTGCGCAAATCAGCACTAATGCTGCACATTTTTGTGCGCAATACGTGCAACATTTTATCAGGTCTTAGTAGATATTACTCAAGTATTGTTGTGACATCGCAGCACTGTGTCTAACAGAGACACCAATCCCTATCACAGCACAGTAATTCCTATCACACTACCTAACACCCTTGCACTGGAACATATCAGCTACACTACATCACTATCTAACCTACACTGACTATCTCCCACTAACTATCTGTACTATATATATGAGCTAACTATCTAATGTAATTAAATAGGGATCTAGATGAGTCTGCAGAGCACAGAAATAACACTGCTGTCTCTCTCAGAACTGCAAAAAAAGACAGCAGAAAATGGCTGCTGGGGAGTTTCTTATATAGTAAAGGGGTAGGCAACTATTGGTTGCTAAGGATGTTGCTAAGCTCTGACAAAGATATTGCAGCCTTCTCATTGGCGCACAAGCAAGAAGCAGTAGTACTGATAAAAAAAAACTAGAATATTCACAATTACGAATATATAGCACAATATTCTAGATTTTCGCGAATTCTCGAAGTGCCGATATTTGCGATAAAAATAGAATATTTGCTATCAACACTAGTCGCAATGTGGTTGTACCCCTTTTGGCATGTGACACATGTCGTTTTGTACTCCTAGCCTTAGTCTTTTGATGTTTTTGACTATTAAAACTTTTACTATGACAACCCATTTATTTAGTAAAGCGAGATGGATCTGAACCCCTAGTGATAAGTTATTGATGGAGCGTGTTGATTGGGTGGATCTTTCACTTTTGTTCATCTAAATGAAAGAACTACTCGAATTTCTCATGTTATAAGTATTGATCCAAAAGCACAAGGGGGAACATTTACTAAGGAGATTTAGACGCCGGTCTTAATCCCACTGCGCTGCCAACTGAAGTGCCTAAATTATGTAGAGGCTTCAGTCTCTACATAACTTAGGCGTTTTACAGGAGGTCATGTGACTTGCTCAAATCTACACCAGGTCCCTTGCTGCCATAGATTTAAGTCACTTTCTACGCCAAAAACAGGCGTATAAAATGATGAGTCAGAAGGGCCTGCCATAAAATGCAGTGCATTAGTGTCAGGCTCTATAGAAGTAGAGTTTTAATATGCCTACAAGATGAGCACCACTGGTCCCATCTCTACAAAGGTCTCAGCTCCCCATGCTTTTGTCATTGCAGTGTTTCTTGCATGTGAAAAACTTTTTCAAATGCTGAAAGTAGAACAGGTTGAAATATTCTTTAAGTTTTTTTTCTCACAAAATAAGTTTAGCTTTGATTGAAATATATAAAAATATAATTTGAACATGTCTTTACCAAACATGTTTTTAGCAGATGGAGTCAGGGGGATTTAAGTTGGAAGATCTGTTTGCTGTCATTTTTGGCAGTACTTTCTTTAAGAGTGAATGCTAAATACAGCAGCTTGGAAAATGTACGTCAACAAAATGCCTGTTTTATGGCTAAATTAACTTGTTGTCAGACGTGATTACAGCCGGTGGTCTATACAGTAGTCAATTATGCATTAGCAGATCTATAAACATTAACTGATTTTCTGTCAGTCTTTCTGAATGTCATTATGTGTTAAGTGAGTGATAAAAACAGAACATAAGGGCTTGCAACGCTCACAATTTAATCTCAAGTACATCACTGTTAGTAATCCTTAAATGTACACACTATATTTTCAATAACCTAAATAGTCATGGTCTTGAGCTCATGTGGCACATGAATAAAATTTGCCCTTTATGTAGTTATTCTTGCCTATTGGATTTTCTAGAAATTTGCAATATTGTTCTTGACCTACGTATCCAATAATTCTTTGACACCTTCTCTGGACTGTTCTGGCCCATTTTATTTCCCTTACATGATACATCCATTGCCTGTAATAATTTCAGGAATATGAAAGTCAGATTAGTACTGACTACATAGAGGAAGTCTGAGAGATTTCCTTGCTAAACACTCTTAACCCCAACAATGAAGGGTGTGGTTTGTTTCAGAGAAACCTCCACTCTATGGCCCTGATTTATTATACCTTGACTCCAGAATCCTGGAGTCAAAAAGTCACAAAATAGGGCTTTTGTGACTTTTATGCACTCACTCGCGCAAAATGAAAGCGCTTGCGCAAAATTATGCTACTTTTTTGCATTTTTACACCACTTGGGGGGGGGGGGGTTCACACTAGCCTTAGGGATTCCATTATTGCCATGTTATAACGGAAAATAACGGAATGCCCAGACAGAATGCAAAACGGAAGCCTTTAAAAAGCATTCCATTTGCTTTCCGTCATAATACAAGTCTATGGAAAAGCATAACGAATCTGTCTGGGTCCCTTTATGCAAGACTGAAAACAAAGTCCTGTTTGTTTTCTGTCTTGCATAATGGGAACCAGATGGATCCGTTTGAACCACAATAGCCTTCTATTGGCAGGTGAATATTAAAACCCACAGTGACTGGTTCTAGCTAACCTATTTCATGATATCTAAATCTACTCTAACATTTTATTTTTTAACCTACTTTTAAATGCTAATTTAATTATTTAACATACTTTTATTACTTGTAAAATAAAATAAAAATCACACTACACCATGTCAAAAGCCAGGTATGTGCAGGCTGACTATCTATCCATCCATCCATCCATCCATCAGACAGGGTGTCAGCATACCTTACAATGACAGGTTTGAGCAATTTAGACAAACAAACATAAGTTCTCAATCCAAAAGGAGAGAAATTGGTTAGCATTGGTTGGCTATCTAGAGGGGCCTGGACCCTAGACCATTATCATTAGGGCGACAAAAATTGTAATTTTATATGCCAGCCTAACTCCTCTCTCACTGCCTAAGAGATCTGCATAAACATTTCCCAACATTTAAATCTCATTTGCATACACATGGCCAAGAAATGCTAATGAGCAATATAGCAGTATCTGCCTTGTTTGTAAACTGAAACACGATTTGCATGGCTTTCCCATAGTCCCATGGTATGCAAATGAGTTTATATGACAAAACAGAATAGAAAGATTATAAAGTTAGACTTTAAAAAATTGCAAAATAAAAAAAAAACTATGCAGCCTTCCTAATCATTGAGATGAGAGCTAGGTGGCATATTTAAAAAAAAATAAATAAAAAATAAATGTTGTCACCCTAATGATAATCATCTATGTGCACAGGTCCCCCTAGATACCGAACCCTAAACAGACAATTTTCCTTTTGGAAAAACTGGTTAAAACCCAGGCTGCCTTGCTAAGGTATGCTGATGATCTGTCTGTCTGATGGATTGTTGGCCCTGCATATACCTGGTGCTTGGCGGCCATAGGGGAGAACTGTTCTGTGTTGTCCATTGAATGTTTTATGTAATGATCCAAATAATAATAAGATTTTATGATAGGCAGCCTAGGGTCTGTAAGTCTGTCTTTGTCTGTTTTATAAAATACAAAGATTAGTTTTTTTAATCAGCTACCTTACTGTATGTTTGACTGAGTATTACACCTCAAAGGGACAGGCTGTTTTACCTTATAGAAATATATATATATTTTCCTGTATTAGGATCCTTGATCTCAGAAAAACTATGCTATTATCATTAAACACTGTCTTTGCATATTGTCTATAAAACGTTTTTATTCATAATTTTCCTCTGTCAGGGATTCCGCTGGCCGTGCTTGACTCATTTTCTCCTGTCTGTACCATGTGCTGTCCTGAACGTGCATGCACTATGGTGACTTATTCCTAGTGAAGAATAAACTTCCTAGGCGCATGCGCAGCACGGCAGAATTATACACTTCAATCAAACAAAACTAAGCCCGCCACCGGGAAATGGATGGCACAGCAGGAACAGGTAGTCAGTATCCCTTTAAGATGTAATAATCAAACACATGGTACAATAGATAATGTCCTTTATAAAACAGACAAAGACAAAATTATTATTATTGTTGTTTGTATTATTACATAAAACATCCAATTAACAACACAGAACAGTTCTCCCCTATGGCCACCAAGCACCAGAGATCAAGGATCCTAATACAGGAAAATATATATATATTTCTATAGGGTAAAACAGCCTGTCCCTTTAAGGTGTAATACTCAATCAAACATACAGTAAGGTAGCTGATTAAAAAAAATAATCTTTGTATTTTATAAAACAGACAAAGACAGACTTACAGACATTTACCCTAGCCTGCCTATCATAAAATCTTATTATTATTTGTATTATTACATAAAACATTCAATGGACAACACAGAACAGTTCTCCCCTATGGCCGCCAAGCACCAGGTATATGCAGGGCCAACAATCCATCAGACAGACAGATCATCAGCATACCTTAGCAAGGCAGCCTGGGTTTTAACCAGTTTTTCCAAAAGGAAAATTGTCTGTTCAGTGTTAGGTATCTAGGGGGACCTGTGCACATAGATGATTATCATTAGGGTGACAAATTATTTTTTTTTTTTAATATGCCACCTAGCTCTCATCTCAATGATTAGGAAGGCTGCATAGTTTTTTTTTTTGATTTTGCAATTTTTTAAAGACTAACTTTATGATCTTTCTATTCTGTTTTGTCATATAAACTCATTTGCATACCATGGGACTATGGGAAAGCCATGCAAATCGCGTTTCAGTTTACAAACAAGGCAGATACTGCTCATTAGCATTTCTTGGCCATGTGTATGCAAATGAGATTTAAATGTTGGGAAATGTTTATGCAGCTCTCTTAGGCAGTGAGAGAGGAGTTAGGCTGGCATATAAAATTACAATTTTTGTCGCCCTAATGATAATGGTCTAGGGTCCAGGCCCCTCTAGATAGCCAACCAATGCTAACCAATTTCTCTTCTTTTGGATTGAGAACTTATGTTTGAAAACTCATGATTGTCATTGTAAGGTATGCTGACACCCTGTCTTATGGATAGATAGTCAGCCTGCACATACCTGGCTTTTGGCATGAACTGAGTGGTTTAAGTTAAATGTGATAGAAAATGATTATTAATGATATATCATTTGTAGAAAGGACTTTTCTTGGATTGAGGGTTGGGGTGGACAGAGGACTCTCCTTGCTCTAACGCACTGCAGCTTTAAATTGAATTCACTATGCCTGGCTTTGGTAGGAAGGTAAGCTGAATGTAAGAATGCAGAGCAAATCGAACGCGAACAAGCAATGTTCGCTGTCTAACAGTTCGGGACACCTCTACTGCTGATCGGTGGGGGTCCTGGGTGTCAGAATCAGATACTGATGACCTATCCAGAAGAAAGAAAAACTCCTTTAAGAACAAAGCATCAAGTAGAAAAAGTCGTCAAGAGAAAGAGATTAATACCTAAAGTTGCCAAAGTACTGTAGATGTACAGGTCAGGAACAGGCATCCAAAACAAGGTACGGATAACAAAAGCAAATTTAATACAAGACCATAGATGCAGGTTTCAGAAATAAGAAACATTAAAGATGATGTTGTTGTTTTTTTTTTTTAACCCCTCCAGGACCTCAGACGAGAGCCCCTGCTGCAGGAGATCCAGCCCCAGGGCTGGGTCTCCTAGGCAACTGTTAGCATCTTACAGTCTAAGGCGCCTTGCAGACGAGCGTTCATCACGGAGTGAATCCGCATCGCAGCTACCGGCCTGAACTCCCAGCGCTGGACGGGGTCACATAGCATTATATTTATTTATGATGCTATGTAACCCTTACAGTTCTGGAATGTATTGGATAACACTGACATAATGCTGCCAGTATCATAAATCAATATAATGCTATGTGACCCCGTCCAGCGCTGGGAGTTCAGGCCGGTAGCTGCGATGCGGATTCACTCCGTGATGAACGCTCGTCTGCAAGGGGCCTAAGACACTGACAGTTCAACACAGCACAATACAGATATATTGTGCTGTATTGAAACAGGGATCAGACACTGAAATCTTGAAGTCCCATAGTGTGACGAAACATAAAGTGAAAAAGAAGTTAAAAAAAAATAAACTTTTACAAAAAAGTAAAAGTTTTAAATAAAAAAAGCGCCCATTTCCCAAAGTAAAGTAAAAAAAATTTGTAAAAAATAGAAAAAAAAAAGACATTTTAGGTATCACCGCGTCCGGATCGACTGGCTCTATAAAAATATCACATGCCCTAACCCCTCAGGTAGACACCGTCAAAAAAATAAAATATGTGCTAAAAAAACATTTTTTTTCAACTTATATCACAAAAAGTGCAACACCAAGCTATCAAAAAGGCGTATGCCCCCCAAAATAGTACCAATCAAGCCATCACCTCATCCCGCAAAAAATGAGCCCCTGTCCTAGACAATCTCCCCCAAAAAATAAAAAACTATGACTATGGAGACACTAAAATATTTTTTATTTTTTTTGTTTCAAAAGTGATGTTATTGTGTAAAAAGTAAATAAATAAAAAGTATACATATTAGGTATCGACACGTCCATAAGAACCTGCTGTATAAAAATATCACATGACCTAATTCCTCAGCTAAACACCGTAAAAAATAAAAATAAAAACGATGTCAAAAAAGCTAATTTTTTGTCACCTTAAATCACAAAAAGTGTAATACCAAGCGATCAAAAAGTCATACGCACCCCAGAATCATACCAATCAAACCGTCATCTCATTCAGCAAAAAATGAGACCCTAACTAAGACAATCACCCAAAAAATATAAAACTATGGCTAAAACTATGTAACGACCTGCTCTATAAAATTACCACATGACCTAACCCCTCAGGTGCCCACTGCAACATTTAAAAAAAATAAAATAAGTGTAATAGGTGTAAAAAAAAGCCATTTTTTTGTCACCTTACATCACAAAAAGTGTAATACCAAGCAATCAAAAAGTCATACACACCCCAAAGTCATACCAATCAAACCGTCACCTCATTCTGCAAAAAATGAGACCCCAACTAAGACAATCGCTCTATGGCTCGCACTATGGCTCTCAGAACAAGAAGACACTAAAACATTATTTTTTTCAAAAATGCTTTATGATGTAAAACTGAAACAAACAGCCAAAAAAAGTACACATATTTGGTATTGTCGCGTCCGCAACAACCTGCTCTATAAAAATACCACATGATCTAACCTGTCAAATGAACATTGTAAATAACAAAAAATAAAAACTGTGCCAAAACAGCTATTTTTTGTTACCTTGCCCCACAAAATGTGTAATACAGAGCAACCAAAAATCATATGTACTCTAAAATAGTAGCAATAAAAATGCCACCTTATCACTTAGTTTCCAAATATTTTTTTTTGGGGAGTTTCTACTCTAGGGGTGCATCGGGGGGGGCTTCAAATGGGACGTGGTGTTAAAAAACCAATCCAGCAAAATCTTCCTTCAAAAACTGTGTTCCCGTACAGCAGTCATATGCATATGCACCACATATAGGGTGGTTCTGTAAATTATTGAATCAAGGCAATACATATTGGGTTTTGTTTGGCTGTTAACCCTTGCTTTGTTACTGAAAAAAAATGGAAAATCTGACAAAGTGAAATTCTGAAATTTCATCTCCATTTTCCATTAATTCTTGTGGAACACCTAAAGGGTTAACAAAGCTTGTAAAATCAGTTTTGAATACCTTGAGGGGTGTAATTTCTAAAATGGGGCCACTTTTGGGTGGTTTCTATTATGTAAGCTCCACAAAATGACTTAAGACCTGAACTGATCCCTAAAAAGTGGGTTTTGGAAATTTTCAGAAAAATTTCAAGATTTGCTTCTAAATTTCTAAGGCTTCTAACATCCCCAAAAAATAAAATATTATTCACGATATGATCCAAACAGGAAGTAGATATATGGGGAATGTAAAGTAATAACTATTTTTGGAGTTATTACTGTTTGTTATAAAAGTAGAGAAATTTAAATTTGCAAATTTTTCAAAATTTTGGGTAAATTTTGTATTTTTTTTATAAATAAAGATGAAATTTTGGACTCTTTGACCACTGTCATGAAGTACAATATGTGATGAGAAATCAATCTTAGAATGGGTTGGATAAGTAAAAGCGTTTTAATGTTATTGCTACATATAGTGACACATGTCAGATTTGCTAAAAATTGCCTGGTCCTTAAGGTAAAAAATGGCAGGGTCCTTAAGGGGTTAATAAAAGCTAGGGGTGCTTTAAAATAATAAAATAGCTACACCTCGGCTACAGGACCACTGCTGATTGAATGCAGATACCATTAGGCCTAATTCACACGTCCGTATTTTTTTTCCGCATTATTTCCGCAAAAATGCTGAAATAATGCGGAAGATATGTGGAACCATTCATTTCAATGGGTCTGCAAAAGATGCGGAGAGCATTCCGTATGCTCTCCGCATCCGCAAATCCTTTCTTTTCCGCAATGGGGAACCGTAAATAGAGTAGAGCATGTCCTACTTTTGTCCGCAAATTGCGGACCGTAGCCCCATTGAAGTGAATGGATCCGCATAAATCCGGATGACATGCAGAAAGGTTACAAAAGTCATTCGCATGTCATCCGTATTTGCGGATCCATAATTGCGGATCCACAGGAAATGAAAAGTTACCCTGGAAACATCTTTTTTTTTCTTGTTCTTCCAGATTTTTGCGGAAATACGGAAACACGGAAGTATATGGAGACACTAAAAAACAAAAACGGAAGAATTTTGCGGAAACACGGATCTGCAAAAAAACGGACCGTGATTCTGGAAAGAAAAATTACTGACGTGTGAATAAGGCCTTAAGCTAATTGTTTGGCCAACGCATTCACATGCTTACACGGCAAATAAACACTGGCCAGAAATCAAGAGAGATCAGTGGGGACCAGAGGCAGCATAAAAGGGTGAGTATATGCTATATCATTATTTTAAAGTGCTCCCAGCACAGTCATAACAAGATTTATGCACTGGACGACCCCTTTAACATATTGTATTGGTATGGTGTCCAGATTCAGAGTGCAAAACTAGTCAACACCTACTTTGGACTGAACTTTTAATTGGGAATAGGACAAATGGCAATTAGTAATAAGAGGCACTGTAGTACGGAAGTAGGTAATTAGGTAGGACAGTTACATTATGGAAACTCCATATACAAAAACTAGAGTTCAGGAAATTGATGCATCCAAAGTGGAATTCGATCCAAAGTTTAGGAAAAAATTGATCCGCAGCAAAGCCAAGTTTCCTCATGTATCATGGTTAAAGATCAAATTTTTTCTAAAATGGTTGCTGCACGTGTTACAAAGTGAAATTAAGAAGCCTGGAAAGGCGATATGACTAGAGATGAGCAAATTTATGAAAAGTTTGATTCGGCTGAAGAGCATTTTTTTGTAAGTAACGGGTGAAATGATAGGGAGCTGTGATAGTGCGCCCGTCATTGTACCCCTCAGATGCCGCGTTCATACATGATTGTGACATCTGAGTGTAAAAACAGTGTGAAATGAAAAAAAAAGTTAATCAAACTTACTGCCTCCATTTGCTCGTGACAGGCCGGCGGCCGCCATCTTGCTTGAAGATCTGGAACTAAATCTCATGCGGCCCGAGATTATGTCATCACGATGGCGGCTGGAGCAAATGGAGGAGGTAAGTAGGAATGTTTTTGTTTTTTACACTATTTCAGGTTAAATCAATTTGCTAACACAAAGCACAAGGAAATTAGGCTTCAAAGTGAATCTGGTTGAACTGCTGTCACAATCGCTTTTAATGTGTTGTTTTATATATAGAATTACTTTGCCTCAGTATTTAAGGCCGGTCTAGTATACTGCCATCTGCATCTTGCTGAACTGTTGGCACATTCGCAGTTAATCTGTTATTTTATATATAGAACTACTGTGCCACAGTATTAATGGGCAGTCTAATATATCACCATCTGCATCTTGTTGAACTGCTGATACAATCCCTGTTAATCTTTTAGTTTATATATAGAATTACTGTCCTCAGTATTAAAGTGTGGTCTAATATATCACAGCATGAATCTTGTTCAACTGCTGCGACATTCATAGTTATTAAGTTATATTGCTGATACAGTAGACTCTGGCCAACAGACAGTTTCCTGGGCACTCCAAAGGAACTGCTGCCCATCCCACCGGCCCACACTTCCTCTCTAGCAGTTAGAGCTTGTCAACATCAGCAGAAGGAAGCTGTCATTCATTCCCATCGACTTCAATGTCATCTATTGCTCCTGATGCTCCTGTTTCTCCTCTTCACTTATTTTGACAGCAATTGATCACTAAAAGACAACAGTACGTGTGCACTCATCCAACGGTGCAAAAGCTGAATGTGCACCTGGGCAAGTTACTGGTACTACAATCCTTCTCTTTCCATGTAGTTGACTATGGAAGTACTTAGTACTGTATGTAGTAGAATAGGGAAATCATTTTTTTGATGCACCCCTTAGGGGGGACTAGGTCTTAATGATGACCATTCTCATATTTTGCTGGCTTTACTTCTTCAAAATCATCTTTCAAAGTCTCCATGTCCTACAAAAATCCGCAAAATGCAGAGAGAGGAGGAGCAGGATGCTGTTGATGATATATCATTGGTATTAGATGATGAGGAAAAGAATGAAAAGCAGATGGCAGAAGAAGGGTTCTTTTGCCTATAGGACAGGAGAGGGGTTGGGGTTGGAGAAGTGGGTTTACAACTAGGGGGTGGGGTGAGGTGGGGGCTTTCTTCTTGTGTTACTCCACGAGTGCTACATGACCCTTTTTCTCTCCTCTTTTAACAGTTTGTTGGATCCAACTGCCAGTCACCTGCTACACCTCAAGGTACTCTTCATATGTAGTTTCAGGATGCAAGGGTTAAAGGTATGTATAACTTTAATTATTAGGTAAAATGTATATAGTGGTTATCTATTGGCCCCATGTGGCCGTTTTATGTAATTCTCATACAAAAGGGGCATTTTCAGGAGATTGCAGGCCAGAAAAGCAATAATTTGCATATTGTGCCTTGCACCTAACCAGCCAAACCCCACACCAGCAACAGCCCCTGTTTGGCTAATATATTATATGGCAGCTATTAGTTTTCAGGCTCCTCTCCCTAATAGAGACTTACACTGATGCTAGTTGATATTAGCAGTAAGGTAAAATTGTAGATGCAGATATATATACCTTTGATATATATATATATATATATATATATATATATATATATATACACCACCCTATTTTCCTTTATTCCTTTTGTGAATTAATCCTGTCCCTTATGGCAATAATCCTGCGGTTTGATCCATCCACTATGTGCGGCCATTTGGTATTAACCGTAATATATGTTGAAAGTGAAATACCATCCGGTTCAAAGTATATATTTGCATAATTTTCAATTTTATACTTGAAATATGGAAAACATTTTTGGGGTTTTGAGATCACAGCATTCAGTGTGCACTAAAAATGTTATAACATCCTTATTCCACGGCTCAATACAAATATGGCAATACCAAACTTTGATTTTTTTTTATCTACCACTTTTAAAAAATAAAAAGCAATATCAAAATTTTCTGGGCATCACCATTTTCTGACAGCTTTTTTATATTTCGGTCTACAGAGCTTTATGAGGGCTTATTTTTTTGCAGGACTAGATTTAGATATAATTGTTACCTGTGAATTGTATGTTTTTAATGTTTTTCCCATTGTGGCACATGACATTTTTAAAAAATATTTTAATAGTTCACACATTTTCGAATGAGGCAATACCTAATGTTTTTTTGCTTATATATTTTTTAATGTAAAATTGAGAAAGGGGGTGATTTCAACTTTTCATTTAATTTTTTAAACTTTTACAATGACAACTTTGAATCTCCTTAGGGGGCTGGAACCTGGGATCTTTTGATCCCTTGTCCTATTTACCCTAATCACCATTCTCCATCATTGCGGCTGGGTGTCTACTGTATGATACAGCTGACACCCGCTCAATGCAGCAGCCCGTTCCATACATTCCTTACACCTGATTCATAGCGATTTGTGAAAAAAATGAATACCCCATGATTCCCCTGGTGGAACGAGAAAAAAAAAGGGAAAAGAGAGAAAGAGACCTCTACAACCATTTACCATGAAGACCACAATTTGGACCATACTTATAGCTTATTTTGAGAGATATATCAGATTTTTTCATATGCCTTCACTTTGTTGACCAAGCAGAGCCAATTATTTATATTCGGAGAAGCTCTAGCCATCCACTCACGCGCAATAGTCACTCTAGCCAACATGAATACCATAGAGATAAGTTTTAACTTGTAAACTGAAACTTTATCTTTCTCTATGTCCCCTAATATGGACTTGAGCACTAAAGGGTAATTGTACCCCTGTCTTGTTTTTAACAGTACCATATACATCCTGCCAGAATGCCTGAACATATCCACAGTACCAGATGCATGAAGTCAGTGAACTCATGGTCCCTCCCTAGGGCAGCCCGAGTTTAGCCGCCCATGCATCCTTGATATTCGAGCAGGTGATAGATATAGCCAGTATACAAAATGAAACTGTATTACAGTGTAATTAGTATTCCCTAAACATCTACTCATATTACAATATATCCTATCCCAATGTGTCTGTACTAACCCGAGACCTCACATCTCCATCTTCCCCAACTGGAAAATGACGCCCTGCCTGCCAAGCCATGGATCAATCCCCTATATATGTGCTAATTTAATTTTCCCCTCCTGTGTCTTAGTCAAAGTTTTAATAAATCTATTATTTACTACTGTAAATAAAGAAGACTGACCAGTGCAAGTATAGGCAGAATATAGTTGTCTATATCTAAACCAATTAATTTTGTGTGTACCTTCTAATTAACAAATGTCTTCAAATGTACAAATACCCCCGTTCCTACAAAATTGTGAAATAAAATTAATACCTGAAGTTGTCCAAATTTTATGTTGTGACATATAAAAAAATTCCTCCAAGTGAACGTTTCCCCAAAGTGGCGTAAAATCTAGTGCAGCAGTAACCTTTAATAGTGCAAATATTTTATTTTCATTCTAACACGTTTTCTCCCATAGATCAGCTCATTTAATAACTTATCAATGAGTGAAAACGTACTATTGTCAATCCAGACTGGAGAAGACATAAATTAATACAAACATTGAGGAAAGATAATCATTGTAATAAGTGAAATTCTGTCAGTCATTGATAATTGCAATTTAGACCATATCACAATTATATCTTCTGTTTTTTTTTATTAACGGGCTGACATTAAGTAGGAAAAAACCATCCAAAGAGGAAGACACTCTTATCTCCACATACTCAAAAGATTCCTGAGGCCCCAAAATTCTCAATCCCCTTGCATTGTCCAACACCATTGGTGTTGGCAAGATGGTCTTGTTCCAGTTGATATCTAAACCCAACATACTCACAAACTCCTCCACACTATAAATGATGTTTGGTAAGGTGTTCGGGGTCTCGCCCAGACAAAATAAAATATCGTCAGCATGAAGTGACACTTTTCCTACACTTCCATCTTCTCCAAAGGTTCTTATTGAATCATCTTGCCTGATCTTTAGGGCCAAGG
This sequence comes from Bufotes viridis, assembly GCA_033119425.1. Taxonomy (NCBI): domain Eukaryota; kingdom Metazoa; phylum Chordata; class Amphibia; order Anura; family Bufonidae; genus Bufotes; species Bufotes viridis. Next base: position 248,733,486 of record CM065590.1, read on the forward strand.
GTTCTAAAAATAGGTCAAAGAAAAGAGGAGATAGGGGGCATCCCTGACACATACTTCTCGATAGTAAAACAGAAGGAGTTAACACCCCATTAAGGCCCCATGCACACGACCGTTGTTTGTTTCCGCGTCCGTTCCGTTTTTTTTCACGGATAGGATGCTTCCCCATTCATTTCAATGGGTCCGGCAAAAAATGCGGATGGTCAACCGTTTTCGTTCCGCTTCCGTGATCCGTGTTTTCATTCCGTCAAAAAAATAGTGCATGTCCTATTTTTTTCACGGTCGCGGACAAGGATAGGCCTTTTTACAATGGATCTGCCGTAAAAATCGGATCCGTCAAAAAAAACGGTCCGTCTTCCGTTTTTTTTGACGGACGCGAAATTTCAAGGAGGAGCGGACGCGGAGGCAGGCAACGGTCGTGTGCATGAGGCCTAACATTAATTTGAGCGGTCTAGTTTGTATATAACGTTCGTGTAAGATTAATAAAATAATCCATTATTCCAAAATACCTCATTGTTGTCCAAAGGAAACCCCACTCCAAACTGTCAAATGCCTTTGTGGCATCAAAAGACAGGATAGAGCGGAAACACCCCACGTCGCCTGCATACCAGAAAAGAGTCGTCTTATGTAATGGTGAGTGCCCTTCCCTGATATGAATCCACATTGGTCAGCATGTATAATCGACTCTACGACTTTCCTGAGTGTAATAGACAGTACCTTAGCAATAATTTTAATGTCTGTGTTGAGCAGGGAGATTGCTCTGTATGCACCGGCCTCCAACAGATCTTTCCCCTTTTTTCCAATTAACACAATAATAGCCTCCATCATAGATCTTGGAAATTCCCCTTCCGGGATTGAGTCACAGGCAGGGCAACAGTATATCCTGATACCTCCTGTAAACCTCAAACGGTAAACCATCCGAGCCGGGAGAGCTATTACCATGAATTGATTTCAGATCATTTTGTAGTTCACTCACGTAGATCGGTGCATGCAGAGCAAATCTTCGCTTCTCCGATAACCTTGGAAGTTCAATATGGTTTAAATATTCCTTAATCTCTTCTACGCTTGCCTTGCTTTTCGTTCTGTACATATTCTGTAAAATAACAATAGAAGCATTTCTGATTTCTTCCTAACTATAACCAATATTACTCTGCAATGACCGAATTGCGAGTATTGAATGGGCACTGGCCTGGTTCTTAACTATGGCCAATAATAATCTACCTGGCTTTCCTGACTTTTCTGTCTTTTAAGATCCGTCTGAGTTTCATAATGTACTTGCTCCCTCCTATAAGCCTCTTTTTCAAGCTCCTTATCTTTTAATGCAAAATCCCTCCTCATGGATGCTATCCTTCTCATTAGGGTTCCTCTTATAAAAGCTTTTATTGCATTCCAAAGTACATTTTTGTAGAGCCCTTATTGATCATCCAAATGTCAGTTATCTCCTCCTGGATGAGTCGATGTTCTACAATAATATTCAACAAGTGTGGGTTTATCCTCCAACATGCTCCACCCCCTCTGCTCCAGCTGAGATCGATCTCCAACAACGCTGGAGAGTGGTCGGAAATTGACCTCGGCTCATATCTCATTTTAATAACACTTATCTGTGATTGATTAAGGCCATGTCAATGCGGGACATGGAGCCACCTGTTCTGCTACAACAGAAGAAGACCTTGGTACAAGCGTTTCTGTGTCTTCAAATATCAACAAAACCCATTTCTCTCCAAAATTTGGCCAGTGGAGAAGTGTGATCACGATAATCCTTTTTCCCTCTAGTACTGCTGAATCTGTCCAGTTCTATATCCATCATGGAATTAAAATCAACAATAATTATGGTTGGACAGCTCTCCCTCTGTTCCGCAAATGCAACTAATTGTCCAAGTATGTACGAAGAATATGGCGGAGGAATGTAAACGAATGCAAGGATACATTTTGTGCCATTTAATATCCCATAAAGAAAGATATATCACCCCTCCCCATCACACAATGTGGAAATGCACTTGAAATCGACCCTTCCATGTATCATTACAGAAACACCCCTTGAGTAGCTAGTGTAAACTGAATGATGGCAAGAGCTCATCCAGTTCTTTTTGATACAACCAATGGTGTCCTTAATCAAGTGCGTTTCCATTAAACCAACTATACCTGGAAGGTGTTTATGAATCAGGTTGAAAATGGCACATCTCTTTACTTCATTCCCCATGCCCGGTACATTCCATGCTAATATTTTACCCGACATACTGGGTCAGAGAACAAAAAAAAAAAAACTCGCTCCACCAGTGCCAACTAAATTCACCTACCCCCATCCCCCCACCCAGGCTAATATAAACCTGCAAACTCTATTCCTCCTCGCATTATCATAGCCCAATAGAACTGCGACCATCATAAGTCCTTGGGACTATTTAAGTCCCTTTCTTTCCATCCATTCTAAAGCCTCCTGCGGCATGTCAAAAATACGGTATGTGTAATGTCCTCATAGACAACCTGCAATCTGGAGGGGAAGTAAAGAGAATATCTAATATTGGCCTGTGCCAATCTTTACTTAACGGTCACAAAGGTCTTTTTTCCTGAGTGTCCTTTGAATAATCCGGATAGATAGAAACCCTACAACCATTATAACACAAATCTGATTTATCCCTTGCACGTAATCCACCCCAAAGAAAGAAGAAAAATAGTCCTTCCTCAAATTCTCCAGCAACCAAGTTTGCAAAAAAGCTTCAGGATCTTTACCTTAAGCTCCCTCAGGAAGCCCTATAATCCTGATGTTGCAACGCTTTGTATCTGTCCTCTGGATCAATAAGTTTAGCTTTCAGGGCCCCTCTTTCCTCCTTTAGGAGCGAAATGTCACGTTTCATGTTGTCAACCTCTGACCGCAGTTCTGCAGTAGCAGCATCTAGCTCTTTTAGTTTATAACGCACTTTATTTAGGACACCACGTTTACCACTCATGGGCTTTGAAGGGACGATAATTCATGCCAGGAGGGGGAGGCAGCACGGATCACCGATCTTCAGTGGCAGGCGCTGTTGTGGGCTGCGGTCCTTTCCTCCTGCTGCTGACCTCTCACACATGGAGACACCACAGATCCTTTAAAAGAAGACGGGGGAGAGGGGGCCCTGCGAGAGACCGCTGGTAGATGCCAGAGCACACTGCAGGACCAAACCAGGCACGCAGTCGAGCAGGCGGGAGAGGGTGGGGAGCGCGGCATGCACATTACACATCATGCCGCCCTGCTTGATCCCCATTGATTCATTAATTCTGAACAAATAACATTTCTTGATGAAGAACCTTAAATCGACCGAATCTAATTTTTCAAAACTTCGCTCATCTCTAACAGAAGTCAAACACACAGGATGGAATAAAAGGGGGAAAGCAGCAGATTAAGTATGCTTTCCTTGCTCTTGCAGCTGGCCAGCGTCACATGAACCTGCGTCAGCCCCAGCCAAAACCCTGAGCGCCGATATCCATCTGTGCTCGTTCCTGCCCCTACTCGTTCCCTAGGGGATGGAGGATGCTGGCTGCTCTGAGGAAGCATGCACCGCCGGATCTTCCCCACCCCCTTGTTGCCAGGGAGATGAGGAGGCCAGCCACGTCCGATGCCGGCTCCTCCTCCCTCTTTATCAGCGGGACGCCGGAGGTGCTGCAAGGAGGGAGCACACCGCCGCTTCCCTGTTACAATACCTTTAGACTGGAACATGTCGTGGACGGAAATTAAAATCATATAACCCCTTGATATACTGTTTTGTCTCAGCCAGTGGTGACTGACATCTCAGGAGAGACTATTAATGCAAGCATTGCCCATGCAACAATAAGTGGGATTACTAATCAAAATGTACACGAATTGTGGCATAAAAGCTGATGCACATACTTGGCACCACATTTATTGTTTTATACCTTTTTTTTTTTTTTTACAACAATGGGGCATAACTCAGCAGAAAAGGCATGGCTTGAGAAGCTTTGATGTACACCAAAATTGCACTTAAAGTATTGTGCAAAATTCTAGTGCAAAATAATTCAACTAGTACAGTAGGTGGTATCACCTTAGACTACACAGTCTAAAGATGCACAAGATTTATCATCCAGCATCAGACACTGATAAATGTGGTTCATTTTTAGACTGTCTAGTCTGAGTTTACACTGTCTAAATTTTAGGGTAGGGATGAGAGAATTGACTTCAGATGAAACAACCGAAGTCGATTCGCATAAAACTTTGTTCTAATACTGTAGGAGCAGGAGCTCCATACAGTATTAGAATGTATTGGCTCCGATGAGCCAAAGTTAGTGCTTTGCGTAATCTCGCGAGACTTCACGCAATAACTTCCTAAAGTAATTTGTACTGTAAAATAAACATTTCCCGAACTTCAGCTCATCGGAGCCAATACATTCTAATACTGTACGAAGTTTTATCCGAAGTTGATTCGCTCATCCCTATTTTACGGTGTTATAGGAAATATTAATTATTAATATCGAAAAGGACTTTTAATAATTAATATCAATAAGTAGGAGGAGACTACTTCTGACTCCACTTCCTATCTATATGTGAGTACGTATTTTAGACTCTAGCTGTGACTGAAAACTCTACGCACTTTGATATAATAAAAATTATGGTTTTATTACACACTACAAAGTTTACAGTCCATCATTTTACTATATATATATATATATATATATATATATATATATATATATTGTGGGGAGTCGCTCTGGTAGACAGTGGTGCGGGTGCAGTTTAGAGGCAAAACAAGGAGTCCAGATTGTGCAACAAACAGTGTTTTATTCACACTTGCACACAAAATGAAAAACAGTCTCTTGGTGACAGTTCACACACAACGGAAATAACGTAGCCAAACAAAAACAGTCCAACACAGGTTCAGTCACCTGGGAGGTGTAGGTGCAGGTTCGCACCACGCTGTCGGCCCAGCGGCAGGAGAATCCAGCTTCAGGTAGCCAGGAACAAAATACCTCCTTGCTGAGCTCTTTCCTCCTGGACAGAGAACTCCCAGCCCTGTCAGCAGCTCCAGGATAATCACACTCCCCAGACACAGCTGCTGGCTGCGTTTTATATCCAGCCCAAAACATGGACTGGACCGTGGGAGCAGCCACCCACCCTACTCTTTAGCTGCTCCCAGTAAGAGCCGGCCCGGATCGGCTTTGCAGCCATGCTATTTAACAAAGTCAAACAGCACTAGCTGCTGCAGACAAAAACCCGGCTCTCACCTCACCGAGGCCAGCAACCTCGGTGACACGTACCTGCCATCACATATGACACCTTGCACCTTACCACATACCCCCCTTTGTTCAACCCTGAGGGGTGAACACACGTGAGGCAGTGGACGCGGGACAGGGCATCTGCGTTGCCCTGCAAGCGGCCTGCCCTGTGTTCCACGGAAAACTTGAAATTTTGAAGAGATAGGAACCACCTGGTGACCCGAGCATTCCTCTCCTTGGCCTGACTCATCCATTTGAGGGGGAATGGTCGGTCACCAGACGGAACCTCCTCCCTAACAGGTAGTAGCGGAGAGATTCGAGTGCCCACTTGATAGCCAGGCACTCCCTCTCCACTATACTATACCTGGACTCGGGCGGGACTGAGCTTACGGCTCAGGAAGACAACGGGATGTTCTTCCCCGTTGACCTCCTGCGACAGTACCGCACCGAGGCCTACCTCCGAGGCGTCGGTCTGTACGACAAACTCCTTGTTGAAGTCGGGTGTCACCAAAACCGGGGACCCACACAGGGCCGACTTCAACGCGGAGAAAGCCTCCTCCGCCTTCTCACTCCAGCTAACCCTCCCAGACTTTCGCCCCTTCAACAGGTCTGTCAATGGCGCTGCTATTGTGGCAAAGTGGGGCACAAACCTCATGTAGTAACCTACAATCCCCAGGAACGACTTTACCTGCCTGGTGGTGACCGGTCGGGGCCAGTTACGAATGGCCTCTACCTTAGTTACCTGAGGTTTGATGACTCCCCGCCCAATTACATATCCCAGATATTTTGTCTCTTCTAACCCTATGGAGCACTTCTTTGGGTTAGCGGTCAGTCCAGCTTTCCTCAGGGCATCCACTACCGCCTGCACCTTGGGTAAATGGCTTTCCCAGTCGGTGCTGTGGATGACTACATCATCCAAGTAGGCCGAGGCGTACCGACGATGTGGTCGCAGCACTATGTCCATTAACCTTTGGAAAGTGGCGGGGCGCCATGCAGGCCAAAGGGTAACACCTTGTAGTGATACAGGCCCTGCGGGGTAACAAATGCGGTTTTTCCTTAGCCGACTCAGTTAAGGGTACCTGCCAGTACCCTTTAGTGAGGTCCAGCACAGAAAAATAACGTGCTTGTCCTAAACTTTCAACCAGCTCGTCTACTCGAGGCATGGGATACGCGTCAAACTTGGATACTTCATTTAACTTACGAAAGTCGTTGCAGAACCGCAACGTCCCATCCGGCTTGGGTATTAGGACTATGGGACTGGCCCACTCACTTTTCGACTCCTCAATGACCTCGAGCTTCAACATTAACTGTACTTCCTCCGCGATGGCCCGTCGCCGAGCCTCGGGTACCCGGTATGGTTTTAACCGGATCTTGGCCTGAGGCTCAGTGACGATGTCATGTTGGATGAGAGACGTGCGGCCAGGGAGGTCCGAGAACACATCCGTGTTCCGACTGATGAACTCCTGACTTCCTGAACTTGTTTGGAAGACAGGCTGTCTGCAATTTTTACCGTGGTTACTGCTTCACAGGCCTCGAACTGTGGGGCTGGACCCTTTTCACCTAGAAGCCCTGGCCGGGGGCTGTGGTCGTCGGCTGTGTCCCTATCTTTCCACGGCTTAAGTAAATTCACGTGGTACACCTGCTCCGGCTTGCGCCGCCTGGCTGGTGTTGTAATTTACTTCCCTACCTTCTCGATCACCTCATAGGGGCCCTGCCACCTAGCTAGGAATTTGCTGTCAAGGGTGGGTACCAGAACCAAAACCCGATCTACCGGATTGAAGTCCCGCACCGAGCCTGACGATTGTACACCCTACTCTGGGCTTGTTGCGCTGCCTCCATATGCTCCCGGACCAAGGGCAACACCCTTTCCATCCGGTCCTGCATTTGGGCGACATACTCAATGACACTTTTGTGGGGGACAGGCTGTTGTTCCCACGCTTCCTTGGCGATATCCAACAGGCCCCGAGGGTGTCTGCCATAAAGCAGTTCGAAGGGCGAGAACCCAGTAGAGGCCTGGGGCACCTCTCGCACTGCGAACATGAGATAGGGCAGAAGCAGATCCCAGTCCTTCCCATCTCTAGACACCACCCTCTTTAACATATTTTTTAGAGTTTGGTTAAACCTCTCCACAAGACCGTCTGTTTGCGGATGGTAAACGGACGTCCGTAACTGCTTTATACGCAACAATTTACACAGTTCCCTCATTACTTTGGACATAAAGGGGTCCCTTGGTCTGTCAGAACCTCTTTTGGCAGGCCCACACGGGAAAACATCTCCATTAACTCTTTGGCAATGAGCTTAGCTGAGGTATGTCGCAGAGGCACCGCCTCCGGATACCGAGTGGCATAGTCGAGAACTACCAGAATGTGTTGGTGGCCCCTGGCAGACTTTGGTACAGGCCCAATTAAATCCATCGCGATTCGCTCAAACGGTACTTCAATAATTGGCAGAGGCACCAGGGGACTACGGAAATGTGGCTGGGGGCTAGTTATCTGACAGGTCGGACAGGACTTACAATAATTCTCTACCTCCTTGAACACACTGGGCCAATAAAATCGCTGCAGTATGCGGTCCTGGGTTTTCTGCCACCCCAGGTGTCCCCCAAGAACATGTTGGTGGGCAAGTTCCATGACAAGCTTGCGATACGCTGTGGGCACCACCAACTGTTCAACAGGTTCGCCTCGGATTTGGTTCACCCGATACAACATATCCTGCAGAACAATAAACCGTGGGAACATTAATTCAGCCCCTGGTTTCTGGGGTTTCCCATCAATTTCCAGCACATTCTCCCAGGCCCTGGTTAGGGTTTGGTCCCGGTGTTGTGCGGTCCCAAAATTTTCCCCGGAGACATTGAGGTCTGCCAACTCAGGTCCCGGTGGCAAGTCCTCCGTGTCTCCCACCATTACACTCAGTGGGGTTGTCTCCCCCTCTACCGCTGGAGCAGTGGTCACCCCTACCGCCGGCCCTTCAGACTCGGGCTCCCAGGGTTCTGGCCTTCCAGCGGTATCAGGCCACTCTACTAGGGTCACCCCTGTCTCGGGTCCCTCAGATACCTTTATTGCCGGCCACAGCGCCGGAAAACCGGGAAGTCCCTCCCAAGTATTAGTTCGTGTGGGAGTTTAGTAGCGACAGCCACCTCGTGGGTCCACCTACCAGCCGCTGTGGACAAAGTCACTAGTGCAGTGGGATAGTCTTTCAGGTCTCCGTGGATGCACAGGACCCCGACTTTACGGCCAGTATACTCCACAGGCCGTACAAGTGCAGCCCTTACCAGGGAGACTAAACTCCCGGAGTCCAGCAGAGCCACCGCCAGAGAGTCTCCCACCTCTACCTGACACAGGTGGTTATGGTCCTGCACCTCACGGGTGCCAGTTGCGCACAGCTTCCGTGCATACAGGGAGTGACGACCCTCGTAGTTCATATCCATCGGCTCATCCCGATGCGGACAGTCGGCCCTGATGTGGCCTGGCTCCTGACACCTCCAGCATACCACGGGAGGCGGACTCGCAGGGGGTATATTCCGGGCAGGCCGCTCTGTCGCCGGACGTCGGAACTGGGGCAGAGGCCTCCGGGGTTTGACTGACCCCTTCCCCGCAAGAGTCCCCTGCAGGTTTCTGGTGGCCTCGTAGCGCTCCACCAGGTCGACCATCTCCAGGGCATTGGTGGGCGATACCTGGCCGATCCAGTGCTGGAGGGGATAAGGCAGGGCCCTCCAAAAGATGTCCGCCAACAGCCGATCCAGCATGGCAGTGGGACTTAGTAGATCGGGCTGCAGCCACTTTTGCAGCCTGTGCAGCAGATCGTAGAACTGCGGCCTAGCGGGTTCAGTCATTTTAAAGTCCCACTGGTGGACTCTTTGGGCGCGGACCAGCACGTTCACGCCCAGTCTGGCTAGGACCTCTCCTTTCACAGTGTCATAATCTGCCGCTTGGTCGTCCGACAAGTCGAAAAACACCTGCTGGGGTCCGGAAGCCAGGAACGGAGCGACCACCTCAGCCCACTGGTCACGGGGTAACTTTTCCCTCACGGCGACCTTCTCAAAAACCGCCAGGTACGTCTCAACGTCGTCTGCAGGGGTCATTTTTGGGATCGCCGCACGGACCGCTTTCCGGGCATCTTGGACGTGGTGGGACGCTCCTGCCGCCTGTAACGCCATCACATGTTGTAGCAGTAGTTGGTTGGTCTCCCGCTGCTGCACGTTAGCCTCTATGAGAGCCTTCACAGCAGCCTCCATGTTGCCAGAAACTCCTGCTTGCAGCTTTGCTGGCTTAATATATTCCATACACTTTAGAAAAACAAAACTTCGGCGTTCACGCCAGCCTCACTGCGCATGCCCGCATCCGACACCAAATGTGGGGAGTCGCTCTGGTAGACAGCGGTGCGGGTGCAGTTTAGAGGCAAAACAAGGAGTCCAGATTGTGCAACAAACAGTGTTTTATTCACACTTGCACACAAAATGAAAAACAGTCTCTTGGTGACAGTTCACACACAACGGAAATAACGTAGCCAAACAAAAACAGTCCAACACAGGTTCAGTCACCTGGGAGGTGTAGGTGCAGGTTCGCACCACGCTGTCGGCCCAGCCGCAGGAGAATCCAGCTTCAGGTAGCCAGGAACAAAATACCTCCTTGCTGAGCTCTTTCCTCCTGGACAGAGAACTCCCAGCCCTGTCAGCAGCTCCAGGATAATCACACTCCCCAGACACAGCTGCTGGCTGCGTTTTATATCCAGCCCAAAACATGGACTGGACCGTGGGGACAGCCACCCACCCTACTCTTTAGCTGCTCCCAGTAAGAGCCGGCCCGGATCGGCTTTGCAGCCATGCTATTTAACAAAGTCAAACAGCACTAGCTGCTGCAGACAAAAACCCGGCTCTCACCTCACCGAGGCCAGCAACCTCGGTGACACGTACCTGCCATCACATATGACACCTTGCACCTTACCACAATATATACACACGTTTGTGTTTTAAATAACAGCAGTGTGTTTAAAAAAGTGAATAAAGCTCAAAATCCTTCTAATAGCTTTTATTTCCATACGCAAATGCAGTGGGAAGTTGGAACACTACACATTATATTCCAAATCAAAACATGAAGAAAAATATATCAAATTTGTGTTGTTCCTCTAAAAAAATAGAAAAAAAAATAGCAGTGTTTGTATTCTTCTTTACAAACTCAAACATTCACTATATAAACTGCAAAAATGTTTGAAGATTTTGCTTTCCTTTGAATCACTTAACTAATATTTAGTTGTATAACCACTGTTTCTGAACTGCTGAACATCTGTGTTGCATGTAGTAAACAAACTTCTGGCACCTATGAACAGGTATTCCAGCCCAGGATGATTGGACTACATTCCATAGTTCTTCTCTATTTCTTGGTTTTGCCTCAGAAACTGCATTTTTGATGTCATCCCACAAGTTTTCTATTGGATTAAGATCCGGGGATTGGGCTGGTCACTCCATAATGTCAAACTTGTTGGTCTGGAATCAAGATGTTGCACGTTTACTGGTATCTTTGGGGGTCGTTGTCTTGTTGGAACACTCATTGCAAGGGCATTTCCTCTTCAGCATAAGGTAGCATGACCTCTTCAAGTATTCTGATGTATTCAAACAGATCCATGATCCCTGGTAGAGATGAAAGAATTTCTCAAAAATTTGATTTTGGCTGGTTCGATGAATTTTCCAAAAAGATTTGCTATGATCCGAATTTATTCGCAGTGAATCGCATAAAAAACGTCTATTTTCTGGATGCTGAGAGCCTTTATAGTGGTGTAAAACACTGTACTGTGCAGTAACACGCATAGGGAGTGTGCTTTGGTAGTGAAATAATACTGTGAGTCAGTATGATATGCAGATGACAGGCGTCGCTATTAGAATCACTGCTCACTTCACTTATTTGGACAGTCACGAGGCCAAATCTTACCAAATAACTCAAGTATGAACTCAGCCGTACAGGTCGATGTTAGTGTAAAGAAGAAGCGCACTCCTTTTACACCGTCAGTAGCTGGTTCCACATAGATGTCTACAGAACCTGTTCTATTAAACGCTTATACAAGTAGAGCCACCCCACCCCCCCTCCGACAGAGTGGAGAGAGTGTCAGCAGTAAGTTTGTGTTGACGTCACTGATTAATTTGCCATTTCTCTGATCCGTCAGAACAATAATACCCAAAAAACAGATCCTGTCTGTAGAGCATACGCCTTCCCTCGGTCAGCATTTGGTCAATAATCCATCAGTATTGCTAATACAAAAAATACCAGGAGTGTATCCAGGGCTGTTCAGGCGCCCTGAGCAAGCTAATCTTGTGGCGCCCCCGAACCCTCCCCCCCGGTTCATCTAAACACAGTAGTGAAGGTATAGATCCACTATAGATCAGCTTCAATGTCACTGTCAGTCGGGGGTCGTTGCAAATTTGGCAAATTCCCAGACAGTGACAGTGCCACTTTTAATAGTATAATCCACAAAGTCAGTTTATGTGTTGTAGAAACAAGAGCAATGTTGTCAGTACCCTATATTTAACCATTTTACAACACTACGCATGTATAGCCTCTCCCTCATTTATTCAACCCACGTCTTTGTTTGGCCCCCTCTAGACAATTTCTATGTGCCAGTAATAAGAGCCCCCCACCATCATGTGCCAGCAGCCAGAGCCCCCCTATCATGTGCCAGTAGCCCCCCCTATGTGCCAGTAGCCCCTCCCTTATGTGCCAGTAGCCCCTCCCTTATGTGCAAGTAGCCCCTCCTTTATGTGCCAGTAGCCCCTCCATTATGTGCCAGTAGCCCGCCCCTTATGTGCCAGTAGTCCCCCATTATGTGCCAGTAGTCCCCTCTTATGTGCCAGTAGCCCCCCATTATCATGTGCCAGTGGTACCCCCTTATGTGCCAGTAGCCCCCCTCTTAGCATGTGCCAGTAGCCCCTACCCTATCATGTTCCAGTATTGTACAATAGAGATGTCGCGAACATAAAATTTTCCATTCGCGAATGGGCGAACCGCCATTAACTTCAATTGGCAGGCGATCACACATTGTGATCATCAACCTCTTCACTTGTATCTGACAACTCAACAAAGGAAGCAGCAGCAGGTACAACATCATCACACCGTACGTCCATGTGTGTAATGCTGCCTGACTGAGACATATCCCTGTTATCTACATCATCTGGAAATAATGGTTGAGCATCACTCATTTCTTCCAAATGATATTTAAATAACGCCTCTGACAGATCAAGTGAAGCGACTGTGGTGCTAGTGTTGGTGGTGGCGGCGGGCGGGCGAGTGGTAACTTGAGAGGTGCCCGAAGCTGAGCTGGAGGAGGATAGTGCGTCAAGGTTCCGAGCGGAATCTGTAGAAGATTGGGTGTCCTTTGTAAGCCAGTCAACTATGTCCGCAGAATTTTTTGAGTTCAGGGTACGTGGCCTCTGAACACTGGGCATTATTCTGGGGCCAAAGGAAATCACAGAACCATGACCATGACATTCCCTGGGGGGTGGCCTGCCTCTGCCTGTCATTTTTTTTTGATTAGTGGTACTATGCGTGCAAGGTACTGTGCCACTCTATGAGTGGTCGGCAGTGGGCACAGTACAGTCTGTGGGCCTGACACACACTGGCAGGCAAATGCAATTATATTACAGAGAAAAAATTAAATGACTGTTTTATCTGCAATGTACTGTGCCACCCTACATCAGTGGTGGGCAGTGGGCACAGTACAGTCAGTGTGCCTGACACACACTGGCAGGCAAATGCAATTATATTAAAGGGTAAAAATTAAATGACTTTTTTTTATCTGCAAGGTACTGCGCCACCCAATATGAGTGGTGGGCACTGGCAGTGCGCACAGTACAGTCTGTGTGCCTGACACACACTGGCAGGCAAATGCAATTATATTAAAGGGCAAAAATAAAATGACTTTTTTATCTGCAAGGTACTGTGCCACCCTATATGAGTGGTGGGCAGTGGGCACCGTACAGTCTGTGGGCCTGACACACTGGCAGGCAAATGCAAATATATTAAAGGGTAAAAATTAAATGACTTTTTTATCTGCAAGGTACTGTGCCACCCTATATGAGTGGTGTGCACTGAATAAAAACAGACTGATGTACCAGCCTTAAAAAGGGCTTTTTGGGGTGCTGTAAGGACGCTGTCCTTACAGCAGATGAGTCTTTGAGGACTGGAGTGGACACAGAACACTGGTCTAGCTAACGCTTTCCCTATATTAATTCTGCAGCAGCAGCACTCTCCCTGCTCTAACTAACACTGCAGCTTCAGAATGAATCTAAGATGGATGCTGTCCTTGCTTTTTGATAGGAGGTTGGAGGGTCTGGGAGGGAGGGTATGCTGATTGGCTGGAATGTGTCTGTTGACTGTGAGGTACACGGTCAAAGTTTGCTCAATGGTGATGTATAGGGGCTGACCGAACATTGCATATGTTCGCCCACGGTGGCGAACGCGAACAAGCGATGTTTGCTGGGAACTGTTCGCCGGAGAATAGTTAGGGACTTGTATTGTACAAAAGAAAAAAAAAAAGACCACATATACTTACCTCCATGTCAGTGATGCGATGCAGGCCTCTTCCGGGCTGTCTCCCTCGCTGTACGGCTCCAGCGGCGCGATGACAGATGACTATGGAGATGAGCACAATGGAAGCACTGATCTCCTGCTGTGCCCTGCCACCGGCCGCCCCCACTTGTCACCAGCGCCGTGGCAGGCCAGTCCGGCCTTGGTAGCCTGTAGCATCTGCGAGCTGTGTCGGCCGCCGGGCAGGGCGCCCCTGTTGCCATGGCGCCCTGTGCAGCCGCACAGCTCGCACACTCCAAAGGCCGGCCCTGAGCGTATCTAAAATAGAGATGAAACATGAATGGAATATTTGCATGTCTTCTGTGTTTTTTACCAACTCTTGCATTTGGCTACTAAATCAGAAACCAATTCTGATGGGACCATACAGGCCTTATAGCTGCTACACAGACAGGATCTGTTGTGTGTCTCATTTGTCATTCCTTCTGACAGATAAGAAGAAAAGTCAAATAAATGATGTCAGCCAGGCCGAAAGGCCCAATAGTGGCCCAGTGATGAAGTGGGGAGTGTGGGAACAGCATGAGAAGTCCACAGAGTGGAACAATGACATAGTGGTGAGGTGGAAGCAGCATGAGGAGACCACAGAGTGGCGCAATGACAGAGTCTGGAGATGGCGGCTACATCATGAGTCCACAGAGCGGCTCAATGACGGAGTGGAGGTGGCAGCAACAGCCTCAAGAGACCATAGAGTGGCAAGGTGACATAGTGTCGAGGTGGCAGCAACATGAGAAGACCAAAGAGTGACCCACAGAGTGTTAGGTCAAATAAATAAATACATAAAGGAAATTAAAACACCCCAGAAAAGTCTGTAATCTTCTCACTTCATCACACGACGGCTAATAAGCTAATAAGCAAAAGGGGCTTTACAGCATATAACTGCACCGCTGAATGGCAAATAGGCCTTTAGGCCTTTTTTTTTTTGCATCTGACCTACCGGCTTTGACCTCAGCTTCCGGACTGCAGGAGCTCCCAGGACCCTCCTATTAAAGCACCTGGTAAGTCCATCTAGTAAGAAGCATGCAGCAGTGTCTGTGGAGGAGAGGGTGCAGGGCTGCTGGGGTCACACTCTCATTGTAGCAGCCCTGCACTGACCTCAAGTACTGATGGTCACTGACCTGTGAGTTCCCACTGTCAGCTCTGCGTTTTCCCTGTGCCCCCTGTGCCTCTGTGTGAGCTCCTTGTGTCCTGTGGGCTCCCAGGATTAGAGGAAGCAGGCTGCCTTTTTCCCCCTTGTCCACTATCTCAGGGACTATAGGGTTAATTCAGTCTTAGGCACGGGGGCACGTTTATTCCCACCTTTAGGGTCTAAACGTGTGCACAGCAGTCTAGGGTCCGCCGATAGGATCTTGTCAGGAGGTGACCATTATCCCCAAATTTTGCCTAGACGCTTGTTTGTTGTTTCTTGTGTGTCTATTGTATCTTGTACCCATCCCGGTGTGACATTATAACCTGCCCGCCATAATAATTCCTAGACTGCCATTTCTCTGCTGCTAGGAAATGGAGTCAGTTGATGTATTAGTGGATCGCATGCAGGGATTATCCCTGGAGGTTGCTGATCTGCGCAATTCTGTCACACATCAGGTCAAATTTATGGGGAGCCTAGAGTCGCTCTTCCTGATAGATTTTCAGAGGGTATGGATGACTTTATTCGCTTTAAAGAGTCATGCAGGCTGTACTTTCGGTTGCAGCCGTCTTCGTCTGCCGATGAGAGTCAGAGAGTGGGGATAATTATTTCCTTGCTTAAAGTACAGGTTAATTAAACCAACTACAGAAATGCAGTCTGTCACCCCAAAATTTATAAAACAGGTTTTTCAGCATTGTATGCAAACGTGCTCAATTGTATGACAGTACGGGTTTATTACAGCAACTACAGTAATGCACTATGTCACCGCGAAATTTTAAAATAGGTTTTTCAGCGGTGTATGAAAACGTGATCTGTGGTACGACCGTACGGGTTTATTCCACCATTCCTTGCTGGCTTGATTCTAGGTGACCCTGACTCCATCCGTATTCAGTGCACGGAGCCGGTGGTCGTGTCCCCTCACTATTATAGGGTTTTCAGGTGTCACACAGCCTTAGGTACGTGGGCATGCAATCGTCTACCATTGAGGCCTTTTCATGGGTGTAGCAGTTAGGGACAGCTCTTAGGGTTTTATAGGGCTCACCTATATGCTCCTTACTTTGGGATCAAGCCAGTCAGTCGTTTATTTATAAGTTCCAGCAATCTGCAACATCATCCGTGACATTATAAACCGCCATACATCTTAAGCATGGATCCAGTTTCCGCCTTGATTGACTAGAGGATTCAGCTCTCTGAGGAGGGTTTGTTTCTGTTGTGGGGGAATAAATCATTTGGCTAATGTTTGCCCCTCTAGGAGGTTCATGGGGTATTCCGAGGGTAATAAAAAGAAAAAGATGAAGAAACCCTCTAAAAAATTTCCATTTGCTACTATTGGCAAGGTTGATGCAGAAATTGAAGATTTGCCGTTTGCTTGTAGTTCACGTTTTCTCCTACCTTCCAGGGTGGCGCTAGACAGCAAGAACATTGTTTGTGAGATTTTTGTACATAGTGGAGCAGCTGTCAATCTCATTGATAATCAATTTTTAACCACGCATGGTTTCCAGTTGTGCAATTTGGAAAAGGCTATACCTGTTTTTGCTATCGATTCTGCTCCACTTTCTCAGAGATCGGTAAAGGGCATAGTTCACAATATCCATTTGACTGTGGGTGACGCTCATGTTGAGGATATGTCGTGTTTTGTCTTAAGCGGATTACCTATTCCTCTAGTGTTGGGGCTCACTAAACATAACCCCACCATTGATTGGCAAGCAAGGCAAATAAATGGTTTGAGTGAGTTTTGCAGAGAGAATTGCCTCACTAGATCTCTATTAGAGCTTTCTACCAAAACTGTTCCTTCTTTTCTCTCAGAATTTTCAGATTTTTTTTTTTCCGAGAGTGGTGTCCAGGACTTACCCACTCACTGGGAGTACGACTGTCCTATTAATCTCATCCTTGGCGCCAAGCTGCCCAAATCACGATTATACAATCTCTCCCAACCTGAGAGAGTCGCCATGTGTACTTATATCTCTGAGAACCTGAGAAAGGGACATATCAGACCTTCGAAGTCACCTGTTGCAACTGGGTTTTTTTTTTGGTTAAGAAAAAAGACGCTTCTTTAAGACCTTGTCTAGATTTCAGGGCGCTTAACTGTATTAAGATTCGTGACCCCTATCTGCTTCCTCTGATCCCGGACCTGTTTAACCAGATTGTTGGGGCTAAAGTTTTTTCCAAGCTGGATTTAAGAGGGACATACAACTTTGTCAGGGTCATGGAAGGAGACGAATGGAAGACTGCCTTCAATACCCCTGAGGGTAATTTCGAAAATTTGGTTATGCCCTTTGGTTTGATGAATGATCCGGCCGTCTTCCAACACTTTGTGAACTGCATTTTTTGTCATTTGATGGGGAAATTTGTAGTGGTGTGTCTAGATGACATTTTGATTTTTTTCTCCTGATTTCAAGACTCATCGGGACCACCTTTGCCAGGTCTTGCTGATTCTGCGGGAGAATAAATTGTACGCTAAACTGGAAAAATGTGTGTTTGCGGTTCCGGAGATTCAATTTCTTGGTTTTCTTCTCTCTGCTTCTGGTTTTCAGATGGACCCTGAGAAGGTCCGCACTGTGCTTGATTGGGAGCTTCCTGAGAATCAGAAGGCGCTGATGCAGTTATTGGGTTTTGCTAATTATTACAGAAAGTTCATTTTGAATTATTTGTCTGTTGTTAAGCCACTCACTGACATGACTAAAAAGGGGGTGGATTTTTCCTTGTGGTCGGAAGATGCGCTTAAAGCCTTTTCTAGTATTAAAGAGTGTTTTGCTTCCGCTGATGTTTTGGTACAACCTGATGTCTCTCTACCTTTTATTGTTGAGGTGGATGCTTCTAAGGTGGGTGCGGTCTTATCTCAGGGTCCCTTTCCTGCCAAATGGCAACCGTGTGCCTTTTTCTCAGGGAAACTCTCCACTGCAGAGAGAAATTACAATGTGGGAAATAGGGAGTTGTTGGCCATCAAATTGCCTTTTGAGACATGGCGCGATTGGTTAGAGGAAGCCAGACACCCTATTACCGTGTTTACCGACCATAAGAAACTGGCCTACTTGGAATCGGCCAAGCTTCCGAACCCGAGACAGGCCAGATGGTACTCGTTCTTTTCTAGGTTTAATTTTGTTGTTACGTTCCGACCTGGCATTAAAAATGTGAAGGCGGATGCCCTGTCACGTTGTTCTCCAGGAGGGGAGAAATTTAAAGACCCGGGTCCCATTTTGGCTGATGGGGTGGTCGTCTCTGCTCTTAATCCTGATTTGGAGGCAGAGGTTCAGGCAGCTCAGGCAGAGGCTCCTGATCTTTGTCCTCCGGGGAGGTTAGTTGTGCCTCTCGCTTTACGACATAAGGTTTTTAAGGAGCACCATGATACTGTCCTTGCTGGGCATCCGGGGAGTAGAGCCACAGTGGACCTCATTGCTCGGAGATTCTGGTGGCCGGCTCTTCGTAAGATGGTTGAGGGTTTTGTGGCAGCCTGCGAGACCTGCGCTCATGCCAAGGTCCCTCATCTCTCCTCCCGTTACCCATTCCTTCCCATCCTTGGACACATCTGTCCATGGAATTTATTACGGACTTGCCTCGCTCCTCGGGAAGACTGTGATTCTGGTGGTAGTGGACCGTTTTAGCAAAATGGCGCATTTCATTCCCTTTCCTGGGTTACCCAATGCTAAGACGCTGGCGCAAGTGTTTATTGATCATATTGTTAAATTGCATGGCATTCCTTTAGACATCGTTTCTGATAAGGGCACGCAATTTGTTTCCAGATTCTGGAAGGCCTTTTGTTCTCGCTTGGGGGTTCGGTTGTCGTTCTCTTCTGCTTTTCACCCGCAGTCAAATGGTCAGATCGAACGCGTCAATCAGAATCTGGAGACATATCTGCGCTGTTTTGTGGCAGAGAATCAGGAGGATTGGTATTCTTTTTTGTCCCTTGCTGAGTTTGCTTTAAATAACCATCGCCAGGAGTCCTCTGATAAGTCACCATTTTTTGGTGCATATGGGTTTCATCCGCAGTTTGGGACATTCTCTGGAGAGGGGTCTTCTGGTTTACCTGATGAGGAGAGATTTTCCTCGTCCTTGTCATTTATTTGGCAAAAGATTCAGGGTAATCTAAAGAGGATGAGTGAGAGATATAAGCGTGTGGCAGATAAGAGACGTGTGCCTGGTCCGGACCTGAATGTGGGTGATCTGGTGTGGTTGTCTACAAAGAACATCAAACTGAAGGTTTCCTCCTGGAAGTTGGGTCCTAGGTTTATTGGGCCTTACAAGATCTTGTCAGTCATCAACCCCGTTGCTTTCCGTCTTGATCTTCCTCAGACTTGGAAGATCCATAATGTTTTTCACAGGTCCCTATTACAACCTTATGTCCAACCCACTGTACCCTCCTCTTTGCCTCCTCCTCCGATTTTAGTTGATGGTAATCTTGAATTTCAGGTCTCCAGGATTGTGGATTTGTGTCGAGTCGTGTCCCCTCACTATTATAGGGTTTTTTGGTGTCACACAGCCTTAGGTACTTGGGCATGCAATCGTCTACCATTGAGGCCTTTGCATGGGTGTAGCAGTTAGGGAGAGCTCTTAGGGTTTTATAGAGCTCAACTATATGCTCCTTAGTTTGGGATCAAGCCAGTGAGTCGTTTATTTATAAGTTCCAGCAATCTGCAACATCATCCGTGACAGGCAACCACAGAAATGCACTATGTCATGACAACATTTTAAAATAGGTTTTTAAGCGGTTTATGCAAACGTGATCTGTGGTACGACAATACGGGTTTATTCCACCAACTACAAAAATGCTGTATGTCACTGCTAAATTTTAAAATATGTTTTTCAGCGTTCTATGCAAAAGTGCTCTGTGGAACAACAATACGGGTTTATTTCACCCAAACACACAAATGCTGTATGTACTGCTAAATTTAAAAATACGTTTTTGTGCATTGTATGCAAAGCAGCTCTGTGGAAAAACAATACGGGTTTATTTCTCCCAAATACAGGAATGCAGCATGTCACTGCTAAATTTTAAAATATGTTTTTGTGTGTTGTATGGAAAAGTGCTCTGTGGAACAACAATACGGGTTTATTTTCCCCACATACACAAATGCTGTATGTCACTGCTAAATTTTAAAATAGGTTTTTCAGCGTTGTATGAAAACGTACTTTGGCATAACAGTACAGGTTAATTAACATAACTACAGAAATGTAGTATGTCACCCCAAAATGTATAAAACAGGTTTCTCAGCGTTGCATGCAAACGTGCTCTGTGGTATGACAGTACGGGTTTATTACAGCAACTACAGAAAATACGGGTTTATTTCCCCCAAATACACAAATGCTGTATGTAACTGCTAAATTTGAAAATTCGTTTTTGTGCGTTGTATGCAGACCTGCTCTGTGGAACAACAATAAGAGTTTATTTCACCCAAATACACAAATGCTGTATGTCACTGCTAAATTTTAAAATAGGTTTTTGTGCGTTGTATGCCAAATGGATCTGTGAAACAACAATACGGGTTTATTTCCCCCCAAATACAGGAATGTAGTATGTCACTGCTAAATTTTAAAATAGGTCTTTCAGCTTTCTCTGCAAAAGTACTCTGTGGAACAACAATACGGGTTTATTTCCCACAAATGCTGCTTGTCACTGCTAAATTTTAAAATACGTTTTTTTCGCGTTGTATGCAAAAGTGCTCTGTGGAACAACAATACGGGTTTATTTCCCCCAAAAACAGAAACGCAGTATGTCACTGCTAAATTTTTAAATAGGTTTTTCAGCGTTCTATGCAAAAGTGCTTTGGCACAACAGTACGGGTTAATTAACATAACTACAGAAATGCTCTATGTCACCGCAAAAATTTAAAATAGGTTTTTCAGCGCTGTATGCAAACGTGGTCTGTGGTACGACAGTACAGGTTTATTCCACCAACTACAGAAATGCACTATGTCACAGCAAAATTTTAAATTAAGTTTTTCAGCGGTGTATGCAAACGTGCTCTGTTGTACAACAGTACGGGTTTATTAACCCAACTACAGAATTGCAGTATATAACCCCAAAAATTATAAAACAGGTTTTTCAGCGTTGTATGCAAACGTGCTCTCTGGTATGACAGTATGGGTTTTTTACAGCAACTACAGAAATGCTGTATGTCACTGCTAAATTGTAAAATATGTTTTTGTGCTTGTATGCAAAAGTGCTCTGTGGAACAACAATACGGGTTTATTTCCCCCAAAAACAGAAACGCAGTATGTCACTGCTAAATTTTTAAATAGGTTTTTCAGCGTTCTATGCAAAAGTGCTTTGGCACAACAGTACGGGTTAATTAACATAACTACAGAAATGCTCTATGTCACCGCAAAAATTTAAAATAGGTTTTTCAGCGCTGTATGCAAACGTGGTCTGTGGTACGACAGTACAGGTTTATTCCACCAACTACAGAAATGCACTATGTCACAGCAAAATTTTAAATTAAGTTTTTCAGCGGTGTATGCAAACGTGCTCTGTTGTACAACAGTACGGGTTTATTAACCCAACTACAGAATTGCAGTATATAACCCCAAAAATTATAAAACAGGTTTTTCAGCGTTGTATGCAAACGTGCTCTCTGGTATGACAGTATGGGTTTTTTACAGCAACTACAGAAATGCTGTATGTCACTGCTAAATTGTAAAATATGTTTTTGTGCTTGTATGCAAAAGTGCTCTGTGGAACAACAATACGGGTTTATTTCCCCCAAAAACAGAAACGCAGTATGTCACTGCTAAATTTTAAAATAGGTTTTTCAGCGTTCTCTGCAAAAGTGCTCTGTGGAACAACAATACGGGTTTATTTCCCCCAAAAACAGAAACGCAGTATGTCACTGCTAAATTTTAAAATAGGTTTTTCAGCGTTCTCTGCAAAAGTGCTCTGTGGAACAACAATACGGGTTTATTTCCCCCAAATACAGGAATGCAGTATGTCACTGCTAAATTTAAAATAGTTTTTTTAGCTTTCTATGCAAAATTGCTCTGTGGAACAACAATACAGGTTTATTTCCCCAAATACAGAAATGCTGCTTGTCACTGCTAAATTTTAAAATACGTTTTTGCGCGTTGTATGCAAAACTGCTCCGTGGAACAACAATACGAGTTTATTTCCCCCAAATACACAAATGCTGTATGTCACTGCTAAATTTTAAAATAGTTTTTTTAGCGGTGTATGCAAACGTGCTCTTTGGTACGACAGTACAGGTTTATTCCACCAACTACAGAAATGCCACCGCAAAATTTTAAGATAGGTTTTTCAGCGGTGTATGCAAATGTGCTCTTTGGTACGATAGTACGGGTTTATTCCCCCAACTACAGAAATGCTGCATGTCACTGCTAAATTTTAAAATACGTTTGTGTGCGTTGTATGCAAAAGTGCTCTTTGGAACAACAATATGGGTTTATTTCCCCCAAATACACAAACGATGTATGTCACTGCTAAATTTGAAAATTTGTTTTTGTGCGTTGTATGCATCACTGCTCTGTGGAACAACAATACGGGTTTATTTCCCCCAAATACAGAAATGCAGTATGTCACTGCTAATTTAAAAAAAAAGGTTTTTGTGCGTTGTATGCCAAACTGATCTGTGAAACAACAATACGGGTTTATTTCCCCCAAATACAGAAATGTAGTATGTCACTGCTAAATTTTAAAATGGGTTTTTCAGTATTCTATGCAAAATTGCTCTGTGGAACAACAATACGGATTTATTTCCCCAAATACACAAATGCTGCTTGTCACTGCTAAATTTTAAAATAGGTTTTTCAGCGTTCTATGCAAAAGTGCTGTGGCTTAACAGTACGGGTTTAATAACCCAACTACAGAAATGCACTATGTCACCCCAAAAATGATATATAATAAAAGAAAAAAGAGAGAGGGGGCAGCGCCTCCTGTGTGGTACCGTCATTTAAACTTAAAGGTAAAAGTAAAATTATGCGCTTACCAGATGCTGTTGTGATGAAGTCACAACAGCTTGTAGGGCTTTTGCTGGTGTAGGAGTCCTGCCAGCATCAGGGGGTTTTTGCCTCGCTGCAGCCTATGTTCCTTCCGCTCTTTAGGATCAAAGTGCGGCCAGAGAATAAGTAAAGGAAAAAAAGGGGTAACAAATGGAACAATCCTTGTGGCGCTGCTTGGCTGATGAAATCCATTAGATCGGTATTGTTAAAAAGAACTGATTTTTATTCTGTCAACGCGTTTCAAGGGCTTGTAGCCCCCTTCGTCAGGACAATACAGCATTCATTTTAAAATAGGTTTTTCAGCGGTGTATGCAAACGTGCTCTGTTGTACAACAGTACGGGTTTATTCCACCAACTACAGAAATACACTATGTCACCGCAAAATTTAAAATAGGTTTTCCAGCGGTGTATGCAAACATGGTCTGTGGTACGACAGTATGGGTTTATTACAGCAATTACAAAAATGTCACCCCAAAATTATAATAATTATTATAATTTTTCCTACACTGAGCTACCAAAAAATAATTAGACTGATGTCCCTGGCAGGCTGTCACACATGCAGGTCACATGCAGTTCCAAGGACACTGCAGTTGCTAAAATGACTGCCGACCCCCCCCCCCCCCCCACCTCAGTAACAGATGGTTTGAAACTTATTCTGCAGTATCACTGGGCTCAGGGCTGGGTACAAATATGTAGCATAGCACCCTCAATAATTGCTGTAGTTTGAAGAGTTAACACAACCAAGTTCAACACATTTCTTACCTAATCTCTCCCTGAGAGCACCATCAGCAGCCTTTCCCTACACTAAGAGCAGCAGAGTGACGTGCGGCGCTACGTGACTCCATCTTAAATAGAGGCTGGGTCACATGCTGCACTTAACCAATCACAGCCATGCCAATAGTAGGCATGGCTGTCATGGCTTCTTAGGGCAAAGTAGTTAAATGCTTGTTGATTGGCTGCCCTGCAGCCTTTTAACTTTTAGGGAAATGTTCGGATTTGGGTCCGGGTGCGAAAAACTGTAATGTTTGGTATGAACCTGCTCAACTCTAATTGTTCGCTCAACCCAAATTGTAACCACATCAGCACGTCTATTTTTCAACAGTGGGGCTTTGCAGGGGCTTCTAGCAAATAGCTTGGCTTCACATAGGTGTCTTCTAATTGTAACAGTACTCAAAGGTAACTTTAGACCTTCTTTGATCTTCCTGGAGCTGACTGTTGGCTGAGTCCTTGCCATTTTGGCTATTTTTCTATCCATTCTAATGGTAGTTTTTTGCTTTCTTCCACGTCTTTCAGGTTTTGGTTGCTTGGTTTTGGTTGATTTTAAAGCATTTGCGATCATTTTAGCTGAGCAGCCTTTCACTTTCTGCACTTCTTTATATGTTTTCCCCTCTCCAATCAACTTTTTATTTAAGGTACGCTGTTGTTCTGAACAATGTCTGGAATGACCCAATTTCCTCCGAATTTCAGAGAGAAATGCACTGTAACCAGCATGTACAACATTTGCTGCCTTCCTTCCTTAAATAAGGGCAACTCCACACTGCTTTTGCAATAAAACCCATTTTTTTTTATAAGAAAAATGTTTTTACATGTTTTCCGAAGCTTTTTCTTTTTATGGAGTTGCGTGAGGGCTTGATTTTTGCAGGACGACTTTTATTTTTCATTGGTATCACTTTGGAGTAAATGGCGCTTTTTGATCACTTGTTATTAAGTTTTTTCGATGGCAACTAAGAATAAATGAGCAATTATGTATTTTTCTTTTAGGCGTTCACTGTAGGGGATAATTTATGTGATATTTATTACAGATGCGGCAATATCAAATATATGCAATTTTTTTTCCTGGAAAAGTGTATTTTTAATGGAAAAGAAAAGTGTAATTTTTTTAATGGGATTTTTTTTATCTAATAAATGTGTTTTTATTACCACTTAATAGTCCCACAAGAGGCCTATAACAGACAGTATTTTGATTGCTTTTAAAATGCAATGCATTATCCCTATAATGCATTTCATTTCAAACCCAATGCTATTTTAACAATGACTAGCAGGCTGCGTCAGAAATCACTTCAGCCAGATCCGGGGCCTTCATCGGAAGCCAGTTAGGCTTCACAACACATCGGCACCTCGCAATCGTGTTTGCGAGGTGCCGATGGGAGACAGAGGGAGTCCGCTCCCTCTGTCACCGCTTTACATGCGGTGGGCACCATTGACCATGGCATGTAAAAGGTTAAACAGCCGGTCGCGGCTGTTAGAGCATGTGGGACCCGGGCCACCTTAAAATTGCAGCGGCCCAGCCTAAAGCCCCTTTAGTAACCGCCGTAGAAAACACGTATCGGTGGTCACTAAGGGGTTAAAGGCAGTAATCATTTCCTATGTATAGGTACAATTAATAGATACTGTGGTTGCACATCCCAATAGCGAAGCATTGTTTCTGGCAGGCACAATAGGACAATCTGTTGCCCTGAAACAATGACTTTGGGTGCCACATAAGCTATGCTTTTTGCCAATGAATGAGCTTGTTCATCTGGTGATTAATATCACTTTTATTCGGGCCACCTATTGTGATTGTTTTTTCCTATGAATGTGTGCTCCAATAGTCAGCCTGATAATCGTCCCATATAAAGAGGCTTTTAGACAGTATTAGTAAATCTGCCCCAATGTGTTACAAAATACAAAGCAAAGTTTATTATTCCTGCTAGTTTATTATTCCTGACAGTGGTGACAGTGACGGTGTAGAATGGCAATATCACAACCACACAGTTATAGCAATGCCAAAGTAATAATACATATCTCTTAATTTAATTATTTTCTGTTTAATACAATTAGCCTTTAGAAAGTAATTTAAAATTCATATCTCATTTTCTTTCCGTTTCTTTATGTTTGAGTCTTTATGTGTCTGTCGTCAGTAGACAGATTGAATTTAGAATAAGATAATTATGGTTCCTTGATTATAATTCCACACCATACAATACCAAGTTCACAATAGTTTTGAACTGACTACATAATACATTCAAAAACCTGAAGAATAACCTACCTCACAATGATTCAAATGCCAAACTTCAAAATCCATAAATTGTATTCTGGAACATGAATTTCTGATTTACCACAACTGATACAAAAGAATAAATATGACAGTGTCTTCATTAATTTTGCATTCATCTTCTTCTTCAAACATACTGTACCAATTTCCATTTTATAAAAGATTGAGAACTGTCATACCTTAGATATGTATAATTTATACTACAACATGTCATGAAATAGAGGAACTCACTATATGCTGAGAAACCGAATGAAAATAAAACCAAATATGATTGTATACAGAAAGATAATAAAATATCGGACTTTTAGACATCAATCAGAATTTAAAAGTAAAGCCAATTCTGCTTGAGGTGTATTCCCTGTACATTGTCTAAGACAGCACTGAATAATATACTGTATAAAAAAAAAAAAAGGTCAGCTTATTCAAACATATATTAACAACGCATCACATAAAATGTGCATTTGTGTTTCTGAGTATTAATGTCATTTATAGTTAACAAGATTTACATTACATAGGGGCCTCTATGATAGATCCAGACTAGCATTACAATTTTGATATGAATTGCTAATAATCCTATGGAGTAGGCACTTGGAGGCATTTCCCATACAAGTAGAAAGTAGTGAACGCTTAACAGTACCTAACTATTCAGACATATGGTTTGTTCTTCTTTCCTTTATACAGATAAACGTGTTACATAATTTGGCTAATATGGACATAACATTTAGGCTTGCTAATGTTCATCAGGCACAAAGCCAATCGAAGCTTAGTTTTAAAAAAAAGAATATGAGATATTAAGTAGATATCTGTCACTGTCAATCCCAGGCTAGGTGTTAGAAGGTCTGAAAGACTGACTGCATGTGATGTCATCTGACAGCCTCTTTTAGTTTTACTTTGTTGTTGATCAGGGGCATACATAAAAATCATTGGGCCCCATAGCAAAAATCTGAATTGGGCCCCCTAACCCCACCCACTACCACCCGTGGCCCATTCCACTACTAATTAAACCATTAGGGATAAATAACTAAAAAAGTAACTAAAAAATAATATTTTCCCCTAAGGTTTTGCTCTGGAAATTATTAACTTCTATTTAAGTAGACATGGTTCCATGCGTATGTAGCCTACTACTGACAATATAACGCCTTAAAGGGGTATTCTCATTTTAAACTATTCCCTATCCACAGGATGTGTACACTGCTCAGATATCTCCGGAATTCCCATAGAAATTAATAGAACGGCCGTGCACATATGTGAGTGGCCCCTCCGTTCATTTCAGGGGGTACATTCTCGTGGATAGGGGATAAGTTAAAAAAGAACCTGAATAACCCTTTAAAGCAGGGATGTCCAACCTGCAGCCGCCCAGCTACTGCAAAACTACAACTTCCATCATGTAACAGCTGTAGGAACGCAGGTTGGACATCCCTAACTTAAAGTACACGTAAACTAAATAAAGTTTATTAGAACCTATTATAAGTGTCATAAGATGACTTTTTCTAAGATTTTTTTTTTTTGTATAAGAAACAGGCACCTGAAATTCAAATGCCTCTAGTGCTTTCGTACACCGCTGATATGACAGTGGTGTACAGAAGTACAGATTTCACTAGTGCTGCAGCGAGTGATGTACAGCACACATCACTGCTCCTGCCTCTCTGCTAAAGCCTGGCATAGTGGGCACAGGCAGGAAGAGTGATTTATATGCGAGCAGAAGGAGCGCAGGGCAAGAGCTCGCATAGCATCGGCCACTATGCACAGCACCCCCCCCCCATGAACTCTTCTTAATGCTAATGCAACAGAGTTCAGTGGGGGGGGGGGGTTTGGCGCGCTGCTGGGGCATCGTCTATATAAGCATCAACAGCAAGCAGCGATCCTGGGGAAGCACACTGTTCTCTATATGATAAAATTATGTAGAGGGCAGTCTTTCCCCCTTCCCTTTGAACTCTGCTTGCTGCTGCCCCCTCATACTAACACTCCCCCCCCCCCTTCCCCATTAACTTATTTTTACTTTTGACAGTGCACAGCTGCACACTACTTACATTGTCCGTAGCTGTGCAGGGCACGCTCTCTGGAGACATTACCTGTCTCTGGGGATTGGAGTTCGTCTCTGGGTAATTATAAATCACTGAGCCGGGCAGGCAGCGCGGTGGAAGACAAGTCCAGCATCCCGCCCGCTCAGTCCTGTCTCTGTCTACTGAGCTAGGCTAGCCAATCAGCAGCAGGCTATTAATGCTGATTGGCCAGTTCAACACCCAGCAGACAGACAGAGGAAAGCGCATTGGCATAGGCTGGCTATGGACTGTCTGTCAGGAGTCGGCAGGAAGATTGATAAAATATGTAAGGGGAGGGGGGCCTGAACACAAGGCAAGCAGGGCCCATCGGAGCCCCAGATAGGTAGAAGTGATAGTGCAGCCACAGCAGCTATGTTACTGTAATTAGGGGCGGGGCCTTCCATCCACTCCGGGCCCCCCCCCCTTCACGGGCCCCATAGCAGCTGCGTGGTCTGCCACTATTGTAGGTACGCCACTGTTGTTGATGGTAATGACCACACTTCTAGTCTAATGCAGCATAGTGGTCATTACTATTTAGCCTGACTACTCCCATTACTCCTTGTGGTGTACATCTTCATTGAAAGTGGAAGATCTGGTGTGTGTTGTCTCCTCTGGTGTTCCTGCTTGTGCTTCTACTTCAGGAGTTAAGTGTCTCATTCATTTGTATTGTGTTGTTTGCCCTGTCTTCTGGTATCTGGTCTAACTCGAGACTCCCGTTCCTTCCGCTTGGAAGGAACGGGTCGTCTTTGGGCCCTATCACTACCTCAGGGCATTACAGGGTAATTCAGGCTTTAGAGTCCAGTGAATGAACAGTCCTGCCACTGAGGTTCGTTCATTCGGTTAGCAGTCAGGGCTAGGGTTAGGATTCGTTAGGTGGTGACTTTTTCCTCTCCCTAGCTTCCAGGCCAGATTACCCCCCCCCCCCTCTTGTGTTTGGTGTGGTGTTCCCTCCTACACCTCGCCGTGACAATATCATATGATGAGAAAACTATAGTTAGGTGAGGAGACGCAAGATACCATAGAACAGAGCCAATACCTATAATAACAATTCTAGTTGATATTTTTATTCTCAATAAAATGCAGGATGGGTACCTTGAAATAATTTGGTATAACCATTTATTTGTTTCATGGCTTTATTAACTCCACTATACCTTTTCTGTACATGTTTAATAGTCACCAGTGCTCTATAAAGATCAGGGTATAATTGATTCATATCTTCAACAAAAATCTGTAAATGGAATTCTAAATATAATATGGCAAAACTTCTTCAAAATACTGCCTTATTTTTATTATGGACTTCAATTCACTTCATTGATCGCTCCTGTAACTGAATATAAGCAGCATTGTTTTACAATGTTCAGACAATTGTTCTGTAACCCTTGCCTCCAAACATAGACAGAACTTTGATGAATGATTGTATATGTCAAGGAATTGGGTGCCATAAACATAAAACAGATCATTCAAGTTCAGGATACTACCCTAACTGCATGCAGGATGTTATAGGGCAGGGTGATGCTGAGCAGATTGATGAATGGTTTTATGGGAAAGTATGTGAAGGCTGTCTATCATAAACAGTGATTGCCTTATGGACTCATAAGCTCAGAGAAGCAGGGATTTAAATCAATAAATTTGAAGTTTCTCCTAACACTTTTCCCACAAAGCTATATATCAATCTGCCCAGCATTCCTTGCTTTATAACATGCAGCCTACAGTTATGACAGTATGTCTGAGATGACAGATACACTTTTTGATAACAAACTATTGCTATTTACTTGATTTGTGGTTGTCAATTAACATGTGTTCTCTGGAGAAAATGCATCTGATATAGCTGAATCAAGATTACAGTAACAGGATATATTAATAACCATTAATGTATCCCTTTATTAACATCTTGTAGATATTAACGTTAAAACACACATTTCAATTATTTCCACAGTGCATAGAATACTGTAAATATTTCACAAAATCTAGAAGATAATTTGTAAATAAGTATACTAACATATTACTTTGTATGTGTGTTTTTTTTTTTTTAAATTTGTACCACAGATATCGTCAGTATTTACTAGGGATGATCCGACTCTTGGATGTTCGGGTTTGTCGGGTTTGGCCGAACTTTAGATCAAAGTTGAAGTCAATGGGGACCTGAACTTTGGTGCACTAAAATGGCTGTAAAATAGTCGTAAAAAGAGCTAAAGGGCTGCAAAAGAAAGCAAAATGGGGGTAAGAGCAGTACAGGAGTACTTGAACTAGGAGGCGGATGTCAAAGTGGAGTAGGAGGTTGAGGAGGTGGTGGACGGGGCGGTGTAAGTGAAAGCGGCGGTGGAGGAGCCAACACTGTTTTTGTTGTTTTCTTATTTTTATATTTTTTCCTTTATTTTTTTCCTTTTATTTTTTTATAAATTTGTGAAGACCCCAAAACATTGGGAAATAGAAAAAAGAATGCAAAGAGAGAGTGCGCTGGAGTATAACAATGGCTGGGTGTTGCCAGTATACTTGTCTACTCAGCACAAGGTACGGACAAATCCCATAGGATCCATGCCTGGTTCATTTTAATGAACATGAGCTTGTCCACGTTGGCTGTGAACAGGCGTCTGCGCTTGTCTTTGATTACCCCCCCTGCCGTGCTAAGGCACCAACCACTAATCGGTCTGTTGCTCCATGCCTGTCCACAGCTCCTGCGTGGTGTGGGGTTTTTCGGCCAAATAGATGAGTGTTAAAACAGCCTGCTGTAATTTCTCCCTGGCTGTGTTGAAGGTGTTACGCTGACCAGATCAAGAGGCGGTAGAGGAGGAAACGGAGTAGGAGGAGGAGGCAACAGGAGGCAACGAGAAATGTCTTGCAATCTTTGGAGGCGGTAGGACATGTGGCAAACTGCTATCCACCTCAGGCCCAGCCGCCACTGCATTTACCTAGTGTGCAGTTAGGGAGATATAACATCCCTGCATGTGCTTACTGGTCGATGTATCAGTAGTTATGTGGACCTTGCCACAAATGGCGTTGCGCAGTGCACACCTGATTTTGTCCATGACTTGGTTGTGCAGGGCAGGGATGTCTCGCCTGGAAAAGTAGTGGTGGCTAGGAATTACGTACTCCTAGAAACCACGTCTCCACCAGATGGAATGACAGCATTTCGAAGGCAAGCATTTTTGAAATGCTGGCATTCAGGGCCAGGGATCATGGGCAGGTAGGGGGGTACTTCCTCTTTCTATCCAGTGTTTTTGGGATGGACAGCTGAATGCTTCCATGGGACAGTGTGGACATGCTGGGTGATGGAGGTGGAGGTGGTAGTGTTGCTGCCACATCCTCTGTTTGCGGGGTGGCAGGTGCCACTGTCACTCCAGAGGGGGAGAAAGAGGCCGAGATGGCAGCAGAAGAGGGAGCAAGAGGAGCCTGAGATCTTTTGTGGTTTTTCAGATGTGTACTCCACTGCAGCTCAATGTTCTCCTCATTCATTTGAGGTCACCCACCGAACTAACAGACGGATTAACAATAATTTCCCTGTCACGTATGCAGTGCAGGTGTACCTCACACCAAAAATGGGTATATGTCCCCCACCGAACTAACGGACGAATTAACTATATTAATTTCCCTGTCACATATTCAGTGCAGGTGTATCTCCCACCAAAAATGGGTATATGTCCCCCACCGAACTAACAGACAAATTAACTATATTAATTTCCCTGTCACATATATACCCATTTTTGGTGTGAGGTAAACCTGCACTGTATATGTGACAGGGAAATTAATATAGTTAATCCGTCCGTTAGTTCGGTGGGGGACATATACCCATTTTTGGTGGGATATACACGTGCACTTTATATGTGACAGGGAAATTAATATAGTTAATCTGACTGTTAGTTTGGCCGGTGATATATACCCATTTTTGGTGTGAGGTAAACCTGCACTGTATATCACCGGCCAAACTAACAGTCAGATTAACTATATTAATTTCCCTGTCACATATAAAGTGCACGTGTATCTGACACCAAAAATGGGTATATGTCACCCATCGAACTAACAGACGGATTAACTATTATATTTCAGGGGTCAGGGGTACATCACAAATCACTAAAAAATAAAATAAAAAACTGAAAAATTGGGCGTGCAAAATTATTCAGCGCAGCAAACTCCCTCCAGAAGTTCAGTGAGGATCTCTGAATGATCCAATGTTGACCTAAATGACTAATGATGATAAATATATTCCGCCTGTGTGTAATCAAGTCTCCGTATAAATGCACCTGCACTGTGATAGTCTCAGAGGTCAGTTTAAAGCGCAGAGAGCATCATGAAGACCAAGGAACACACCAGGCAGGTCCGAGATACTGTTGTGGAGAAGTTTAAAGCCGGATTTAGATACAAAAAGATTTCCCAAGCTTTAAACATCCCAAGGAGCACTGTGCAAGCGATAATATTGAAACGGAAGGAGTATCAGACCACTGCAAATCTACCAGGACCTGGCTGTCCCTCTAAACTTTCAGCTCATACAAGGAGAAGACTGATCAGAGTTGCAGCCAAGAGGCCCATGATCACTCTGGATGAACTGCAGAGATCTACAGCTGAGGTGGGACACTCTGTCCATAGGACAACAATCAGTCGTATACTGCACAAATCTGGCCTTTATGGAAGAGTGGCAAGAAGAAAGCCATTTCTTAAAGATATCCATAAAAAGTGTCGTTTAAAGTTTGCCACAAGCCACCTGGGAGACACACCAAACATGTGGAAGAAGGTGCTCTGGTCAGATGAAACCAAAATTGAACTTTTTGGCAACAATGCAAAACGTTATGTTTGGCGTAAAAGCAACAAAGCTCATCACCCTGAACACACCAGCCCCACTGTCAAACACGGTGGTGGCAGCATCATGGTTTGGGCCTGCTTTTCTTCAGCAGGGACGGGGAAGATGGTTAAAATTGATGGGAAGATGAATGGAGCCAAATACAGGACCATTCTGGAAGAAAACCTGATGGAGTCTGCAAAAGACCTGAGACTGGGACGGAGATTTGTCTTCCAACAAGACAATGATCCAAAACATAAAGCAAAATCTAAAATGGAATGGTTCACAAATAAACATATCCAGGTGTTAGAATGGCCAAGTCAAAGTCCAGACCTGAATCCTATCGAGAATCTGTGGAAAGAACTGAAAACTGCTGTTCACAAACGCTCTCCATCCAACCTCACTGAGCTCGAGCTGTTTTGCAAGGAGGAATGGGCAAAAATTTCAGTCTCTCGATGTGCAAAACTGATAGAGACATACCCCAAGCGACTTACAGCTGTAATCGCAGCAAAAAGGTGGCGCTACAAAGTATTAACTTAAGGGGGTTGAATAATTTTGCACACCCAATTTTTCAGTTTTTTATTTGTTTGAAATGTCCAATAAATTTCGTTCAACTTCATAATTGTGTCCCACTTGTTGATTCTTCACAAAAAATTACAGTTTTATATCTTTATGTTTGAAGCCTGAAATGTGGCAAAAGGTCAAAAAGTTCAAGGGGGGCCAAATACTTTCACAAGGCACTGTATAAACAGAACCTGTTATATTAAACGCTTATACAAGTAGAGCCCCCCGACAGAGCGGAGAGGGTGTCAGCAGTAAGTTTGTGTTGATGTCACTGATTATTTTGACCTTCCTCTGATTCGTCAGAGCAATAACCGGATGAACCGAATTCCATTATCCTTTCATTGTTGAAATTTTTTATGTGAAATGGGCTTTTTCTCTGGAAAATTGATGTGTGATTATAGACCTCCTTTTGCTGTATGGACCGAATTATGTCTTCGTGGGTCCGCAAGTAGAGTTGAGTGAACACCTGGAAGTTCGGGTTTTCCGGGTTCGGCCAAACTTCACCGCAAAGTTCGGGACCCGAACTTGACACGAACTTGACCCCGAACCCCATTGAAGTCAATGGGGACCCGACCTTTGGGGCACTAAAATGGCTCTAAAAATGTCCTGGAAAGGGCTAGAGGGCTGGAAATTGAAGCAAAATGGAGTAGGACAAGTGCCCTGCAAACAAATTTAGATAGGGAAATAACTTAAAATAACATTAAATACATAAAATTTAAAAGTAAACGTTCTAAACCTGAGCACAAGTGAGTGACAGTGGCAACTGCCACCCCGTAAACAAAGGATGTGGCAGCAACGCCGCCACATCTTTCACAGTCACCAAGCATCTCCACACTATCCCATGGAAGCATTCAGCTGTCCATCTCCCAATTAGAAAAAGAAATTGACAGAGGAAGTCCCCCCCCTTACCCACCCGTTATCCCTGGCCCTGAATGCTAGGATTTCAAAATTCGTGGGTCTTTGAAATGCTGTCATTCTGTCTGGTGGAGAGGGATGGAGACATTTAAAAAACTTATGGCAGTGGCTGTCCCACAGTACGTGGTTCCCAGCCGCCACTATTTTTCCAGGCGAGCCATTCCTTCCTTACACATCCAAGTGGCGGACAAAATCAGGTGTGCACTGCGCAATGCCATATGTGGCAAGGTCCACATAACCACCAATATGTGGACCGGTAAGCACAGGCAGGGAAGTTATATCTCCCTAACAGCACACTAGGTAAATGTAGTGGCGGCTGGGCCTGAGGCAGATAGAAGTCCTTCCGCCCCCAAGGATTGCAGGGCATTTCTATTTGCCTCCAGTTGCCTCCGCTTCCTTCTTCACTTCCTCCTCCTCTACCACCTCCCCATCCTTTCAGCGTAAAACCTTCACCACCAACATCAGCACAGCCAGGAGAAAACGACAGCAGGCTTTGTCAGGGCCCCCTCAACAGTATTATACAATTAATTTATAGATAGTGGCAGTATAAACAGTGTTGAAAACGGATGGAATAGCTTGCTGGTCTGGGAGAGCAATTTTTAGTAGCCACAGCAATGGGGGCAGCATGAAAGGAAGGGGTTGCGAAAAAATTACTGGGGGAGGGGGGCCCAATTCAAAAATTTGCTGTTCGGCCAAGTCATTTCTAGCTACGCCACTGGGTCTGCCGCATTCAACTTCTGGGTCTCCAAATTGGGAACATGGCTTCACCTTTACGCCTTGGAGGTCCTGGCCTGCCCTGCAGCCAGTGTATTGTCTGAACGTGTGTTTAGCATGGTTGGGGGCGTTATCACAGACAAGCGCAGCTGCCTGTCCACAGCCAACTTGGACAATCTCACGTTCAGTAAAAAAGACAGGCATGGATCCCACAGGTTCATACCTTATGCAGAATAGACATGTATACTGGCCTCAGCCAACCATTGTTATACTACAGCTCACTTACTCTTTGTTTTCTTTTTTATATTTTCCAATGTTTTGAGGTCTACCCCAATTTATAAAAAAAAAAGTAAACAAAACACATTGTTGTTGGCGACTACCTTTGGCTTCACAGCCAAAAATGGCTTTATGTCAGGCAACAATGTAACCGTTAATTGTAATGAACTAAGTTCCCTGTCTGTTATGCAGTGCAGGGGAACTTTGAAAGAAAGAAGGGGTACGGATAATCCAACAATCTTAAGGCCACCTAAATTATAGCATATATTTCCCAGTCAGGTATGCAGGGCAGGGGTAGTTTGAAAGAATGAGGGTTCATGGAGCGTCCCAGTTATCAGGCATCTATTTGCCATGCTAAAGGATTATTTTAAAGGTGTATAGAAGCCACAAGTGGCCCCTACGCTGCAGACTTATCATGGAGACATCATGGAGATTTTACAGCATATAACTACAGCGCCCAACAATGTAAACGCCGCCGAATTTACAGAATATAATTCCCATTCAGGTATGCAGTGCAGGGGTACTTTGAAAGAAAGAAGGGGTACAGATCACCTAACAATCTGAAGGCTACTTAATTTACTGAACATATTTCCAAGTCAGGTATGCAGTGCAGGGGTACTTTATGGCCCAAGAATGTAACATACGATTTTTAGAAAATTACCTCCCTGTCACTTATGCAGAGCAGGGGTTTGTATACAGCAAAACTTGCAAAATGTCACCCACCAATGTAACAGATGATTTTTAGAAATTTACCGGCCTGTTACTAAGGCCTCATGCACATGACCGTAGTTTGATTCCGTGTCCGGAATTATCATGCTTTATATTTATGTGTTCATACACATTGCCGATATGCTGTCTGAAAAAGATCCAAACCTTGTAGTGTGTGTTTTTTTTTATTTTTTTTTACCAGTGTGGGCCTTTTTATGTCACAAATTTCCCTCTTTAAATTTAGAAGACTCATAAATATAGTGACAAGGGAAGATCATATTTACATGCATCCTGCAGGTCTTTTGTCCTCATACAGCAGACCGTCTGTTTTGACAAAGTGTTGGTCAATAGTGATTTAGCTATGTTATTTACCTATTTTAGTTGCAATAACAGTTTATTTTGGCCTAAGGACAGGATGGCCGAAATAGGTGTTGAGCATAGAAGGCTTTGCTGTCTGTGGAAACACGCATCACACAAATATATGTGAGCTAAATTCGCATTAGCTTAGCTTCTTTCTAGTTGTGATCTTCCTGATTTGTGGACAGCTCCCAAAAATCCGCTTGTAGCTTAGTGCAATGCCATTTAACGTTTTGCCGAATCTCGGATTCCTTCATTTTTCAAAATAGCTTTTGGAAGTCCTTTGCACTTTTTGCAGGAGAGTCTTACATAACGGAAATCTGTGCTGTTTTTTTGTCACATAGTCCAAACACACCTTTTGTTTAAGAATTGTAACCAAATTTTGAATCAAGTAGGCAGACTAATTTTTAGTAAACAACATTTTATTTTTATAATTTTATGCTCCATAGAACAGTGGACAGTCTGGATGAACCAGAGGAGGAGTCGGACGAAGAAGGTGGAAGTGGCACTCCAGCACCATTTTCGCCCCATCCAGCCCAGGCCCCATACCGCCTGAGGACCCACCACAACCCCAACAAGAACCTGCACCAACTTGTTGGCCAAGTCCGAAAATCTTGGCTCCGGCCCAGGCCAGACGGCGCCGCAATGTCCCTGACCCCTCCTCTGTGCATCAGACTCGCGAAATGATTGATTCCCGAGTAATCGAGTTTCTTGCACAGAGGAGGAGTGAGGGGCAAGAAGAGGGCGTATTATGTGGCTTGGCCCCATTTTTGCGCGAGGTGCCCACACAACGCCAAAACCCTTGTATAGCGGCAGTCATGATGGTGATGGAGATGTTCTCATCCCCATATCAAGGGGACATCTTATCCCGCGTTCACCAACTAAGGTGTGAAATTGTATTGCCACCACCCCAGCAGATGCCTAGATTCCAACCCCCATCATCACAGGAGCCTGCTTGCCCCATGCCAGCCTTCAATGTGGGCCAGCACACTCGGCCACCCCCAGCACAATCTCATCATGTGCCAAATGTGCCTCCGATCCAACCTCAAGTTGCCCAAGTGAGTCATCCGACAACATTTACCCCTGGTCCCTATAGCAGGGAATTATTTGACCTTTAACATTTTTGGGAAGAAATGTTTGATCCTTTGCCGGTATATAGTGAGCATTTTTTAATTTTGGTGTACATACTTATTTGCACTATTGTGTGCCTGTTTCATGTTTTGTTGGGGCAGGGCCTTTATTAAATATTTTGGGTTTAAACCAAACGAAATTTGTCATAAATTCAGGAACATGATATTGTTTTATTGCAAATTACCAAATAACTTTGGAAAACAGATCTACAGTAGAATGAGTAATTGGTTAACAACCATATACATTTAAAGCATACGTACTTTAGGACAAGTCCCACACATTGTGCACATTACACATAAGTGACACATACTTTAACAAACCCTTTTTTAATTGTTTGAACATTTTACACAATGAGACATGTGTGAAAAAAAGAACGCAAAAGAGGTATTAGAAGGTTTTTGGGAACACATAGCATATTGACATTGATTTGAGTCCAAACAATTACTTCCCAAAAAAACGTTGAGAAGGAATTTTGGGATGTAGAAGTTTGAAAAGTTCCAAAAACCTCAGCCCACAAGCCCACGTCAAGGGTCCTCTTTATCTTGCGAGTCCCTACACTCAACTATGGCAATAATAAATTGATTAAGCTATCTTTAAAATAAAAAAAAACAATAAGTACAGAAGATATTAAAAGCTGCCACGAATAGCGTCCCTCTGCCAAGGCAAGGACCCCTCTGGGCTAAAAAAGTAGTCTGCATAGAGCTCTCGAACCGCAATTCCTGCAGTTCCAGGGCGTCTCTGCTGGCTCCTATCCAAACCTAAAGCTGCTGACAATGGAAAATCATCCATGTCAACAGCAGAGGAAGCCTCGTGTATCCTGATGTAATTGTGTAGAACAACACAAGCTTGAATCACCGGGGTAGCATCCTCCGGATCCATCTGTATGGATGACATAAACACCCTCCACTTGCTAGAGAGTATTTCGAAGGCACACTCAACATACCGACGGGCACGTGTCAACCGGTAGTTGAAAATACGCCTCCTGACATCCAAACCCCGCTTTGGAAAGGGACGCATAACATGGTAAGTCAATGCAAACCCTTGATCTGCCATGAAGACAAATGGAGCCGGTGGACCTGCATATCCGGGCAGTCTTCTGGACTCAGGTAGGGAAAGCTGGTTGGCAAGAAGCCGGTCACCCATTCTAGAAGCACTAAAGATGCGAGCATCCGCAGTCCTTCCATAGGCCCCAATATCAACCATTATAAACCTGTAGTTACTGTCAGCAACAGCCATAAGCACTACAGAAAAATATTGTTTATAATTGAAGAATCGGGTCCTTGAGTGAGGAGGCTTCTTCACACGAATGTGCTTGCCATCCAGCGCTCCCAGGCAGTTGGGAAACTGCGCTGAAACATCGAAGCCCTCAGCAATCTGAAGCCAATCGTCCGCCTTGGGCTGTGGCATCACCGTCTCTCGGAGTCTCGACCAGATGACATGACAAGTGTGACGCACTATCCGAGAAATAGTTGAGGTCCCCAAAAGAAACTCGAAATGCAGCGAGGCAAATTAGTTCCCAGTAGCAAGGAATCTGTGTATCAAAAAAGGAAAAAATAAAAGAATGGAGTCAGAATGTACGTTAGCACACGAGTAACCACAAAACTTAAAAAAAGGAGATTTGACAAAGCTTACAAACATAGATAGAAGGGTTTAAACACTTGCAGCTAATGATTTTGGCCATTTAAATTTAAAAACACAAACACTCAGCATGATGAGGCAGTGGGATAACACGCATTTAACAACCACTTACAGCCAAAAATATACCAAACATATAACCTTGTTATGTTGCCAGTGTTTCAAATTATACACAAATGAACTTTGCCCCAAAACTTTGGTGAATAAAAGCATACACCGGAATTGGCATCAAAAAGCGAACATGTCAAATAACAGCCACATCCAAACAAAGAATGGCAGAATCGGACAACATTACTTTCCCATGTCAAATTACAATATTGCTTTACCTCAACGTGACGATGAGCCGTTCCTCAGGAGATATGCAGCGCCTCATATTGGTGTCCATAAAGGTAAGGACAGTACGTAGAGACGCAAGCAAACAATCAAATGTGGAGACTGACATCCGACAAAAAGCAACAAACTTCTCAGGATGCAGACGAAGGTTTTTGTACAAGGTATGAAAGTGTCCTTTCCGGTAGCGTTGGGAAACAATGGGATGGACCCAAAATCTCCTCCTTCTACTCGGTTTCTCGTCCAGAAACATGGTACGCAGTCCTCATCGTCTAGAAACCAGCCAGGCAAGAACAACTTCTTCCTCAGAGTCATCCGCCATGTTAAAAGCAAGATGCCACAAGGGAGAAGCCACAAAAAGACAAAGCCAGCAAAGCAAACACCTCTGTACCCTGTAAAGAGTCCAGAAAATGGCCACCAAACAAAGTCACAGGTGCCCATTATATATACCTGTATGCTGGTGGGAGTGGGTATTTAAATTTATCCCACCTTTTCTCTTTTTTTTGCGTCCGCAAAAAAAAAAACGGAAGACACACGGAAACACAACGGAAGCAAAAACGGACACGGATCATGGAACAACGGAACCCCGTTTTGCGGACCGCAAAAAAATACTGTCGTGT
Organism: Bufotes viridis; assembly: GCA_033119425.1. Classification (NCBI taxonomy): domain Eukaryota; kingdom Metazoa; phylum Chordata; class Amphibia; order Anura; family Bufonidae; genus Bufotes; species Bufotes viridis. Next base: position 248,773,422 of record CM065590.1, read on the forward strand.
GCATGAGGCCTTATGCATAGCAGGGGTTTGTATACGGCAAAACTTGCAAAATGGCACCCACCAATGTAACAGATGATTTTTTTATATTTACCGCCCTGTCACTTATGCAGAGCAGGGGTTTTTATATGGCAAAACTGCAAAATGTCACCCACCAATGTAACAGATGATTTTTAGAGATTTACTTCCCTGTCACTTATGTAGAGCAGGAGTTTGTATACGGCAAAACTGGCAAAATGTCACCCACCAATGTAACAGAGGATTTTTTGAGATTTACTTCCCTGTCACTTATGCAGAGCAGGGGTTTGTATACGGCAAAACTGGCAAAAAAAAGTTTTTTCAGCATTGTATGCTAACGTGCTCTGTGGTACAACAGTACGGGTTTATTCCAAATGCACTATGTCACTGCAAAATTTTAAAATAGGTTTTTCAGCAGTGTATGCAAATGTGATCTTTGGTAAGACAGTACGGGTTTATTCCAGCAACTACAGAAATGCACTACGTCACCCCAAAATTACAAAATAGGTAATGTAGGGGGACTTGACCTGCCAGAAAAAGGGAATTTTTTTTCCACTGAGCTACCAAAAAATAATTAGACTGATGTACCTGGCAGGCTTGCACACATGCAGGTAACATGCAGTTCCAAGGACACTGCAGTTGCTAAAATGGCCGTCGACCCCCACCTCAGTAACAGATGGATTAAAAATTATTTTGCAGTATTCCTGGGCTTAGGGCTGGGTACAAATATGTAGCATAGCACCCTCAATAATTGCTGTAGTTTGAAGAGTTAACACCACCAAGTTCAACAGATTTCTTCTCTAATCTGCCCCTCACAGAAGTGGCAGCATCCTATCCCTAAACTGAGAAGAGTGATTTGCGGCGCTACGTGACTCCAGCTTAAATATAGGCTGGGTCACATGCTGCACTAAGCCAATCACAGCCATGCTAATAGTAGGCATGCCTCTAATGGCTTCTTAGGGCAAAGTAGTGAAACGCTTGTTGATTGGCTGCCCTGCAGCCTTTCGAAAGGCAGGAGGAAATCGCCGAACAACGAACCCGAACTGTTATGGAAATGTTCGGGTTCGGGTCCAGGTGGGAAAAACCGTAATGTTTGGTACGAGCCCTAACTTTACAGTTCAGGTTCGCTTAACCCTATCCAGCAGAAAACATAATGAATACCCTGATGACAACACACCAAAATACTTTGCCTTTACCATCTATTCACAAATAAATCAAGCAGCTTCAGTAAATTGAAAATATTCATGTTATCAGTGACTACTGGACCCCTGCGCTGATTGGGTTTCAGTAAGTTGAAAAAATTCATGTATTTTTATCTGCTCCGTCTACATTCAATCTCCACAGCACGAAAGACATAACAGGACAGCCTCTGCTTTGGAGTCCAGTTTCTTAAGATCAGTATTTCCATCAGAATTGTGCGTATCATTCTTGCTCCCTGTGCAAAGCCATAACAAAAGGACTCCGTAGGCATACACATCAGAGGAAGCTGAAGCTGGTTGCCCCAATTTTAATTCAGGAGCAGTACTGTAAACAGTGAGAAGCAAATAGAGGTGGCTGAACTCCGCTGCTCTGTATCTCTTGTGAAGTCAATGTTTTCAACTATGCCTCTCTCGCGATTTACAGCAAAAACATTATTTTCATGTAGAGATCCAAAAATTATGTTGCAGGCATGTAGTGTATGCAAGCCATGTGTGACCCCTCTAATCACTCTCACACTGTTCTGCACCTGTTTTGCCTGGGTGAACGGAGTCACAATAAAGGCTACACTACACTAATGGCTTTTCAACATATAACATCTGTACAAACAGAATAAAGTCTACAATAACCCATCAATTTTCCCCAAAAACGCCTGTTTCACATAAAAATTTCACCACTACATAATTCGGTCCATACTGCAAGAAGGGCTTTAGAATACATAACTGCACCGCTGAACGGCAGTTAGGCCCTAATTATTTTCTACTTTTACACAACACAAAAGGCTTTCCAACAGATAAGTGTAACGCTGAACGGCAAATATATTTTAATTTCGCCAGTAATACATGGCAAACTGAGCTTTAGTATATTTCACTGCACCGCAGAACGGTGATTAAGCCCTCATTTTTTTCTACTTTTACACACAAGGCTTTTCAACAGATAAGTGCAACGCTGAATGGCGAATATATTTTTATTTTACCAGTAATACATGGCAAACTGGGCTTCAGAATATATCACTGTACCGCAGAATGTCAATTAGGCCCAACAATTTTTCTACTTTTACACAAATGATTTTCAACTGATATATGCAAAGCTGGACGTCAAATATATTTTTATTTCGCCACTAATACACTGCAAACGGGGATTCAAAATTTATCACTGCACCGCATAACTTCAATTAGGCCAAAAGAAAATCTACTTTTACACAACAGGCTTTTCAACAGATATATGCAACGCTGGACGGCGAATATATTTTTATTTTGCCACTAATACACGGCAAATAGGGCTTCAGAATAAATCACTGCACCGCAGAACATCAATTAGGCCCACATTTTTTTCTACTTTTACACAACATGCTTTTCAACAGATACTGTATTTTTCGCCCTATAAGATGCACCGGCCCATGCACCTAGGTTTTTGGGGAGAAAAATAAGAAAAAAATATTTTTAACCAAAAGGTTTGTTTTTGGTGGGTTTGGAACTAATGGTGGTCTGTGCATGACACTATTACTGGGGATCTATGGATGGCACTGTTATGGGCGATCTGGGCATGGCACTGTTATGGGGGATCTGTGATGGACACTGTTATGAGGGATCTGGGGATGGCACTGTTATGGGGGGGGGATCTGTGACATACACTTTTATGGGGTGATCTGGGGATGGCACTGTTACTGGGTGGATCTGTGATGGACACTGTTATGGGGGATCTAGGGATGGCACTGTTATGGGGTGGGATCTGTGAAGGAAACTGTTACAGGGTGGGATCTGTGGATAGCACTGTTATGGGGGATCTGTGCATGGCACTGTTATGGGGGATCTGTGGATGGCACTGTTATGGGGGATCTGTGGATGGCACTATATATAATTTATATAATGTCCCCTCATTCAATTAAACATGATTACGGTACCTTACATCCTAACGGCTTATGAATAAGATATTTTTCCTTTTTCAACTAATACACAACAATGGGTTGTAATTTTCGCCCTTTACCACACAACGGCTAATAAGACCTTTTTTTCCACTAATACAAGCCAAAAAATGCTTTAGAACAGGCATGCTCCACCTGCGGCCCTCCAACTGTTTTAAAACTACAACTTCCACAATGCCCTGCTTTACGCTGATAGCTGTAGGCTGTTCAGGCTCGCTGGGAGTTGTAGTTTTTCAACAGCTTGAGGGCCGCAGGTTGAGCATGCCTGCTTTAGAACATATAACTGCACCGCACAAGGGCAAATAAAATGTAGAAATATTTCCTTGTAATAAACCCTGTTAATGCCTGTATTAAACAGCTCTTGCACCCTAATAAGACAGGTTTGCTGGAATTACAGAGCTGTATAATGCCAATTTGGATCACCAGTCAGTGTAGCAAGGTGTAATCGGATTGTTCCTATTACCCAGGCTGTCACCTCCCTGACTGAACCTTGTTCAACACAAATGCTGGTGCAATGATTTCTCCCTATCCTTTCACTTCACCTTGAGTAATCTTTCCCTGCACCTGTAAATCGTTTTTTTTTTCATCACAATCAAGTCTTTCCTATCACCGTCCCTAAAGCCTGCAGACATGTCTCTCCCTGCACTAAGCACGCTGGTAAATGTCAGAATCTAAGATGGCCACCGTATTTATAAGGCTGTGACATCACAGCGCTGGCTGTTGATTGGCTGCATGCATGTCAGTATGGGTGATCCCGCCTTCCCAGAGTTTCTTGCCCCATGTCCTCACACGTGTGGCAGCCATTTTAGGAAAAAATGCGATTCGTTACCACGAATCGTAAGGTAATTCGGATACGGTGGGAATCAATTTTTTTCTGAAATTCGGATCGAATTCCACTTTGTCAACTTCAATTCGTTCATCTCTTCTGATGGGTGGTGCTACACGTGATCCAGCTTGTATAGAGGATGGGTCACATGATGCACCGGCCAATCACAGCCATGCCATTACTAGGCATGGCTGTGATGGCTTCTAAGTGCCCACAGCTTAAAAGCTTGTTGATTGACTGCCATGCAGCCTTTCAAAAGCTTTATTAAATGCCTGAATACCAAACTCGAACCCTACCTTTTCCAGCAAAGTTCGGGTTCGGGCCCGGGTACCCGAACTCGTAATGTTCGGTGCGGACCAGAACTTTACACTAGTATTTACAATATTGGACAGATTGGATAGCTAAGCAGTTTGAAGGAGACCAGTTTGTAGATTTTGTACTCGACCAGACAAGACATGTGTTGATACAACCAATAAGAGTGGATCTGCTAAGGGCAACACATTAAAAGGCATGGATACTGTATGTAAGGGGTTAAAAGCACCCATCCTACCAAAAACTGATAATGTGGACATATTGCTCATATAGTTGTGTTTAGAGCATGGTTGGTATATGATTTTCTTTAATAACAGAAAAAAATTTGATTTGCTTACCACTGTTGTCATTAACTTGTAGCATCTAGACCTGGGTACACGGAGCATTCTTGAACCGGAGACAGGCATTGACATGGAATTCCAATGTAGAAAAAAACAATCTAGAGCACTCCTTGAAAAATCAATCCATTATTGTAAATCCATTAAAAAAATCTTGTTTTTAATGCATTTACAATAAAGGATAGATTTTTTAAGGAGTGATGGAAAAATCACTTTTTTCTACATGTGTTTTTCTTAGCAGGATATGGACATTTACTCAATTTTCATTGCAAACATTGATTGTTGTATGTTTGATTGCAATTTAATTCCCTTCAGGGAGTACTTCTGGGGGGAAAGGGGTTAATAAAAGGAGCTTGTGTCTTTAACATATAATAGTATTGCCAATGCAGGTTGGACTGTTGAAGTTATTGACACTAATTCTTATTAGCAAAAGTTTAGTCTTGTAAAATCTGTATCATTTCCACATATTATTATGATATTGGGGGAAATTTTAGGAAACTTCATAAAAGAAAATCTGTCTTTGCAACATCAACCAGTCACAGCAAAGCTTCCTTACAGTGTTTTAAAAAAAAGAAGGCTGTGCTGTAACTAGCTGCTATGAGCAACCAAGACACTTTCTTTTCTTTTTTTGGGGGGGAAATCTGCCTCATTGTGTTTGTGACTTTAAGAAAAATTTGACATCATGATTAGTGTTGAGCGAACAGTTCGAGCATAGTTCGGACATTTTCAAAAAAGTTCGGGTTCGTTGTTCAGCGATTACTTCCCGCTTTCTGAAGGGCTGCACAGCAGCCAATCAGCTAGCGTTTTACTTCATGCCCTAAGAGCCCATCACAGCCATGCCTACTAATGGCATGGCTGTAATTGGCCAAGTGCAGCATGTGACCCAGCCTCTATTTAAGCTGGAGTCACGTTGCGCCGCTCGTCACACTGCTCTGATTAGTGTAGGGAGAGGCAGCTTCTGTGAGGGCGAGATTAGGCAATACCCTGAATCTGGTGTCCCAGCTGTTGCAGGCCAAGATTCACAGTGTCCGCCAAAACATATATTTTGTTCTGGGGTGAAATTCAATTGCCAAAATAGCAATACCATAAATCAGTGGTTTCAGCTGTGGCTGGCAAAATATAATAGTGTCCGCCAAAACATATATTTTGTTCTGGGGTGAAATTCAATTGCCAAAATAGCAATACCCTGAATCTGGTGTCCCAGCTGTTGCAGGCCAAGATTCATAGTGTCCGCCAAAACATATATTTTGTTCTGGGGTGAAATTCAATTGCCAAAATAGCAATACCATAAATCAGTGGTTTCAGCTGTGGCTGGCAAAGTATAATAGTGTCCGCCAAAACAAATATTTTGTTCTGGGGTTAAATTCAATTGCCAAAATAGCAATACCCTGAATCTGGTGTTCGAGCTGTTGCAGGCCAATTGTAAATCTGTCCATAAAAGGATACCTTTCATCCAGGGCCTAAATACTAGCCCTAAAAGAGATATTCCCCTAAATCAGTGGTTACTGCTGTGCCTGGATTAGTGTAATACACTACATAAATAAATAGACAGATAGTGTTAGGTGCCTGTAAAAAAAGGCCTGAATTTGAAATCAATACATTGGGCCAAATATTTTTTCTCTTATTGTGGTGCTTGGTGAACGGTAACAATGAGGAAAACATCTAGTAAGGGACGCGGACGCGGTCGTAGTGGTGTTAGTGTACCCTCTTGTGCTGGGAGAGGACGTGGCCATTCTGTCACAGCCACACGTCCTAGTGAACCAACTACCTCAGGTTCCAGTACCCGCCAGAATTTACAGCGATATTTGGTGGGGCCCAATGCCGTTCTAAGGATGGTAAGGCCTGAGCAGGTACAGGCGCTAGTCAATTGGGTGGCCGGCAGTGGATCCAGCATGTTCACAACATTATCTCCCACCCAGTCTTCTGCAGAAAGCGCACAGGTGGCACCTGAAAACCAAGCCCATCAGTCTGTCACATCACCCCCATGCATATCAGGGAAACTGTCTGAGCCTCAAGTTATGCAGCAGTCTCTTATGCTGTTTGAAGACTCTGCTGGCAGGGTTTCCCAAGGGCATCCACCTAGCCCTTCCCCAGTGGTGGAAGACATAGAATGCACTGATGCACAACCATTGATGTTTCCTGATGATGAGGACATGGGAATACCACCTCATCGGAGTCCGCACGTCTCTGATGATGACGAAACACAGGTGCCAACTGCTGCGTCTTTCTGCAGTGTGCAGACCGAACAGGAGGTCAGGGAGGAAGATTGTGTGGAAGACGATGCAGGGGACGATGAGGTCCTAGACCCCACATGGAATGAAGTTCGTGCCACTGACTTTCATAGTTCAGAGGAAGAGGCAGTGGTGAGACCGAGCCAACAGCGTAGCAAAAGAGAGAGCAGGGGGCAAAAGCAGAACAGCCGCCTCCAAGAGAGTTCGCCTGCTACTGGCCACCGCCACCAGGGACCGAGCACCCCCAAAGGAAGCTTCAAGGAGTTCCCTGGCATGGCACTTCTTTAAACAATGTGCTGACAACAAGACCCGAGTGGTTTGCACGCTGTGCCATCAGAGCCTGAAGCGAGGCATTAACGTTCTAAACCTTAGCACAACCTGCATGACCAGGCATCTACATGCAAAGCATGAACTGCAGTGGAGTAAACACCTTAAAAGCAAGGAACTCACTCTGGCTCCCCCTGCTCCCTCTTCTGCTGCTGTCTCGGCCTCTTCCTCCACCTCGGGAGGAATGTTGGCACCTGCCGCCCACCAAACAGAGGATTTGCCACCAACAACACCACCTGCGTCACCAAGCATCTCCACCATGTCACACGGCAGCGTTCAGCTCTCCATCTCACAAACCTTGGAGAGAAAGCGTAAATTCCCACCTAGCCACCCTCGAGCCCTGGGCCTGAATGCCAGCATTTCTAAACTACTGGCCTTTGAAATGCTGTCATTCAGGCTGGTGGATACAGACAGCATCAAACAGCTGATGTCCATCGCTGTCCCACAGTATGTTGTTCCCAGCCGCCAATACTTCTCCAAGACAGTCGTGCATTCCCTGCACAACCAAGTATCCGATAAAATCAAGTGTGCACTGCGCAACGCCATCTGTGGCAAGGTCCACCTAACCACAGATACGTGGACCAGTAAGCACGGCCAGGGACGCTATATCTCCCTAACTGCACACTGGGTAAATGTAGTGGCGGCTGGGCCCCAGGCGGAGAGTTCCTTGGCGCACGTCCTTCCGCCGCCAAGGATCGCAGGGCATCATTCTTTGCCTCCTGTGGCCTCCTCCTCCTACTCAGCTTCCTCCTCCTCTGCTTCCACTAGCTCATCCAGTCAGCCACACACCTTCACCACCAACTTCAGCACAGCCCGGGGTAAACGTCAGCAGGCCATTCTGAAACTCATATGTTTGGGGGACAGGCCCCACACCGCGCAGGAGTTGTGGCGGGGTATTGAACAACAGACCGACGAGTGGTTTCTGCCGGTGGGCCTCAAGCCCGGCCTGGTGGTGTGCGATAATAGGCAAAATCGCACATCCCTTGCCTGGCGCATGTGCTGAATTTGGTGGTGCAGAAGTTCATTCACAACTACCCCGACATGTCAGAGCTGCTGCATAAAGTGAGGGCCGTCTGTGCGCGCTTCCGGCGTTCACATCCTGCCGCTGCTCGCCTGTCTGCGCTACAGCGGAACTTCGGCCTTCCCGCTCACCGCCTCATATGCGACATGCCCACCAGGTGGAACTCCACCTTGCACATGCTGGAGAGACTGTGCGAGCAGCAGCAGGCCATAGTGGAGTTTCAGCTGCAGCATGCATGCGTCAGTCGCACTGCGGAACAGCACCACTTCACCACCAATGATTGGGCCTCCATGCGAGATCTGTGTGCCCTGTTGCGCTGTTTCGAGTACTCCACCAACATGGCCAGTGGCGATGACACCGTTATCAGCGTTACAATACCACTTCTATGTCTCCTTGAGAAAATGCTTAGGGCGATGATGGAAGAGGAGGTGGCCCAGGAGGAGGAGGAGGAGGAGGATGAGGGGTCATTTTTAGCAATTTCAGGCTAGTCTGTTAGAAGTGGCTCAGAGGGAGGTTTTTTGCAACAGCAGAGGCCAGGTACAAATGTGGCCAGCCAGGGCCCACTACTGGAGGACGAGGAGGATGAGGAGGAGGTGGAGGAGGATGAAGCAGGTTCACAGCGGGGTGGCACCCGACACAGCTCAGGCCCATCACTGGTGCGTGGCTGTGGGGATACGGAGGACGATGACGATACGCCTCCCACAGAGGACAGCTTGTCCTTACATCTGGGGAGACTGGCACACATGAGCGACTACATGCTGCAGTGCCTGCGCAACGACAGCAGAGTTGCCCACATTTTAACGTGTGCGGACTACTGGGTTGCCACCCTGCTGGATCCCCGGTACAAAGACAATGTGCCAACCTTACTTCCTGCACTGGAGCGTGATAGAAAGATGCGCGAGTACAAGTGCACGCTGGCAGACGCGCTCCTGAGAGTATTCCCAAATGTCACAGGGGAACAGGTAGAAGCCCAAGGCGAAGCAGAGGAGGAGCAAGGGGTCGCCAATGCAGCTGTGTCACGGCCAGATCCTCTGAGGGCAGGGTTAGCATGGCAGAAATGTGGAAAAGTTTTGTCTCCACGCCACAGCTAACTGCACCACCACCTGATACGGAATGTGTTAGCAGGAGGCAGCATTTCACTAACATGGTTGAACAGTACGTCTGCACACCCCTCCACGTACTGACTGATGGTTCGGCCCCATTCAACTTCTGGTTCTCCAAATTGTCCACGTGGCCAGAGTTAGCATTTTATGCCTTGGAGGTGCTGGCCTGACCGGCGGCCAGCGTTTTGTCTGAACGTGTATTCAGCACGGCAGGGGGCGTCATTACTGACAAACGCAGCCGCCTGTCCACAGCCAACGTGGATAAGCTGACGTTCATAAAAATGAACCAGGCATGGATCCCACAGGACCTGTGCCTCCCTTGTGCAGAATAGACATTTATAACTGCCTCCCCCTCAACCATGTATTCTTGTACTCCGGGGCACTTCTTTATTGAATCCTCATTTTTTTAACTTTACCATGATCTTGCGGTGCAACCCAAAGTTGAATGAACCTCTCTTCTGTCTAGGTAGTGGGGCCGAAATAACTGAGAGTGGCCTTCTACGGTGGTGGTTGATATGACGCATGATACCTTGCTGTGGGACCTCTCTCCTCTGTCTGGCTGCTGGACCGAAATAACTGAAAGTGGCCTTCTCCGGTGGTGGTTGATATGACGCATGATTCCTTGCTGTGGGATCTCTCTTCCTCTGTCTGGGTGCTGGGCCGAAATAACTGAGAGTGGCCTTCTCCGGTGGTGGTTGATATGACGCATGATTCCTTGCTGTGGGACCTCTCTCCTCTGTCTGGGTGCTGGGCCGAAATAACTGAGTGGCCTTCTCCGGTGGTGGTTGATATGACGCATGATTCCTTGCTGTGGGACCTCTCTCCTCTGTCTTGGTGCTGGGCTGAAATAACTGAGAGTGGTCTTCTCCGGTGGTGGTTGATATGACGCATGATTCCTTGCTGTGGGACCTCTCTCCTCTGTCTAGGTGCTGGGCCGAAATAACTGAGAGTGGCCTTCTCCGGTGGTGGTTGATATGACGCATGATTCCTTGCTGTGGGACCTCTCTCCTCTGTCTGGGTGCTGGGCCGAAATAACTGAGAGTGGCCTTCTCCGGTGGTGGTTGATATGACGCATGATTTCTTGCTGTGGGACCTCTCTCCTCTGTCTGGCTGCTGGACCGAAATAACTGAGAGTGGCCTTCTCCGGTGGTGGTTGATATGACGCATGATTCCTTGCTGTGGGACCTCTCTCCTCTGTCTGTGTGCTGGGCCGAAATAACTGAAAGTGGCCTTCTCCGGTGGTGGTTGATATGACGCATGATTCCTTGCTGTGTGATCTCTCTTCCTCTGTCTGGGTGCTGGGCCGAAATAACTGAGAGTGGCCTTCTCCAGTGGTGGTTGATATGACGCATGATTCCTTGCTGTGGGACCTCTCTCCTCTGTCTGGGTGCTGGGCCGAAATAACTGAGTGGCCTTCTCCGGTGGTGGTTGATATGACGCATGATTCCTTGCTGTGGGACCTCTCTCCTCTGTCTTGGTGCTGGGCTGAAATAACTGAGAGTGGTCTTCTCCGGTGGTGGTTGATATGACGCATGATTCCTTGCTGTAGGACCTCTCTCCTCTGTCTGGGTGCTGGGGCCGAAATAACGTAGTGGCCTTCTCCAGTGGTGGGTGATGTGACGCATGATTCCTTGATGTGGGACCTCTCTCCTCTGTCTGGGTGCTGGGCCGAAATAACTGAGAGTGGCCTTCTCCGGTGGTGGTTGATATGACGCATGATTCCTTGCTGTAGGACCTCTCTCCTCTGTCTGGGTGCTGGGGCCGAAATACCTTAGTGGCCTTCTCCAGTGGTGGGTGATGTGACACATGATTCCTTGATGTGGGACCTCTCTCCTCTGTCTGGGTGCTGGGCCGAAATAACTGAGAGTGGCCTTCTCCGGTGGTGGTTGATATGACGCATGATTCCTTGCTGTGGGACCTCTCTCCTCTGTCTGGGTGCTGGGCCGAAATAACTGAGAGTGGCCTTCTCTGGTGGTGGTTGATATGACGCATGATTCCTTGCTGTGGGACCTCTCTCCTCTGTCTGTGTGCTGGGGCCGAAATAACTGAGTGGCCTTCTCCAGTGGTGGGTGATGTGACGCATGATTCCTTGATGTGGGACCTCTCTCCTTTGTCTGGGCGCTGGGCCGAAATAACTGAGAGTGGCCTTCTCCGGTGGTGGTTGATATGACGCATGATTCCTTGCTGTGGGACCTCTCTCCTCTGTCTGGGTGCTGGGCCGAAATAACTGAGAGTGGCCTTCTCCGGTGGTGGTTGATATGACGCATGATTCCTTGCTGTGGGACCTGTCTCCTCTGTCTGGGTGCTGGGCCGAAATAACTGAAAGTGGCCTTCTCCGGTGGTGGTTGATATGACGCATGATTCCTTGCTGTGGGACCTCTCTCCTCTGTCTGGGTGCTGGGGCCGAAATAACTGAGTGGCCTTCTACAGTGGTGGGTGATATGACGCATGATTCCTTGATGTGGGACCTGTATCCTCGGTCTGGGTGCTGGGCTGAAATAACTGAAAGTGGCTTTCTCCAGTGGTGGGTGATATGACGCATGATTCCTTGATGTGGGACCTGTATCCTCGGTCTGGGTGCTGGGCTGAAATAACTGAAAGTGGCCTTCTCCAGTGGTGGGTGATATGACGCATGATTCATTGCTTTGGGACCCCTCTCCTCTGTCTGGGTGCTGGGGCCGAAATAACTGAAAGTGGCCTTCTCCAGTGGTGGGTGATATGACGCATGATTCCTTCCTGTGGGACATCTCTCCTCTGTCTGGGTGCTGGGCTGAAATAACTGAGAGTGGTCTTCTCCGGTGGTGGTTGATATGACGCATGATTCCTTGCTGTAGGACCTCTCTCCTCTGTCTGGGTGCTGGGGCCGAAATAACTGAGTGGCCTTCTCCAGTGGTGGGTGATGTGACGCATGATTCCTTGCTGTGGGACCTCTCTCCTCTGTCTGGGTGCTGGGGCCAAAATAACTGAAAGTGGCCTTCTCCAGTGTTGGGTGATATGACGCATGATTCCTAGCAGTGGGACCTCTCTTCAATTGATATTGGTTAAATTTTATTTATTTTATTTTATTTTAATTAATTTCCCTATTCACATTTGTTTGCAGGGGATTTACCTACATTTTGCTGACTTTGGCAGCCCTCTAGCACGTTCCTGGACTATTTTACAGCCTTTTTAGTGCCTAAAAGTTCGGGTCCCCAAATGACTTCAATGGGGTTCGGGTTCGGGAAAAAGTTCGGGTCGAGTTCGGATCCCGAACCCGAACATTTTCGGGAAGTTCGGCCGAACTTCCCGAACCCGAACTTCCAGGTGTTCGCTCATCTCTAATCATGATGATACTGGATGGACCTTTCCACATACAGTATGGTTGTGTATAATCAGTGGCTCATGTGATGGATAAAATCTGTAGTGATGATGCTGCTGGAAGGTGGAGCTGTGTCGCAGATACTTGCTAAAAGGGGTTGTTTCCCTCTAAACTGAGTCTTGTTCTTTTATTTTATGTGACCACTGATGGTGTGATAGTGATAATGGTATGTGATTAGAGAAGAACCAAGTTTTCACAAATTCGATTCGGATGCTTCAAATTTTTTTTTTTTTAACTTGTATTGTTCCAAATTAGTTAATCACAAAGCGTGTTAAATCAGCTGTATGCCATCCTGCAGGGAGAGTGTATCTCTGTGAACATCACTGTGCTACAGCAAGATGCATAGCTAGTTCTTTCTGGTGGTAAAGCAGTTACTGTGAAAGGCAAATGGACACCCCAATAACAGTAGAATTATACAGGTTATTCACCCCAATTTGAGAATCAAGTACTAATGGAATTGTTTATCTATTAAACAATGTGGACAACCCACTATCTATAGAAGTAAACAGGTTATTTATTCAAATTTGAGAATCAAGGTATAATAGAATTGCTTATCTAGTAAACAAGGTGGACACCCCAATAAAAATAACATTTAATTATGCACCCCAATTTGAAAATGAAGGTCTAATAGAATTGATTATGTAATAAACAAGGTAGACATACCAATAACAGTAGAACAAGACAGGTTATTCACCCTAACAAGGCATAATAGCATTTTTTATCTATTAAACAAGGTGGACACCCTAATAACAGTAAAATTAGACAGCTAATTAACCCCAATTTGAGAATCAAGGCATAGTAGAGTAGTGATGAGCGTCAGGGACTATATTCGAATTTGCAATATTTGACTAATATTTGGTAGAATATTCGTCATATATTCGTGAATAATTAAAAAAAAAAACAATATATAGCAATATATCGAATATATTGCTATATATTCGTTTTTAGAATATTTGTCATTTTTCATCATCCATCTGAAGTGAACAGTACACATGATTCCTCTATGCTTAGGGTGTCTGGTTCCAAAAAAAAAACTGTTCTTATCTGCCCGGGTTCCCTAGGATTTCAGCCTGCTCCAGTCAGTGTCCGTTGCCGTGCACATGGCGCATTCCCATCACCATGGGAACACCTAGGGGTTAGAATATACCATCGGATCTGAGTCTTCACGATCTCACAACAGCGAATAGTCTTGTAATAAGACTATGCAACCAATAGAGGGCACTGTTCACGGCAACGGGCACTGACTGGAGCGGGCCGAAATCCTAGGGAGCCCGGACAGATAAGAAATGTTATTTTGGGAACCAGACACCCTAAGCAGGGAGGAATCGTGTACTGTTCAGTGTTCAGATGGATGAAAAATCACAAATATTCTATAAACCAAAATATTCTAAATATTCGCGAATTATTGAAGCGGCAATATTCGAAATTAAAATTCGTTATTCGAATATTCGTGCTCAACACTATAATAGAGTTGCTTATCTATTAAAAAAGGAGGACACTGTTTAATTAGATAGCTCTGGGTCCTACACAGGGATTTATACAAACTGTCTCCTATGGATCCCTTAAGCTTCATATCACAGTCCCTGCACTATCCCTACAGTCTCCCTATGATCTCCCTACAGAGTGTTAAATCTCTCCCTATGATCTCCCTACACTTATCTAGCACTGTCCCTGCCCTCTCCCTATCCAATATTCCTCAATTAAAATCTTTTAGCAACATTGTACCTAGCACTTGTTATGTCTTCACCTATGCTCATAGTGAAATGTGGAGATTGCGTGGGATAAGGCTTATAAATGGCTGTGACATCACAAAGGATGGCTAGCTGCTGATTGGCTTTCTGCATTGTATTATGTGTGATCTCACATTCCCAGATTTCTTACTTTCACTTTGTAACATGTGTAGCCTCCATTTTAGAAAAAAGTCATTTGTTACCACAAAGTGCGAGGAAATTCGAATTCGTTGCAAATCAAATTTTCAGATCAAACTTCAGATCAAATTCCACTTTGGATGCTTAAATTTGCTCAACACTAGTTGTGATAGATATTATAGACATCAGGCTGATCTGTGATGTGCGGGTTGCAGTCTACCTTCATGGAAGGAAGAGCTACAGTCTTGAGGAGATTCAGCTGAGAGACTGACAGACAGGCCCAGTAGGGGAGTGAGTCTAACTGTCTGTACAAGACAGTAAAAAACTAAACAAAAAAACTTTATTGGGAAACAAAATATTAAAGAACCAAATATATTTCTGTTCACCCTTGTGGCTTGACAATTACAGGCTATATAGCATACAGGCCACTGGGAGTATCAGTAATGGCATCCAAGCCCCTGTGTGTAACGAGGTACAGTGACCCGATAATGGGGGTATGCACTATGGATGTATGTGTAATACTCTAGAATCTGACCAAGATATAATAGTGGTCTGTGTCGGGTAAACCAAAACCCCAAAAAAGTAGAGAGTTGGAATATCCAGCACTTTTTACAGAAGCATAGAGGATTAGCTTTTTGTTCTCAGAGTAAAATATCTCCGCAAACAAATACCAAACTGAACTCATAAGCAACTGTGAATGGAATAATGTAACAACGATCCGTTGTGAGCCCTTAACAAAGGTATTCTGTGAAGCAGACACATACTAAAGGTCTCTCTCCCCGCCGCAACACTGTATCCTATGGCGGATGATACTGTTGTAGATGCTGGGGAGACTCACCTCTACAAAAGGAAAGCATCTTATAGTTATTACCAGTGACCTAACTATGCTCTGCTCGGTGTGTTTCTGTGACAATATTAGGGACACTTCATTAGGAGCAGTTAGAATGACCCTGAGGCTGGTACTGAAGATGAGCAAATTTTCAAAAATTTTATTCGCTGGTTCGCCACATTTTTTGGGAAAAATTCAGTTCGACCCGAATTTGTTTGCGGCTAATTTCCTGGCTGCAGAGAGCCTTTAGAGTGGTGTAGAACACTGTGCCTTGCAGTAACACACATAGGGAGTCTACTTTGGTAGTAAAATAATACTGTAAGTCTATATGAAATGCAAATGACAGACGTTGCTCTTAGAATCACTGCACACTTTACTTGTTTGGGCAGTCACAGGGCCAAAACTGACCAAATAACTCAAGTATGAACTTAGCCTTACAGATCAATGTTAGCACCAAGAAGAAGCGCACTCCTTTAACACCATCATCAGCTGATTCCACATAGATGTCTACAGAACCTGTTCTATTAAACGCTTATTCAAGAAGAGCCCCTCGCCAGAGTGGAAAGGATGTCAGCAGTAAGTTTGTGTCGACATCACTGATTATTTTGCCCTTACTCTGATCCGTCAGAACAATAACTCCCAAAAAACTGTTCCTGTCTGTTGAGCATCCGCCTTCACTCTGTCAGCATTTGGTCAGTTATCCATCAGTATTGCTAATGCCAAAAAAACAAAACAGGAGTGGATCCAAAACAGAGATGACATATGAATGGAATATTTGCATGTCTTCTGTGTTTTGTACCCACTCCTGCTTTTGGCTACCAAATCACAAGCCAATTCTGATGAGACCATACAGGTCTTATAGCTGCTACACAGACAGGATCCGTTGTACGTCTAATTTTTCCTTCCTTCTGACAGACCGGGTCAAATAAATAATGATTAGTGTTGAGCGCGAATATTCGAAAAGCGAATTTTTTTAGCGAATATCGGCACTTCGCTAATTCGCGAATATTTCGAATATAGCGCTATAAATTCGCTATTTCGAATATTCGTTTTTTTTTTTTTTTTTTTTAGTTATATTTTTTCTTTCCTACTTCCCAAAAGTAGTTCTTACCTGTCCTGAGGATTCCTGGCTTCCTGGCTGCTCTAGTCAGTGCCCGTTGCCGCTTCTGCCGACTTCCGTGCTCATGTGGGCGTCCCCATCCATGGGAGAATCTCCATATACTAAAATGTACTGTCGGATTTGAGGAATTACGTTGAAATCGCAATGCGATTAATTCAAGTTATATTAATCGCATTGCGATTACAACTTAGCACTGCTATCTTACATAGGCTAGAATTAACGAATATGGAGTATAGCTAATGCTATGCACTAGCAGTGCTAAGTTGAAATCGCAATGCGAATACTTTAAGTTAAATTAATCGCATTGCGATTACAACTTAGCACTGCTATCTTACATAGGCTAGAATTAACGAATATGGAGTATAGCTAATGCTATGCACTAGCAGTGCTAAGTTGAAATACGCAATGCGAATACTTTAAGTTAAATTAATCGCATTGCGATTTCAACTTAACACTGCTGCTATATTCCATATTCGTTAACTTCGTTAATTCTAGCAAGCTGACCCATTATAAACCCAGCTCTAAGTTGAAATCGCAATGCGATTAATATAACTTGAATTAATCGCATTGCGATTTCAACGTAATTCCTCAAATCCGACAGTACATTTTAGTATATGGAGACGTTCCCATGGTGATGGGGACGCTCCATGAGCACAGAAGTTATGGTTGGCTTGGTAGAATTAGCGAATAGTGAATATGACCGAATGTATTCGTCATATTCCTCAAAACGAAGATAACGAAGTATTCTACATCTTCGTTTTAGCAACCTATTCGTCTCGTCATCGTCAACTTAGCTATTCGCTAATTCTAGCAGCAATCAAATAGGAAGGATGACTTACCAGACAGCTGTGTTAAATTCGCTATGCGATTTTTTTTTAATACAATAATTATATTACTTGATAAAATTATTATAAGTATTCTATTTATTAAAAAAAAAAAAAAAAAAAAATCGCATAGCGAATTTAACACAGCTTCTCTATAGTCAACCTTCCTATTTGATTGCTAGAATTAGCGAAGTTGACGAATAGGTAGCTAAAACGAAGATGTAGAATACTTCGTTATCTTCGTTTTGAGGAATAGACGAATACATTCGTCATATTCGTCATCCTCGCTAATTCTAGATAAGAAACCAATAGGAAAGTAGCCTTAAGTACAAATCGCAATATGCGATTATTTAAATCGCATGTTAATCGCGATAACTAGAAAAAATGACGAATATTTGATTTCGACGAATATGAAACGAATATTCATTCGAATATTCGCGAATTTCGTCGAAATCGAATATGGCACCTGCCGCTCATCACTAATAATGATGTCAGCCAGGCTGATAGGCAAAATAGAGGCCCAGTCATGAAGTGGGGAAGCTGGGAACAGCATAAGAAGTTCAGAGTGGCCCTATGACATAGTGAAGAGGTGGAAGCAGCATGAGGAGGCCCCAGAGATGCACAAGGACAGTGTGGAGGTGGAAGCAGCAGCTTCCAGAGGAGGCCACAGATTGGCACAATGAACAGAGAGTGGCAAGGAGACATAGTTTGGAGGTGGCAGCAGCATCAGGGGGCCACAGAGTGGCAAGGTGACACAGTGTGGAGGTGGCATCAACATGAGGAGGCCACAGAGTGGCACGACGAAGAGAGATTGTGGAGGTGGCAGCAGCATGAGGCGGTCACAGAGTATCACGACGACAAGAGATTATGGAGGTGGCAGCAGCATGAGGAGGCCACAGAGTGGAACAATGACTAGAGATTGCGGAGGTGGCAGCAGCATGAGGAGGCCACAGAGTGGCACGACAATGAGAGATAGCGGAGGTGGCAGCAGCATGAAGAGGCCACAGAGGGGCAAGGTGACATAGTGTGGAGGTGGCAGCAGTATATGGAGGCCACAGAGTGGCACAACAACGAGAGGTTGGGGAGGTGACAGCAGCATGAGGAGGCTACAGGGTGGCACAACGACAAAGTGAGTAGGCGGCAACAGCATGAGGAGACGACAGAGTGGCACAACGACAAAGTGAGGAGGTGGCAGCAGTATGAGGAGATCATAGAGTAACACAATGACGAGAGATTACGGAGGTGGTAGCAGCATGAGGAGGCCACAGAGTGGCACAATGACGATAGATTGCGGAGATGGCAGCAGCATGAGGAGGCGACAGAGTGGCATGACGACAAAGTGTGGAGGTGGCAGCAGCATGAGGAGGCCTCAGAGTAGCACAACAACGAAAGATTTCAGAGGTGGCAGCAGCATTAGAAGGCCACAGAGTGGCACAACAACGAGACATTGTGGAAGTGAGGAACAGCGTGAGAAGGCCACAGAGTGACCATTTCGTCTATTCATTTATAGGGAACATGGGACAGACCAGAATGTAAAAATTTCTCAACTTTATAAAGTGCTTAAACCAGATTTAATAATACATGTTCTATGGCACAAAAGGCTTGGCAAATTGATTTTCCGGGAATTTCCCTCGAAGATTTGGATAATATATTGGCGAATTTAAGTTTACTTATAATTTTAATCAAGTTTTAGTTCAATTTAATATTAATATTCAATAAATTTAATTTAAAAAAGAAAGCGTTGCCTAAGACAGGAGAGAAGCGGCCAGTCTTCTGTTTATTCAATGATGCGGTTGCGATGGAGAAAGCATTCCAAAAAACACCTGGAGACAAATCCTGTAAAGAGCCAAGAAGAGTCGCAAAGTTCATCAAGGTTCTAACCATAACTACCAGCCCCTGGTCTCTTTATCAGGGAAAACATCATGAGTTCCCAGTCATCATGGATGGGAAGGAGGTCATCCTGTGGTGCACGGAGATGAAGAGGGTCTTCGGATCCCCACGCACTATACGGACTTCTCAGAAATGAACCGCTGCTCCCGACAGCAGCTACTGGGAAGGTCATGGAGTGTCCCAGTCAACCGGCATCTATTTGCCATGCTGAAGGATTATTTTGAAAGTGTGTAAAAGCCACACGGGGCCCCCACGCTGCAGGTTTATCATTGAGACACCGGATTTTATAATATTAAATTATTATATAAAGAAAAGAAAAAAAGAAGCCCCTTCGTCACCCGACTCCCAAGTGCGATCAGCGACATCATAATCGAGTGCTGTCTGCACGTCACTGATGTCCTCCTCAATGGTCTCTGGGTAAGGAGCTTGACCTTTCACAGCCGTTCACTCCCACGTCACTCTCCTCATCACTACTTGCCTGCCTAGTGGAGGAAAGGACAGAGGCAGGTTGAGGACAGGTGAGGGCACAGGGCCTGCTCTCGGGCCATGCCAACTAAGGGATGTGTCTGATTAACCCATTGACTCTTGGCACTGACTCACGGCAAACACGGTCTCAGAATATATCACTGCACCGCAGAACGGCAATTAGGCCATAATTTTTCACCTTTTACACAACACAAAAGGCTTTTTAACAGATAAGTGCAATGTTGAACTGCGAATGTATTTTTATTTTGCCACTAATACACGGCAAACAGGGCATCAGAATATATCACTGCACCGCAGAACAGCAATTGGGCCCTAATTTTTTTCTACTTTTACACAAAAGGCTTTAAAACAGATAAGTGCAACTGGGCTTTTGAATATATCACTGCACTGCACAAGGGCAAATATATTTTTCTTTTGCTACTTATACACGGCAAAAAGGGCTTTAAAACCTATAACTGAACCGCACAAGTGCAAATAAGACATATTGTAGAAATATTTCCTTGTAATAAACCCTATTAATGGCTGTATCAGACAGCACTTGCACCACAATAACAAGAAAGGTCAGTCAGTGCACCAATGTGTAATAGGATGCTCTGGAACGATTCCTCCATATCCTTTCCCTGCACATATAGATTGTTTTTTCACCACAATCAAGTCTTTCCTATCACTATCCCTAGCGCCTGCAGACACGTCTCTCCCTGCACTAAGTCCGCTGGTGAATGGCAGAATCTAAGATGGCTGCCGCTATTAATAGGGCTGTGACAAAGGGCTGGCTGGTTACTAATTGGCTGCATGCATGTCAGTATGGGTGATCCCGCCTTCTCAGAGTCCCTTTCTCCATGTCCTCACACGTGCAGCAGCCATTTTAGGAAGAAATGCGATTCGTTACCACGAAGCGTGAGGAAATTCGGATTCGGTAACAAATCGAATAATTCCTGAAATTCGGATTGAATTCTACCTCGTCAACTTCGATTGGCTCATCTCTAGCTGGTACATTGCCTAACTAAGTGGAGGAGTGGTGACACCGTGTAAAGTGCAGTCTTACTGGCACTATGATGGTTGGTCACAGAATACCTTTGTCAAGGGCTCACAATGGATCATTGTTTCATTACTCCCTTCTCAGCTGCTTATGAGTAGAGTTGACTGGACACCTGGTTGTTCGGGTTCGACGAGTTCGGCCAAACTTCACTGAAATGTTAAGGTTCGGAATCCGAAATTAACCCGAACTTGACCCCGAACCCGAACCCCATTGAAGTCAATGGGGACCTGAACTTTTGGGCACTAAAATGGCTGTAAAATAGCCCTGGAAGGGGCTAGAAAGCTGCAAAATGTAGCAAAATGTAGGTAAATGCCCTGCAAACAAATGTGGATAGGGAAATGACTTAAAGTAACATAAAATACAGAAAAATCTATACTAATAAAATCCCTGTGTCCCAGAGCACAGAGGATTCGCCACACACTGCACGGACTTTACAGGGCACAGAAAGCATATGGGACGCAGCCGCAGGACAGTGAGGAGAAAGGTCCGCCAGATGGAGGAGCATGAAACCGCCGCGGGAGAAGCAGCTAGCTCATTTGCATATCCTCAGCTCTGCGTCTCCCGCGGTGATAATGAAGAAAGAGCGGCCGTCCAATGTGTAGGTCACTAAGTGACGCCCATGCCCCGCCCACTTCAGGAATGAAGCAGGCGCATGACGTAGTGACTTGCGCTACCAATGCCTGGCTGCCCTCCTGCCTGCCTCACCATGTCGAAGATCATTATTACTCATATGGGGGATCTGTGGATGACACATAGCATAAGATGCTATGTGTCATCCACAGATACCCCCATAACAGTGTCAGCCACAGACTTCCCCCCCATAACAGTGTCAGCCACAGGCCACCCCCATAACAGTGTAAGCCACAAACCCCCCCATAACCGTGTCAGCCACAGACTTCTCCATAACAGTGTCAGCCACGGCGCCCCCATAACAGTGTCAGCCACAGCGCCCCCTTAACAATGTCAGCCACAGCACCCCCATAACAGTGTCAGCCACAGCGCCCCCGTAACAGTGTCATCCACAGCGCGCCCGTAACATATGGGAGGATCTGTGGATGACACATAGCATAAGATGTTATAACAGTGTCAGCTACAGACTTCCCCCCATAACAGTGTTAGCCACAGACCTCCCCATAACAGTGTCAGCCACAGCCCCATCGCAACAGTGTCAGCCACAGCGCCCCGTAACAGTGTCAGTCACAGCGCCCACGTAACAGTGTCAGTCACATCGCCCCCATAACAGTGTCAGCCACAGCACCCCCATAACAGTGTCAGCCACAGACCCCCCATAACAGTGTCAGCCACAGCTCCCTCCCATAACAGTGTCAGCCACAGACCCCCCCATAACAGTGTCAGCCATAGACCCCCATAACAGTGTGTCATCCACAGATCCCCCATGACAGTGTGTCCTCCACAGATCCCCCCCTTAACCGTGCTATTCACAGTTTCCCCCATAACAGTGCCATCCACAGATCCGCCCCATAACAGTGTGCCATCTACAGATCCCCAAAACAGTGTCAGCCACAGACCCTCATAACAGTGTCAGCCACAGACCACCCCCATAACAGTGTCATCCACAGATTCCCTATAACAGTGCCATTCACAGATCCCCCATAACAATGTCAGCCACAGACCACCCCCATAACAGTGTCAGCCACAGACCACCCCCATAACAGTGTCAGCCACAGACCACCCCCATAACAGTGTCAGCCACAGACCACCCCCATAACAGTGTCAGTCACAGACTACCCCCATAACAGTGTCAGCCACAGACCACCCCATAACAGTGCTAGCCACAGACTCCCATAACAGTGTTAGCCACAGACCCCCATAACAGTGTTAGCCACAGACCCCCATAACAGTGTTAGCCACAGAACCCCCATAACAGTGTTAGCCACAGATCCCCATAACAGTGTCAGCCACAGATCCCCCATAACAGTGTCAGCCACAGATCCCCCATAACAGTCCCAGCCACAGATTCCCTATAACAGTGTCATTCACAGATCCCCTATAACAGTGCCATCCACAGGTCCCCTATAACAGTACCATCCCCCATAACAGTGCATCTGCCACAGATCCCCCCCATAGCAGTGCGTCGGCCACAGATCCCCCCCCCATAACAGTGCGTCGGCCACTGATCCCCCCCATAACAGTGCGTCAGCCACAGACCCCTCTCCCCCATAACAGTGCGTCGGCCACAGACCCCCCTCCCCCATAACAGTGCGTCGGCCACAGACCCCCTCCCCATAACAGTGCGTTGGCCACAGACCCCCCTCCCCCATAACAGTGCGTCGGCCACAGACTCCCCCCCCATAACAGTGCCAGCACTAATGTTCTAGCACCCGTTATTGTAACGGGCCTAATGTCTAGTAATAAATAAACATTCTACACCTGAGCCCAAGTGAGTTATAGTGGCACCTGTCACCCAGCAAACAGAGGAGGTGGCGACAACGCCACCACATCTGGTTCAGTCACCAAGCATCTCCACTGAATGCCATGGAAGTGTTCAGCTATCAGCTGTCCATCTCCCAAACACTGGAGAGAAAGAGAAATAGAAAGTGGAAGTACCTCCCTTCTCACCCGCAATCCCTGGCTCTGAATGCCTTGATTTCAAAATTCCTGGTCATCTGAAATGCTGTCATTCTGTCTGGTGGACAGTTTTGGACAGTACGTGGATCCCAGCTGCCAAAATCAGGTGTGCACTGAGCAACGCCATCTGTGGCAAGATCCACATAACAACCGATACATGGACCAGTAAGCACAGGCAGGGATGTTATATCTCTCTTAACAGCACACTGGGTAAATGCAGTGGGGGCTGGGCCTGAGATGCATAGCATTTTTGCGAATGTCCTTCCGCCCCAGAGGATTGCAGGGCATTTCTCTTTGCCTCCTGTTACCTCTTCCTCCTACTCGGCTTCCCCCTCCTCCTCTACCACCCCCTCATCCGCTCAGCATAACACCTTCACCACCCACAGCAGCACAGCCAGGGGGAAATGACAGCAGGCTGTTTTAAAACTTGTGTGTTTGTGGGACAAACCCCACACCATGCAGGAGCTGTGGACAGACATGGAACAACAGACCGATGATTGGTTGGTGCCACTGAGCCTCCAGCCCGGCCTGGTTTTGTGCGCTAATGGGCTTAATATAATAGCAGGTCTGGGCCTAGCCGGTTTGATGCACATCCCCTGCCTGCCACATGTGCTGAATTTGGGGTGCAGAAATTCCTGAACACCAGACAGTAAAACTCAATTCAGTTAATCGAACACACACAACCCCCCCCCCCTTTCACTCAAACTATTAACAAACTATTTACAAATTTACTTGAAAACTTATTAAAATAACTATAATGCAGCTAAACTAACTATATAAACAAACAAAACTATATAGACGCCTTATCTTTAACTTAAGCCCAGCCAAATACAAGTGGCTCGAAGGGTGGGTTCCTGCACCAACATAAGCCCTGGCCTGGAACACAGTTGTCCAGCCAGGGCACAGTTCTAGAGGATGAGTAGGAGGAACGCTGGGGGATACAAAGGACACAAACAATACACCTCCCTCAAAGAGGACAGCTTGTCCTTTCCTCTGGGCAGCCTGGCACACATGAGCGACTACATGCTGCAGTGCATGTGCAACGACCGCTGAGTGACTGCCACTTTCTAACTTGTGCTGATTGCTGGTTGGCCACCCTGCTGAATCACCGTTACAAGGACAACGTGACTTCCTTAATTCCCTCACTGGAGTGTGATAGGAAGATGCGCCTGCTAGTAGACACGCTGCTGATGGCATTCAGACCTGCCACCGGGGACTCAGTGGAAGCACAAGGTGAAGGCAGAGGAGGAGAAGAAAGAAGTCACCAATGCAGCTGGGTCACCACCAACACCTCAGAAGGCAGGGTTATCATGGGCGAAATGTGGAAAAGCTTTGTCATCACGCCACAACAACCTGCACCACTACCAGATCTGGAACGTCTTAGCAAGAGGCAGCAGTTCAGCAACATGGTGGAACAGTACACGTACTGACTGATGGGTCTGCCCAGGGGCATAGCTACAGTGGAAGCAGGCGAATCTTCTGCTTTGGGGCCCTGACCTAGAAGCGGCCCATCCAGGAGGAGGAGGACTAACAGACTTTGTCAGGGCCCCCTCAACACTATTATTCAATGAAATTATATACAGTGGCAGTACAGACAGTGTAGAAAGCAGATGGAACAGCTGCTGGGCCTGGTCTGAGAGAGAGATCTTTAGTAGCCCTTGCAATGGCGGCATTAAAGGAAGGGGTTGTGCAAAAATTACTGTGGGAGGGGGGCCACAGTCAAATATTTGCTGTGGTGCCCAATCATTTCTAGCTACGCCACTGGGTCTGCCCAATTCAACTTCTGGGTCTTCAAATTGGGCACATTTCCTGAGGTTGCTCTTTACGCCTTGGAGGTGCTGGCCTACCCTGCAGCCACTGTATTGTCTGAACGTGTGTTTAGCATGGCTGGGGGCATTATCACAGACAAGCGCAGCCGCCTGTCCGCAGCCAATGTGGGCAAGCTTTCGTTTATTAAAAAAATAAATAATGTACCTTATGCAGAATAGACATGTATACCGGCCTCACCAAACTATTGTTATACTACCGTGCACTTACACTTTGTCTTATTTTTTTATATTTTCCCAATTTTTTGGGGTCTACAGCAATTTGTTTAAAAAAGAATAAAATAAAAAAACATGTTGTTGGAGACTAGTACCTTTTGGCTTCACAGCCCAAAAAGGCTTTATGTCATGCAAGAATGTAACTGCAAATTGTAAGTTCCTTGACAGTTAGGGCTTTTGTAGACGAGCAGATGCACTCCATGTTATCCGCAGTGAGAATGAAAGCCAAGCTGCGCGGTGGACATCAGAGGCACGAAGCAGTAACATAATAGATACTGCTCCGTGCCTCCCTGTGACCCTTTTCCTACAAAATCACTGTGACAACTTTATCTCACGGTGATCTTTTAGTAAAAAGGTCACAGGGAGGCACAGAGCAGAATATATAATGTTACTGCTTCGTGCCTCTGATGTCCACCATGCAGCTTGGCTCTCATTCTCTCTGCGGATAACATGGAGTGCATCCGCTCGTCTGCAAGGGGCCTTAGGCAGTGCAGGGGTTTGTACCTGGCAAAAATGATAATATTGCACCCAACAATTAAAAAGAGGATTATTCACATTTTCAGTCACTGTCACCTATGCAGTACAGGGCTTTGTACCCAGCAAAAAAGGTAATATTGCACCCAAAAATTTAAAAGAGGATTATTCACATTTTCGGTCACTGTCACCTCTGCAGAGCAGGACTTTGTACCAGGCAAAAAAGGTAATATTGAACCAAACAATGTAAAAGAGGATTATTCACATTTTCGGTCACTGTCACCTATGAAGAACCTTATTGTTCTCAACATCATCTTCCACCCAGTCTTCACCCCTGCCCTCTTTGTCGGTCTGCACACCGCAGCAAGCCATAGTGGTTTGCACCTGTGTTTCGTCATCATCAGAGACGTGCTGCCGTGGTCTTCCCCTTTCCCCATCCTCAAACCTAAGTGGTTGGGCATCCGTGCACTCAATCTCTTCCACTTCTGGGGCAGGACTATGGTTATAGCCCTGGGAAACCCTGTCAGCAAAGTAATAGAGAAGCATAAGAGACGTCAGCATTTACCTGCCAATAGTCAACAATTAAGTTCACTATACAGTAAGACAGTGCCCGTGTCATAAACAGAATACATTTCTTTAGGTCACACAACAATGTAACAGAACAATTCAATACAATTACTTCACTATCACCAAAAATTTGATTTTTCAAACCAACAATGTTAAAACAGAAGTTAACGGTTTTATTTGACTGTCAGAAATGCTGCGTACACCGCAAATGTGCTATCTACCACAAGACCAGTGTGTTTGCAACCAACTATGTAAATATGGAGTTCAAAAGGTTACTTTAAATGACTGAAATACAGGGTAGGCATCAGATCTGCTATGTATCACAAAACCAGTGTTTATTGCAACAATCTACAGAAACGCAGTATGTGACTGCTAAATTTTAAAATACGTTTTTGTGCGTTGTATGCCAAACTGCTCTGTGTAACAACAATAGAGGTTTATTTGCCACAAAATACATTAATGCAGTATTTCATTGCTGAAATTTAAACGTAGGTATTTGTGCGGTTTATTGAAAACTGCTCTGTGGACCAAGAATACGGCTTTTTTTTCCCCTTTTTTCGCAAAAATTCACTGATGCACTATTTCACAGTAGAAATGTAAAATTTGTATTTGTACGCTGTATGCACAACTGCTTTGTGAAACAAGAACACATTTTTCCCTAAAACACACTAATGCACTATTTCAGTGCTGAGATTTAAAATAGGTATTTGAACGCTGTATGCACAACTGCTTTGTGAAACAAGAACACATTTTTTCCCCCTAAAACACACTAATGCACTATTTCAGTGCTGAGATTTAAAATAGGTATTTGTACGCTGTATGCACAACTGCTTTGTGAACTAAAAACACGTCTTCTTTCCCCTAAAACACACTAATGCACTGTTTCACTGCAGAAATGTAAAATAGGTATTTGTACGCTGTATGCACAACTGCTTTGTGAACCAAGAACACGTCTTTTTTCCCCTAAAACACACTAATGCACTATTTCAGTGCTGAGATTTAAAATAGGTATTTGTATGCTGTATGCACAACTGCTTTGTGGACCTAGAACACGGCTTTTTTCACTAAAACACACAACTGCTGAAAATTAAACGTAGGTATTTGTACACTTTATGCACTTTGTGGGCCTAGAACACGCCTTTTTCAGTAAAATACACTAAAGCATTATTTCTGTGCTGCAATTTAAAATTGGTATTTATAAGCTGTATGCACAACTGGTTTGGGGACCCAGAACATGGCTTTTTTCACCAAAATTCACAAATGCTGTATTTAAAGGCTGGAAATAAACGTAGGTATGTCTACGCTTTATGCACAACTGTTTTGTGGGCCTAGAACACGGCTTTTTTCAGCAAAACACACTAAAGCAGTGTTTCCAAGTTTCAATTTAAAATTGGTATTTGTACGCTGTATGCACAACTGCTTTGGGGACCCAGAACACTGCTTTTGTCACCAAAAATTCACAAATGCAGTATTTAAAGGCTGGAAATTAAACGTAGGTATTTCTATGCTTTATGCACAACTGTTTTGTGGGCCTAGAACACGGCTTTTTTTTCCCTGCAGAAATATAAAATATATATTTGTACACTGTATGCACAACTGTTTTGTGGACCAGGAATACCGCTTTTTCACTGATTCTCTATTTCACTGCAGAAATGTCAAATATATATTTGGGCGGTGTATTTAAAACTGCTTTGTGGATCAGGATTACCGCTTTTTTCACAAAAATACACTGATGCATTATTTGACTGCTGAAATTGAATATACAGTTTTGTGCTTTGTATGCACAAGTGCTCTATTGCACCACAAGTCCCAGACTACAGAAATGGACTATGTCACCCCTTAGTTATACAAATGGTACTGTAGGGGACTTGACCTGCCACTGAGTTACCAAAAAGTATTAGACTGATGTCCCTGGCAGGTTGGCACACATGCAGGTCACATGCAGTTCCAAGGACACTGCAGTGGCTAAAATGGCCGCCGACCCCCACCTCAGTAACAGAGTGATGTGCGGCACTACGTGACTCCAGCTTATAAAGAGGCAGGGTCACATGCTATTAGTCGGCATGGCTGTGATGGCTTTTTAGGGTAGATATATAAAACGCTTGCTGATTGGCTGCTGTGCAGCGCTTCAAAAAGCGGGAAGAATAACCAAACAACGGACCTGAACCCGAACTTTTATGAAAATGTTTGGGTTTGGGTCCTTGTCTCGAACACCCCAAAATTCGGTTTGGGTTCGCTCAACCCTACTTATGAGTTCAGCTTGGCATTTGTCTGTGGAGATATTTTACTCTGCGAACAAGAAGCTAATCCTCTATGCTTCTGTAAAAAGTGCATGGTACTCCAACTTTCTTCTTTTTTGGGGTTTTGGTTTACCCAACACAGACCACTATTATATCTTGATCAGATTCTAGGGTATTACACATACATCCATAATGAATAGTCCTATTGTCGGGTCACTGTACCTCGCTGCTCACAGTGGCTTGGATGCCATTACTGATATTCCCAGTGGCCTGTGAGATATATAGCCTGTAATTGTCACACCACGAGGGTGAACAGAGATATATTTGGTTCTTTTCATTTTGTTTCCCCAAAAAAGTTTTTTGTTTTGTTTTTTACTGTCTGATACAGGCAGTTAGACTTTTCTTAGATAAGATGAAAAATCAATATAGTTCTTTCAGTAAGCTCCCAGTAGGGGAGTCAGCAGAAGTGTCACTCAGGACATGGCTTGCAAACGGGT
This sequence comes from Bufotes viridis, assembly GCA_033119425.1. Classification (NCBI taxonomy): domain Eukaryota; kingdom Metazoa; phylum Chordata; class Amphibia; order Anura; family Bufonidae; genus Bufotes; species Bufotes viridis. Next base: position 248,802,539 of record CM065590.1, read on the forward strand.
AGCCAGCATGCTGGAGAGAAATAGTGTTGAGTGCGAATATTCACAAAGCGAATTTTAATCTCGAATATCGTGATTTCGAGATTTTGCGAATATGTCGAATACATGACCCCATATTCGCAATTACGAATATTCGCTCTTAAGATGGATAGTGATAGGGAAACTGTATTGAAAATAAAAGATTCTGACATAATTCCCCCAATCTCAATTGCTTTCTATAACAATTTCCACAATTCCTGTCAGAGTAAAGACTAAATAGGTAAAAACTGTCCTGCGAATGTTCGTCACTTGAATATTCGCATTAATCTATTCGCGGTTTGTATTCCCTTTCCTACCAAGCGATAAAAGGTTGTGCCAGACTCCAGTACGCTGCATGTATTGCAAAAATTCGTATATGTCTTTTTCGCACCTTTCCATTCGCACAAATGACTCCTGCCATTTCAAGCTTTCAATACATGTAAAGCTGTTTAAACGTTATTAATAACAAATAGATTCTATGCGCATGCGAATATAATTTAAAAAAAATGAATTGCAAGTCATGATATTGAATGCGAAATAATGAATATTGTGAAATTGCAGGCCCCATTCACTTTTATGGGGCCAGAGCTGCGTGAAAAGCGCAGAATATAGAACATGCTGCGATTTTCACACAACGCAGAACTGATGCGTGAAAAACAACGCTCATGTACACAGCCCCATAGAAATGAATAGGTCCGGATTTAGTGCGGGTGCAATGCGTTCACATCACGCATTGCACCTGCGCGGAAAACTCGCCAGTGTGAATGCAGCCAAAAAGCCCTTTTTAGGCCTGGTACATCAGTTTGCTTTTATTTATTTTTTTCTATATACATATTGCAGTTGCCTGCCCGTGTGTGAGAGGCCACAGGCCCACAGACTGTACTGTGCCCACTACCAGTTCCCACCACTCATATCGGGTGGCACAGTACCTTGCAGATAAGTCATTTAATTTTTACCCTTTAATATAATTGCAGTTGCCTGCCAGTGTGTGTCAGGCCCACAGACTGTGTGAATGCAGCCAAAAAGCCCTTTTTAGGCCTGGTACATCAGTTTGCTTTTATTTTATTTTTTTATATATACATATTGCAGTTGCCTGCCCGTGTGTGAGAGGCCACAGGCCCACAGACTGTACTGTGTGCACACCACTCATATAGGGTGGCACAGTGCCTTGCAGATAAGTCATAACATTTTTACCCTTTAATATAAGTGCAGTTGCCTGCCAGTGTGTCAGGCCCACAGACTGTACTGTGCCCACTGCCAGTGCCCACCACCACCACTCATATCGGGTGGCACAGTACTTTGCAGATAAAAAAGTAATTTAAGTTTTACCCTTTAATATAATTGCAGTTACCTGCCAGTGTATGTCAGGCCCACAGACTGTACTGTGTCCACTGCCCACCACTTATATAGGGTGGCACAGTACATTGCACGGCACACGCGCAGAGCCCCAAATTAGAAGGAAAAGGACCGACCAACCATCTTTTTCCATCTCCCCATTTCTAAAATCTATTCCATACACCGGCCCCTGATAGGGGACAAAACAGAGATTAAACTGGTAAGACCAGATTTTTTAAATTTAGAAAAAAGAGGACAGCCTCTGGGGAGCTGGGTATTTTTTGGCCGCGTTACTGAACGCTCATGCACAATGGCTGTAGGCTCATGCGTCCTTTTGCGGAGGTGACAAACCTGGTCAGTCAAACCCAAGGCAACATCATCGACCTCATCCCATATGCGTTTTTTCTGGAGCGTGCCCTGCGAAGAGTGCTGTATCAGGCCGTAGATGAGCATGAAGAGGAAGAGTTGTGGTCACTATCACCACCAGAAGCAGCCTTGTCGTCGTCGATTGCTGGACCTGCAGCAACGCAGAGAGAGGAGTCTGAAGAATAGGAGTCAGAGGAGGAAGGTGGCTTTGAGGAGGTGGAAGACCAACCACAGCAGGCGTCCCAGGGGGCTTTTTGTCACCTTTCGGGAACCCTTGGTGTTGTACGTGGCTGGGTGGAGGAAGATACTTCAATGACGTCAGTGAGAACAAGGAACGCGTCATGGCTAGTTTGGTATCCAACCTTGTGCAAATGGGGAGTTTGCAGTTGTGCAAATGGACTTTTTGCGGTTATTTGCGGTGCGTTAAACGGGGAGTTTGGTCTGTCAGAATTTGGTCTGTCACTGTGAAGCGGGCGTAATCCTTACACTACCTGATCGATACAACATCATACCTGATCGTATACACACACTGGTTGTTTTAAAGCACGTTATTCCAAACAATGTTAAGTGATTTATGCTCTTTATGGATTAAAACCCGACTCTGCGTCAACTACGTAATTTTCCATGGGAGTTTTGCCATGGATCCCCCTCCGGCATGCCACAGTCCAGGTGTTAGTCCCCTTGAAACAACCTTTCCATCACTATTGTGGCCAGAAAGAGTCCCTGTGGGTTTTAAAATTCGCCTGCCTATTAAAGTCTATGGCGGTTCGCCCGTTCGCGAACATTTGAAGAAATTTCGCATTCGCCACTCTCGAACGGAAAATTTTATGTTCGCAACATCTCTAATCACTAGAGAGAAAGTTCAGAGTCTAAACATGGAGCCAATGCAACTCCTTACAATTGAATGTAAAGAGACTCAGACATCCCAGGGGTCAACTAGAGCCCGGGCCCTGACCCCAATCAAACATTTCTGGAAAGATCCCCTGACGGTCTTGATCAAACCTGACAGAGTTTGAGAGGATTTGCAAAGAAGAATGGTCAGAAAATCCCCAAATCCAAGTATGCAAACCTTGCGGCTTCAAACCCAAGAAAACTGGAGGCTTTAATTACTGCCAAAGGTGCTTCAATTCAGTCCTGGGAAAAGTGTCTGAATCCTTATACTAATGCAATATTCTAGTTTTTCCCTTTCAATAAATTAGCAAAGAGTTTGAATATTCTGTTTTCAATTTGTCATTATGGTATATTGACTACAGATGTAATAGAGAAAAACTTGATTTTTTTTAAAATAATATCTTAAAAGCCTGCATTTTCACACTGGCTAGTAAGCCAAATAATATGAAGACAATAACTGTTCATCACAGGCAGGATTACAAATGATAATAATATTACCTATATAGATCATGCAAGATCCACTATCCACAATAGGTGATCAGATAGCTTATCTACTCCCCTTCCCTGTAGAATAACCTCTGTACAGGTCACAAAGCATTCCTAGAAAACTCTCAAACATCTCCTGCACATTGTGCTTATGGCCTATGTGGCTGCTTTGACTGCTGTTAACAGTTATATGTGAATGGCTCTCTTTAACATGATACTCTATACAGACAACCAAAACAGTTATTGTTGAAAGAATTCATTTTATCTTGTTTACTGCTATTTCCATAGTAAACAAAATTTATCCAGTCATTATTCTCATTTTCATTTGTAAATACTGTCTTGAAACATGCATTTAACTGTTATTTGTAGGAGTAGTTATATCTCTGTTGCATTCTGCACAAGTACTTTCAATTACATAAACATATTTTCAATTATGGTACTGGGAAGAAATACTGTATGTTGCAAATATGTGGAGTGCTTTGTGCAAAGATATCTGGCCAGTGCTCAAATTAATTGTTTGTACCTAAATCCTGTTAGCATTGGAAAGCAGAGGCAACAAAAACAAAACCAACTGGCAAAAATATCACTTTCAATGAAATTAAGCAATGATAATAATTAGAGATGAGCGAATCGAAGCTGACGACCTGGAATTTGATCCGAATTTCAGGGAAAATTCGATTCGCACCAAAGCCAAATTTCCTCGCGCTTTGTAACGAATCACATTTTTTCCTAAAATGCCTGCTGCACATGTGAGGACATGGAGAAAGGAACTCTGGAGAGAGGTGGGATCACCCACACTGACATGCATGCATCCAATCAGCAGCCAGCTTTGTGATGTCACAGGCCTATAAATAGCGGCAGCGATCTTAAATTCTGCCATTTACCAGCGCAATTAGTGCAGGGAGAGACTTGTCTGCAGGCGCTAGGGACAGTGATAGGAAAGATTGGATTATAGTGAAAAAACTATTTATAAGTGCAGGGAAAGGATAGGGAGGAATCGATCCACAGCATTTATGTAAAACAGAGTTCAGTAGGGGAGGTTACAAATTGGGTAATAGGAACAATCCTATTACACATTGGTGCACTGACTGGGGATCCAAATTGCCATTATACAGCTCTGTCATTCCAGCAAACCGTTCTTGTTATTGGGGTACACTTGCATAGTAAAAACATCTAGCATCAACCAGAGAAGGATGAGAGTAATAAAGACAAATGCATGAATAGGTGTACCCTCTAAATGGAAACACTCGACTTATCCAGTACATAACAATAAATATCACATTGCTTATCTTACCTTTTAACCCTTTATTCCTTCTTATCCCCTTCCCCCCCCCCCCCACCCTATACCCACAACTATCCCATCAGGGGGGATCCCGGACAAAGAGTGAGAGAGAAGAAAAAAAATAATAATAATTTTATATATATATATATATATATATATATATATATAATATATATTATATACTTTAGCCACTGAGCCCACATTTTTTCATGTCTATAGGCTCTATTACTTTTAATGTATCCTGCTCTTTCTATTATACAATTGGAATTCATCAAATTTTCCCATTCTTTTATTGTTGGTAACTCGGGGCGCATCCATCTTCTTGCTATCAGTAGACAAGCTATAAAGCATGATTTATATAGCATAATTTCATTCTATTTTGATAGATCCTGAGGAACTTCACCCAAAATGCCCCCGATTAATTCGGTCAGACTACACCAGAATGGTTGTATCTTTGGACATCTCCACCACATATGAATAATGTCTGCTTTATCATTCATACATCTAGGACATAGTCCTGACGTTTTAGCTGAAACTTTTTTTAATTCATTTCGGTGTCAACTATAGACAATGTAGTATCATAAATTGAATTATCCTGCAAGAAGGGTTCCTCAGATATGATTTAAAACACCAAAGTTTTCCCCACTGATCATCTGTTATTATCCCTATATCATTCTCCCATTTTAATTTTCTATTACAAATAAATCCCTCATTTCTAATTTCTCGCAAATTTTTATACAAACTTGACACCAATTTGTGCTTACCTTTCCAACCTATTATGCAATTTATCACCTCGTGTGATTTTATCACTATATCTTCCTTTTTTATAACCGTTTTAACAATATCCACCAACTGAATATATCTAAAATAACTCTGTCTATCTTCCCTTACATTTAATAATAATGTCTCCCTATCCTTACGTGTTTCATTTTGAAAATATTGTGAAATATACCATAATCCTTTATCAACCCAATATTTGGCCTCTTTCAAAAAAGTAACATTACCTAACCTCCAATTATACCATAAAGATGTCACTTTAATCTGCCCCTCTAAATTCAAAATCTTTTTAACTTTAACCCATAACCCCACCAGTGACTTTACCAATGGAATTTTATTTAAGTGCATACTTTCCAATTTTCCTGATTCGAGTAATGTAAATGTGTCCGGTAAACCACCCTCGCTCATATGTACCAAATGGCTCAAAAAATCCACCTATGTCCAATTCATCATTATTGAGCAACCATAGCTACCATATAGTACAATCTGGTATCTGGGACCTCTAATCCTCCTTGTTCGTAAGATCTTGTGAACCAGTGTATCTTTTTCCTTACCCTTTTATTTGACCAGATTAATGCATTAAATAATTTCTCTATGTCATGAAAAACCGAATTCCCCAAATAAATGGGACTGTTTCTAATGACACAGAGCAACTGCGGTAACAAAATCATTTTGATTAAACCAATTCTATCTGCTTTATTTATTGGTAATATATTCCAAACTTTAATCCTCTGCTTTGGTGCTATAAACTTATTAGGGTCCTTGGATATTTCCAAACCTAAATATTTAAAACTGTCCTGGGGAGTAAGAATCTTTAATTTTGCTTCTGAAATCACCTTCTCATCACTTAGAGGGAGCAGGGTCGATTTGTCCCAGTTAATTAATATACCTGAGTATCTACCAAACTCTTCCATTAACAACATGACATATTGCAGATCATTATTTGTATCGTCCAGGAAAAAAAGCAAATCATCTGCATACAGAGAAATTTTGTCCTTTCTCCCCCTCAGTCCAAAGTCCCGCAAATACACATCCTGTCTAACTTTTATAGCCAGAATTTCTATTATCAGGGAAAAAAACAAGGGGGAGAGAGGACAGCCCTGTCTCACTCCTCGTTCTATACAAAAACTATCAGAGAGTATACCATTGACTGATATTCTGGCTTTGGAGTCTTTATATATAATCTTCATCCAGTCTATAAATCCCGGGCCAATACCAAATTGTGTCATAACTTCCCACACAAAATCCCAATTCACAGAGTATAAAATGAGCATAAAATGCTTTATGGTCATCTAATGACAAAATAGAACATAGATCTTTATTGTTCTCTGTATTGGATATTTGTGAAGACCCTAAGCAAGCCCAGTGTGGTAGACCTATCCAGAATTAATCCATTTTGGTCCTTATGAATCAAATGTACTATGACCTTCCTCAGCCTTTTCGGCAAAATCCTAGCCAGAATTTTACAATCATTATTCATAAGTGAAATTGGACAATACAAGGTAGGGTCCGCTTGACCCTTATCTTTTTGGGGGATTAAAATGATTGTCGCATCTCTTATAGACTCTGGTAGACACCCTGTACCTTTTGAGTATTCAAATACTTCCATAAGTCTATTTGCTCAAAATTCTTTATCTCTTTTATATAATTAATTTGGAATACCGTCCGGGCCTGATGTTTTACCGAGTGGTGCTTCATTTATTGCTACTAGTATCTCCTTTAAGGAAATAGGCCGGTCTAATGCTGCCTGTTGGTCATCATTAAGTGTTGGGTCATCATTAAGTGTTGGGGTTCCTATCTCTCGCACATAATTTGCCATCTCTTCCTTATGTATCTGAGTTTTTCCTGAATACAAATCTTTATAAAAGATCTTAAATATATCCCGTATCTTTTTCTGGTCATAATATAATAGGCCATCTTTTCCTCTAATTACTGCGATATTCTCAACTGCATCTATGTTCTTTATTATCTTAGATAAGACTTTACCCGGTTTGCCTCCTTCCCAATAATTCCTAGTTTTGGCAAATAATTCTCTTTTCTGCGCCTTTTCCTTGATGTAATTATTGTAGTTTTTAACCGCTTTTAACCATTCATTTTTAATTTACGGTGTTTTTTTACTTATCTGTACCTCCTTATTTATCATTATAGTTCTTAGATCTTCCTCTTTTTTCTCATATCCTTTTTTAACCTCAATGATCTTTTTGTTTATCAGCCCTCTTACATAGGCCTTAGCAGTGTCCCAGACCACATTCACTCCAGCTGTACCCCTATTAATTTTGAAAAAAAAGTTAAATCCTTTATTATTTGTTCTTTTTTACCTATTAGATTGAGCCATATGGGATTTATCATGTAGTTTTTACGCTTCACTTTCAGATTCTCGACTTTCAAACCCACCTTTACCAATACTGGAGAATGATCTGAGATACATCTCGGTTCATACAAAACCTCTATATTTTTTTGTGATGTTAACTGATTACCAAATATCAAGTCTATTCTTGACAGGGAATCATAACTTCTACTATAGCAGGAGTACTGTTTTGCTTCTGGATTGTGAATCCTACATATATCCCACCAACCGAATTCTTGAGTTAATTTTTTCAGCGGAGTATTTACTATTTTTTTGAGGTTCTCATTTTTTGTTACTCTATCTAGGTCATTATCCATTGTGCAGTTGAAAACACCCATTAATGTTAATAGAGAGTCACTTTTGTCTAGTAGGAACTCATAAAGTTTTAAGAGCACCTCGTGTCTATAAGGTGGAGGAATATATACCCTGGCTAAAACACATTTTACATTTTCAAAATAACCATATAGAAATAAATACCGACCCTCCACATCAATGTTCTACGAGATTATAGAGCATGTAATATCCTTGTGAATAATAATGCTAACCCCTCTGCTATACCCATTGAACACAGAGTGGAATTAATGAGCTATTAATTTTCTTTTAAACAGTTTTAATCTGTCTTTTACCATATGAGTCTCTACCAGACAAACCAGCGCTGGAAGATATCTCCCAATGATATCAAATAATGCAAAGTTTTTTAATTTCTCCCCGAGGCCTCTCACATTCCAAAATAAAATTTTAGTGTTGATCATTTCTTTTACTTTTCATATTATATGTCCAAGAGAAAAAAATAAAAACGTTGTCCTTTGTCCTCCCCTCCACATACACCCCCCCAGCCCTCCCCCCGCAAACCCTCTCATGCTGTCCTGTTTGCTGTGTATTAGTAGCAAAATAAAAATATATTTGCCGTTCATCGTTGCACTTATCTGTTTTAAAGCCTTTTGTTTTGTGCAAGTGGAAAAAAAATGAGGGCCTAATTGCAGTTCTGGGGTGCAGTGATATACTGTGAAGCCCTGTTTGCCGTGTATTAGTGGAAGAAAAAAATTATATTCGTTGTTCAGAGTTGCACTTATCTGTTGAAAAGCCTTTTGTGTAAAAGTAGAGAGAAATTAAGGCCTAATTGCCTTTCTGCGGCGAAGTGATATATTTGGAAGCCCTGTTTGCCGTGTATTTTTGGCGAAATAAAATATATATTCGACCCTCATCGTTGCACTCATCTGTTGAAAAGCCTTTTGTGTTGTGTAAAAATAGAAAAAAAATAAGGGCCTAATTGCCGGTCAGCGGTGCAGTGATCTATTCTAAAGCCCCGTTTGCCGTGGATAAGTGGCGAAATAAAAATATATTCGCCATTCAGCTTTGCACTCATCCATTGAAAAGCCTTTTGTGTTGTGTAAAAGGTGAAAAAATTAGGGCCCAATTGCCGTTCTGCGGAGCAATGATATATTCTGAAGCCCTGTGTGCCAGATCGTTGCACTTATAAGTTGTAAAGCCTTATGTGTAAAAGTAGAAAAAAATGAGGGCCTAATTGCCATTCAGCTGTGCAGTGATATATTCTAAAACCCAGTTTTCCGTGTTTTAATGGTGAAATAAAAAATATTTGATCTAACATTTGATTTTCTGACCTAACAGTATGTCCGACAGAGAAGTGCCAGGCCCTGCACAGGGGAGCGGCAGAGGCCTAAATATTTCTGGCACAGGCAGAGGTCGTGGCAGCAGGGGTCACTTCAAGAGGCCTGAGCTCCCAGTGTCAGCTAGCGGTCGTGTCGTGATCAGCAACCCGGCCTGTTCTTAAATGGTCGACTCGATTTTCGACTTTGTTGCAAGTGACATCAGACACCCGCAGCCAAGAGTCAGTGGGTTCGTCAGACACAATCCTTAGTTGGCATGGCCCGGGAGCAGGCCCTGTGCCTTCACCTGTCCTCAACCTGCCTCTGTCCTTTCCTACACTAGGCGGGCAAGTAGTCATAAGGAGAGTGGCATAGGAGCTGGTGTTGCGAGCGGTCAGGCTTCTGACCCAGAGACGGTTGAGGAGGACATCAGTGACGTACAGACAGTACTCGATCATGATGATTTAGCTGATCGCACTTGGGAGATGGGTGATAAAGGGGCTTCTTTTTTTTCTTCTTCTTTATATAATAATGTAATATTATAAAATCCGGTGTCTTAATGATAAATCTACAGCATGGGGGCCCTGTGTGGCTTCTAAACACTTTCAAAATAATCCTTTAGCTTGGCGAGTAGATGCCGGATGAGCGGCATGCTCCATGATCTTCCCAGGAGCTGCTGTCGGGAGCAGCGGTTTATTTCTGAGACGTCTGTAGTCTGTATAGTGTGTGGGAGTCCGAAGACCCTCTCCATCTCCGTGCACCACAGGATGTCCTCCTTATATCGAAGATAACTGGGAACTCGTGATGTTTTCCCTGACGAAGAGACCAGGGGCTGGTAGTTATGGTTTGTGTCTTGATGAACTTCGCGACTCTTCCGGACTCCAAGCAATCTTGAAGCTTTGTCTTCTCATTGTCTATAGCTACTAGAGTCCTGTTCATGCCAGGCAGGTCTGTAGTATCCTCATGCTGCTGCCACCTTTGCAATCTCTTGTAGTCCTGCAACTCTGTGGCCTCCTCATACTGCTGCCACCTCCGCAATCTCTCGTCATCGTGCCACTCTGTGGCCTCCTCATGCTACTGCCACCTCCGTAATCTCTCTTCGTCGTGACACTCTGTGGCCTCCTCATCTGCTGCAACCTCCCCAATCGCTCGTTGTCGTGCCACTCTGTGGCCTCCTCATGCTGCTTCCACCTCCGCGATCACTCGTCGTTGTGCCACTCTGTGTCCTCCTCATGCTGCTGCCACCTACACAATCTCTCGTCGTTGTTCCACTCTGTAGCCTCCTCATGCTGCTGCCAACTCCATACTTTATCGTCGTGTCACTCTGTAGCCTCCTCATGCTGCTTCCACCTCCACAACCTCTTGTCGTCATGCCACACTGTGGCCTCCTCATGCTGCTGCCACATCCACACTGTGTCATGTTGCCACTCTGTGGTCTCCTCATGCTGCTGCCACCTCCACACTATGTCACCTTGCCACTCTGCTGCCTCCTGATGCTGCTGCCACCTCCACAGTAGGTCACCTTGCCACTCTGTGGTCTCCTCATGCTGCTACCACCTCCACACTATGTCACCTTGCCACTCTCATCTTCTGATGCCACCACCACCTCCACACTTTAATTGTGCCACTCTGTGGCCTCCTCCTGATGCTGCTGCTGCCACCTCCACACTCTGTCATTGTTCCACTCTTTGGCCTCCTCTTGATGCTGCTGCCTCCTCCACACTGTCCTTATGTCGCTCTGAGGCCTCCTCTTGCTGCTTTCACTCCGTGGACTTCTTCTTATGCTGTTCTCACCATCCCCACTTCATGACTGGGCCACTATTTTGCCTTTTGGCCTGGCTTACATCATAATTTCTTTGACCCTTCTTCTGATCTGTTAGAAGAAAGGAAAAATTACACGCACAAAGGATCCTGTCTGTGTAGCAGCTTTAAGGCCTGTATGGTCCCATCAGAATCAGCTTATGATTTGGTAGCTAAAAGCAGGAGTGCGTACAAAACACAGAAGACATGCAAATATTCCCTTCATGTGTCATCTCTGTTTTGGATCCACTCCTTTTATTTTTTTTGGCATTAGAAATACTGATAGATTACTGACCAAATGCTGACCAAGTGAAGGCGGATGCTTCACAGACAGGATCCTTTTTTGGGCGTTATTGTTCTGACGGATCAGCGGAAGGGCAAAATATTCAGTGACGTCGACACAATCTTACTGCTGACACCCTGTCCACTCTGTCGAGGGGTTCTACTTGTATTAGCGTTTAATAGAACAGGTTCTGTAGACATCTATGTGGAATCAGCTGACAATGGTGTAAAAGGAGTGCTCTTCTTCTTGGCGCTAACATTGACCTGTAAGGCGGAGTTTATACTTGAGTTATTTGGTCAGTTTTGGCCCCGCAACTGCCCAAATAAGTGAAGTGTGCAGTGTTTCTAAGAGCGACACCTGTCATCTGCGTAACATACGGAGTCACAGTATTATTTCACTACCAAAGTAGACTCCCTATGCGTTTTACTGCAAGGCACAGTGTTCTACACCACTATAAAGGCTCTCTGCAGCCAGGAAACAGACGTTTTTTAACTAAATTTGCCGTGAACAAATTCGCGTTGAACCAAATTTTTCCCTAAAGATTCGGCAAACCTGCGAATCGAATTTTTGAAAAATTTGCTCATCTCTATTAATAATAATAATTAGCGACAAAAATATTTTATTAAAAGCTGGAAATTTGAAATGCTCCCGGTAGAAAAGTTTTATATTTGCCAAATAAAATCCAAAATTATGGATTTTTGAAATTTAAAGACCAAAAGTTAATAAATACTATCATGTGCAGCAAGCCCCAGAGGGTGGAGCGATGGATGGAAGTAGCAGTGGCTCTAGCTGAAATAATTATTCTAAGCAATCCTCACACTGATGTTCCCTAAGGCTAGGGCAATGAGGAGGAAACTATAGATGACATTGAAGTTGATGGGAAGGAATGACTAGTGTGGGCCGGTGCGAGATGCAGCAGTTGCTGCATTAGGCTGTAACACTAAACGAGTGGCAAGCTTTTCCCACGGCCCCTTATGATGACAATGTCTCCTTTTCAACCGTCTCCCATGTTTGATCAGCTATATCGTCATCTACATTGGTTTGTTCCCCACTAATGTCACCCTCAAATGTCTCTTGCGCAAGTCCCTTACCTCTTGAAACATGTGCTTCAATCTGACTGTCATCTTCAGAAGTTGCACACCTAGAGGAGTCTGCAGCGGACCTCTCTGTGCCAGCCTGTAACTGCTGACAGTCCTCACAAAGCTTATCCTCTCTGAAAAGTGGAGCAGAGCCGATGGCACACCTTACTTGGCTAGCAAAAGGAGTGGCAAAAGCAAGAGGCAGGTTCAGGACAGGTGAAGGCACAGATGCAGTTCTGGGGCAATGCCAACTAAGCATTAAATGCAAATGTGGCTATTGTTCAACAAGATGCAGATGGCAATATATATTACACCACACTTTAATACTGAGTCACAGTAATTCTATGCACGTATAAATTAAAAGATCAACTGGGATTGTGGCAGCAGGAACTTGCACTGTCCCTGCAGTATCCCTATGCTCTCCCTACACTGTCTAAAAACTCTCCCACTGGTCTCCCTTCACTGTCCCTGCACTCTCCCTATCCAATATTATAAATATGCGATTGTCTCATCTGTCTCTAAGCTCAGCTCACATTGAAATTACAGAGGCCTTGGGAGATGAGATTTTTTTATAGAGCTTTAACATCACAGGGGATGGCTATCTGCTGATTAGCTGGCTGCACAACATTATGGGTGATCTTGCATTCCCGGGTTTCTTACTTTCACTTTGTAATACGGCTAGCAGCCATTATTAAGAAAATTTGGATCTGTGGAGAATTGAATTTTTCCTAAACTTTGGATCGAATTCCACTTCGGATGCTTAGATTCGCTCAAAATTAGTTATCCATAACAGATTACTGCAGCCGCTGGTCTCAGAAACTATAGTGGACAAATCCGGAAGCAGAAGGTCCAGTCTACTGTGTAGTTACTGTGCTGGGGTACTGCAACTCAGCTCCCATTCAAGTGAATTGGAGATGAACTGCATTTTGCTGGTGCTGGAAACTACATAATAGACTGAACCTTCTGCTTCTGGATTTGTCCAATTTATAGTGGAAATACTTTTGCATCTTGCTCAGTCTATTGTAAAGATTGTGGATTTGGTGGCTGCCCGAGACAGCTTATTAGTGGTTTGCTAGGTGTAGGAGGCATACTGATCTGAAATTGATGGCCAATCCTGAGGATAGGTAATCAATATCTAAATACCAGAAAATTCCTTTAAGCAATCAGACTTGTCACCTCGAGATAGAAAGCCTAAATCATTAATTTATTTTGAAATGTGCTCTTAAAAAATGAAAGCTAGCATCTGATTGCTACTTAAAGCTTCTTTTTGATGTTCAGTACACGACGTATTGTCTCCAACCAATCAATCTCTTAGACAAGCTTCTACAAAGCTTTAGAAAAAAAACAACAACATAGAAATTAACTACTATATACTATACTTTTGATATCTATACACTTGCATATACTTTATATTTGCTATAACAATATACCTGATCCCAGGAAAACAGCTCTCACTTACCTACTAATAACAACTGTGTCCAATTCTGCAGCCATGTTCCAACAAAATGCAAACCCAATTTTACTAAATTAAAATTTGAAGTGAGTCCAGAACTGACATGGCCTTGGCAGAATGCTCTGGCTTCCCACTAAAATGTCTATACAGTGCAAGACCAAATTAGATGCTAATTAGAGGAAGCTTGCTGAGATATGAGATTCCTGGGAGCTCATGAGTGAGATAGCATCCTAAAAATGTTTACTAACTATTTGTCACTGCTGCTTTTCCACCTTCATTTGGATAATTTACTCTGCATTCACTACAAACTAGTAAATTAGTACTAACAGACCCTACTGTCTGTCTGTAGACCTGTCATATTATCAGTTTTCATCTAAACATTAAATAAATGTGGTAATCTCTTGCCGGATAATATAATTTATAACAAATTGGGTGATCTTATAGTATTGCATTACTTTACTTTCTATTGTCTTAGAAGGTACTGAAATGTCTTGCAGAGATCTGGTTGGTCTTGGCTCTAAAAGATAGTTATTTGCATATTTATTATTGCATAGATATTTTTTATTTCTATTATCTCCTGGGCTTAATGACAGCTTCATTTACATTGGTGAGGGCTGACTCCCAGCACCCCCAATGATCAGCTGTTTGAATAAATTGTGGTCTGAGGGAGTCATCTCAACCCTATGGACTGTTCATTATATACCAAGGACAGCACCTGCCTTTGTACAGGGTGGCCCACGAAAAAGTAGCCCACCTCCAATATCTCCAAATCAAACTGCCTAATAGTAAATCTGCCTTAGTTTTTCATAGCAACCAATCAGATGTCAGCTATCAGTTCTTACAGGGCTCTGAAATTTTTTAAAAACCTTGTATATACATTTTTTTACATTCTTTATTGCAGCATAGATAAATAAATATGTAGACATAAATCATGTAAAATGGGGAAAAAAACTCGATATGGAACAATGTCCACAAACGCCGTACTTAGTATGGATCCCAAAGCACCCACAAAGCTCCCACAAAAGATGGAAATATATGTACATCACACAAATATACTGTAGGTAAGCTTGTACCAATCAAAATAATATCAGGAAATAATGATATCAGATCTACATAGCAAACCTAATTATGCAGAGGGGCTAAAGTAACATACCCACTCAAAGGATTAAACACCCCTACAGTAAGTCACTGTAGGTCCAGGAGAATCAAAAGGAAATAAATAAATAAATATAACAAAAAACCGAGGTCAAGGTGAAATGCCCGTCAAGGTGTGTTCTTGGACCCTTTGCCTCATGCTCCCTCAAACATGTCCACAAGTTGGTTATTGTCCTGACCTCAGTTTTTGCTATATATATTTTTTTCCATATGTTTCTTCTCACCCTACAGCGACTTAGGGGTGGTTAATCCTATGAGTGGGTATGTTACTTCATTCCCTTGGTAGCATTAGTTTACCTAAAATTATTTAGATTTGTACAGACTTACCTACCTTTGTGTTACATACATGCAGTCCCATCTTTTGTGGGAGCTATGTGGGTGCTTTGCGATTCATACTCAGTATGATTTATGTTTACATATTTATTTATATATGGTGCAATAAAGAATATAATACTTTTTATATACAAGGTTTTGAATCCTGCTTAAATTTTTTCTCTGTTATAGAGTTTTTGTACAGGTTGATGTTCAATTAAAGTGGGCTGTGTAATATTGTTTTTTGAGACTTATTTGCTTTTGTTCTTTCTCTGAAAAAATAAATGCTGAGCTCTGATTGGTTGCAACGCACAACTAAGACAGATTTACTAACAGGCAGATTGATTTAGAGATATTGGAGTTGGGCTACGTTTACGTGGGCCACCCTGTATAGTGGCAGTTCTTGGTATTGCAGCTCAATTCTATTGTTTTGATTGGGACTGAGCTGCAGAAAGGCCATATGACTTGACAAGCCATATGACTTGACAAGGAAGAGGTTACAAAGCACACCTAAGCACCTCAGACCCTTTCTACAGCTGATAGGCAAGGGTGCTGTGGATAGGTCATAAATATTTCCATCCTAGACATCTCTGAAAATTTAAAAAATACAATGAATTGTATTTTTACTTATAAATTGCCTTTTCTGATTTTCCTTTCTTTTTCTTGAATGCAACATTGTTTAGAAATTTATTAAACTACTCTTTTGACACATTCTGTACAAGTAATAATATTCTTTTAATCATTCATACTGTTTCTTGCCATATGTTCCAGATTGTCTTTCATTGTATGCCACCGAATAATGGTTTCTCTAAAGAGTAAAAGGCAATGCTAATGTTAAACTGCATTCAAGTAATTTTTGCATAATAACTAATACTACGGCAATCAAATCCTCACTCATGTGGACTCATTATATCTAATCTTTGCTAAGTATAGTTATCATCATTTTACTTTGCAGTATAGCTTAAGGGTAGCGTTGAGCGCATCGAAGCATCCGAAGTGGAATTCGATCCGAAGTTTAGGAAAAATTTGATTTGCCACAAATCCAAATTTCCTCGTGCTTTGTGGTAACGAATCGTTTTATTTTCTAATATGGCTGTTCCACATGTTATAAAGCGAAAGTAAGAAGTCCAGGAATGCGATATGAGCCATGATGCTGTGCAGCCAGCCAATCAACAGATGGAAATCCCATGTGATGTCACAGCCATATAAAACACTCATCCAGTGCAGTCTTGAAAAGGGCGAGTGCAGGGAGATAGTCGGGAGAGTTTTTTGAGACTGTAGGGAGAGCATAGGGAGACACCAGGAAGACTGCAGGTTTAGTGTAATCATCATGTGAATCACATTTTAGTGTACCCATATTCAGAGATAATCCCTTATTTTAGTGATACAGTTAGTGTGTCTGAGTATATAAGGCAGGGGTAAACGCTGTGTGCATCATGTTCTACTGGACATTAGTGTTGATCGACCATGCTTGGCCAAACATGAGTTTGGCTTGAGCATCTCGATGCTCGGCAAATGGCGGTACTCGGCTGAGTATCGCATGTGCTTGAGCACAATGCTCGAGTCTCCTCCCTGCACATTTCTTGGCTGCTACGCAGCCAATAAACATGCAGGGATGTACTGGCACGCACTGTAATGTTGTAGCCATGCTGGCTACTGGCATTACAGTGATTGGCTGGCAGTAACGCATCATCCGGTGCTATATAGCACCCGATGACACTTGTTCGGCTCAGTATTAGTCAGGGAGAGCTGAGCATAGGAAGGACTATTGTGTGTGACAGCAGCAATATATATTTTTAGCGCATCCTAAATTACCTGCACCACATCTCCTGTGTAAAGTGTGTGCACCCCTAAAATATCAGTGACATCCATAGTAACATAGTACATAAGGCCGAAAAAAGACATCTGTCCATCCATTTCGGATTGACATCCTGCTAGTTATCTAGAGGAATTCAAAAAAACACCTGTGAGGTAAAAGGCAATTTTGCCCACTTAAGGGGAGTAAAAAATTCCTTCCCAACTCCATTCAGGCAATCAGAAGTACTCCCTGGATCAACGACCCATCTCTAGTAGCTATAGCCTGTAATATTATTACACTCCAGAAATACATCCAGCTCCCTTGAATTCCTTTATTGTACTCACCATCACCACCTCCTCTGGCAGAGAGTTCCATAGTCTCACTGTTCTTACCGTAAACAATCCCCTTATATGTTTGTGTACAAACCTTCTTTCCTCCAGATGCAGATGTCCCCTCATCACAGTGACAGTCCTGGGGATAAATAGATGATGGAAGAGATCTCTGTACTGACCCCTGATATATTTATACATAGTTATTAGATCTCCCCTCAGTCGTCTTTTTTCTAAAGTAAATAACCCTAATTTTGATAATCTTTCAGGGTACTGTAGTTGCCCCATTCCAGTTATTACATTAGTTGCCCTCCTCTGAACCCTCTCCAGCTCTGCTATGTCCGCCTTGTTCACAGGGGCCCAGAACTGTACACAGTACTCCATGTGTGGTCTGACTAGCGATTTGTAAAGTGTTAGGACTATGTTCTCATCATAGGCGTCTATGCCCCTTTTGATGCAACCCATTATCTTATTGGCCTTGGAGGCAGCTGCCTGGCACTGGTTTTTGCAGCTTAGTTTGCTGTTTATTAAAATTCCTAGATCCTTTTCCATGTCAGTGTTACCCAGTGTTTTACCATTTAGTATGTACGGGTGACTTGCATTATTCTTTCCCATGTGCATAACTTTACATTTGTCAGTGTTAAACCTCATCTGCCCAAGCCTCCAATCTATCCAGATCCCTCTGTAGCAGTATATTGTCCTCTTCAATGTTAATTACTTTACACAGATTAGTGTCATCTGCAAAAATTGATATTTTACTATGCAAGCCTTCTACAAGATCATTAATAAATATATTGAAAAGAATATGGCCCAGTACTGACCCCTGAGATACACCACTATTGAAAGTTGCCCTATCTGAGCGTGTACCGTTAATAACCACCCTCTGTTTTCTGTCACTCAGCCAGTTACTTACCCACTTACAGACATTTTCTCCCAGTCCGAGCATCCTCATTTTATATACTAACCTTTTATGTGGTACAGTGTCAAATGCTTTGTAGAAGTCCAGATATACGACATCCATTGATTCGCCGCTGTCAAGTCTAGAACTTACCTTATCATAGAAACTGATTAAATTCGTTTGGCATGACCGATCCCTCATGAAGGCATGCTGATATGGTGTTATTTGCTAATTTCCGTTGAGATCCTGTAAGATAGCATCACTCAGAAAACCTTCAAACAGTTTCCCCACAATAGATGTTAAACTTACTGGCCTATAGTTTCCGGGCTCTGTTTTTGGACCCTTTTTGAATTTTGGCACCGCATTTGCTATGCGCCAATCCTGTGGAACATTCCCTGTCAGTATAGAGTCCGCAAATATCAGAAATAAGGGTCTGGTTATGACATTACTTAATTCTCTTAGGATACGGGGGTGTGTGCCATCCGGTCCTGGTGATTTGTCTATCTTAATCTTTTTTAAGTCGCTGTTGTACTTCTTCTTGGGTCAGACAGGACACTTTTAATGGGGGATTTATTTTTACATTCAGCATTTCATCTGACAGTTTATTTTCCTCAGTGAATACATTGGAGAAAAAAATATTTAACAGCCTTGCTTTCTCCTCATCGCTCTCTGCAACTCCCCCTTCATTACTCTTTAAAGGGCTGACACCTTCAGATTTATACTTTTTAACATTTAAATAATTGAAAAAAATTTTAGGGTTAGTTTTACAATTAATCTCTCGGTCTCTAGTTTGGCCGCTTTTATTTGTTTTTTATATGTTCTATTTTTTTCCTTATAGTTTTTCAGTGCTTCCTCGCTACCCTCCTGTTTTAGTGATTTATATGCTTTCTTTTTGTCATTTATTGCTTTCTTTACATTTCTATTCATCCACATTGGTTTCTTTTTGTTCCTTAACCTTTTATTCCCATACGGTATGTACATCTCACAATGAGAATTTAGAATGCTTTTAAAGATATCCCATTTTGTGGCTGTATTTTGGTTTTTGAGGACTTTGTCCCAGTTAGTTAGGCCTATGGCCTCGCTTAGTTAGCTAAATTTAGCTTTTTTGAAGTTTGGTATTTTTGTTCCTCCCTGTAGAAATGCTCTTTTGAATGATAATTGTAAGGTTATTACTTTATGGTCACTATTTCCCAGGTGTCCCCCAATTTGCACATCTGTTGTTCTGTCAGGTCTATTGGTTAATACTAAGTCCAGTACGGCTGTCCCTCTAGTCGGGTCCTGAACCCGTTGGGAAAGGTAATTGTCTTTGGTTATTGCCAAGAAACTGTTTCCTTTATGAGATGTACAGCTTTCAGTTTCCCAGTCTATATCTGGGTAGTTGAAGTCCCCTATAATAACCAAATCATTATGATTTGTGGCCATATCTATCTTGTTTAGTAATAGATTTTCTGTGGACTGTTAGGTGGTTTATATTAAACTCCTATTAGTAATTTATTATTGTTTTTGGCTCCATGTATCTCTACCCACAGTGACTCCACATGTTCATGTCCCTCACTTATATTTTCTCGGACTGTGGGCTATAGATAGGGCTTTACATAAAGGCAGACCCTTCCCCCTCTCCGGTTTTTACGATCCTTTCTAAACAGATGGTAACCCTGTATATTAACTGCCCAGTCACAGCTATCATCCAGCCATGTCTCAGTTATTCCCACTATATCCTACTCCTTCTCACACATCACTAATAACAGTTCCCCAGTTTTGTTAGTTTGGTTTCTGTCATTAGTGTACATACAATTAAGAGCTTTTTGTATATTTTTAACCCTACACCTTTCCTTCGGAACTGTTTTAGTCCCTCCTTCCATTCCTCCCCCAGTCCCACTACCTTGCCCCCGGAATCTATCTGTACTATTTTCCCCTCCTTTAACGTAAGTACCCTCCCCCCCAGTCCCTAGTTTAAACACTCCTCCAACCTTCTAGCCATCTTTCTCCCCAACACAGCTGCCCCTTCCCAATTGAGGTGCAGCCCGTCCCTACGATAGAGCCTGTAGCCGACAGAGAAGTCGGCCCAGTTCTCCGGGAACCCAAACCCCTCCTTCCTACACCAGTTCTTGAGCCACTTGTTAACTTCCCTATTCTCTCACTGCCTTTTTTGTGTGGCTCTTGGTACAGGCAGTATCTCGGAAAATACTACCTTTGAGGTCCTTGCCCTAAGCTTTTGACCTAAATCCCTGAAATCATTTTTAAGGACGCTCCACCTACCCCTAACTTTGTCATTGGTTCCGATATGGAACATGACCGCTGGATCTTCTCCAGCCCCTCCCAGTAATCTGTCAACCCGATCCGCGATGCGCCGAACTCTAGCGCCAGGAAGACAGCACAGTGTACTTTTTTCGTAGACGGTGTCCGCTGCGGACAATTAAATTATCCGCGTCACATCTCCTGTGTAAGGCCCCTTTCACACGGGCGAGTTTTCCGCGCGGGTGCAATGCGTGATGTGAACGCATTGCACCCGCACTGAATCCTGACCCATTCATTTCAATGGGTCTTTGTACATGAGCGTTTTTTTTTCACGCATCACTTGTGCGTTGCTTGAAAATCGCAGCATGTTCTATATTCTGCGTTTCTGCATTGCATCCGCAAGCAGGGGCGGGTGCGTTGCGTTTTTCACTGATGGTTGCTAGGAGATGTTGTTTGTAAACCTTCAGTTTTTTATCACGCGCGTGAAAAACGCATCAAAACGCATTGCACCCGCGCGGAAAAAACTAAACAACTGAACGCAATCGCAGGCAAAACTGAATGGCTTTGCCTGTGAAATCGCACAGTTTTCCCTGAACGCATCCGCAACGCATCCGGACCTAATCCGGACACGCTCGTGTGAAAGAGGCCTAAAGTGTGTGCATCCAAAAAATATCAGTGACATCCAGTGCACTTTTTCAATAGACGGTGTCAGCTTCTTTTCTTTTTAAAATCTTTTTATTAATTTTGAAAAAGAAGAACAGTTTGTATAACATATATAACAATTGTTACATATATAACTATGCCAAACACAACATACAAAATGAGGTAGTTGTGATCTTTTGGTGGACAGAGCAGGAGCATTTTCCCTGAACCGTAAAAAAAAATAACAAAATTGTTAGAATTTACCTTTGCGGTCTGCTCTGCATTTGTCATATTTAAAATAAAGCAGTAAATGAATGTGTTTCATTGTGGGAGTAAAAAAACACCTTTTTTGGGCCAGAAAGTACGTTTGTGGCCTGCGCTGCATTTGTCATATTTGAAATAAAGCAGTAAATTAATGTGTTTCATTGTGGGTGTCAAAAAACACCTTTTTTGGGGCCTGAAAGTACGTTTGCGGTCTGCACTGCATTTGTCATATTTAACATAAAGCAGTAAATAATCTGTTTCATTGTGGGTGTAAAAAAAACACCTTTTTTGGGCCAGAAAGTACGTTTGCTGCCTGCACTGCATTTGTCATATCTAAAATAAAGCAGTAAATTAAGGTGTTTCATTGTGGGTCTAAAAAAACACCTTTTTTGGTCCTGAAAGTATGATTGTGGCCTGCACGGCATTTCTGATAGTGAAATATGATCAGTAAATACAACTGGTACATTATGGGTTAAAATAATCACTTTTTTTGGCCATAAAGTACCTTTGCGGCCTGCACTGCATACCTGACTGGGAAATAAATTTTGAAAATCCGTCTGTTACTTTGGTGGGTGAACGCAAAGAATGAAGAGAGCGTCAAATAAGGGACGCGACCCTGTTTGTGGTGCTGCTGGTGGTAGTGGAGCTCCTGTTGCAGGGAGAGGATGTGGTCGATTTGTGCCAGCTACATGCACAAATGAAACACCTTCCTCAGGTGTGCGTAGGCGACAGAACATTTAGTGTTATTTTGTAGGCCTGAATGCTGTTCTACAAATGGTGAGGCCAGAACAGGTACAGGCGATAGTAGATTGGGTGGCTGACAGTGCCTCCAGTTTCTTCACATTGTCTTCCACCCGTTCCCCTACTGAAAGCGCAGAGTTGGCATCTGCAGCCCATGGGCATCTGTCTTTCACCTCACCCCCTTGCAAATCAGCCAAGCAGTCTGACCCCAAGTCATGCAGCAGTCTCTTATGCTTTTTGATGACTCTTCTGGCAGGGTTTCCGCGGGCCATCTACATATCCCTGCCCCAGTAGTGGAAGAGATTGAATGCACCAATGCCCAACCACTTATGTTTGAGGATGTGGACATGGGAGGACCAGCGCAGCACATCTCTGATGATGACGAAACATAGGTGCAAACTGCTGTGGCTTTCTGCAGTGTGCAGACCAACAGGGAGGGCAGGGGTGAAGAGTGGTTGGAAGATGATGTGGAGGATGATGAGGTCCTAGACCCCACATGGAATCAATCAATGCGAATGACTTTTGCAGTTCGGAGGAAGAGGTGGTGGTCCACAGAGCCACCAGCACAGAAAAAAAAGAGGGAGCAGGGTGCAAAAGTGGAGTGGCCCTCCCCTAGAGAGTACGCCTGCTACTGTCCACTAGTGATGTCCCGAACTATTCCCCGGCGAATAGTTCCCGGCGAACATCGCTTGTTCGCGTTCGCCACGGCGGGCGAATATATGCGATGTTCGGTCCGCCCCCTTATACATCATCATTGAGCAAACTTTGACCCTGTACCTCACAGTCAGCAGACACATTCCAGCCAATCAGCATATCCTTCCTCCCAGACCCTCCCACCTCCTATCAAAAAGAAAGGACAGCATCCATCTTAGATTCATTCTGAAGCTGCATGTTAGTGAGAGCAGGGAGACTGCAGCTGCTGCTGTTCTGATGATTCTGAATTCATAGGGAAAGTGTTAGCTAGGCCAGTGTTCTGTGTCCACAGACTCATCTGCTGTAAGGACAGCGTTACAGCACCCCAAAAAGCCCTTTTTAGGGCTGCTACATTAGTCTGCTTTTATTTAATTTTTCTCCATATATATATTGCAGCTGCCTGGCCTGCCCGTGTGTGAGAGGCAGCAGGCCCACAGACTGTAGTGTGCCCACTGCCAGTGCCCACCACTTATACCGTGTGGCACAGGACTTTGCATTAAAAAAAGGCATTTCATTTTTACACTTTAATCTAATTTCAGTTGCCTGCCTGTTGCCAGTGTGTGTCAGGTTCATCACAGACAGACTGTAGTGTGTTCACTGCCAGTGCCCACCACTCATACCGTGTGGCACAGGACTTTGCATTAAAAAAAGGCATTTAACTTTTATACTTTAATCTAATTTCAGTTGCCTGCCTGCTGCCAGTGTGTGTCAGGCCCACTTCCACTGACTGTAGCGTGCCCACTGCCAGTGGCCACCACTCATTCCGTGTGGCACAGGACTTTGCATAAAAAAGGGCATTTAATTTTTACACTTTAATCCAATTTCAGTTGCCTACCTGCTGCCAGTGTGTGTCAGGCCCACTTCCACTGACTGTAGTGTGCCCACTGCCAGTGCCCACCACTCATACCGAGTGGCACAGTAGCTTGCCGATATAAATAAGGCATTTAATTTTTACACTTTAATCCAATTTCAGTTGCCTGCCTGCTGCCAGTGTGTGTCAGGCCCACTTCCACTGACTGTAGTGTGCCCACTGCCAGTGCCCACCACGCATACTGTGTGACACAGGACTTTGCATAAATAAAGGCATTTAATTTTTACACTTTAATCTAATTTCAGTTGCCTGCCTGCTGCCAGTGTGTGTCAGGCCCACTTCCACTGACTGTAGTGTGCCCACTGCCAGTGCCCACCACTCATACCAGGTGGCACAGTAGCTTGTCGATATAAAGTGCCAGTGTGTGTCAGGCCCACTTCCACTGACTGTAGTGTGCCCACTGCCAGTGCCCACCATTCATACCGGGTGGCACAGTAGCTTGCCGATAAATAAGGCATTTAATTTTTACCCTTTAATCTAAGGTTAGTTGCCTGCCAGTGTGTGTCAGGCCCACTTCCACTGACTGCAGTGTGCCCACTGCCAGTGCCCACCACTCATACCGGGTGGCACAGTACCTTGCACGTATAGTACCAAAAATGAAAGGCAGAGGGAGGCCATCCCGCAGGGGCAGTCGTGGTGCTGTGATTTCCTTTGGCCCTTGAATAATGCCCAGTGTTCAGAGGCCACATACCCTGAAATCAAAAAATTCTGAGAACATAGTTGACTGGCTTACACAGGACACCCAATCTAATACAGCTTCCACTCGGAACCTTGATGCACCATCCTCCTCCAGCTCAGCTTCGGAAACCTCTCAAGTTACCACTCGCCAGCCCGCCGCCACCACCAAAACTAGCACCACAGCCGCTTCATTTGATCTGCCAGAGGATTTATTTACAAATCAGTTGGAAGAAATGAGTGATGCGCATCCATTATTGGCAGAGGATGTAGATAACAGGGATATGGCAGGCATTACACACATGGACGTACGGTATGATGATGATGATGATGTTGTACCCGCTGCTGCTTCCTTTGTTGAGTTGTCAGATACAAGTGAAACGGTTGATGATGAAGAAGTGTCCGTGGATGTCATGTGGGTGCCCGCTCGAAGAGAAGAACAACAGAGGGAAAGTTCAGATGGGGAGACAGAGAGGAGGAGGAGGAGACGAGTTGGAAGCAGGGGGAGGTCGACGCAAGTAGCTAGTGGCACAGTCAGACAGCATGTATCGGCACCCGGGGTCAGCCAGACATCACGCCAATCAACGCATGCTTTTGCCACCACCAGAATGCCGTCATTGCAAAGCTCAGCAGTGTGGCATTTCTTTTGTGTGTCTGCCTCTGAAAACAGTGATGCCACTTGCAACCTGTGCCAAAAGAAACTGAGTCATGGTAAGTTCAACACCCACCTAGGTAAAACTGCTTTGCGAAGGCACATGATCTCACATCACAAACGCCTATGAGATCAACACATGAGTACAAGCAGCACACAAACTCAAAGCCACTGTGCTCCTCCTGGTCCTGCATCTTCAGCCACGTCAACCACTGCTGTCCTCCCTGCCCCCTCTCAACCAACCGCCACTCCACCTTTCACCTTCAGCAGTTCCTGCTCATCTGCCCACAGTCAGGTGTCTGTCAAGGAAATGTTTGAGCGTAAGAAGCCAATGTCACAGAGTCACCCCCTTGCCCGGCGTCTGACAGCTGGCTTGTCGGAACTCTTAGCCCGCCAGCTTTTTTCATACAAGCTGGTGGAGTCTGAGGCCTTCAAAAAATTTGTAGATGATACCTGGTCTGCATGTACACTGCACATTGGGTAAACCTGCTGACGCCTGCCAAGCATGGAATGTGTGGCTCTGCAGCGGAGTTGGTGACACCCCCAGGACTTGCAGGCAGGCCTGCTGCCACCGCCTCGTCTCCTCCTACTCCATTCTCTTTGCTAACCTCCTCGGCTGAGTCCTCTTCTGCCGCTGCGTCTTGCTCCACATCATCAACTGCACCCCCCCAGCTCCCCAGGGGCTATTCCACATCCCAGATATGACAGTGTCATGCCGTCTTGGGGTTGACTTTCCTGAAAGCAGAGAGTCACACCGGACCAGCACTCCTGTTCGCCCTGAACGCACAGGTGAATCAGTGGCTGACCCCGCACCAACTGGAGATCGGTAAAGTGGTGTGTGACAATGGAAGCAATCTGTTGGCGGCATGGAATTTGGGCAAGTTGACACATGTGCCGTGCATGGCACATGTGTTGAATCTGATTGTACCCAGGCTTACAGGATGTCCTTAAGCAGGCCAGGAAGGTGTGTGGCCATTTCAGCCGTTCCTACACGGCCATGGCGCACTTTTCCGACATTCATTGGCGAAACAACATGCTAGTGAGGTGCTTGATTTGCGACAGCCCGACACGGTGGAATTCAACACTCCTAATGTTTGACCGCCTGCTTCAACAAGAAAAAGCCGTCATTGAGTATTTGAGTATTTTGAGTATGAGTGTTTTTTTGCCACGTTACTGGACGCTCATGTGCAATGCCTGTAGGCTCATGCATCCTTTTGAGGTGACAAACCTAGTCAGTTGCACCGAAAGCACTATCAGTGACCTCATCTCATTTGTTTTCTTCCTGGAGCGTGCCCCGCGAAAAGTGCTGGATCAGGCCGTAGATGAGCGTGAAAAGAAAGAGTTGTGGTCACCATCACCACCAGAAACAGCCTTATCATCATCGCTTGCTGGACCTGCGGCAACGCTGGAAGAGGAGTCTAAGGAAGAGGAGTCAGAGGAGGAATGTGGCTTTAAGGAGGAGGTAGACCAACCACAGCAGGCATCCCAGGGTGCTCGTTGTTGTCACCTATCTGGGACCCATGGTGTTGTACGTGGCTGGGGGGAAGAACAGACCTTCAATGACATAAGTGAGGACGAGGGAGATGAGTAGCTCAGCATCCAACATTGTGCAAATGGGGTCTTTCATGCTGTCATGCCTGTTGAGGGACCCTCGTATAAAAAGGCTGAAGGAGAATGACCTGTACTGGGTGGCCACGCTACTAGACCCCCGGAATAAGCAGAAAGTGGCTGAAATGTTACCGAATTACCGGAAGTCAGAAAGGATGCAGCAGTTCCTAAACAAGCTAAAAAGTATGCTTTACACAGCATATAAGGGTAATGTCAGAGCACAACGGGAATATAACAGGGGAAGAGGTGAAAGTAATCCTCCTCCTACCACGACCACGTCGGCAAGGACAGGACGCTTTACAGACGTGTTGTTGATGGAGGACATGCAGAGCTTTTTAAGTCCTACGCATCGCCACAGTCCTTCGGGGTCCACCCTCAGAGAACGACTCGACCGAAAGGTAGCAGACTACCTCGCCTTAACTGCAGATATCGACACTCTGAAGAGCAATGAACCCCTTGACTACTGGGTGTGCAGGCTTGACCTGTGGCCTCAGCTATCCCAATTTGCGATAGAACTTCTGGCCTGCCCCGTTTCAAGTGTCCTTTCAGAAAGGACCTTTAGCGCAGCAGGAGGTATTGTCACTGAAAAGAGAAGTCGCCTAAGTCAAAAAAGTCTAGATAATCTTTGCGATTAGGGGACGTAACAGGGATTGAACTGATAAGAATAGTACTAGTTAATACACCACTCATATAAGGTTGCACAGTACATTGCACGGCGCACGCACAGTGCCCCAAATGACATGCATCCATCATCTTTGTGACCATGTGACCCAGTGACATCACGGAAGGTCCTTTACCCCCCAGCTGAAGACACAACAGGAGACCGGCAGCTACGCGCTCAATTGGAAGAGGTGAGTTAACTTTTATTATTTTTAACCCTCAATCACCTTTTTTACTTTGCATTCTGTATTTAGAATTCTATTATTTTCCTTTATAAGGGAAAATAATAAAATATACAGAATACTCAACCCGAAAACCGGACTTCGGGTCTGGGTACCAACATGCCGATTTTTCTCACATGATTGCAAAACGCATTACAACAGTTTGCACACACGCGGAAAAATCACGCATTTTCGCTGCAACACACCCGCCTCTTATCCGGGTGTCAAACATGACGCCTGTGTGAAAGAGGCCTTAATGCTTGGGTTCTCCCATTTATCGCCATTATACTCAGTAGAGCAGCTGAGCATCCCGATGTGTTTGGCCAGAGCACCCGAGCATTCGGGTTCTCAGTCAACACTAGTGCACACACATTCAATGTTAATCCCGTATTTTAGGGATACGTGATGATGTGTCCATATTTCATAACGGTGTAATTTTTTTCCATTGTACATGTGTGCAATGGAGTGAAACTTAATATAGCGAATGTCTTCTGTTAGCTGTTGCATTACATAGTGGCAGTATTAGGCAATGGTTATATACTTTGCCCTGTACATGTATGCAGTGTAGCAAAATGTATCATAGTGTTAGCTGTTGTGTTACATAACATCAGTATGACACCACAGTTAAATTTTTCATCCAGTACATGCGTGCAGTGAAGCAAAATTCATTATAGCAAACGCCTTCTGTTAGCTGTTGCATTACCTAGTATTAGACCATGGTTAAATATTTTGCCCTGTACATGTGTGCAGTGAAACTGAATTGATTATAGCGAATGTCTTCTGTTATCTGTTGCGTTACATAGCGTCAGTATTACTGTATGCAACAGTTAAATGCTTCACCCCTGTACATGTGTGCAGTGGAACTAAATTAATTATAGCAAATGCCTTCAGTTAGCTGTTTCATTACATAGCATCAGTATTAGGCCACTGATAAATATGTCTCCCTTCACATGTGTTAAATTGAACAAAATGTATCAAAGGGAATGCCTTCCGTTAGAGATACAGTTGTTATACACTATGGCCAACGGACAGTTGCATGGGCCCTCCAAACGAACAAGCATTGGCAAAAATGATGCTGTAGACAGAAAAAGTAGCAGCAGAGGAAGGGATGGTGGTAACAGCAGCTGCAGCAACAGGCCAGAGGTGCCACTGTCATCTAGCCCTCTAGCGGTTTTGACCAACAATCCCGCTGTACTGGAATGGTTGACTCACTCTTCACAATCATCTCAAGTTACAACAGATACACACAGCGAGCAGTGGTGGGTTCCTCTGACACCGTGCTTAAATGACATGGCCCAGGAACTGCCTCTATGCACTCAATCTGTCCTGGACCTGCCCCTTGCTTTTGCTCCTCCTTCTGTTGGCCAAGTAATGTTTGAAGCCAGCTCTGCTATGCTTTTCAGCGACGATTATCTTTGTTGGGACAGTCAGCAATTACTGGCCAGCACAGACTTGTAGGAGACATCTGCTGCGGACTCCTTTTGGCATGCAACTACCGATAATCAGAGTATATGTGGGAGCACATGTTTTGAGAGGTCAGGGATGTGTGCAAGAGATAGGTGAGGGTGACACAAGTGACTCGCAAACATACTGTAGATGATGATGTAGCCATCGCACGTTTGAGCCAGGTGAAGAGGGGCATCGTCATCATCAGGGGGCAAGGGTGGCAGCATGCCCGTAAGACAGCAGGGTAGAAGTGTGCCTAAGATGCAGCAGAATGGAAGCATGTCCATGAGACAGGAGGGTGGAAGCATGCCCGAGAGACAGCAGGGTGGAAGCAGTGGGAGAACTTGAGCCAAATATGGGAGGGGTACAACATTTGCTACTCTGTAGACTACCTGTGAGGAACACACTAGCATTGCACAGTTTCATAAAAGCAGCAGCAGGCAGAAATCATGCAGTGGTGGAGAGAAAATGGCATACTTGGCAGTGTAAAAATATTTCATACAGTCACGGGGGGACAATAACGTGGTGGTATGTAGGATGTGTCAGTGTGCTAATGTTGGCGTGGTGGCCCTGCGTCAACACACGGAGCATCACTATAAAGTGTGGGTGTGTTAAAACCGTGCCACTTATTTAGTGTTACAGCCTGCTGCATCTCCTACCTCTCCTACTCATCCAACGGTGCAAAAGCTGAACGTGCACCTGGCCAAGTTGCTGGTGCTACAGTCCTTCTCTTTCCATGTAGTTCACTATGGAAGTAGTATGTAGTAAAAT
Source organism: Bufotes viridis (assembly GCA_033119425.1). Taxonomy (NCBI): domain Eukaryota; kingdom Metazoa; phylum Chordata; class Amphibia; order Anura; family Bufonidae; genus Bufotes; species Bufotes viridis. Next base: position 248,832,234 of record CM065590.1, read on the forward strand.
ATGGAAATTGTTCTTTTTTTATGTACCCCATTGGGGGGCCAGTTCTTAATGAGGACATCCTCATCCTTTGTTGGCTTTGCTTCTTCCAACTCATTCTTTGCTGTCTCCATGTCTGTGAAAAGTCAGCAAGATGCAGGTAAAGGAGAAGCTGGATTTTTCTGATGACATATTGGTATTGGATGATGTTGGAAAAGGAGGAAAAGCATATGAAAGAAGAAGGGTCACCTGTAGGGCAGGAGAGCAGGAAGTGGGGTTGTAGCTAGAGAGATGGGGGGTGGGGACGGGGGGGCTTCCTTCATTTGGCACTCCGGGAATGCCCCATGACCCCTTTTCTCTCCTCTTTTATCAGTGTATTACATCGAACTCCCGGTCACCTGCTATCCTGTAGTTTCAGGATGCAAAAGTTAAAGGTAAGCATAACTTTAATTATTAGGTAAAATGTATATAGTGGTCAGCTATTGGCACCATGTGGCCACATTATGTAATTCTCATACAAAAAGGAGCATTTTCAGGAGATTGCAATGCACCTATCCAGCCAAACCCCATACCAGAAACAGTCCCTTTTTGGCTAACATATTATATGACAGCTATTAGTTTTCAGGCTCCTGTACCTTATGGCAATAATCCAGCGGGCAAGTAAGATCAATCCACTATGGTCAGCCCATCTGGTTTTAACCCTAGTATGATTATAAAGCAAAATGCCATCCAGTATAGGGATTTTTGTCTACAGTGCTCTTTCAGTAGTTTTCCATTAGACAAAACAGAGCCACTTACAATTTTGATGTGTACATTTTTATATTTATTCTCAGTCCGTGTTTGAAAGTTCTTCATTGTTTGTATTGTATTCAAAACACAGAGTACAGGGCCCGTTTTTTGTTTTTCATTTTTGTTTTTTCTCCCAACATTCCGCCAGAACTTTTTAAATTTCCGATTCATATAGACATGTCAGGGCTTATTTTTTGGGGGATAAGTTGTACTATTTAAGGGCACTATTCAATTTACCATGACTTATTATTGAAAAGTGAGAAAAAAATCTTTGTGGAGTTAAATTGAAAAAATAACCAATACTATTCCATCAAGGTTTTGGGGATTGTTATATCACGGTGTTGACTAAAGATAACTAGAGTTGAGCGAACACCTGGATGTTCGGGTTCGACGAGTTCGGCCGAACTTTCGAAAAATGTTCGGGTTCGGGATCCGAACTCGACCCGAACTTCATCCCGAACCCGAACCCCATAGAAGTCAATGGGGACCCGAACTTTTGGGCACTAAAAAGGCTGTAAAACACACCCGGAAAGGGCTAGAGGGCTGCAAAAGGCAGCAAAATGTAGTTAAATCCCCTGCAAACAAATGTAGATAGGGAAATGATAAGTTAACATAAAATAAATAAAAATTAAACAATATTAATTGGAGTGAGGTCCCATAGCACAGAATCAGGCTTCAAGTCACCCACCAATGGAGAAGGTCACTTACTATTATTTTGACCACAGCACCCAGACAAAGGAGAGAGGTCCCACAGCAGAGAACCAGGCATCATATCACCCACCACAGGAGTAGGCCACCATTTAGTTACTTTGACCCCTACACCCAGACGGAGGAGAGAGGTTACACAGCAGAGAATCAGGCATCATATCAACCACCACAGGAGAAGCCACCATTTAGTTACTTTGACCCCTGCACCCAGGAAGAGGAGAGAGGCCCCACAGCACATATTCTGGCATCATATCAGCCACCACAGGAGAAGCCACCATTGAGTTACTTTGACCCCTGCACCCAGGAAGAGGAGAGAGGCCCCACAGCACATATTCTGGCATCATACTCAACCACCACAGGAGAAGCCACCATTGAGTTACTTTGACCCCTGCACCCAGGAAGAGAGAGAGGCCCCACAGCACATATTCTGGCATCATATCAGCCACCACAGGAGAAGCCACCATTGAGTTACTTTGACCCCGCACCCAGGAAGAGGAGAGAGGCACCACAGCACATATTCTGGCATCATATCACACACCACAGGAGAAGGCCTCTTTCAGTGATTTAGGCCTTTGGACCCAGACAGAGGAGAGAGGCACCACAGCACATATTCTGGCATCATATCAGCCACCACAGGAGAAGCCACCATTGAGTTACTTTGACCCCTGCACCCAGGAAGAGGAGAGAGGCCCCACAGCACATATTCTGGCATCATATCACCCACCACAGGAGTAGGCCACCATTTAGTTACTTTGACCCCTACACCCAGACGGAGGAGAGAGGTTACACAGCAGAGAATCAGGCATTTAGATCACCCACCACAGGAGTAGGCCACCATTGAATCAGACCCCGGCAACCATGTCCAGATGGCACAAGCATCAGCTTTATATCCAATCAGCACAGGAGAAGGCGACTTTGAAAGACTTTGACCCCTACACCCAGATGGAGGAGAGAGGTTTCACAGCAGAGAATCAGGCATCATATCAACCACCACAGGAGAAGCCACCATTTAGTTACTTTGACCCCTGCACCCAGGAAGAGGAGAGAGGCCCCACAGCACATATTCTGGCATCATATCAGCCACCACAGGAGAATCCACCATTGAGTTACTTTGACCCCTGCACCCAGGAAGAGGAGAGAGGCCCCACAGCACATATTCTGGCATCATACTAACCACCACAGGAGAAGCCACCATTGAGTTACTTTGACCCTGCACCCAGGAAGAGGAGAGAGGCCCCACAGCACATATTCTGGCATCATATCAGCTACCACAGGAGAAGCCACCATTGAGTTACTTTGACCCCGCACCCAGGAAGAGGAGAGAGGCACCACAGCACATATTCTGGCATCATATCACACACCACAGGAGAAGGCCTCTTTCAGTGATTTAGGCCTTTGGACCCAGACAGAGGAGAGAGGCACCACAGCACATATTCTGGCATCATATCAGCCACCACAGGAGAAGCCACCATTGAGTTACTTTGACCCCTGCACCCAGGAAGAGGAGAGAGGCCCCACAGCACATATTCTGGCATCATACTACACCACCACAGGAGAAGCCACCATTGAGTTACTTTGACCCCTGCACCCAGGCAGAGGAGAGAGGTCCCACAGCAGCATATTCTGGCATCATATCAGCCACCACAGGAGAAGCCACCATTGAGTTACTTTGACCCCGCACCCAGGAAGAGGAGAGAGGCACCACAGCACATATTCAGGCATCATATCACACCACCACAGGAGAAGGCCTCTTTCAGTGATTTAGGCCTTTGGACCCAGACGGAGGAGAGAGGCACTCACAGCACATATTCTGGCATCATATCAGCCACCACAGGAGAAAGCCACCATTGAGTTACTTTGACCCCTGCACTCCAGGAAGAGGAGAGAGGCCCCACAGCACATATTCTGGCATCATACTAACCACCACAGGAGAAGCCACCATTGAGTTACTTTGGACCCTCGCACCCAGGAAGAGGAGAGAGGCACCACAGCACATATTCTGGCATCATACTCAGCCACCACAGGAGAAGCCACCATTGAGTTACTTTGACCCCTGCACCCAGGAAGAGGAGAGAGGCACCACAGCACATATTCTGGCATCATATCAGCCACCACAGGAGAAGCCACCATTGAGTTACTTTGACCCCTGCACCCAGGAAGAGGAGAGAGGCCCCACAGCACATATTCTGGCATCATATCAGCCACCACAGGAGAAGCCACCATTTAGTTACTTTGACCCCTTCACCCAAACAGAGGAGAGGTTCCACATCAGAGAATCAGGCATCATATCAACCACCACAGGAGTAGGCCACAATTTAGTTTATTTGACCCCTGCACCCAGGAAGAGGAGAGAGGCCCCACAGCACATATTCTGGCATCATATCACACACCACAGGAGAAGGCCTCTTTCAGTGATTTAGGCCTTTGGACCCAGACAGAGAGAGAGGTCCCACAGCAGAGAACCAGGCATCATATCACCTACCACAGGAGTAGGCCACCATTTAGTTACTTTGACCCCTACACCCAGACGGAGGAGAGGTTACACAGCAGAGAATCAGGCATTTAGATCACCCACCACAGGAGTAGGCCTCCAATTTAATGGGACCCGGCAGCCATGTCAGATGGCACAACCATCAGCTTCATATCAATCAGCACAGGAGAAGCGACTTTGAGAGACTTTGACCCCTACACCCAGACGGAGGAGGAGGTTTCACAGCAGAGAATCAGGCATTTAGATCACCCACCACAGGAGTAGGCCCCCATTGAATCAGACCCTGGCAGCCATGTCAGATGGCACAACCATCAGCTTTATATCAATCAGCACAGGAGAAGCGACTTTGAAAGACTTTGACCCTACACCCAGATGGAGGAGAGAGGTTTCACAGCAGAGAATCAGGCATCATATCAACCACCACAGGAGAAGCCACCATTTAGTTACTTTGACCCCTGCACCCAGGAAGAGGAGAGAGGCACCACAGCACATATTCTGGCATCATATCAGCCACCACAGGAGAAGCCACCATTGAGTTACTTTGACCCTGCACCCAGGAAGAGAGAGAGGCCCCACAGCACATATTCTGGCATCATATCACCCACCACAGGAGTAGGCCACCATTTAGTTACTTTGACCCCTACACCCAGACGGAGGAGAGAGGTTACACAGCAGAGAATCAGGCATTTAGATCACCCACCACAGGAGTAGGCCACCATTGAATCAGACCCGGCAACCATGTCAGATGGCACAAGCATAAGCTTTATATCAATCAGCACAGGAGAAGCGACTTTGACAGACTTTGACCCCTACACCCGGACGGAGAGAGAGGTTTCAAAGCAGAGAATCAGGCATTTAGATCACCCACCACAGGAGTAGGCCCCAATTTAATGGGACCCCGGCAACCATGTCAGATGGCACAACCATCAGCTTCATATCAATCAGCACAGGAGAAGGCGACTTTGAAAGACTTTGACCCCTTCACCCAAACAGAGGAGAGAGGTTCCACATCAGAGAATCAGGCATCATATCAACCACCACAGGAGTAGGCCACAATTTAGTTTATTTGACCCCTGCACCCAGGAAGAGGAGAGAGGCCCCACAGCACATATTCTGGCATCATATCACACACCACAGGAGAAGGCCTCTTTCAGTGATTTAGGCCTTTGGACCCAGACAGAGGAGAGAGGTCAGAGATTAGCTTCATATCCCCAGCACAGCAGAAGACCGCTTTATTTGACTTAGGCCTCAGCACCCAGACAGAAGACAGAGGTAGCATGGCAGAGGTTATGGCTTCATGTCACCCGTTAGTTTAACCGGCCACTTTCATCTGGTTAGGCCCGGCGCCCAGACAGAGAAGAGTTTCATTCAACTGTGGGTTTCATAAAATTTGTATCAAATAAAGAAGTGGCCCGTAGCACAACAAGACATGTTTTAGGCAGTTAATAAGGACTACTCTGCACAAGGGAGGGACAGGTCCTGTGGGATCCATGCCTGGTTCATCTTTATGAAGGTCAGCTTGTCCACGTTGGCTGTGGACAGGCGGCTGCGCTTGTCAGTAATGGCGCCCCCTGCCGTGCTGAATACGCGTTCAGATAAAGCGCTGGCCGCCGGGCAGGAAAGCACCTCCAAGGCATAACATGCTAACTCTGGCCACGTGGACAATTTCGAAACCCAGTAGTTGAATGGGGCCGAACCATCCGTCAGGATGTGGAGGGTGTGCAGACATACTGTTCAACCATGTTAGTGAAATGCTGCCTCCTGCTAACACGTTCCGTATCAGGTGTCGGTGCAGATAGCTGTGGCGTGGAGACAAAACTTTTCCACATTTCTGCCATGCTAACCCTGCCCTCAGATGAGCTGGCCGTGACACAGCTGCGTTGGCGACCTCTTGCCACTCCTCTGCCTTCACCTTCCACCTGTTCCCCTGTGACATGTGGGAATGCTCTCAAGAGCGCCTCTATCAGCGTGCGCTTGTACTCGCGCATCTTACGGTCGCGCTCCAGTTCAGGAATTAAAGTGGGCACATTGTCTTTATACCGGGGATCCAGCAGGGTGGCCGCCAGTAGTCTGCACACGTTAAAACGTGGGCAACTCTGCTGTCGTTGCGCAGGCATTGGAGCATATATTCGCTCATGTGGGCCAGGCTACCCATGGGTAAGGACAAGCTGTCCTCTGTGGGAGGCGTATCGTCATCGTCCACCGTATCCCCCAGCCACGCACCAGTGATGGGCCTGGGCTGCCACCCCGCTGTGAACTTGCGTCATCCTCGTCCCCCTCCACCTCCTCCTCCTCATCCTCCTCGTCCTCCAGTACAGTGCCTTGGCTGGCGACTTGTGAACCTGTCCTCTGCTGCTTAAACAAACCTCCCTCTGAGCCAATTCGAACAGACTGGCCCGAAAGTGTTAGAAACGAGCCCTCATCCTCCTCCTCCTCCTCCACCTGGGCCACCTCCTCTAACATCATTGCCCTAAGTGTTTTCTCAAGGAGACATAGAAGTGGTATTGTAACGCTGATAACAGTGTCATCGCCACTGGCCATGTTGGTGGAGTACTCGAAACAGCGCAGCAGGGCACACAGGTCTCGCATGGAGGCCCAATCATTGGTGGTGAAGTGGTGCTGTTCGGCGAGTACGACTGGCGCGGCGTGCTGCAGCTGAAACTCCACTATGGCCTGCTGCTGCTCGCACAGTCTCTCCAGCATGTGCAAGGTGGAGTTCCACCGGGTGGGCACGTCGCATATGAGGCGGTGAGCGGGAAGGCCGAAGTTCCGCTGTAGCGCAGACAGGCGAGCAGCGGCAGGATGTGAGCGGCGGAGCGCGCACAGACGGCCCGCACTTTATGCAGCAGCTCTGACATGTTGGGGTAGTGGTGAATGAACCTCTGCACCACCAAGTTCAGCACATGCGCCAGGCAAGGGATGTGCGTCAAACCGGCTAGTCCCAGAGCTGCCACGAGATTTCGCCCATTATCGCATACCACCAGGCCTGGCTTGAGGCCCACCGGCAGAAACCACTCGTCGGTCTGTTGTTCAATACCCCGCCACAACTCCTGCGCGGTGTGGGGCCTGTCCCCAAACATATGAGTTTCAGAATGGCCTGCTGACGTTTACCGGGCTGTGCTGAAGTTGGTGGTGAAGGTGTGTGGCTGACCGGATGAGCTGGTGGAAGCAGTGGAGGAGGAAGCCGAGTAGGAGGAGGAGGCTACAGGAGGCAGAGAATGATGCCCTGCGATCCTAGGGGCGGAAGGACGTGCGCCAAGGAACTGTCCGCCGGGGGCCCAGCCGCCACTACATTCATCCAGTGTGCAGTTAGTGAGATATAGCGTCCCTGGCCGTGCTTACTGGTCCACGTATCTGTGGTTAGGTGGACCTTGCCACAAATGGCGTTGCGCAGTGCACACTTGATTTTATCGGACACTTGCATGTGCAGGGAAGGCACGGCTGTCTTGGAGAAGTAGTGGCGGCTGGGAACCACATACTGCGGGACAGCCATGGCCATCAGCTGTTTGAAGCTGTCTGTGTCCACCAGCCGGAATGACAGCATTTCAAAGGCCAGCAGTTTAGAAATGCTGGCGTTCAGGCCAAGGGCTCGAGGGTGACTCGGGGAATTTGCGCTTCCTCTCTAAGGTTTGAGATATTGAGAGCTGAACGCTGCTGTGTGATATAGTGGAGACGCTAGTTGACGGTGGCGGTGGTGGTGGTGTCGGTGGCACATCCTCTGTTTGCTGCTCGGCAGGTGGCAACATTCCTCTCGAGGCGGAAGCCGAGGCAGCAGCGGTAGAGGAGCAGGGAGCCTCAGCGAGTGCCTGGTTTTTAAGGTGTGTACCCCACTGCAGTTCATGCTTTGCATGTAGATGCCTGGTCATGCAGGTTGTGCTGAGGTTCAGAGCGTTAATGCCTCGCCTCAGGCTCTGATGGCAGAGCGTGCAAGTCACTCGGGTCTTGTCGGTAGGACATTGTTTAAGAAGTGCCATGCCAGGGAACTCTTTGAAGCTGCCTTTGTGGGGCTGGGTCCCTGTTGGCGATGTCCAGTAGCAGGCGAACTCTGGGGCGGCGGCTCGTCTGCTTGGCCCCCTGCTCCCTCTTTGGCTTCGCTGTTGTCTCGGTCTCACCACTACCTCTTCCTCTGAACTGTGAAAGTCATCGCCACGACCTTCAGTCCATGTGGGGTCTAAGACCTCATCGTCCTCTGCATCGTCTTCCACCCAGTCTCCCTCCTGACCTCCTCCTGTTCAGTCTGCACACTGCAAAAGACGCGGCAGTGGGCACCTGTGTTTCGTCATCATCAGAGACGTGCGGACTCCGATGAGGTGGTATTCCCATGTCCTCTTCATCTGGAGACATAAGTGGTTGTGCGTCAGTGCATGGTATGTCTTCCTCCACTGGGGAAGGGCTAGGTGGACGCCCTGGGAAACCCTGGAAGCAGAGTCTTCAAACAGAAGAAGAGACTGCTGCATAACTTGTGGCTCAGACCGTTTCCCTGATATGCTTGGGGGTGATGTGACAGACTGATGGGCTTGGTTTTCAGGTGCCACCTGTGCGCTTTCCGCAGAAGACTGGGTGGAAGACCATGTGGTGAACGTGCTGGAAGCACTGTCGGCCACCCAATCGATTAATGCCTGTACCTGCTCAGGCCTTACCATCCTAAGAGCGGCATTGGGCCCCACGAGATATTGCGGTACATTCTGCCGGCTAGTTGAGGAGTTCGTTCCCTACTGTGTGCGCCTGGGGCCGAACGGCCACGTCCTCTACCAGCAACAGAGGCTCCACGGACACCACCACGACCGCGTCCTCGTCCCTTAATAGTATTTTTCTTCATTGTTGCGATTCAACTCGCACCACAATGAAATATATTATTTTTATAAGCAAAATCCCCTCACTGGAATACTTTCAGTCTTTTGACTGTATGGATTACAGATGGAATGACTGTTATATGTGAGTACCGCTTTCTTTGACAGATTCTAGTATGGGTACATATATGTTTTCCCAACCCCAGCACATTAATTTGCTAATTCCAGATGTATGAAACGCAGGCCTAACTGTATCTAGTATATTGAACGCCAGATAAACTAACTTGGCCTTTTTAAATAAAAAAAAATTCCCTCACTGGAATACTTTCAGTCTTTTGACTGTATGGATTACAGATGGAATGACTGTTATATGTGAGTACCGCTTTCTTTGACAGATTCTAGTATGGGTACATATATGTTTTCCCAACCCCAGCACATTAATTTGCTAATTCCAGATGTATGAAACATAGGCCTAACTGTATCTAGTATATTGAGCACCAGATAAACTAACTTGGCCTTTTTAAATAAAAAAAATTCCCTCACTGGAATACTTTCAGTCTTTTGACTGTATGGATTACAGATGGAATGACTGTTATATGTGAGTACCGCTTTCTTTGACAGATTCTAGTATGGGTACATATATGTTTTCCCAACCCCAGCACATTAGTTTGCTAATTCCAGATGTATGAAAGCATGAGCCTAACTGTATCTAGTATATTGAGCATGAGATAAACTAACTTGGCCTTTTTAAATAAAAAAATTCCCTCACTGGAATACTTTCAGTCTTTTGACTGTATGGATTACAGATGGAATGACTGTTATATGTGAGTACCGCTTTCTTTGACAGATTCTAGTATGGGTACATATATGTTTTCCCAACCCCAGCACATTAATTTGCTAATTCCAGATGTATGAAAGCATGAGCCTAACTGTATCTAGTATATTGAGCGCCAGATAAACTAACTTGGCCTTTTTAAATAAAAAAAAATTCCCTCACTGGAATACTTTCAGTCTTTTGACTGTATGGATTACAGATGGAATGACTGTTATATGTGAGTACCGCTTTCTTTGACAGATTCTAGTATGGGTACATATATGTTTTCCCAACCCCAGCACATTAATTTGCTAATTCCAGATGTATGAAGCATGAGCCTAACTGTATCTAGTATATTGAACGCCAGATAAACTAACTTGGCCTTTTTAAATAAAAAAAATTCCCTCACTGGAATACTTTCAGTCTTTTGACTGTATGGATTACAGATGGAATGACTGTTATATGTGAGTACCGCTTTCTTTGACAGATTCTAGTATGGGTACATATATGTTTTCCCAACCCCAGCACATTAATTTGCTAATTCCAGATGTATGAAGCATAGGCCTAACTGTATCTAGTATATTGAGCGCCAGATAAACTAACTTGGCCTTTTTAAATAAAAAAATTCCCTCACTGGAATACTTTCAGTCTTTTGACTGTATGGATTACAGATGGAATGACTGTTATATGTGAGTACCGCTTTCTTTGACAGATTCTAGTATGGGTACATATATGTTTTCCCAACCCCAGCACATTAATTTGCTAATTCCAGATGTATGAAACATAGGCCTAACTGTATCTAGTATATTGAACGCCAGATAAACTAACTTGGCCTTTTTAAATAAAAAAAATTCCCTCACTGGAATACTTTCAGTCTTTTGACTGTATGGATTACAGATGGAATGACTGTTATATGTGAGTACCGCTTTCTTTGACAGATTCTAGTATGGGTACATATATGTTTTCCCAACCCCAGCACATTAATTTGCTAATTCCAGATGTATGAAGCATAGGCCTAACTGTATCTAGTATATTGAACGCCAGATAAACTAACTTGGCCTTTTTAAATAAAAAAAAATTCCCTCACTGGAATACTTTCAGTCTTTTGACTGTATGGATTACAGGTGGACTGGTATTAGTAGGGGTGACACAAGCACACCCAAGTCCCTGATGTAGGATTTCTATGGCACAGACCACTATTACAAGTGATTAATGGACGTTGGGAGAGATTGTGCTGCAGCACTAGTCCCAAGATGGCCGCCGCCTATCAGCCCAGTAACATGTGCCACAAAATGGTCTGCACAACCTTTAAAAAAATAGCCTTGGACTGTGCTGCTAAATCGCTATTGGTCTGAATCCCAGGTGTAGATGTCTGACTTGTTTGGAGCTTTGGAATGCACACTGTGGCAGCTTCTGCTGCAGCACTACAAGTCGCAAAATGGCGGCCGACGGTCAGCCCAGGTACATGTGGATGGAAAAATCACTCTGGCCACTCTAAAATAGCCAATCCCTATCAAAAAAGCAGCTCAGCTGCAGTTGTTCAGATGAATCACAGGTGGAGGAGAGAAATTTGCTTCCAGTTATTCAATTATCCCTGCCTATTCTCGCCCTAGCATCAGCTGCGTCTATCCCTGTTCTATTCACATCGGGAGTGAGCACGTCCCGACGTGCGCACAAGCTTATAAAGAGGCTGAGTCACATGCTGCACTCGGCCAATCACAGCCTTGCCAATAGTAGGCATGGCTGCGATGGCATCTTAGGGCAAGTAGTATGATGCATGTTGATTGGCTGCTTTGCAGCCTTTCAAAATGCGCCTAAATACATGCCGAACGACGAACCCGAACCCGAACTTTTTTGAAAATGTCCGGGTTCGGGTCCGGGTCCCGGACACCCCAAAATTCGGTACGAACCCGAACGATGCTCGAACTGTTCGCTCAACACTAAAGATAACTTAAAGGCTATGTACACCATTGGGGGCATTTTTTATTATTGCATGGTGCTCATTTCCTAATGCTTCGTGGTAACAAATTGCATCTTTTCCTAAAATGGCTGCTGCACGTGTGAGGACATGGAGAAAGGAACTCTAGGAAGGCAGGATCACCCATAATGCCATGCATGCAGCCAATCAGCAGCCAGCCAGCCCCGTGATGTCACAGCCCTATAAATAGCATCAGCCATCTTAGATTCTGCCATTTACTAGTGTACTTAGTGCAGGGAGAGACATTTGCAGGCGCTAGGAGCAGTGATAGGGAAGACTTGATTGTGGTGAAAAAATGATTTATAAGTGCAGGGAAAGGATAGGGAGAAATTGTTACACAGCATTTATGTAGAACAGAGTTCAGTAGGGGAGATTACAGACTGGGTAATAGGAACGATCCAATTTCACCTTGGTGCACTAACTGGGGATCCAAATTGCCATTATACAGCTCTGTCATTCCAGCAAACCATTCTTGTTATTGGGGTGCAAGTGCTGTTTGATACAGCCATTAACAGGGTTTATTACAAGGAAATATTTATACAATACGTCTTATTTGACCATGTGCTGTGCAGTTATATTTTGTGAAGCCCTTTTTGCCATGCATTAGTGGCAAAAGAAAAAATATATTTGCCCTTGTGCAGTGCAGTAATATATTCTAAAGCACAGTTTGCCGTGTAGTAGTGGTGAAATAAAAATATATTCGCCGTTCAGCATTGCACGTATCTGTTAAGAAGCCTTTTTGTTGTGTACAAGTAGAAAAAAATGAGGGCCTAATTGCCGTTCAGCAGTGCACTGATATATTCTAAAGCCCTATTTGCCGTGTATTAGTGGCAAAATAAGTATATATTCGCCGTTCATCGTTGCACTTATCTGTTTAAAAGCCTTTTGTGTTGTGTAAAAGTAGAAAAAAATTAGGGCCTAACTGTTGTTCTGCGGTGCAGTGATATATTCTAAAGCCCTGTTTGCTGTGTATTAGTGGGGAAACAAAAATATATTCGCCATTCAGCGTTGCACTTATATGTTGAAAAACCTTTTGTGTTGTGTAAAAGTTGAAAAAAATGAGGGCCTAATTGCCGTTCAGCGGTGCAGTGATATATTCAAAAGCCCTGTTTGCCGTGTATTCTGGCAAAATAAAAATATAATCGCCGTTCACTGTTGCACTTATCTGTTGAAAAGCCTTTTGTGTTGTGTAATAGTAGAAAAAAATGAGGGCCTAATTGCTGTTCAGTGGTGCAGTGATATATTCTAAAGCCATGTTTTCTGTGTATTGGTTAGCGAAATACAAATATATTCGCCGTTCAGGGTTGCACTTATTTGTTAAAAAGCCTTTGGTGTTGTGTAAAAGTTGAAAAAAATTAGGGCCTAATTGCCGTTCAGCAGTGCAGTGATATATTCTAAAGCCCTGTATGCCGTGTTTTAGTGGCGGAACAAAAATATATTCGTCATTGAGCGTTGCACTTATCTGTTGAAAAGCCTTTTTTGCTGTGTAAAAGTAGAAAAAAATTAGGGCCTTATTGCCGTTTAATGGTGCAGTGATATATTCTAAAGTCCTGTTTGCCATGTATTCCAGTGAAATAAAAATATATTCGCCGTTCAGCATTGCACTTATCTGTTGAAAAGCCTTTTTTGCTGTGTAAAAGTAGAAAAAAATTGATTGCCGTTGAAACCATTAGAAAACGTGGTGTGATGTTAAACAGGCAGGATATGCTCAAACCCACATGCGGTTATGCATATATATAGGAGAGCATATCCTGCGCTTGTAGTCCGTTGCTGATGGCAATCAACAGCAAAAAAATGCATACAATGGAAGATGCCAGCAAACGACTACAAGTACCACAATAACCATCCTACATAAGGTAACAATTATGTGGATGTGAAGAACAATCAAAGACTAAACAAAAGCAAAGACAGGTGCACTCTTCAATAATACTAAACCCTCACACTGATGTAAAATTGAGAGGTAAGTTCGACATATCCTACTAGGAGGACATGTCTTAAGCTCGGGCACCGCGCCAAGGTCTCTCAAGTAGCCCGAAGCCCTATCACTCACCTACCTATGCCGTATGGGCAATACCAGGGGCCAGTGGGCGGATTACTGGAGCATAAAACCTGACTCACAAACAGCTTATCAGTAACCTCCAGCATGTAGCCATGCTTGCAATGGGCTCATATGGCCCAGGGCCTGAACAGGTGCACCTGAATGTAGCCTGTAGATGAAAACCTAATTGCCGTTTAGTGGTGCAGTGATATATTCTAAAGTCCTGTTTGCCATGTATTGGTGGCGAAATAAAAATATATTCGCCGTTCAGCGTTGCACTTAACTGTTGAAAAGTCTTTTTTGTTGTGTAAAAGTAGAAAAAAATGAGGGCGTAATTGTCGTTCAGTGGTGCAGTGATTTATTCTAAAGTCCTGTTTGCCATGTATTGGTGGTGAAATAAAAACATATTTGCCGTTCAGCATTGCTGTTACTGGGCGCCGACAGCAGGTTCCCCCTATTCACTGCCGTCATCGCTCTGCAGTTCATACGGAGCAAGGACGTGCGCTACGCCCTCATCTTCACAGTAACGAGGGACGGGGAGGATCTGACCTCGCGTATTCCCTTGGCGCAGTCAGCGTCCTTCGCGTCCATGGCAACTGTGGTGAGTCTGAGCGCCGAGCTAATCACTCGGTTCTCGGCTGGATTCAGGAGAATGAGTCATGTGATGCTGGCCACGTCACATGACTCCTCTTCTCCACTATTTAACAGGCAGCCTGCTGGCCACGGGTTGCTTGTGAATTTAGTTTCTTCCTGAACTTGTTCAGTGTGACATGTGGCTAGATTCCCGACTTCGTCCCCGGTTGCTCCCGGCATTTATTGGCTTCTCCTGGTTTGACCTTGGCCCAGATTTGACTTCTCTTTGATTATCCTTTTGTACTTTAGCGACATCCTGGTTCTGACTCGGCTTGCTGACATATCTGTTGTTTGTCTTGTATATCCCTCCGCACTTACCCAGGCTAGGAAGCGTCGTCCAGTTGTACCTCGTTGCCTAGCACGAGTGGTGCAAGTAGGCAGGGACAGGGGTATGAGTGGAGCCAGTGGTCACTACCCTCTCCCCTTCTTTGTGACAATTGCACTTATCTGTTGAAAACCCTTTTGTGCTGTGTAAAAGTAGAAAAAAATTAGGGCCTAATTGCCGTTCAGAGGTGCAGTGATGTATTCTAAAGCCCTGTTTGCTGTGTTATTAGTGGCAAAAGAAAAAATATTTGATCTAACATTTGATTATTTGATTGCAACCACATTCTCAAATAACCAGAAGACTGGCCGATTCTCTCCTGTCTTAGGCAACACTTTATTGAGTAATCATAGAAAGTAAAAAAACAGTTGTCCACTAACCCCATAAAGGCCTTTTCAATGCGGATTAACCATAGAAAAGTAATTAGAAGGATTGCTGCCAATTATCAGATTGAATTGTCCCTATTCTTCAATCTATTTTCTGGTTATATTCTGTATGTCACCCACATATACAATCTGCCCTGGATGGCGTACTCGTCCTATAGTGATGGCGTCCTCACACACCTCTGATGCCATATATTTTCCAACGTTGATTTTAGGCTTTTTCCATGATGACTGGGAACTTGTGATGTGTTCCTTGACGAAGAGACCAGGGGCTGGTAGTTATGGTTTGAATCTTGATGAACTTCGCGACTCTTCCCGGCTCCAAGCAATCTTGAATCTTTGTCTTCTCATTGTGTGTAGCTACTAGAGGCCTGTTTATGCCAGGTTGGTTCCCCTTGAAGTATCTGGCTTTATGAGCAGCCAATACCGCACTGGATTCTAAGCTTTTTGAGAGCCATTAATCCTGTCTGTCCTTTCCAACACAACCGGCACACTCCTGAAATACAATGTGCTGCTGGGGACCCTGTTCTTTCCACCTTGTAACTCTTAGTTCACAATCTTCAACAAGATCAGCACACTCCTCTCCTGAAATACTCTGCACTGCTGAGGAATCCTGCTCCTTTCACTCTGTGTGTGATATGCTACTCATCTTTTTTTTTTTTTTTTTTTTTATTTAAAATGTAAATAACATGTGTACATGCAGGAGTAATATACGTCCTAGAATGTCCCTGTCACCTTCAATACATGGGCAGGACTTTAAGAAAATTAAATCATAAGACTTGGTATTTTTGTCTTTAGTTTCCTCCCTAAAGGGGAACTGGCAATCACCAGTAAGTGGGTGGGGAGAGCAGGAGCTCCTGAAGAACTTTAACTCTTCTCAGGCAGCCATGACTCTTTTCCAGGCTTGGGCTGCAATGATTATAAATCTGGTCCTCAATGCAGTATGCTGGCAGCCCACTGTATATGCAGTAGCATTATGCATCTTCCATTTCAAAAGTTTTGTGTGGTGGTTGGTAGGGGATTGAATTGCCTTAGTAAAGTAGAGTGAACTGTTTGTACTAACATCAGCCTCATCCTTGTTTGCATCAACATCTGCAATATCTCACAGTACCACCTTGTTTTATAAAGCACTGGGACCCCTGACTTGCACTTCAAAACTCATCTTCACCAAGGGCACCCCAACTTACACCAAGCAGGAGAAACCCAAAACCAGGAAATGCCCAAAGGGATGAATGTTGTGTCCTTCCTATCACTGCATGGCCTATGGGAGCATTTGATTAGTTTACACTTGAGTTATTTGGTCAGTTTTGGCCCCGTGACTGCCCAAATAAGTAAAGTGTGTAGTGATTCTAAGAGTGAAGCCTGTCATCTACATGTCATACTGACTCACAGTATGATTTCACTACCACAGCAGACTCCCTATGCGTGTTACTGCAAGGCACAGTGTTCTACACCACTATAAATGCTCTCTGCAGTAAGGAAATAGCTGTTTTTTAACAAAATTTGACGCAAATATATTCAGATGAAACCAAATCTTTTCCCAAAAATTCGGCAAACCGGCGATTCGAATTTTTGAAAAATCGCTAATCTCTAATTTTGAGCTTATCTCTGCTCTCTGACATTATAAACACTCATTATAGCTCAGTTCTTATCTTACTGACAAAAAAAAAGTTTTAGGCTACATGCACACGACAGTGGAAAATGGCTGTGTGACCGCTGTCTAAGTATCGGCCGTCACACGGCCATTTTTAGCACCAATGAAAGTCTATAGGGCTATTCACATGGCCATTCTTTTAACGGCCAGTGAATAGCGTTCGTCCAAAATTAGTACATGTCCTATTTTTGCCCGTTTCCACTGCCGTGCGGATCCCATTGAAATCAATGGGACCGTTTATAACGCCCGATTAACAGGAGTGCACCCATCTAACGGATGTTAAAAACGGGTACAATTTCAAAAAAATGTCCCCCATGGTTTAAATGATGCCCCCCCAATGATGTTCGGCAGCCAAAAAATAAAAAAAACTCACCTTATCCACTTGCTCGCGGTGCTGCAGTCTCTTCTCTCTTCATTGAGAAGGACCTGCCGAAGGACCTGCGTTGTGCGTGGTGACGTAACCACGTGGGAGTGCACAGTGACGTCATCGCGCACCTTCCGTTCTGTGAAGAGATAAGAGACTGCAGAGCGAGCAAGTGGATAAGGTGAGTTTTTTTTTTATGGCTATGGGACACAATGGGGGCATTATTAAAACAATGGGGGACATTAGGGGACATTAGGGGACATTATTAAAGCTGGGGGTGTTACAAAAAAAGTTCCTACACTATGGGGGGCATTATTTAAGATACCCCCATCTTAAATAATGTCCCCCATAGAGTAGGATTTTTTTTTTTTTTTGGGGGGGGGGGGGCATTAATAAAGCTGAGGGCACCATTAAGAAAATTACACACACTGTGGGGGACATTTATTTAACTGCTGGCCTATATGGGGGGGGGGGGCTTTATTAAAGCTGGGGACACTATAATAAAATTACATACACAGTGGGGGACATTTATTTAGTTAGGGGCACTATGGAGGACATAATGGGCACCATAAGGGTCATGATTATAGTTGGGAGTCAAAAAAGTAGGACATTATTAAACTGCTAGGGCCTATAACTAATGTTTATGGGGCAGTATGGGGTCTAAACAACTGCTTAGGGACAGTAGGGGGCAAAAACTACTGTAAAGGGGACAGAGGGACCATAACTACTATTTTTCAAGAGCAATGTTAAATTGTTGCTATCTCTTTCATTTTTAACAGATCTGCTTTTGGACTACGACGGATTCGCTGGACTACAGGAAAGAGTCACGTGGAGTTTATTGAATAAAATGGTCAAAGAGGGCTGTAGTTTGGGCGCATTTATTTAAATAAAGATTTGTTTCATTGTGGTTTGATTTCTTTCCATTTAATTGCAGTGGTAGTAATGGAGGTATCTAACAGAAGCTTCCATAACTATCACTGGGACTTATTGTCAGCCAGTGGTGTTCTTCCACCCCACAGCTGACATTAAACCCCCCCTCCATTACTCCGGTACCCAAAGCCTCAGGGGTGCTGGGAAGAGCCGGGTTGCCGTCAGGGGTGGAACCATTTTATATCATGGTTCTGCTCTTGAGGCGGCTGCGGGCTGGTATTTTTAGGGTGAGAAGGGGCCAAGAACCATGTGCCTTCTCATCCTGATAATGTCAGCCCCCAGCTGTTGGTTAAACTTTGGCTGGTTATGAAAAAAAGGGGGGGGGGGACCCTATGTCATTAAAAAAAAAAAATTGGGTGGTTAAAAGCAAGCTCCCTTCTTTGTACAGCATTAAAATGCATATGCTGTGCGGATGTGTAATGAGTTATCACCAAAGTCTTTAAATATCTTCAGAAATCTATTATTTAAAGGGGTTGTCCAATATATAAAATATCCCCCCCAAATGCCAGGTCCCCTTGTATGGATTATACTTAACTGCTCTCAAAGCACTCACGTCACTCCTGATGACTGCATGGTCGCCGCTGAATTTCTCTAGGAGGCCACTACGGGGACGAGCCTCCTTAGCATCATCTCCACCTGCTATTGGCTACTCCCCTCATTGCCGGATGTTTTGATCCATGTAATGGGGAGATGCGGTGGCAGCCACGCAGAGAACAGGAGCGACGCATGTGCCAGGGAGATTTTGGACAACCCCTCTAATATTTGATTTCCTTAGTTATTCACCAAGACTTCGGTGATAACTCATTATGCATCCGCGGTGCGCATGCATTTTAATGTACGGAGTTGGAAGCTTGATTCCTTTCTCTCTAGAAAATATGAAAAAAGTGGAGCCCCCCTTATTTGTAACCTAGATTTGAAAAAAAAAAAATTACATATGATCCCCCCTTTTTCATAACCAGCTTAGGTTTAAAGGGGTTATCCAAAACTATAAACTGCTCCCCCATATGCCTGGGCCCTTCACACGGAATATACTTAACCTGCTTCCCACACCACTGCAGGTCCACGCACCACCGATGCTGCTTATCCCCCTCTGCCGATCAAACATCAAGTGTAAGGGTGGGGGGAAGAAGGAAATGGGAGACAGGAACGAGCCTCCCTAGCATTGTGGGTATTGCAAGGGAGAGTCGTGCCCGTTCCTGTCTGCCAGTGGCTGCTCCCCCCACTGGTTGTTTCATCGGCACAGGGGGAGAAGCAGCAGTGGCGGTGCAGGGAACCAGGAGTGGCGCAGGGAGCTGGATAAGTATATTCTGTGTGAGGGGCCCAGCATATAGGGTGGGGCAGTTTATAGTTTCGAATAACCCCTTTAACCAACAGCTTGGAATTGACATTATCAGGATGAGAAGGCCCACAGTTCTTGGTCCTTCTCACCCTAAAAATACCAGCCCGCAGGCGCCTCAAGAGCAGAACCATGATATAAAATGGCACCCCTGAGGCTCTGGGTACCAGGGTTATAAGGGGGGGAGTTAATGTCAGCTCTTTGGTAGAATAACACTGCTGGCTGACAAGAAGACTCAGTGATTAAATGAAAAAATAAAACATACAATAGAAAAAAATCTTTATTCAAAAAAACACACCCCAACTACAGCCCTTTTTGACCATTCTATGCAATCAATTACACATGACGTGTTCATGCAGTCCAGCGAATACGTCGCAGCCCAAAAGCAGATCTGTGAAAAATGAAATAACAATTTAAAGGGGTTCTTCACTTTGTTTTTACTGATGATCCATCTATCTATCCTCTGGATAGATCATCAGCATCTGATCGGCTGGGGTCCGACACCCAGGACCCCCACCGATCAGCTGTTTAAAAAGGCAGCGGTGCTCCAGGAGCGCCGCGGCCTTATCACTGTTTACCGCCGGCCCAGTGATGTCACGACTTGTATCAATTGGCCTGGGTGGGGCTAGGCTCCATTGAAGTGAACAGAGCTTAGCCCTGCCCAGGCCAGTTGATACTATTCGTGACGTCACTGGGCCGGCAGTAAACAGTGAGAAGGCCGCGGCGCTCGTGGAGTATAGTTATGTGCCCTTGCCCACACACACTATTTATCCCCTCTTTGCGCCCCCAGACACATACTATTATGCTTCTTAGTACACCTGCAGTAGTTTGGACTTATTTTTAAAAACATTTTGGATACAATTTAAACTTGCTTTGTAATGCTCTCTATAGCATCATCATCATTCCTCTGTACATTGATGTTGAGCGTCTCATCACACTGGTCCAAGATTATCCAGAAATTTGGGATATCAATTTGGATCAGTATCACGATCGCTATAAGAAAGATACAGCATGGGCGGACATTGCAGGCCAAATGTTCCCCTCTATTTTAGCCAAAGATGATAAGGCCAGACACTATATAGGGAAGTATAGCAGTCAATTTCTTTTGCATTGTCATGATATAATGTCCCCTTTTTCCAGTTTTTTAATTTAGAAAATCTTTAGATTTTTGCTCTAATGAAAGATCTGAAATCAAGATGGGCATCCGGCCGAGACCAGTTTAACCTCTTTAGGACCGCCGCACGCAGATACGCATGATCTCAGCGGTCCTTCTGTTCCTCGTTGACGCACGGGGGCGTCATCTCGCGAGAGGTGAGAAGACGCGATCTGTCCGCCTGGACAGGCGCACAGACTATCGGGACCGGCACAGGAGAAGTTCGTCACCAGCCTGCCAGCCAATGATCGTCGCTGGCAGGCTGGTGATTTTTAAAAAAACAAATCAAGAGCCATGTAATGCATTATATTTATAAATATAATGCATTAAATGGCTTCTGTGCCCTCTCCTGGGTCCATCTCTACAGTGAGTACACCAAGCACCACACTTTCAGGCCCTGATGGGGGGTCCATCACCCCAATTAAGCCCTTGATCACCCCTCTGTCACCTGTCAATCATCTAGTAAAAGGGAAAAAAGTGATCAGTGTAAACTGTCACTTTTTTTTCCCACCAGGATTGACTTTTAGGTTTAGATTAGTTTAGGCCCCCTTTGATAGGTAGTTAGCGTTAGCGCCCAGCCCACCGCACCGCAGTCACTGATTCGCTGATTAACGTAGCGCTAATTAGCATTTGTACTTTTATACTATCTGTAAGTGATCAGAACTGATCACGGTCAGATCTATAATAGTATTAGTGTCACCTTAGTTCGCCCCCCACCCAAAATGCAGTGTTTGCCTGATCAGGCCTGAACGGTCGCCCACACGTGCGCCCGCCCCGCCGCAGTGACAAAAAAAATTATTTTTTTTTAATGACTGCACAATCACTTCACAAGCGCTGCGGCAATAAAAAAAAATCAGTTTTGATCTTTTTTATCAATCGCAGCGGCTTCTGTACTTCACTACCCACCAAATTGTGAGACAGGCTTGCTCTTTTTCTTGGGTAGTCTCAGGGAATACCCCCTAAATTTAGTCGTCCAAATGTCAAATAATGGGTATTCTCCTGAAGAAGCCTACAGGATTCTGACCGAGTCAGAAGAGGAATGGGAACCCTCATCTGACGAATCTAGCGGGTCAGAATATGAACCTGTAGAAAGCAGTGGTAGTCTGACCCAAAGTTCAGACGAGGAGGTTGAGGTCCCTGATACCACCAGACGTACACGGCCCCGTGTCGCTAGACTACAGGTAGCGCAGGATCCGTTGCAAGGGCAGCAGTGTGGGGCTGGCACTGCCGGATTACGTGGTGAGGCATACACCAGCAGCGCAGCCCATCCTGGACCTACTACAAGCACTGCCGTACAACATGGTGAAGTGGCGAGCACCAGAAGGGCAGTTGAAGCTGGTACGGTGGCACATGCAGTAATTCCCCCATCGCAGCCACCCCACAGACAGGCCCGTAGAGCCCCTAGAATCCCTGAGGTGCTGGCAAACCCTGATTGGCAGCCTCCATCTTCAGCCGCACCATTAGTTCCCCCTTTCACCGCCCAGTCAGGAGTTCGGGTGGAGACAGCTCAGATCAGATCGGCACTGGGGTTTTTTGAGCTGTTCTTCACTGCGGAGCTCTATGACTTAGTCGTGGCAGAAACAAATCGGTATGCCACTCAATTTATTACCGCCAACCCGGAAAGCTTCTATGCCCAGCCTTTCCGGTGGAAACCACTCCAAGTTTCCGAATGTAAAACTTTTCTGGGCCTTCTCCTCAACATGGGCCTGACAAAAAAACATGAATTGCGGTCATATGATATTGGTCCACGAACCCAATTCATCACATGCCCATGTACTCTGCTGCCATGTCCAGGACACAATTTGAGACCATCCTGCGTTTCCTGCACTTTAGCGAAAACACCACCTCCCGTCCCAGAGGCCACCCAGCTTTTGACCGGCTCCACAAAATTCGACCCCAGCACAAAATATCTGCGTAGACGAGTCCCTGATACATTTTACTGGGCGCCTTGGCTTCAAACAGTATATCCCAAGCAAACGCGCCCGGTATGGGGTCAAATTGTATAAGCTCTGTGAAAGGGCCACAGGCTATACACACAAATTTCGGATCTATGAGGGAAAAGATCAGACCCTGGAGCCGGTCTGTTGCCCTGACTACCTGGGGAGCAGTCGGAAGATAGTCTGGGACTTGGTGTCACCCTTATTCAGCAAGGGGTACCATCTTTATGTGGACAATTTCTACACAAGTGTGGCCCTCTTCAGGCATTTGTTCTTAGAACAGATTGGCTGCTGTGGCACCGTGCGACCTAGTCGCCGGGGCTTCCCCCAACGGCTCGTTACCACCCGTCTTGCAAGGGGGGAGAGGGCTGCCTTGTGTAACCAAGAACTGCTTGCGGTGAAATGGAGAGACAAGCGTGACGTTTACATGCTCTCCTCCATTCACGCAGACACGACAATACAAGTTGCAACCAGTGTCGTTGAAAAGCCCCTCTCAGTCCACGACTATAACCTCCACATGGGAGGGGTGGACTTCAATGACCAGATGTTGGCCCCGTATTTGATTTCCCGCCGCACCAGACGCTGGTATAAGAAGGTGTCTGTATATTTATTTCAATTGGCTATGTATAATAGTTTTGTTCTCTACAGTAAGGCTGGGAGAACAGGATCCTTCCTCAATTTTCAGGAAGAGATCATCGAGAACCTCCTGTATCCAGGAGGTTCCGTGGCCCCAACCACCAGTGTAGTGAGCCGTCTACACGAGCGACATTTCCCCAATGTCGTTGCTGGTACCTCAACCCAACCGCCACCCCGAAAAAGATATCGTGTCTGTAGCAGGAGTGGAATAAGGCGTGACACCCGTTATTTCTGTTCTGACTGTCCTGACCACTCTGCCCTATGCCTAGGGGAGTGTTTCCGGAAGTACCACACTCAGGTACACTTAGGGATGAAGGGACAGCACAACACAGGTAGTTTTTACAATCAGGCTCTAGGGTCTCTCAGGATACTAGGCTTTGAGAGACCCTAGCACATAGGGATGCTGGTGTGCTACAGCAGAAATGTGAAACAGTAGAAACGTCTCCTTTCACTTGGGATAAAGTGCATAATGTACTTCGCACCATCTCTGTGTGATTTACACTTTACACATTGTCCTATGGGAGAGGAGAGGTTTCTGCAAGGAAAATAAAGAGTGAAAAGAAAAAAAAATTTAAACAGGTAGCAAGAAAAAGAAATCTTGAGTTAGTTTAGGTTTTAAAAGTTTTGATGTTCAGGTTTGTTAAAAAAAGTTTTATGTTCAGGTTTTATAAAGTTTGTAACGTTCAAGTTTATGAGCCTGCTGCCTGTTTTTTCTTCTTTTTTTTTCCCTAACCACCCTTTATTTTCCAGGTTTCCAGGTAGACCAACCGACGAAAACGCTGCAGCACTGATGTGCATTCTGAGAGAAGCATTGCGCTTCTGTCAGAAGACACGTGAAGTCGGTGTATGCGGCGCTGCAAGACGAGATTTCTCCTCTGCAATACAGGTACGTTTGCCCAGGCATATGAGCTGAGGAGAGGAGTTGGAGTTCATATGCTTTGGCAAACACTTTGTATCAAAAATCTGGCAAAGATGTCTTCCTCCACAACAATCGATTGATTGATGTGAATGGAGAGATCACTTTTGCCAGTACATAGGAGCTGAAGTGGGTATAGATGTTTGGGAGGAGCCCCTTTGTCCTGGCAATTTCCAGGCCCCTCTTTTTCTTGAATATTTTTTGGCAGAGATTTTTTCATCCACGTCGATCGATGCGAATGAGGAAATCTGTGCCGTTCAATTTTTCTTTCAGCCCAGAGGCTGAACGGAAAATAAATCTCATTACCTGTATGCTCAATATAAGGAGAATAGCAGAAACTCCTAACGCTGGCCATACAGGTAAGTATTGCGGAGACCCTCAAATGAGAAGAAAAATGCGTAAAAATGCCATCCTTAAAGGCATTCATTGGAATTTGGGCCCCTTTGCGCATCTTGGCTGCGAAAAAGTGTCACACATGTGGTATCGCCGTACTCAGGAGAAGTAGGGCAATGTGTTTTGGGGTGTATTTTTACATATACCCATGCTGGGTGTGAAAAATATCTCTGTAAATTGACAACTTTGTATAAAAAAATGGAAAAAGTTGTCATTTACAGGGATGTTATTCCCACACAGTATGGGTATATGTAAAAATACACCCCAAAACACATTGCCCTACTTCTCGTGAGTACGCCGATACCACATGTGTGCCATTTTTTGCAGCCAAGATGCGCAAAGGGGCCGTAAATCCAATGAGTACCTTTAGGATTTCACAGGACATTTTTACGCATTTGGATTCCAAACTCCTTCTCACGCTTTAGGGGTCCCTAAAATGCCAGGGCAGTAAAAATACCCCACATGTGACCCCATTTTAGAAAGCAGACACCCCAAGGTATTCTGTGAGGGGTATGGTGAGTTCATGTAAAATTTTATTTTTTGTCACAAGTTGGATTTAGGGTATATTTAGAGTATATTCTTTCCTTATAAATTAATAGTGTTCATGTTTTGGGCAATTTATTTAAAAACTGGAATTGGCCAAAAGAAAAGAAAAATTGCAGCGTACTCAAGTTAGGGTTCGGTAGTGTTCCTGGGTGTTGTAGTGCAGTTATGACCACTAACCTGGGACAGGCTGACTCTCTGGTTCTTCTGCAAGGACAGGTAGTTATAGGTAGAGTTCGTGACGCCAGTGCCAATTAACCACTTCAGCCCCCCTAGCTTAAACACCCTTAAAGGGCTTCTGTCACCCCCACTGACGAATTTTCACTAGCTGACATTAGCTACTTGCTAATGTCAGCTGAGTTCAAACATATGTTTAATATCTTTTTTTCTTTTTTCAATCTTCTAAAAAACTTACTTTTGTTATATGTAAATTAGCTTCGCTACCAGCAAGTTGGGCGGGTACTTGCTGGTAGCCGCCGCATCTTCATGGCCTTGGACGCCCCTCTTCTTTTGATAGACAGGGCCAGCGCGCTCCTCCCTCGCTGGCCCTGTCTGCAGCTGCAATCCCGCGCCTGCGCCGTCTCGGTCTTTAGTCGGCGCAGGCGCTCTGAGTGAAGGATGCTCGCTTAGGCGCTCCGTCCTCAGTGCGCCTGCGCCGATGACGCCAGCGCTACACCCGGAAGAGAAGACGCCGGCATCCCTGGTAAAGAGCAGGCGATGCCGGCGTCTTTTCTTCCGGGTGTACGCTGACGCCATCGGCGCAGGCGCACTGAGGACGGAGCGCCTGCGAGCGTCCTTCACTCAGAGCGCCTGCGCCGACTAAAGACCGAGACGGCGCAGGCGCGGATTGCAGCTGCAGACAGGGCCAGCGAGAGGAGGAGAGCGCGCTGGCCCTGTCTATCAAAAGAAGAGGGGCGTCCAAGGCCATGAAGATGGCGGCTACCAGCAAGTACCGCTAACTTGCTGGTAGCGAAGCTAATTTACATATAACAAAAGTAAGTTTTTAGAAGATTGAAAAAGAAAAAGATATTAAACATATGTTTGAACTCAGCTGACATTAGCAAGTAGCTAATGTCAGCTAGTGAAAATTGTCAGTGGGAGTGACAGAAGCCCTTTAATGACCAGGCCACTTTTTACAATTCTGCACTACACTACTTTCACCGTTTATTGCTCTGTCATACAACTTACCACCCAAATGAATTTTACCTCCTTTTCTTCCTCACTAATAGAGCTTTCATTTGGTGGTATTTCATTGCTGCTGACATTTTTACTTTTTTGCTATTAATCAAAAATGACCGAAATTTTTGCAAAAATGACATTTTTCACTTTCTGTTGTAAATTTTTTTTAAAAACTACATTTCTATATAAATTTTTCTCAAAATTTATTGTTCTACATGTCTTTGATAAAAAAATCCAATAAGTGTATATTTATTGGTTTGGGTAAAAGTTATAGCGTTTACAAACTATGGTGCAAAAAGTGAATTTCCGCATTTTGAAGCAGCTCTGACTTTCTGAGCACCTGTCATGTTTCTTCAGGTGCTAGAATGCCAGGATAGTATAAATACCCCCCAAATGACACCATTTTAGAAAGAAGACACCCCAAAGTATTCGCGGAGGGGCATGGTGAGTTCATGTATCATTTCATTTTTTTTCACAAGTTAGTGGAAAATGACACTTTCTGAGGAAAAAAATAAAAATAATAAACTTTCCATTTCTGCTAACTTCTGGCAAAAAAAAAAATATCTCCCACGGACTCACTATGCCCCTCAGCGAATACCTTGGGGTGTCTACTTTTGGAAATGGGGTCATTTGTGGGGTCTGTTTACTGTTCTGGCATTTTGGGCGGGGCTAAATTGTGAGCAGCGATGTAAAAGCTAACACTGGGTTCAGACCTGAGCGTTTTTTTTTCATAGCGTTTCCATCGCGTTAACGCGCGTTTTTTGTAGGCGTTTTGGTAAATAGTGAACGTGCGTTTTACGCGCGTTTGTGTGATTGACTGCACTGTTGGCCAATGCGAAACCCGCCCTCGCTATATCAAGTTAGGCCAATCAGAGTGCATTGCAGGTGTGAAATTCCATGTGGGCTGGTAGAGTGTGTGCTTAGGAGACATGGAATGCTACAGAAGGCGACGTGTTGCAGTACTTGTGACTGCAATCCAACTGGAGCGCTTGAGGAGAAGGAGGGACATCAGGCGACGCTTCTGGGTCCATCCTGTCATTGCCCAGCGACAGGAGAGGGGACAATTCTGGGCTCTGTACCAGAACCTCCGGGCCCATGAAGAGCAGTTTTTTGGCTACACGAGGATGTCCATCCCCAGGTTAGTACCTATAAGTTATGTGACTGGTGTTTCAATTTTTCAGCTGAGTGTTTTTTTCTTTTTGTATTGTTAACCCTCCCCATGTTTGTGGTCCACAGCTTTGACGAGCTCCTGGGGCTGTTGGAGACTCGTTTGCAGCACCAGGACACCTTCATGCGGGACAGCATCCCACCTGTGGAAAGACTGGTCATTACTTTGCGGTAAGTACTCTATAATTTGGGCCCTTCAAAAACATTACCAGTGTGTGGTGACTGTATCTCGGTGTGGCCGTGTTGTTTTTCTCCTGTAGTTTGTGACGTATGAGTGTTCGCATAGATATCCCCTACATGCATCATGTATCCACCTTTTCACTGTTTGACCCCTCACATATAAATAAGAGTCAAAACAGTTTGCTTGAATTTTTTTATATTTGGGAAAAGAAATTAACTCTTAAATGTCCCCAACATGTGTAAACTGTGTACACAAAACTCAACATAAAATTTTTGAAGACAAAAATAAAACTATTATGATCCTTTTCATAGAAAAAAAACAATGTTTTTGCCACTTAAACTAGAGGCACTCAAATTAACATTACAATTTTTCACAGGTCCTCATAATCGGTACCCGTAATTTCCGTCTCTGTATCCCGCCTTGTTTCAGTGGCTCCACGACTTTGATTGTCGGGTTTCACTTCTGTGCTGGTGGTGGTGATGGTGGAGGTGCTTGGCCCATACTGTTGGCCATAGTGTTGCCAATATTGTGTGCCATGTTGGCCATATTGTTGGCCATAGTGTTGCCCATATTGTGGCCCATGTTGCTCATATTGTTGGCCATAGTGTTGCCCATATTGTGGCCTATGTTGCTCATACTGTTGAGCATACTGTTGTCCATATTGTGTGGCTTGTTGTTGGCCATGTTGGCTATATTTTTTAACATGTTGTTGCCCATATTGTGGGCCATATTGGGGGGCCTGCCTAGGGGTCTGTATTGGGGCCTGCATAGGGGCCTGCATAGGGGCCTGTATTGGGGCCTGCATAGGGGCCTGCATAGGGGCCTGTATTGGGGCCTGCATTGGGGCCTGCATAGGGGCCTGCATAGGGGCCTGTATTGGGGCCTGCATAGGGGCCTGCATAGGGGCCTGTATTGGGGCCTGCATAGTGGCCTGCATAGGGGCATGTATTGGGGCCTGCATAGGGGCCTGTATTGGGGCCTGTATTGGGGCCTGTTGTGTTGCCAGCATTGTTGCCATTTCTGTGGCCACTGTTTGGGCCAGCTTTGTGGCCTCGTGTGGGGACAGCTGGGGGGCCTGCTGTGCTTCCAGTATTGGTTCCAGCTGTGTGGCCAGGTGCGTGGCCAGCTGTGTGGCCAGCTGTGTGGCCAGTTGTGTGGCCAGCTGTGTGGCCTGCTGGGGGACCCGCTGGGGGTCCTGAAATGGTATGGAATAAGTGTCCAGAGTTCTGGTCAGCATTTCTTGCACAGTAGCTTGCTGATGTTTTGGCACATTTACTAGTCTTTCCTCAAGACTGAGGAGAAAATAGCCCTGACTTGACATCTTGGGGACGGGCTGTGCCAGGGCATCCAGGCTGGCTATGAGCCTGTCCTCATGCCGCTCCACTCTCCTCATTTTGGCCCTGTGTTGTCTAGTGCCTTCAGGCACAGATGGGACAGCCTGTGTGGGGCTTGTCAGCAGTGGAGTGGCTTCTGGGCCTGGTGGACTCATTGGCGCAGTAGATGGCCCTGGCTCGCTGTCCCTAGTGTGGGCAGAGTCCTCTTCCTCCTCATCTGCCACCTGGCTCTGTTCCCAGCTACTCTCGGTGCTGTTAAGAGTAAAATATAGTTAAGTATGTTCCCCATATGCAAGTGAATGTATGTTATGTTATGTCATCCCACATCCTCTCCTCAATGTGGCGTCCCTTGACTCAC
Source organism: Bufotes viridis (assembly GCA_033119425.1). NCBI lineage: Eukaryota > Metazoa > Chordata > Amphibia > Anura > Bufonidae > Bufotes > Bufotes viridis. The sequence goes on from CM065590.1 coordinate 248,861,237, forward strand.
CTCTGCATTTCTGTGCACGGAATCAAGAAGGCCATCTGCTCTGCATGCATGTAACTTGAGCGTGTGGGGGAAGAGCCGCTCCTCTGCTCCCTCTCTTTGCGGCGATGTCGTATGAATGCGTCCTTCAGGCTCTTCCATTTAGTTTTAATTGTGTTGACTAAAAACAAAATCCAAAAACATTCCTTAATTATTGATTTCTGCTTTTTTTCAGGTACTTGGGTACTGGACAGTCTTTGGCCAGTCTTCACTATGCCTTTATGATCGGGAAATCCACAGCCAGTGTGATCATCAGGGAAACCTGCGTGGCAATATGGGAAGTCCTTCATGCTGCTGTGATGGCCCAACCGCACAAGGAGGAGTGGCTGAAAATTGCGGATCAGTTTCAGCAGTCCTGCGATTTCCCAAACTGTGTTGGAGCTATAGATGGCAAACACATCCGCATTAAGAAGCCAATCCGGAGTGGCAGCCAATATTTTAATTATAAATTTTTTTTTTTCGTTTGTTCTTTTTGCGGTATGTGATGTCAACTATAGCTTCCGGTACATCGATGTGGGGTCCTATGGCAGCAGCTCGGACTCTGCAGTTTTTGGCCATTCCGACTTTGGCCAAATGCTGCTTAATAACCTCCCTGACAACACCACACTGCCTGGCACCACTTCCCCAGCGATGCCATTTGTTTTTGTGGGTGACGAGGCATTTGCGCTGGGGGAGCATCTGATGAGGCCGTACTCCAGCAGGGGACTCTCCATTGCCAGGCGAGTCTTCAATTACCAGCTGACAAGAGCGCGCAGGGTGGTGGAGTGCGCCTTCGGCATATTAGCCAACAAATGGCGCTTTCTCCACACACCCATTCATCTCAAATTGGAGACCACCATCTCGGCCGTGAAGGCAGCCTGTGTTCTACATAATTTTGTGCGGGAAAGAGACGGCTACAATTTTGAAGATTCCCTCAGCCATTCCCTGGAGAGTCATCTTCCCAGTGTTGTGCGTGGGCACAGACAAGGTGCGGCAGTGCGGGAGCACTTCACGGCATATTTTATGTCACCACATGGGGCGTTACCTTGGCAGTTGGAAGCCATTTAATTTGTGTTTATTATTTTTTTGCCTGTAAAATTGGTTCATCTTTTAATTTTGCATTTTGTTTTTGTTGTGAATGGCAGAATTAAAAGATTTCTGGAGTGACTTTGTGCCTTTACGTTTTATCTACTATATAGTGCCCCTTGTAGAGGCCCCTATAGTAGCCCCCAATAATAAAAAATTAATAATAGGTAAATATGTGGGCGAAATTAGGGGTCCCATTTATGTGCCAAATACTCGCCCAGTAGAATCGGACCAAATGTTGGTGAAATTAGGGGTCCCATTTATGTGCCAAATACTGGTAATGTACACCTAGACCAGGGCTGGGCAAAATCTGCCCTCCAGCTGTTATAAAAATACAACTCCCAGCATGCAAACACTGTTTCCAGCTATGACAGAGCATGATGAGAGTAGGATTTTAGAAACAGCTGGAGGGCCGAGTTTGCGCAGCCCTGACCTTGACACACCTCTAATGTGTCAGTACAGACATAGGCCACAAGCAATATAATTTGATTACATACACAAGATCACTATCAACTTAGGAATCATAATAATCACCCCAAATGTAGGCCTACATGTCAAAATTGCAAGTCATTAGCTGATTGAAACAGCGCAGTCAGACATAAGACAGTGGAACCAGTGCAAATTGAACCTACTGGGCCATTGCAGTGAACCAGAATGTGGGGGAGGGGGAAACAGGACAGTACAAAGAACAACTAAGATATCCCACTAAAAACGGAAACACAGAACACACTAGAAGGAGCACATCACATAATGGGGGAGGAGGAAATGCACATTATCAAAGCCTCCACAGTTTGTGTAGTTTACAAGCATAATTAAACCTAAACCAGGTGACACAGAGCAACATGGACAAACTACAGGCCTGAGGGGACTCCTTCAGGGTCTCGGTTATCAATGCGAACCCCCTCCGGTACTGATGTCACTAGTCCCCAGGAGTTTTTACTTACTCCGGTGTAGCGCAGTCCAAGTCTCGCGAGATCTCGGGCGCCGCGCCCGCGCGATGACGTGCAGGGTTCAAAGGCTGGGCCGCGGCGGTGCGTAGAGGCGACGTCCTTCCACTGAGCACAGGCAAGTGGTCGGGGCGGAGCTTCCCACTCTTCAGGGGGTGGCACCCTGTACACTCCTCTAATGGTGCAGCAAATTTCAGTCCATGTGGTGGGACGGCCATCTTGGGTGCCATTCACCGACAGCAAGCAGGATTGTAAAAAGTTCACAAAAATAACTTTCAAGTACCCAATTCTTTTCCTTAGGATAGCGCAACACTGCACAGCGCCTCCGGTCCACTTTAGGCACACTTTTCTGCCCAACAATGCAAATAAAGTCCCAAAAGTCACTTTGGTCACAGGGCAAACTGGATAAGGCACAAAGTTCACGCTTCTTGCACTAATAAGCGTGCGAATCCTGTTCGTGACGCCAAAAGAGAGGTGCAGCGTACTCAAGTTAGGGTTCGGTAGTGTTCCTGGGTGTTGTAGTGCAGTTATGACCACTAACCTGGGACAGGCTGACTCTCTGGTCCTTCTGCAAGGACAGGTAGTTATAGGTAGAGTTTGTGACGCCTTTGCCAATTAACGGTGGCACACCGTTTGTTGATAGTAGGAATAATTGAGGAACCACGTTGTAATAAAACAGAACTTGAACTTTACTGAAGCTTTGGTGGTAATCATTCACATACATGGATGGAAGCGCAGTTCCTTAATACATAGCAGTGCAGAGTAGTTTCAGATGAATAGATAACAGATGAATATAGGTTGTACTTCCTCTTAGATCAAGCAGGCCTAAATCTGCACAGGGATTTGACTCTCCACTATTTCCTCAGGTTCAATAGATACAGGTGACTTCAATTCTTCTGACCTGTCTATTCCTGGGTTACTTTATAATCCAAGGCCCAAATACCTCCTAGACGGCTTCTATCCTTGGTTCTTTACACTTGGAGGATTTCCCTTGCTACCTGCTGAGGACATTACAGGAGTGTACTACTCAGTCTGCACACACTTCACAGACTCAACTGTCTGCACTGACTACTTCTACTATGCTTGGGCCTACTTATATATAGTGGGGCGTACTATCTCCCTCTAGTGGCTGTAGTAAACACTACCCCTGCAGGCCTGTACAAGATAATAAATTAAAGGTACATAGACATAATAAACCTTTTGCAGTGTCGTGTATTAACACCCGTATGCTGCACTATGGTGCCCTAAATTGTGGCAAAATACTGTAGTGAATAGGTACACAGCATACAGCTATAGTTGCTCTGAGAATAAGAATAATTTGGATTTTTTGTTTCTATACACAGGACCAGTGACAATTTTAAGTATTTGCCATCAGAAATCCCACTGGAGGAGGAGTCATAGGAAGTTGCGGGTGAACAATGTTTGCTGCCACATCCAACACAGGAGCATGCTGTTGAAGAGCACCTCACCAGCTCACGTGATGAGCACCTCACCAGCCCACGCACGCAGTATAGGGAGGGCGGGGGGAAGCAACATCCCTCCATTACAATCAGGACTACCATTTGTGGCCCCGTAATGTACCATTGTCTCCTTTTCAAGGAAATCCTCATGGTCCATCTCTATCTGGACCTGGCCTGCATGCCCCACCTCCTCCTCAACAAAGTCAGTATGGGCATTGGTCACAGCCATCCTCCTCCGTCAATAGTGGACAACCATCCACATCCTCTTTGTGTTCCAGCCAAGGTACGACCCAAACTTCACCCCGAACACGAACCTCATTGAAGTCAATGGGGACCCGAACTTTTGGGCACTAAAAAGGCTGTAAGATAGCCCAGGAAAGGGATAGAGGGCTGCAAAGGGCAGCAAAATGTAGGTAAAGCCCCTGCAAACAAATGTGGATAGGTAAATGACAAAATAAAATAAATAAAAATTTACCAATATCAATTGGCAACTTGGAGGAGGATGAGGTGGAATAGGAGGTTGGGGTGGCATCAGGTGGGAATGCTATGGGAGTTGATGTTCTCATCACAGCCAAAAAGGATTCATGTCTGCCTGCAGTGCCACAGGCCTCATTCACAGACTCAGGGCCATGGCACCCAAACGGAGGAGAGGTTCATTCAACTTTGGGTTGCCCCGCAAAATAATGGTAAAATGAAAAAAAGAGGATTCAATAAAGAAGTGCCCTGGAGTACAAGAATATATGGTTAAGGGGAGGTAGTTATAAATGTCTATTCTGCACAAGGGATGGACAGGTCCTGTTGGATCCATGCCTGGTTCATTTTTATGAACGTCAGCTTGTACACGTTGGCTGTGGACAGGCGGCTGCATTTGTCAGTAATGACGCCACCTGAATACTGGTTCAGACACGTTCAGACAAAACGCTGGCCGCCGGGCAGGCCAGCACCTCCAAGGCATAAAAGGCTAGCTCTGGCCACGTGGACAATTTGGAGACCCAGAAGGTGAATCGGGCCGAACCATCAGTCAGTACGTGGAGGGGTGTGCACACGTACTGTTCCACCATGTTAGTGAAATGCTGCCTCCTGCTAACACGTTCAGTATCAGGTGATGGTGCAGTTAAATGTGGCGTGGTGACAAAACTTTTCCACTTCTCTGCCATGCTAACCCTGCCCTCAGAGGAACTGGCCGTGACACAGCTGCGCTGGCGACCTCTTGCTCCTCCTCCGCCTTCACATTGGGCTTAATCTTGTTCCCCTGTGACATTTGGGAATGCTCTCAGTAGCGCGTCTACCATCGTGCGCTTGTACTCACACATCTTCCTATCACGCTCTAGTGCAGGAAGTAAGGTGTGCACATTGTCATTGTACCGGGGATCCAGCAGGGTGGCAACCCAGTAGTCCGCACACGTTATAATGTGGGCAACTCTGCTGTCGTTGCGCAGGCACTGCAGCATGTAGTCGCTCATGTGTGCCACGCTTCCCAGAGGTAAGGACAAGCTGTCCTCTGTGGGAGGCATATCGTCATCGTCCTCTGTTTCCCCCCAGCCACGCACCAGTGATGGGCCCAAGCTGCGTTGGGTGCCACCCCGCTGTGAACATGCTTCATCCTCATCCTCCTCCACCTCCTCATCCTCGTCCTCCTCTTCCTCCTCATCCTCCAGTAGTGGGCCCTGGCTGGCCACATTTATACCTGGCCTCTGCTTTTGCAAAAACCTCCCTCTGAGCCACTTCTAAGAGACTGGCCTGAAAGTGCTAAAAATGACACCTCTTCCTCCTCCTCCTGGGCCACCTCCTCTTCCATCATCGCCGTAAGTGTTTTCTCAAGGAGACATAGACGTGGTATTGTAACGCTAATAACGGCGTCATCGCCACTGGCCATGTTGGTGGAGTACTCGAAACAGCGCAACAGGGCACACAGGTCTCGCATGGAGGCTCAGTCATTGGTGGTGAAGTGGTGCTGTTCCGCAGTGCGACTGACCTGTGCGTGCTGCAGCTGAAACTCCACTATAGCCTGCTGTTGCTCGCTTAGTCTCTCCAGCATGTGCAAGGTGGAGTTCCACCTGGTGGGCACGTCGCATATGAGGCGGTGAGCGGGAAGGCCAAAGTTACGCTGTAGCGCAGACAGGCGAGCAGCAGCAGGATGTGAACGCCGGAAGCGTGCACAGACGGCCCGAACTTTATGCAGCAGCTCTGACATGTCGGGGTAGTTGTGAATAAACTTCTGCACCACCAAATTCAGCACATGCGCCAGGCAAGGGATGTGCGTCGAACCGGCTAGTCCCAGAGCTGCGACGAGATTTCGCCCATTATCGCACACCACCAGGCCGGGCTTGAGGCTCACTGGCAGCAACCACTGGTCGGTTTGTTGTTCAATACCCCGCAACAACTCCAGCGCGGTGTGGGGCCTGTCCCCCAAACATATGAGTTTCAGAACGGCCTGCTGACGTTTACCCCGGGCTGTGCTGAAGTTGGCAGTGAAGGTGTGTGGCTGACTGGATGAGCTGGTGGAAGAAGAGGAGGAGGAAGCCGAGTAGGAGGAGGAGGCTACAGGAGGCAAAGAATGATGCCCTGCGATCCTTGGTGATGGAAGGACGCGCGCCAAAGAACTCTCCGCCTGGGGCCCAGCCGCCACTACATTTACCCAGTGTGCAGTTAGGGAGATATAGCATCCCTGGCCGTGCTTACTGGTCCACGTATCTGTGGTTAGGTTGACCTTGCTACAGATGGCGTTGCGCAGTGCACACTTGATTTTATCGGATACTTGGTTGTGCAGGGAAGGCACGGCTGTCTTGGAGAAGTAGTGGCGGCTGGGAACAAAATACTGTGGGACAGCCATCGCCATCAGCTGTTTGAAGCTGTCTGTTTCCACCAGCCTGAATGACAGCATTTCAAAGGCCAGTAGTTTAGAAATGCTAGCATTCATGCCCAGGGCTCGAGGGTGGGTAGGTGGGAATTTACGCTTTCTCTCCAAGGTGTGTGAGATGGAGAGCTAAACGCTGCCCTGTGACATGGTGGAGATGCTTGGTGACGGAGGTGGTGGTGTTGGTGGCACATCCTCTGTTTGGTGGGCGGCAGGTGCCAACATTCCTCCCGAGGCGGAGGAACAGGCCGAGGCAGCAGCAGAAGAGGGAGCAGGGGTTGCCGGAGTGAGTTCCTTGTTTTTAAGGTGTTTACTCCACTGCAGTTCTTGCTTTGCATGTAGATGCCTGGTCATGCAGGTTGTGCTAAGGTTCAGAAAGTTAATGTCTCGCTTCAGGCTCTGATGGCACAGCGTGCAAACCACTCGGGTCTTGTCGTCAGCACATTGTTTAAAGAAGTGCCATGCCAGGGAACTCCTTGAAGCTGCCTTTGGGGTGCTTGGTCCCTGGTGGCGGTGGCCAGTAGCAGGCGAACTCTCTTGGCGGCGGCTGTTCTGCTTTTGCCCCCTGCTCCTTCTTTTGCTACGCTGTTGGCTCAGTCTCACCACTGCCTCTTCATCTGAACTATGAAAGTCAGTGGCACGACCTTCATTCCATGTGGGGTCTAGGACCTCATCGTCCCCTGCATCGTCTTCCACACAGTCTTCCTCCCTGACCTCCTGTTCGGTCTGCACACTGCAAAAAGACGCAGCAGTTGGCACCTGTGTTTTGTTATCATCAGAGACGTGCGGACTCCGATGAGATGGTATTCCCATGTCCTCATCATCAGGAAACATAAGTGGTTGTGCATCAGTGCATTCTATGTCTTCCACCACTGTGGAAGTGCCAGGTGGATTCCCTTGGAAAACCCTGCCAGCAGATTCTTCAAACAGCATATGAGACTGCTGCATAACTTGAGGCTCAGACAGTTTCACTGATATGCATGGGGGTGATGTGACAGACCGATGAGCTTGGTTTTCAAGCGCCACCTGTGTGCTTTCTGCAGAAGACTGGGTGGGAGGGTGGGAGATAATGTTGTGAACATGCTGGATCCACTGTCGGCCACCCAATTGACTAGCGCCTGTACTTGCTCAGGCCTTACCATTCTTAGAACGGCATTGGGCCCCACCAAATATCGCTGTAAATTCTGGCGGGTACAGGAACCTGAGGTAGTTGGATCACTAGGAGGTGTGTTTGTGGCAGAACGGCCACGTCCTCTCCCAGCACCAGAGGGTCCACTAACAACACCACGACCATGTCCGCATCCGCGTCCGCGTCCCTTACTAGATGTTTTCCTCATTGTTACCGTTAACCACAATAAGAAAAAAATTATTTGGCCCAATGTATTGAATTCAAATTCAGGCCTTTTTTCACAGGCACCTAACACTCTCTGGCTATCTATTTATGTACCGTATTACACTAATCCAGGCACAACCGCAGATTTAAGGGAATATCAATTGTAGGCCTAGTATTTAAGCCCTGGATGAAAGGTATCTTTTTACGGACAGATTTACACTTTGAGATGCACAGTAGCGTGTGAAAAAATATATGGGATTATGCTTTAATCACTTGTATTTTAACACTTTGTGGAATATACCCTTTAACGGAAAGAAATACACTTAGAGATGCAAAACAGTGTGTGCAAATACACTTGGAGATGCACGCTGAGTGTAATATACCCTTTAACGGACAGATTTACACTTGGCCTGCAACAGCTGGAACATCAGATTTTGGGTATTGCTATTTTGGCTATGTAATTTCACCCCAGAAATAATATATCCTTTGACGGACACTGTTAAACTTGTCAAGCCACAGCTGGAACACCAGATTTATGTTCTTTCTATTTTTGCAAATGAATTTCACCCCAGAAAAAAATATATTCTTTGCCGGATACTATTAAACTTGGCCAGCCACAGCTGAAACCACTGATTTAATGTATTGCTATTTTGGCAATTTAATTTTACCCCAGCACAAAATATATCCTTTGCCGGACACTATTAAACTTGGCCAGCCACAGCTGAAACCACTGATTTTTGGTATTGCTATTTTGGAAATTGAATTTCACCCCAGAACAAAATATATCCTTTGCCGGACACTATTAAACTTGTCCAGTCACAGCTGGAACACCAGATTTACGGTATTTCTATTTTTGCAACTGAATTTTACCGCAGAAAATAATAAATCCTATGACGGACACTATGAAACTTGTCCAGTCACAGCTGGAACACCAGATTTACAGTATTGCTATTTCTGCAATTGAATTTCACCCCAGAACAAAATATAACCTTTGCCACACACTATTAAACTTGGCCAGCCACAGCTGAAACCACTGATTTATGGTATTGCTATTTTGGCAATTGAATTTCACACCAGAAAAAAATATATCCTTTGCCGGACACTATTAAACTTTGCCAGCCACTGCTGGGACACCAGATTTAGAGGATTGCTATTTTGTGATCCTTCACCCCCTTCCCGGCTGAATACAGAGCAGGAGACCGGTAACCGGCTGCTACGCGATCAAATGGAGGGGGTAAGTTTATGTTTTTATTATTTTTAGCCCTCTAGTGCCCTTTTTACTTTGCATTCTCTATTGAGAATGCTATTAATTGCTATTAATGCTATTAATCTACAGAGTACTCCACCCGAAACCGGACTTAAATGATGAAGTCCGGCTTCGGTTCTGGGTACCAAACATGCCGTTTTTTCGCACGCGTGTGCAAAACGCATTAAAACGCTTTGCACTTGCATGGAAAAATCGCGCATTTTCCCGCAACGCACCCACCTCTTATCCGGGCGTCAAACGTGACGCCCGTGTGAAAGAGGCCTTAATAAATGTGTCCCGCCCCTCAGTGATTCAACAAAATATGTCTGTATAGCGCCACCTGCTGTTTGTTCTTTTCAGGATTTTTCTGTCCGCCTTAGGTGGATGCACATTCTCAGTACCACACATAGTAAAAGTTTGGAAACTCTTTAATTAAGCAAGTTAACTTTTGCATCCCTATGAAGTGTATCAATGAGGGATTGAGAGGCACTGGTGGGAGGTGGGCCTAGCATCTACCGTTTTCTGTCATGGCAGTCAGTATTTGCCATGTAGGCGTCAATAAAGTATTGACTGCCATGAGAGAAGTTTGCACGCTGAGCTTTGGAAATTAGTCACTGTACTAGGCTGGCGTAAGTGAGAGCAAGCAGCCTATTTGAGGACACAGGATCCTTTTAACAAATTACAGCAAAGTATTATTTTAATATTATTTTATTTTGTAATTTAGGTTACATAAACTAACTGCAGCAAATAAACTAAGAAATCCTAAATAAATTCTCCTTATCCTCCTGAAGCAAAAGAAAATGGCTTCTGGGTTGATCATGTGACCATCATGTGGGTGTTCTCAGAAGGGTGGGTCTAAATATAACTGCCAATCAAATTCATCCGTTTTTCATGTCCATTTTTAACAGACATCAAAAACTGATGCAAAACGGATGCAAAACGGACATTAAAAACGGACACACGGACAGAAAATGGATGCACACACTGATGCAAAATGGCCATGAAAAACTGACAGTGTGTCTGTTTTTAACAGATTTTTTTTTCACTGTCTTGTGCATGTAGCCTAACTCTTTGTGACAGAACAGCTCAATATGTTTAATATTTTTAATAAAGGCCAATTCAAAAAATGATTTTTAGCCAAGAATTTGCAACTTGCAATCATAAAAAATTGCCTCTGAAGGTGTACATAACATTTACAGTAAGTCCTTATTCTTGGGTCAATACGAATATGGTGATACCAAACTTGTATTTTTTGTTGTTGTACTTGTTTTACTACTTAAAAAAAATAAGAAAAAAATCGACATTTTCTTTGAATTACCATTTTCTGTGAGCCATAACTTTTTTTATATTTTGGTCCACAGAGACCTTGTTTTTTGCGGGATGAAATTTTGATGTTATTGGTACCATTTTTGTTTGCGTATGACTTTTTGATCACTGTTAATTAATTTTCTTGTGGTGAAAAGGTTGCAAAAAAACTGCGAATCACGTTTTTTTTTTTTTTTTTCCATTACGGCGATCCGAGCACAGGAAATTTTTATTAATATTTTAATAGTTCAGACTTTTTTGTTTATATATTTTTATATTTAAAATTAGGGGAAAAATGGGTGATTTAAACTTTTAATATTTTTTTTCTTTACTTTTACATTGACAACTTTTAGCCCCCTTAGGGAGCTAGAACCTGGAATCTTTTTGATCCCTTGTCCTATTTACCGAGATCTCGTAGGGTAAATAGCATTTTGACGGGATCCTTGCTGAGCTGTGCATTGTGCACAGTGCAGCAGGGAGGTTACTATGGCAGCAATGGGAAGCTTCCCAGAATTTTGGCTGCTGTGGTAACTGATCAGAGACCCATGGTTTCTGCAGGGGCTCTGATTGGAATGCAGAGGGAGATGCATCCCTCTGTCTTACCTCACAGATGCAAAATTGGTGTTGATTGTGGCATCTGAGGCGGTTAAATAAAGGAGTTCAGCAGACTCATCATTTCCAGTCAATGCGGCGGGATATCTGCTTGGAAGTTAAACTGCAGGGAGATGGGAAGGAGAGTGTAGGAGAGCAGCAGCAGTAACAGTGACAATAGTGGCCCCATTACAGAGAGGGGAGGGTGGCAGCAGCAATGGTGTCAGTAGCAGTGACAGCAGTGGCCCCATGACAGAGTGTGTGTGTTTGTGTGGGGGGGGGGGGTGCAGGAGGATTGACAGCAGCGGCAGAAACAGTGACAATAGTGGCCCCATGACAAAGTGGGGATGGTGGCAGTAGCAGCAGTGTTCACATCACCATTTATTCATCAGAAGAAAAGAGAAAAAAGAAATAAAAGCCTATCTTTTATTTTGATCATCTGTAAGGCCTATTTCCCACGCTCAGTATTTGGTCAGCATTTTGCATCAGTATTTGATCAGTATTTGGGCAAAACCAGAAGTTGGTCCAAAACACAGAAGAGATGCAAATATTTCCATTATATGGCCCATTTTGCACAATATTCCAGTGCGGCAGCACACTACAGTATGATCATTAGTGGCAGAATGATCTATTCCATTGCATCAGGCACTGGTGTCTGGAAATCCTGGTTGATCCTGGTTGATTCATCTTTATGAAGGTTAGTCTTTCCATATTATGGGCTGAAAGGCGAGTTCTTTTAGGGGTAGTCATGAGCAGCAGGGGCAATATTCGAATTCGTGATATTTCACGAATATTTGGCTGAATATTCGCCATATATTCGAGAATTCGTGATCTCCAGTCATTATTTTCTGGATTGCGAAAATTCCCATTACGAAAAAAAAATTCCCATTACGAAAAGTCGCAATCAACACTACTCCTAAAATCAAAGATATTGCAGCCTTCTCATTGGCCCACAAGCTAGAAGCATGTAGGGATCATTTGTAATGTTTAAAAAAAAATCTCGAATATTCAAAATTACTAATATATATCACTATATTCTAAATATTCGCAATAACAATTTGCAATTAGAATATTCATGTTCAACACTAGTAACTATGCCTTCCCCCGTACTGAACATCCACTCTGACGCCACACTACTGGCCAGGCAGGAAAGCATGCCCATGACTAACTCAGCCAGTTGCAGCCATACTTTAAGGTTGCATGCCCAGTAGTAGTGTTGAGCGCGAATATTCGAAAAGCGAATTTTTTTAGCGAATATCGGCACTTCGCTAATTCGCGAATATTTCGAATATAGCGCTATAAATTCGCTATTTCGAATATTCGTTTTTTTTTTTTTTAGTTATATTTTTTTCTTTCCCACTTCCCAAAAGTAGTTCTTACCTGTCATGAGGATTCCTGGCTTCCTGGCTGCTCCAGTCAGTGCCCGTTGCCGCTTCTGCCGACTTCCGTGCTCATGGAGCGTCCCCTTCCATGGGAAAATCTCTATATACTAAAATGTACTGTCGGATTTGAGGAATTACGTTGAAATCGCAATGCGATTAATTCAAGTTATATTAATCGCATTGCGATTACAACTTAGCACTGCTATCTTACATAGGCTAGAATTAACGAATATGGAATATATAGCTATGCACTAGCAGTGCTAAGTTGAAATCGCAATGCGAATACTTTAAGTTAAATTAATCGCATTGCGATTTCAACTTAGCACTGCTGCTATATTCCATATTCGTTAACTTCGTTAATTCTAGCAAGCTGACCCATTATAAACCCAGCTCTAAGTTGAAATCGCAATGCGATTAATATAACTTGAATTAATCGCATTGCGATTTCAACGTAATTCCTCAAATCCGACAGTACATTTTAGTATATGGAGACGTTCCCATGGTGATGGGGACGCTCCATGAGCACAGAAGTTATGGTTGGCTTGGTAGAATTAGCGAGGATGACGAATATGACGAATGTATTCGTCATATTCCTCAAAACGAAGATAACGAAGTATTCTACATCTTCGCTTTAGCAACCTATTCGTCAACTTCGCTATTCGCTAATTCTAGCAATCAAATAGGAAGGTTGACTTACCAGACAGCTGTGTTAAATTCGCTATGCGATTTTTTTTTTTTTTTTTTTAATAAATAGAATACTTATAATAATATTATCATATCAAGTAATATAATTATTGTATTAAAAAAAAAATCGCATAGCTTAATTTAACACAGCTGTCTCTATAGTCAACCTTCCTATTTGATTGCTAGAATTAGCGAGGTTGACGAATAGGTTGCTAAAACGAAGATGTAGAATACTTCGTTATCTTCGTTTTGAGGAATATGACGAATACATTCGTCATATTCGTCATCCTCGCTAATTCTAGATATGAAACCAATAGGAAAGTAGCCTTAAGTACAAATCGCAATATGCGATTATTTAAATCGCATTTTAATCGCGATAACTAGAAAAAATGACGAATATTCGATTTCGACGAATACGAAACGAATATTCATTCGAATATTCGCGAATTTCGTCGAAATCGAATATGGCACCTGCTGCTCATCACTACCCAGTAGTCCAGGGGATTTTGGATCAAGGGTGACAAGGTGCAGTCCAAGTATTGAGGTTCTGCTGCATGTCCCACTGCTGCTACTGCTAGGTGGTTTCTTCAGAAGGCAGCAGAAGAAAACAACTCATTAGAGACTTCAGACTCAAGTTGCTGTTTATGGGGCTGGTGCATCTCCTGCCTGACTACTACAGTAATGGCAGTGGAGCATGAGTGCAGACAGGTGATGACACTGGTACGCAGCGACCAACCGACTAGACAGCATGTCTCTATAGTAGTCCATTTTTGCATCCCTCTCAGAAGGTCTAAAAAATGAATCAATTTTTGACCTGTAGCAGGGTCTAACAATGTGGATAGCTGAATCCTGACAATATGGCTGTCACTATCCAAACATGACAGCATGTATCTGGCCATTTGTGCAAAAACTAGAAGAGCCTCTCTGCCTTCATCTTCACTGAATACTGCCACGGTCTTTTGGGGACCTCCAGCTCCTCATGCTTCTTTTGCTTCTCCTGCTCATCTTGTTCCGCTCTTGTCGCTCGTCACATGAACCACCTAGTTGTTTATAAAATTCCTGGGCATTTACGTCCTTCTCCTTGTCCTAATCCTCCTCTGCCAGTTCATTCTCCTCAGGACTCAGGTGGCTGTGTGATGTAAGTGCCACGTCTTCTGTTCCCTCACCAATCATATTTCACAGCATCCCCTCCAGGATGTGAAGGAGAGAAAATGACATCATTCATCCCGTAGTTCTGCCGACTGACAAATGTGGCCTGAGCAAACAGCACGTGTCATGCATGGGTTGCCACTGGCTAATGTGGAGATTACACTGGAGAGTAATCCTGTCCATCTGCTACATTAAAAAATCATTGACCACCTTCCTTTGCTCGTACAGGTGGTTTAACATATGGAGCATGGGATTCCAATGGGTGGGAACGTCACATATCAGGCGATGTTGGGGAAGAGTATTTTGCCTTTGCAGCTCAAGGAGGGCGTGATTTGCATGGTAAGAGTGGCTGAAGTGCATGTACAGTTTCCTGGACATTTTTAACATCTCTTGCAGTTCAGTGGAAGACTTGAGAAACTGGGTCACAATGATATTGAAGACGTGCTTCATGCAGGGCATTTGGGTCAGCCCTGACACAGTAAAACAACAAAAAACGACCTTGAGTGTCTTCACCTGAATAATAATCACTATAATAGTGCAGTATATAACTAGACAGCTCAATCATTCACATAACAGGAAAAGCTTGCGAATCAAGCGAAAAAACAGAAGAAAAAATAGAGCTCACAACTTCCATGTACGAAAAGTACATATATCCTTTATTGTCACATAATAATAAATGTCAAATGTTAAAAAAGTGGGAGTAGGGGACAGGAAACACCATCCCAGTACACCAGGTCACAATACCGTTTCATGTAATTAAAAAATACATCATTATGCCATATGAAATATATGTGCAAAATCGCAAACCATATAACGTCAATCAGTTATATATGGAGTGAATATCCAAGGAGAGCATGTACAAGGAGAAAGACCATAAATGCTGATAGTAACAGAAAGTATAACAGTATTATAGCAGAGTCATATATGTTAAGTCATGACTATGCTAAACCCATGTGACTAATTATGCATATAACAGAAGGTCTAACTGCAAAGATGGAAAGCTACACTGTGCCCCGTTAGTTGGAAGCAGGGGACTCACCTTGTTATGTCAAGACTTGTGAGACTGGGATGGCGGTACCCCGATGCGCGTTTCGGCGTGCCTTCGTCTGGGGGTAACACCATTACTGCGGAAAGTCTCATTTAAAAAGCCTCTAGCCAATCAGAAAACAAATAGCGTATGATTTCTCCCACCCGAACACCTGTGGCCGCACCAAGCGCGACGGCCGGAGCTCCGTAGACCCACCGCGCGTACCATGTCAGGCGAGGAAATCATAATGCTGAAGATGCAAGCCGCATTACAGAAGATAATACCATGCGTGTGTAGATATCGCTATAACAGCTAAAGCACTTATATGTTGTGGATGCCATATTTATCAATGTGCTATATTGGCAATTGTACTAATAGCCCCCATATCACATAGCAATTGTACTAGTCGCCCCCATGTCGCATGAGATACAAATATATTCTCCAATACTAAAATCGTATATAAATGTACAGACAATATTTTCTAAAAAATATTAAAATCTAAAATGGATCACAGATTCATCTTATGAACATCAGAAAAACACAAAATAATGTGAAAGGGTATAAGTGCTATGAATACAAGAGCCATGATTGAACAACAGTAGACAAAAAACGTGTGGGTGTATGAAAAACTCTTAGCAATAATTTAAGAATGAGGGAAGTGGAAGGTATGAAAAGTATATGGCTGATGTGTAACTATATAATATGCCATACATTTAATATGGACGTATGTTAATTCTAAAACATCAATTATGTATAGATTCAGGAAGTATCGGTAGATTCACAGAGCGACAACATCACATAAGGCATCATGTGATTATGTATCTATCATATCCCAAGAGGTGGTAATCTGTGGATAACACACAAAGGTCATATAGCTGTCCTCAATAAGATGGTCTAGATTGGAAAGAGGTAGAAAAATCCAAATTAAAAGCGAATTACATACTACATAAAAGTTAAAAACAATTACGGGGAACCCGCAGTAGTGGCATCAGTGATTAGAGAAACGAGGAGAAGCCAAAATTCTCATTAAGGCCCCCTGGACATAACGTCCCAAGGGTCCATATCCAGCGGCTTTCTTTTTGGGCCAGTTTTTTTGAGATGTTACCTGCTCTCAGATTTATTTTAATACAGACGATACCTTTTACTTTGAGAACTCTGGGATTACATGCATGATGCTCTTTAAAATGTCTAGCTATTGGTTTCAGATCTTCATTTCTTTGGGCATTCGCGGCCACAGTGATGTCTTTTACATGCTCCCGCACGCGTACCTTCAGTTCACGGGTCGTAAAGCCTATATAGATCATTCTACATGGACATGAGGCATAGTAGATGACCCGGGAACTTGAGCATGTAAGGTTATGTCGGATCTGGAATGTGCACTTTCCGGCCAAGTCAATGAAGTCAGTGGCCCGCTCCATGTTGGGGCAGGCGACACATCGGCCACAGGGTTTAAAACCGTTTGTTGGTTGGCCTATGCCTGGTATAAGTGGCATACTAATAGGTTCCAGATAGCTTTTGACCAAGATGTCTCGCAGGGTATTAGCTCAGCGAGCCGTGATCAAAGATCTTGGAGAAACAAGTTTCTCCAGGATTGGGTCAGTTTGAAGGACAGGCCAATGCCTCTCTACAACCTTCCTCATTTCGTCCCATCTAGAATGGTATGTAGTTACGTACCTTGTGTTGTTATCCCCAAGTTTGTCTTGTCTGGGTTGTAGTAGATCTATTTGTTGTCGTGACCTAGCTCTCCAGTAGGCTTTTTTAATAGATAGATGACTGTATCCTCTTCTTAAAAAACGGTCTTTCAATTCCCTGGCTTGTGCCTCAAAAGATTCATTCGTCGAACGGATTCTGCGTATTCGTAAAAATTGTCCAGTCGGAACAGCATTGATGGTTCCAAAATGGGGTCACATGTGGGGTATTTATACTGCCCTGGCATTTTAGGAGCCCTAAAGCGTGAGAAGAAAAATGCGTAAAAATGCCCTTCTAAAAGGTACTTATTGGAATTTGGGCCCCTTTGCGCATCTTGGCTGCAAAAAAGTGTCACACATGTGGTATCGCCGTACTCAGGAGAAGTAGGGAAATGTGTTTTGGGGTGTATTTTTACATATACCCATGCTGGGTGAGAGAAATATCTCTGTAAATTGACAACTTTGAATAAAAAAATTTAAAAAGTTGTCGTTTACAAGCGATATTTCTCACACAAAGTAAGGGTATATATAAAAATACACCCCAAAACACATTGCACTACTTCTGCTGAGTACGGCGATACCACATGAGTGACACTTTTTTGCAGCCAAGATGCGCAAAGGGGCCCTAAAACCAATGAGTACCTTTAGGATTTCACAGGGCATTTTAACGCATTTGGATTCTCACGCTTTAGGTTACCTAAAATGCCAGGGCAGTATAAATACCCCATATGTGACCCCATTTTGGAAAGAAGACACCCCAAGGTATTCCATGAGGGGCATGTCGAGTTCACCGAATTTTTTTTTGATATTTTTTATTTTTTATTTTGTTTTTTACAAAGTCTCATATTCCACTAACTTGTGACAAAAAATAAAATTTTACATGAACTCACCATACCCCTCACAGAATACCTTGGGGTGTCTTCTTTCTAAAATGGGGTTATATGTGGGGTATTTTTACTGCCCTGGCATTTTAGGGGCCCCTAAAGCGTGAGAAGAAGTCTGGAATCCAAATGCGTAAAAATGCCCTGTGAAATCCTAAAGGTACTCCTGGGAATTAGGGCCCCTTTGCGCACCCAGGCTGCAAAAAAGTGTCACACATGTGGTATTGCCGTACTCAGGAGAAGTAGGGCAATGTTTTTGGGGTGTATTTTTATATATACCCATATTTTGTGTGAAAAATATCTCTGTAAACGACAACTTTTTAATTTTTTTTATACAAAGTTGTCAGTTTACAGAGATATTTCTCTCACCCAACATGGGTATATGTAAAAATACACCCCAAAACACATTGCCCTACTTCTCCTGAGTACGGCGATACCACATAAGTGACACTTTTTTGCAGCCTGGGTGCGCAAAGGGGCCCAAATTCCAACAAGTACCTTTAGCTTTTACATGGCTGCTTACATGCCAGAACAAAATGCCAGAACAGTAAACACACCCCACAAATGACCCCATTTCCGAAAGTAGACACCCCAAGGTATGCGCTGAGGGGCATAGTGAATCCGTGGGAGATTTTTTTTTTTTGCTAGAAGTTAGCAGAAATGGAAAGTTTATTATTTATTTTTTTCTCAGATTTATACTATCCTGGCATTCTAGCACTTGAAGAAACATGACAGGTGCTCAGAAAGTCAGAGCTGCTTCAAAATGTGGAAATTCACTTTTTTGCACCATAGTTTGTAAACGCTATAACTTTTACCCAAACTAATAAATATACACTTATTGGATTTTTTTTTTTATCAAAGACATGTAGAAAAATAAATTTAGAGAAAAATTTATATAGAAATGTAGTTTTTTAAAAAAAAATTTACAACAGAAAGTGAAAAATGTCATTTTTTTGCAAAAATGTTGTAAAATTTTTATTAATAGCAAAACAAGTAAAAATGTCAGCAACAATGAAATACCACCAAATGAAAGCTCTATTAGTGAGAAGAAACGGAGGTAAAATTCATTTGGGTGGTAAGTTGCATGACGGAGCAATAAACGGGTAAAGTAGTGTAGTGGAGAATTGTAAAAAGTGGCCTGGTCATTAAGGGTGTTTAAGCTAGGCGGGCTGAAGTGGTTAAAGAGCATCATGCATGTAATCCCAGAGTTTTCAAAGTAAAAGGTATCGACTGTATTAAAATAAATCTGAGAGCAGGTAACATCTCAAAAAAACTGGCCCAAAAAGAAAGCCGCTGGATATGGACCCTTGAGACGTTACGTCCAGGGGGCTTTAATGAGAATCTTGGCTTCTCCTCGTTTCTCTAATCACTGATGCCACTACTGCGGGTTCCCCGTAATTGTTTTTAACTTTTATGTAGTATGTAATTCGCTTTTAATTTTGATTTTTCTACCTCTTTCCAATCTAGACCATCTTATTGGAAAGAGGTGTGTTATCCACGGATTACCACCTCTTGGGATATGATAGATACATAATCACATGATGCCTTATGTGATGTTGTCGCTCTGTGAATCTACCGATACTTCCTGAATCTATACATAATTGATGTTTTAGAATTAACATACGTCCATATTAAATGTATGGCATATTATATAGTTACACATCAGCCATATACTTTTCATACCTTCCACTTCCCTCATTCTTAAATTATTGCTAAGAGTTTTTCATACACAATTCAGTCACATATAATTTTTTCACTTTTTCACATTTTTGAGCTTTTGTTCACTCACTTAGGAACTTGCCTTTGGCTTTCACATCGATATATTTTGCATCATGATCTCATAACACTCATTCCCTCTTACCTGTCGTCACTCCCCACCTCCCACCTACCTTCTCAGCCTACCTACCCTGGCTGCTGGACATGTCTGGACATGGAGCAAGAAACTCTGGGAATGAGGGATCACCCACAATGCTATGCATGCAGCCAATCAGCAGCCAGGAAGCCCTGTGATGTCACAGCCCTACAAATAGCCTCAGCCATTTTGGATTCAGCCATTTTCCAGTGTACTTAGTGCAGAGAGAGACGTCAGCAGGCACTAGGGACAGTTGTAGAAAAGACTTAAAAATTTTTATTTTGTTAAAAAGAAGTTCAGGGAAAGGATAGGGAGGAATCATTCCACAGTATTGAAGAAGAACAGGATTCAGTAGGGGAGTTAACAGCCTGGGTAATAAGAAGAATCCTATTATACCTTGCTGCACTGACTGGGGACCCAAATTGCCATTATACAACTCTGTAATTCCAGCAAACCGTTCTTGTTATTGGGGTGCAACTGCTGTTTGATACAGCCATTAACAGTGTTTATTCCAAATAAATATTTCTATGTCTTATTTGCCCTTGTGCGGTGCAGTTATATGTTCTAAAGCATTTTTTTGTTGTATTAGTGGGAAAAAAAGGACTTATTAGCCATTGTGTGGTGAAGTGGAAAAATGTAAGGGCCTGTTTGCCGTTCAGCGGTGGAGTTATATATTCTAAAGCTCTTTTTGGCGTGTATTAGTGGCACAAAAATATATATTATTTGCCGTTCAGCTGTGCAGTTATATGTTCTAAAGTCTTTTGTGGCGTGTATAAATGGAAAAAAGTAAGGGCCTATTTGGCGTTCAGCCGTACAGTTATATGTTCTAAAGCCCTTTTTGGCGTGTATTAGTGGCAAAAAAAAAAATATGATTGTCCGTTCAGCGGTGCAGTTATATGTTCTAAAGCCTTTTGTGGTTTGTATAAGTGGAAAAAAGTAGGGGCCTATTTGCCATTCAGCTGTGCAA
The DNA here is from genome assembly GCA_033119425.1 of Bufotes viridis. Lineage (NCBI taxonomy): Eukaryota > Metazoa > Chordata > Amphibia > Anura > Bufonidae > Bufotes > Bufotes viridis. The sequence continues at coordinate 248,881,707 of CM065590.1, forward strand.
TTATATGTTCCAAAGCCTTCTTTGGCGTGTATTAGTGGGGGAAAAATAGGGATTATTAGCCGTTGTGGGGTGAAATTACACTTTTTTGGGGTGCTTTAATTACCTTTCTATTTTTTTATTTGATCTAACAGTATGTAAGACTGAGAACTTTCAGGCCCTGCACAGGGGAGTGGCAGAGGCCTAAATGTTTCTGGCACAGGCACAGTTCACAGCAGAGTAAGGGGGCGTGGCAGCAGGAGTTGCAGCGAGAGGGCTGAGCTCCCGGTGTGATCTAGCGGTCGTGTCTTGACCAGAAACCCTGCAGTTTTTGGAATGGTCGACTCGATCTTCGACTTCATTGCAAGTGACATCAGACATCCCCAGCCAAGAGTCGATGGGTTTGTCAGACACAACCCTTAGTTGGCATGGCCCGGGAGCAGGCCCTATGCCCTTAACTGTCCTCAACCTGCCAGCTGTGTGAGGCCGGTATACATGTCTATTCTGCAGAGGGTAAGGACAAGTCCTGTGGGATCGGTGCCTGGTTCATTTTAATAAACATGAGCTTGTCCACATTGGCTGTGGACAGATGGCTGCGCTTGTCTGTGATAACGCCCCCTGCCGTGCTAAACACACGTTCAGACAATAAACTGGCCACAGGGCCGGCCAGCACCTCCAAGGCGTAAAGGGCAAGCTCAGGCCATGTTTCCAATTTGGAGACCCAGAAGTTGAATGGGGCGGACCCCTCAGTCAGTACGTGTGGGCGTGTGCACACATACTGCTCCACCATGTTGCTGAAATGCTGCCTCCTGCTAAGACTTTGCATATCAGCAGTGGGTGCTGGTTGTTGTGGTGTGGTGACAAAGCTTTTCCACATTTTGGCCATGCTAACCCTGCCTTCCGAGGTGCTAGAGGTGCCCCGCCTGCGTTGGCGACCTTTTCCTCCTCCTCTGCCTTCACCTTGTGCTTCCACTGAGCCCCCGCTGTCAGGTGGGAATGCCATCAGCAGCGCGTATTCCAGCATGCGATTGTAGTCGTGCATCTTCCGATCACGCTCCAGTGAGGGAATTAAGGACCGCAAGTTGTCCATGTAACTGGGATCCAGCAGGGTGGCCACCCGGTAATCAGCACAAGTTAGAATGTGGGCAACTCGCCGGTCGTTGTGCAGGCACTGCAGCATGTAGTCGCTCATGTGTGCCAGGCTGCCCAGAGGCAAGGACAAGTCGTCATCTGTGGGAGGTTTATCGTCTGTGTCCTCTGTATCCCCTCAGCCACGCACAAGTTCAAAAATGGAGACCGACACCCGCTTCAGTTGATCTTTGGAAATGCTTTAATTTGTCACATATTATACAAGTGATGCGTTTCGGCACTTTATTGTGCCTTCATAAGACTCATAACATCTATTGTAATCAGGGCTTTATATACACAAAGTAACAAGTAACAATAGGAAGTGACATCATGACGTAGTCCCACCCCCCCAATACAAACAGCAAATCAAAAACATAGCAAAAGTATATAAACTGCCGGTAAAAATTCCATTGTGCAGTAATATTACGCATTATTGGTGTTGCGCTGAAAAAAAGGGAATAAAGAGAGAGAAATTAATAGTGAGAAAAGCAAAGTATAACAATGCGATTTTTAGGCGATTTGCAATTTTCCACGATTTTTTTCGCGATTTTTTAACGATTTTTTACGATTATATTTTCGCAATTTTCTTAAAGGAAGCTGTGCACACTGTAATCACGATTCAGACAACAGGGTTCAATGGTCTGCAAGCAGTGTATACAATAAGCCTCTCTTTTTAATAATAATCTGTTTCTGTCCCCGCCCCTACGTGGTAGCTGAACACTCTCAATGATTTGAAATCTGAGTTGGGCTATTGTATGTCTCGCATGGTGAAAATGATGTGGTATCGGTAGTAGAAGATTTTCCTTACGATTGGTGGATTTGTGGTTACTCAATCTGTCTTTGATGCGCATCGAGGTTTCCCCGATATATAGTAGACCGCATGGACATTTTAATAAGTAAACCACAAATCGGCTGTCACATATAAAATGACCCTGGACTAGTATCTGCTCCCCTGTATGTGGATGTGCGAAATATGCGCCAAGTATGACACTCGAGCAGTGCACACAGTTGAGACAGGGAAAGTTGCCTGATCTTGGGGTAGAGAATACCTGTTGTTTTAGGGAAATTCTGTTAGTGCCAATGTAGGCTCTCACAATCCTATCTTTGATATTGGGGTTCCTCGTATAGCATAAAATAGGTGTTTTTTGGAATATCGGGGTTTCCGGATAAGATCTAGATATCACATGCCAATGTTTATTTATAATACCGCGTAATCTATAGGTCCATGGGTGATATTTAATCACTAATGGTATGCGCGGTTGGTATCCGTCATCTCATTGAGTCTCACTGTACATCTCTCAGGGTCACTAACGATCCGTTTAACCCTCTGGAACTGTGAGTATGGCAGTGACTTTTTTGTGGGGGCCGGATGGTTGCTGGTAAATGATAACAGACTGTTCCTATCAGTGCTCTTAGTGAACAGGTCAGTTCGTATGTGTCCCTCGGTGTCTTGAATCACCCAAGTGTCCAAAAAGGACACTTTTTCCGTGTCATAATGCAATGTAAACTTCAATTCGGAGCGTACTCCGTTCAGGGAATCCGCAAACTGCTCTAGGGATCGAATGCTGCCCCGCCACACACAGAATATGTAGTCGATAGTGTTGAGCGAACAGTTCGAGCATAGTTCGGGTTCGTACCGAATTTTGGGGTGTCCGGGACGCGGACCAGAATCCGGACATTTTCAATAAATTTCGGGTTCGGGTTCGCTGTTCGGCGATCACTTCCCGCTTTCTGAAGGGCTGCACAGCAGCCAATCATCTAGCGTTTTACTTCTTGCCCCTAAGAGTCCATCACAGCCATGCCTACTAATGGCATGGCTGTGATTGGCCAAGTGCAGCATGTGACCTAGCCTCTATTTAAGCTGGAGTCACGTAGCGCCGCACGTCACACTGCTCTGATTAGTGTAGGGAGAGGACGCAGCTTCTGTGAGGGCGAGATTAGGCAGGGAAAAGTCAGCAACAGCACCTAATGAACGGATCGATCTACAGCTGTGAACTTCTGCTAGTTACTTGCTCACTGGTTTTTAGGCTACACAGAGCGTTTTTCTGTCACTTATTTTCTGTCACTTATTTTCTGGGGTGATCAGGGGCCATTTTGTGACTTGTGGTGTACCAGAACAAGCTGCCACCAAGTCCATCAATCCATCAATACTAGTTTTTTTTGCTATATCCTACATCAGGGGCTTGGCTGTGCTAATTGTCACCACTAGAAACTCAGGATAGCAATTTCTATATTTTATTAAGGGGTTAAATACAATTACCCAAATACCAATCCCCTAAATCTGGTGTTCCAGCTTTGGCTAGCCAAGTATAATACTGTATGGTGTCTGGCAAAGGATAGATTATTTTATGTGGTGAAATTCAATTGCCAAAATAGCAATACCATAAATCAGTGGTTTCAGCTGTGGCTGGCAAAGTATAATAGTGTCCGCCAAAACATATATTTTGTTCTGGGGTGAAATTAAATTGCCAAAATAGCAATACCCTAAATCTGGTGTCCCAGCTGTTGCAGGCCAAGATTCATAGTTTCCACCAAAACATATATTTTGTTCTGGGGTGAAATTCAATTGCCAAAATAGCAATACCATAAATCAGTGGTTTCAGCTGTGGTAGCAAAGTATAATACAGTCCGCCAAATCATATATATTGTTCTGGGGTGAAAGTCAATTGCCAAAATAGCAATACCCTGAATCTGGTGTCCCAGCTGTTGCAGGCAAAGATTCATAGTGTCCGCCAAAACATATATTTTGTTCTGGGGTGAAATTCAATTGCCAAAATAGCAATACCATAAATCAGTGGTTTCAGCTGTGGCTGGCAAAGTATAATAGTGTCCGCCAAAACATATATTTTGTTCTGGGGTGAAATTCAATTGCCAAAATAGCAATACCCTGAATCTGGTGTCCCAGCTGTTGCATGCCAAGATTCATAGTGTCCGCCAAAACATATATTTTGTTCTGGGGTGAAATTCAATTGCCAAAATAGCAATACCATAAATCAGTGGTTTCAGCTGTGGCTGGCAAAGTATAATAGTGTCCGCCAAAACATATATTTTGTTCTGGGGTGAAATTCAATTGCCAAAATAGCAATACCCTGAATCTGGTGTCCCAGCTGTTGCAGGCCAAGATTCATAGTGTCCGCCAAAACATATATTTTGTTCTGGGGTGAAATTCAATTGCCAAAATAGCAATACCATAAATCAGTGGTTTCAGCTGTGGCTGGCAAAGTATAATAGTGTCCACCAAAACATCTATTTTGTTCTGGGGTGAAATTCAATTGCCAAAATAGCAATACCCTGAATCTGGTGTCCCAGCTGTTGCATGCCAAGATTCATAGTGTCCGCCAAAACATATATTTTGTTCTGGGTGAAATTCAATTGCCAAAATAGCAATACCATAAATCAGTGGTTTCAGCTGTGGCTGGCAAAGTATAATAGTGTCCGCCAAAACATCTATTTTGTTCTGGGGTGAAATTCAATTGCCAAAATAGCAATACCCTGAATCTGGTGTCCCAGCTGTTGCAGGCCAAGATTCTAGGTGTCCGCAAAAACATATATTTTGTTCTGGGGTGAAATTCAATTGCCAAAATAGCAATACCATAAATCAGTGGTTTCAGCTGTGGCTGGCAAAGTATAATAGTGTCCGCCAAAACATCTATTTTGTTCTGGGGTGAAATTCAATTGCCAAAATAGCAATACCCTGAATCTGGTGTCCCAGCTGTTGCAGGCCAAGATTCATAGTGTCTGCCAAAACATATATTTTGTTCTGGGGTGAAATTCAATTGCCAAAATAGCAATACCCTGAATCTGGTGTCCCAGCTGTTGCAGGCCAAGATTCTAGGTGTCCGCAAAAACATATATTTTGTTCTGGGGTGAAATTCAATTGCCAAAATAGCAATACCATAAATCAGTGGTTTAAGCTGTGGCTGGCAAAGTATAATAGTGTCCGCCAAAACATATATTTTGTTCTGGGGTGAAATTCAATTGCCAAAATAGCAATACCCTGAATCTGGTGTCCCAGCTGTTGCAGGCCAAGATTCATAGTGTCCGCCAAAACATATATTTTGTTCTGGGGTGAAATTCAATTGCCAAAATAGCAATACCATAAATCAGTGGTTTCAGCTGTGGCTGGCAAAGTATAATAGTGTCCGCCAAAACATCTATTTTGTTCTGGGGTGAAATTCAATTTCCAAAATAGCAATACCATAAATCAGTGGTTTCAGCTGTGGCTGGCAAAGTATAATAGTGTCCGCCAAAACATATATTTTGTTCTGGGGTGAAATTCAATTGCCAAAATAGCAATACCCTGAATCTGGTGTCCCAGCTGTTGCAGGCCAAGATTCATAGTGTTCCCAAAAACATATATTTTGTTCTGGGGTGAAATTCAATTGCCAAAATAGCAATACCATAAACTTAGTGGTTTCAGCTGTGGCTGGCAAAGTATAATAGTGTCCGCCAAAACATCTATTTTGTTCTGGGGTGAAATTCAATTGTCAAAATAGCAATACCCCGAATCTGGTGTCCCAGCTGTTGCAGGCCAAGATTCATAGTGTCCGCAAAAACATATATTTTGTTCTGGGGTGAAATTCAATTGCCAAAATAGCAATACCATAAATCAGTGGTTTCAGCTGTGGCTGGCAAAGTATAAAAGTGTAAGCCAAAACATATATTTTGTTCTGGGGTGAAATTCAATTGCCAAAATAGCAATACCCTGAATCTGGTGTCCCAGCTGTTGCAGGCCAAGATTCATAGTGTCCGCCAAAACATATATTTTGTTCTGGGGTGAAATTCAATTGCCAAAATAGCAATACCATAAATCAGTGGTTTCAGCTGTGGCTGGCAAAGTATAATAGTGTCCGCCAAAACATCTATTTTGTTCTGGGGTGAAATTCAATTGCCAAAATAGCAATACCCTGAATCTGGTGTCCCAGCTGTTGCAGGACAAGATTCATAGTGTCCGCTAAAACATATATTTTGTTCTGGGGTGAAATTCAATTGCCAAAATAGCAATACCATAAATCAGTGGTTTCAGCTGTGGCTGGCAAAGTATAATAGTGTCCGCCAAAACATCTATTTTGTTCTGGGGTGAAATTCAATTGCCAAAATAGCAATACCCTGAATCTGGTGTCCCAGCTGTTGCATGCCAAGTTTCATAGTGTCCGCCAAAACACATATTTTGTTCTGGGGTTAAATTCAATTGCCAAAATAGCAATACCCTGAATCTGGTGTTCGAGCTGTTGCAGGCCAATTGTAAATCTGTCCATAAAAGGATACCTTTCATCCAGGGCCTAAATACTAGCCCTAAAAGAGATATTCCCCTAAATCAGTGGTTACTGGTGTGCCTGGATTAGTGTAATACGCTACATAAATAAATAGGCAGATAGTGTTAGGTGCCTGTAAAAAATGGCCTGAATTTGAAATCAATTCATTGGGCCAAATTATTTTTTTTCTTATTGTGGTGCTTGGCGAACGGTAACAATGAGGAAAACATCTAGTAAGGGACGCGGACGCGGTCGTGGTGGTGTTAGTGTACCCTCTTGTGCTGGGAGAGGACGTGGCCATTCTGCCACAGCCACACGTCCTAGTGAACCAACTACCTCAGGTTCCAGTACCCGCCAGAATTTACAGCGATATTTGGTGGGGCCCAATGCCGTTCTAAGGATGGTAAGGCCTGAGCAGATACAGGCGCTAGTCAATTGGTTGGCCGACAGTGGATCCAGCATGTTCACAACATTATCTCACACCCAGTCTTCTGCAGAAAGCACACAGGTGGCACCTGAAAACCAAGCCCATCAGTCTGTCACATCACCCCCATGCATGTCAGGGAAACTGTCTGAGCCTCAAGTTATGCAGCAGTCTCTTATGCTGTTTGAAGACTCTGCTGGCAGGGTTTCTCAAGGGAATCCACCTAGCCCTTCCCCAGTGGTGGAAGACATAGAATGCACTGATGCACAACCACTGATGTTTCCTGATGATGAGGACATGGGAATACCACCTCATCGGAGTCCGCAAGTCTCTGATGATGACGAAACACAGGTGCCAACTGCTGCGTCTTTCTGCAGTGTGCAGATCGAACAGGAGGTCAGGGAGGAAGACTGTGTGGAAGACGATGCAGGTGACGATGAGGTCCTAGACCCCACATGGAATGAAGGTCGTGCCACTGACTTTCATAGTTCAGAGAAAGAGGCAGTGGTGAGACCGAGTCAACAGCGTAGCAAAAGAGAGAGCAGGGGGCAAAAGCAGAACAGCCGCCTCCAAGAGAGTTTGCCTGCTACTGGCCACCGCCACCAGGGACCGAGCACCCCAAAGGCAGCTTCAAGGAGTTCCCATGGCACTACTTTAAACAATGTGCTGACGACAAGACCCGAGTGGTTTGCACGCTGTGCCATCAGAGCCTGAATCGAGGCATTAACGTTCTGAACCTTAGCACAACCTGCATGACCAGTCATCTACATGCAAAGCATGAACTGCAGTGGAGTAAACACCTTAGAAGCAAGGAACTCACTCTGGCTCCCCCTGCTCCCTCTTCTGCTGCTGCCTCGGCCTCTTCCTCCGCCTCGGGAGGAATGTTGGCACCTGATGCCCACCAAACAGAGGATGTGCCACCGACAACACAATCTGCGTCACCAAGCATCTCCACCATGTCACACAGCAGCGTTCAGCTCTCCATCTCACAAACCTTGGAGAGAAAGCGTAAATTCCCACCTAGCCACCCTCGAGCCCTGGGCCTGAATGCCAGCATTTCTAAACTACTGGCCTTTGAAATGCTGTCATTCAGGCTGGTGGACACAGACAGCTTCAAACAGCTGATGTCCATGGCTGTCCCACAGTATGTTGTTCCCAGCCGCCACTACTTCTCCAAGACAGCCGTGCCTTCCCTGCACAACCAAGTATCCGATAAAATCAAGTGTGCACTGCGCAACGCCATCTGTGGCAAGGTCCACCTAACCACAGATACGTGGCCACTAAGCACGGCCAGGGACGCTATATCTCACTAACTTCACACTGGGTAAATGTAGTGGCGGCTGGGCCGCAGGCGGAGAGTTCCTTGGCGCACGTCCTTCCGCCGCCAAGGATCGCAGGGCATCATTCTTTGCCTCCTGTAGCCTCCTCCTCCTACTCGGCTTCCTCCTCCTCTGCTTCCTCCAGCTCATCCAGTCAGCCACACACCTTCACCACCAACTTCAGCACAGCCCGGGTTAAACGTCAGCAGGCCATTCTGAAACTCATATGTTTGGGGGACAGGCCCCACACCGCGCAGGAGTTGTGGCGGGGTATTGAACAACAGACCGACGAGTGGGTTCTGCCGGTAGGCCTCAAGCCTGGCCTGGTGGTGTGCGATAATGGGCGAAATCTCGTCGCAGCTCTGGGACTAGCCGGTTTGATGCACAACCCTTGCCTGGCGCATGTGCTGAATTTGGTGGTGCAGAAGTTCATTCACAACTTCCCCGACATGTCAGAGCTGCTGCATAAAGTAAGGGCCGTCTGTTCGCGCTTCCTGCGTTCACATCCTGCCGCTGCTCGCCTGTCTGCGCTACAGCGGAACTTCGGCCTTCCCGCTTACCACCTCATATGCGACGTGCCCACCAGGTGGAACTCCACCTTGCACATGCTGGAGAGACTGTGCGAGCAGCAGCAGGCCATAGTGGAGTTTCAGCTGCAGCACGCACGCGTCAGTCGCACTGCGGAACAGCACCACTTTACCACCAATGATTGGGCCTCCATGCGAGACCTGTGTGCCCTGTTGCGCTGTTTCGAGTACTCCACCAACATGGCCAGAGGCGATGACACCGTTATCAGCGTTACAATACCACTTCTATTTCTCCTTGAGAAAATGCTTAGGGTGATGATGGAAGAGGAGGTGGCCCAGGAGGAGGAGGAGGATGAGGGGTCATTTTTAGCACTTTCAGGCCAGTCTGTTAGAAGTGGCTCAGAGAGAGGTTTTTTGCAACAGCAGAGGCCATTTACAAATGTGGCCAGCCAGGTCCCACTACTGGAGGACGAGGAGGATGAGGAGGAGGTGGAGCAGGATGAGGATGAAGCAGGTTCACAGCGGGGTGGCACCCGACACAGCTCAGGCCCATCACTGGTGCGTGGCTGGGGGGATACGGAGGACGATGACGATACGCCTCCCACAGAGGACAGCTTGTCCTTAACTCTGGGGAGCTTGGCACACATGAGCGACTACATGCTGCAGTGCCTGCGCAACGACAGCAGAGTTGCCCACATTTTAACCTGTGCGGACTACTGGGTTGCCACCCTGCTGGATCCCCGGTACAAAGACAATGTGCCCACCTTACTTCCTGCACTGGAGCGTGATAGGAAGATGCGCGAGTACAAGCGCACGCTGGTAGACGCGCTCCTGAGAGCATTCCCAAATGTCACAGGGGAACAGGTGGAAGCCCAAGGCGAAGGCAGAGGAGGAGCAAGAGGTCGCCAACGCAGCTGTGTCACGGCAAGCTCCTCTGAGGGCAGGGTTAGCATGGCAGAAATGTGGAAAAGTTTTGTCTCCACGCCACAGCTAACTGCACCACCACCTGATACGGAACGTGTTAGCATAAGGCAGCATTTCACTAACATGGTTGAACAGTACGTCTGCACACCCCTCCACGTACTGACTGATGGTTCGGCCCCATTCAACTTCTGGGTCTCCAAATTGTCCACGTGGCCAGAGTTAGCATTTTATGCCTTGGAGGTGCTGGCCTGCCCGGCGGCCAGCGTTTTGTCTGAACGTGTATTCAGCACGGCAGGGGGCCAAAATAACTGAAAGTGGCCTTCTCCGGTGGTGGGTGATATGACGCATGATTCCTTGCTGTGGGACTTCTCTCCTCTGTCTGGGTGCTGGGCCGAAATAACTGAAAGTGGCCTTCTCCGGTGGTGGGTGATATGACGCATGATTCCTTGCTGTGGGACCTCTCTCCTCTGTCTGGGTGCTGGGGCCGAAATAACTGAAATTGGCCTTCTCCGGTGGTGGGTGATATGACGCATGATTCCTTGCTGTGGGACCTGTATCCTCGGTCTGGGTGCTGGGCCAAAATAACTGAAAGTGGCCTTCTCCAGTGGTGGGTGAAATGACGCATGATTACTTGCTGTGGGACCGCTCTCCTCTGTCTGGGTGCTGGGTCCGAAATAACTGAAAGTGGCCTTCTTCATTGGTGGGTGATATGACGCATGATTCCTTGCTGTGGGACCTCTCTCCTCTGTCTGGGTGCTGGGTCCGAAATAACTGAAAGTGGCCTTCTCCAGTGGTGGGTGATATGACGCATGATTCCTTGCTGTGGGACCTGTATCCTCGGTCTGGGTGCTGGGCCGAAATAACTGAAAGTGGCCTTCTCCAATGGTGGGTGAAATGATGTATGATTCCTTGCTGTGGGACCGCTCTCCTCTGTCTGGGTGCTGGGTCCGAAATAATTGAAAATGGCCTTCTACAGTGTTGGGTGATATGACGCATGATTCCTTGCAGTGGGACCTCTCTTCAATTGATATTGGTTAAATTTTATTTATTTTATTTTAATTAATTTCCCTATCCACATTTCTTTGCAGGGGATTTACCTACATTTTGCTGCCTTTGGCAGCCCTCTAGCCCGTTCCTGGACTATTTTACAGCCTTTTTAGTGCCTAAAAGTTCGGGTCCCCATTGACTTCAATGGGGTTCGGGTTCGGGATAAAGTTCGGGTCGAGTTCGGATCCCGAACCCGAACATTTTCGGGAAGTTCGGCCGAACTTCCCTAACCCGAACTTCCAGGTGTTCGCTCATCTCTAGTCGTCGATGAATCGATGCCAAAATATACAGTACTGTTGATATAGTGAATTGGAATAGACATATTCAAGCTCAAATTGTGACATATACGTATTTGCGTATGGCGGTGCGACGTTTGATCCCATCGTGGTCCCGCGGCGCTGCTGGTAAAATGAATCCTGAAATAAAAAATAGTTCTGTTCTAGTACAATTTTGAGTAATGACAGAAAAAAATCTTGCTGTGTGTTTGAATATGTACTGGATGAGAGTAAGTGTTTTACTGCTCTTATACCTTCATGGTGGGTGATTGATGTATATAAACTACATACATTCAAGGTAACTAGTATGTGATTACTCTCTGAGGGGATAAGGTTTAACTCCTGTAAGAAGTGTTGTGTATCCCGTAGGTAAGAGGGAGACATGGTAGTCAGGGGTGTCAACACCTTTTCTAGGAATATCGCAGGGGGTGAGAGGATGGAGTCAGTTGACGCCACAATAGGGCGACGGGGTGGATGAGTAAGGGATTTATGGACCTTGGGTAAAGTGTAAACATTTGGAGTTATGGGATATTGGTTGATCAGAAAATTGCCCAAGGTGGCGTCAATGACTCCATCCTCTCTAGCCCCGTCTACGACACTCTGTAATAGCGCTTTGATTTTAAAAAACAGGATCATGTGAAAGTGATGGCCATGAGCAGATTTGGGTGCCCTGCTGTGAACATGGTTTCTCCTCCTCCTCGTACTCCAGAACTGTTCCCTACCTGGCCTATGTTGGTGCAGGAACCCACCCTCCGAGCCACTTGTGAATGACTGGCCTGATAACTGTGGAAATGATCTCTCTTCCTCCTCCTCTTCCTCCTGTGCTACATCCTCTTCCATCGTCGCCCGAAGCATTTTTTCAAGGAGACATAGAAGTGGAATAGTAACGCTGAGATTGGCATCATCGGCACTGGACATGTTGGTGGAGTACCCGAAGCAGCGCAACAAGGCACACAAGTCTCGCATGAAGGCCCACTCAGTGGCGGTGAAGTGGTGCTGTTCCTCATAACGACTCACCCGTGCGTGCTACAGCTGAAACTCCACTATCGCCTGCTGCTGCTCGCACAGTCTCTCCAGTATGTGCAAGGTGAAGTTCCACCTTGTGGGCATGTTGCTTATAAGGCAGTCAGTGGGAAGGCCGAAGTTACGCTGCAGTGCAGACAGGCGAGCAGCAGCAGGGTGAGAATGCCGAAAGCTCTGACATATCGGAGTAGTTTTTCAGGAATTTCTGCACCTCCAAATTCAGCACATGCGCCAGGCAAGGGATGTGCATCAAACCAGTAAGGCCATGAGCTGCTACGAGATTTCGCACATTATCGCACACCACCAGGCTGGGCTTGAGGCTCAGTGGCACCAACCGCTCATCGGTCTGTTGTTCCATGCCTGGCCAAAGCTCCTATGCAGTGTGGGGTTTGTCCCCCAAACAGATGAGTTTCCAAACTGCCTGCTGTCTTTTCTTCCTGACTGTGCTGAAGTTGGTGGTGAAGGTGTTACGCTGAGCAGATGAGGAGGTGGTAGAGGAAGAAGAGGCGTAAGAGGAGGTGGCGGAAGGACATGCACCAAACAACTATCTGCCTGGTGCCCAGCCGCCACTGCATTTACCCAGTGTGCTGTTAGGGAGATATAACATCCCTGGCCGTGCTTACTGGTCCACGTATCAGTAGTTAAGTGGACCTTACCACAGATAGCGTTGCACAGTGCACACCTGATTTCGTCCCCCACTTGGTTGTGCAGGTAAGGAATGGTTCGCCTGGAAAAGTAGTGGCGGCTAAGAACGACATACCATACAGTTTTTAAAACTCTTAAAAGGCGAGCAATTTTGAAATGCTGGCATTCAGGGCCAGGGATTGCAGGAGGGTAGGGGGGTACTTCCTTTTTCGCTCCAGTATTTGGGAGATGGACAGCTGAACGCTTCCATGGGACATTGTGGTGCTGCTTTTTGAAGGTGACGGACGTGGTAGCGTTGCTGCCACATTCTCCGTTTGCAGGGTGGCTGTTGCCACTGTCACTCCAGAGGTGGAGGAAGAGACTGAGACTGCAGCAGAAGAGGGAGCAGGAGGAGCCTGAGACCTTTCTTGGTTTTTGAGGTGTTTATTCCACTGCAGATCGTGCTTTGCACTTAGATGCCTTGTCATGCAGGTTGTGCTCAGGTTTAGAACGTTTATGCTTTGCTTTAGGCTCTGATTGTACAGCGTGCAAGACACTTGTGTCTTGTCGTCTGCACATTGTATGAAGAACTGCCACGCCGGGGAACTGCTTGGAGCTGGCTTTGGTGTGCTCGGTCCCTGGGTGCGGTGGGCAGTAGCAGGCATACTGTCTAGGGGACGACCGCTCTGCTTCTGCACCCTGCAGAGGTCACTCGCATTACCTTGATTCCATGTGGGGTCTAGGACCTCATCGTCCTTCCAATAATCTTCCACCCAGTCTTCACCTTTGCCCTCCTTGTCAGTTTGCACACTGTAGAAAGCCGCAGAAGTTGGCACATGTGTTTCATCATCATCAGAGACGTGCTACGGTAGTCTTCCCATGTCCTCATCCTCAAACATAAGTGGTTGGGCATCGGTGCACTCAATCTCTTCCACTTCAGGAGAAGGGCTAGGTGGATGGCCCGGGCAAACCCTGCCAGCAGAGTCTTCAAAAAGCATAAGAGATTGCTGCATAACTTGGGGGTCAGACTGCTTGGCTAATTTGCAAGGGGGTGAGGTGCAAGATAGATGCCCATGGCCTGCAGGTGCCAAATCTGAGCTTTCAGCAGTGTAAGGAGACAATGTGAAGGTACTGGAGCCACTGTCAGCCACCCAATCTACTAGCACCTGTACGTGTTCTGGCCTCACAGTTCGTAGAGCGGCATTCGGGCCTACTAAGTAATGCTAAAGGTTCTGTTGCCTACTTGCACTTGAGGAAAGTGTTTCACTTGGGCATGTAGCTGGCACAGAACTACCACATCCTCTCCCTGCAACAGGAGCTCAACCACCAGCACCACGACCAGGGCCATGTCCCTTATTTGACGTTCTCCTCATTATTTACGTTCACCCACCAAACTAACAGATGGTTTATCTCAGGTGACAATTTAACTGCCAATAGTCAACAATTAAGTTCACTAAAAGTAAAGCAGTGCCAGCGTCATAAATAGAATACATTTCTATTTATTTCACACAACAGTGTAACAGAGCAATTCAATACAATTACTTCACTATCACAAAAAACGAGAATTTTCCAACCAACAATGTAACAGCCAAAGTTAACTGTTTAATTGGACTGTCAGAAATGCAGTGTAGGATCCAAATGTGCTATCTAGATCAAAAACTGTGTTTGTTGCAAACAACTATGTAAACGCAGTATGTTACAGTTTTATTGGAATATCAGAAATGCAGCATAGGATCCTAATGTGCTATCTAGCCCAAAAACTGTGTTTTTTGCAAACCACAATAAAAATGCAGTATGTTACGGTTTTATTGGAATATCAGAAATGCAGCGTAGGCCGCTAATGTGCTATCTAGCACAAAAACGGTGTTTTTTGCAAACAACTATGTAAATGCAGTTTGCTATGGATTTTTTGGAATATCAGAAATGCAGCTTAGGATCCTGATGTGCTATTTAGCACAAAAACAGTATTTTTTGCAAACAACTATAAAAATGCAGTATGTTAAAGTTTTATTGGAATATCAGAATGCAGCGTAGGATCCTAATGTTCTTTTTTGCAAACAACAAAAAAAATGTAGTATGTTACAGTTTTATTGGAATATCAGAAATGCAGCGTAGGCTGCTAATATGCAATCTAGCACAAAAACTGTGTTTTTTCATGACAGCAATGTAACTGCAGTATTTAACAGTGTTATTGGAATGTCAGAAATGCTGCGTAGGACGCAAATTTACTATCTAGCACAAAAACTATGTTTTATTTTATAGCAGCAATGTAAATGCAGTATTTCATGGTTTTATTGGAATGTCAAAAATGCAGCATAGGATGCAAATTTACTATCTAACACAAAAAATTTGTTTTTTTTATAGTACCAATGTAAATGCAGTATGTTATGGTTTTATTGGACTGTCAGATATGCAGTGCTTATGGCTGACAGATAAAAAATCACTTTAGGTCACAAAAATATGTGACAGACTAATGTAATTGAATAATTTTCACTGCCAGGTATGCACTGCAGGCTGCAGGGGTACTTGATGGGCCAAAAAAGGGAATTTGTCCTCCACTGAGCTACCAGAACAGAATTAAAGTAATGTCCCTGGCACACATGCAGTTTACATGCAGTTGCACCTTGCAAAAATGGCCGCCGACGCCCACCAAACTAGCAGATTGATTAAAAGTTGTTTTTCAGTGTCATTGGGCTCAGGGCTGGGTACAAAAATGTAGCATAGCACCCTGAATAATCGCTGTAGTTTGAAGATTGAACAACACCAAGTACACCAGAATTCTTCCCTAATCTCTCCCTCACAGCAGGAGCAGCATCCTATCCCTACACTGAGAAGAGCAGAGTGACGTGCGGCGCTACGTGACTCCAGCCTATATAGAGTCTGAGTCACATGCTGCACTTGGCCAATCAAAGCCATGCCATTAATAGGCATGGCTGTAATGGCTTCTAAGGGCAGACAAGTGAAATGCTTGTTGATTGGCTGCCCTGCTTTACAGTTTAGATTCGCTCAACCCTAGTGATGAGGAGAGTGGCGTGGGAGCTGGTGTTGCGAGCGGTCAGGCTCCTGACCCAGAGTCTGTTGAGGAGGACATCAGTGACGTGCAGACAGTACTCGATGATGATGATGTCGCTGATCGCACTTGGGAGCCGAGTGAATTTGGGGCCTTATCATCATCGGGAAAAGAGGATGGCAGCTTGCCCACAAGGTAGTGGCAGAGCCAGCAAGTCGCTAGCATGGCCGGGAGTCAGCAGGGTGGCAGCTGTGGGAGGTCGGGAGCCAAACGTGCCCGGGTAGACCACCCGCTTCGCAGGAGCCTACCTGCCTGTAAAGTAGTGGTACAGGGTTTCACAGAAGCAGCAGCAGTCGCAGTCAATCAGTGCGGAGTTTTGGGCGTAAAATCACCTACTCGGCGGTGTGGCAGTTTTTTGTCAAGCCGCTGGAGGAGGTGAACATGGCCATTTGTAGAATCTGTGGGTAGAAGGTGAAGCATGACCAGGGTGCCATTGTTGGTACCAAGGCCCTCCGTCAACATATGCAGCGTCAAGGCTCCACCTCCTCAGCCAAAGGGAGATGTCTGTCCTACCCATCATCTGCTGGTCCTGATGCTCCTGCTCCTCCTCCTCAGTCATTCCGTCAGCAATCGATCACCACAGCGATTGCCAAGAGACAACAGTATGCGTGCATTCATCCAACGGTGCAGAAGCTGAATGTGCTTCTGGCCAAGTTGCTGGTGCTGCAGTCCCTCGCTTTCCTCGTGATGGACTCTGCACCTTTCAGAGAACTGATGGCTTGTGCCGAGCCGAGGTGGACAGTCCCAAGCCGTCATTTATTTGTCAAAAAGGCAGTACCAGCCCTGCACACGTATGTAGAACAGAAGATGGGGCAGTCCTTGAGCCTGTCGGTGTCTGCCAAAGTGCACGGAAGCGCCGACGTGTAGAGCTGTAACTACCATCAAGGAAAATACATGTCTTTTATGGCCCACTGGGTGAATGTGGTTCCTGCACAGCCACACCAGCAACTTGGCCAGGTGACACCGCCTCTGCCTCCACATTCTCACGCCGTGTCCTCAGCCTCCACTGCGGGGACAATTCACAGTGCCCCTCCAGCATACCAAATGTGCAGGGCACGGATGTGTCACTCTGTTCTGCACCTCGTTTGCCTGAGCAAATGGAGTCAGACAGGGAGGGAATTGCTCCGTGTCCATCAAGAAATCGAATTCTGGCTGCTGTGGCGGGGGGAGAGGGGTTTGAGGCAGGGGGTAGGAGCAGTTCCAGCTCCATCATCAGCAGCAACTTAAGTCTAAAGTCGCTGATCAGCAGTTTTCTTCACCCGCCTAGTGAAGAGACTACTCACCAGCAGCAGCAGATAGACCTGGAGCAGGACCTGAACCAGAAGGTGGTGGCATACTTGGACAGCACCCTGCCACCCCACATTGACAATCCACTGGACTACTGGGCAGCCAAACTGGAGTTGTGGCTGCAACTGGCAGAGTTTGCCCTGGAAAAACTGTCCTGCCAGGCCAGTAGTGTGGCATCAGAGCAGGTGTTTATTGCGGCAGGGGCCATAGTTACCCCAAGAAGAACTCGCCTGTCCACCCAAAATGTGGAGAGACTGAAGTTTGTCAAGATAAATGAGGCATGGATCAGCCAGGATTTCCACCCACCAATGCCTGATGCATCAGAATAGAGCATCCATGGTGCCACACCAACACTTTGACAAAAAACACCAGTTTCTTCTGGCTACCTGCCTCAGCTACTATTCTGATGCTGCCAACCGCCCGATGCCACACATCTAATGTCAAGTGCTCCTTCTTTCACCTACCGTCCTGGTACTGGTATTGCCAGTGTCATCTCTGTTTTGGATCTACTCCTGTTTTTTTTTGGCAATACCAATACTGAGGGATTATTGACAAAATGCTGACCATGTGAAGGCGGATGCTTCACATACAGGATCTGTTTGTTGAGGGTTATTGTTCTGATGGATCAGAGAAAGAGCAAAATAATCAGTGACGTCGACACAAACTTACTGCTGACGCCCACTCCACTCTGTCATTGGGGCTCTACTTGTATAAGCGCTTAATAGAACAGGTTCTGTAGACATCTATGGGGAATCAGCTACCGACCGTGTAAAATGAGTGCGCTTATTCTTGATGCTAAAATTGACCTGTAAGGCTGAGTTTACACTTGAGCTATTTAATCAGTTTTGGCCCCGTAACTGCCCAAATAAGTGAAGTGTGCAGTGATTCTAAGAGCGACACCTGTCATCTACATGTCATACTGACTCACAGTATTGTTTCACTACCACAGCAGACTCCCTATGCATGTTACTGCAAGGCACAGTGTTATACACCACTATAAAGGCTCTCGCCAGGAAATAGCCATTTTTTATGCGATTCACCGCAAATAAATTTGGATCTAACCGAATTTTGTTGGAAAAATTCGGCAAACCGGCCGAATCGAATTTTTGAGAAATTTGCTCATCTCTAGTTCCTATCTACAGTTGGTGAAGAGACAGCCAGTGTTCGATTTTTTTATGATATCTTTTATGAAGAGGAGCACTTCCTCTCTGGTTTTTCTCAATCTGCCTATGCTGATGAGGTGAAAAACCACGTGACAATGTCAAACTTTGCATAGGTGAAATGATGGATGACCACTGTGAACTGTAACTAGAGGAGAGGATGAGGACAAGGTGGAGGATTAGGAGGCAGAGGAGGACATTGGCACAGAAATCCCATGATTACAACCTGATGCAGCAGTGTCATAACCTGGCCAAGTTGCTGGTGTTCCTGGTCCAGAATTACATTTACCCAATGGGCTGTGAATGACATTTACTGTTGTTGACCATAGTTACAACTCCATACTTCAGTGCTGACGTGAACTCTACCAGATACAGAGAGGCCCAAGGACTGGCCCACCTTCTACTCAATGTACGTATGCAGGCCTTGTACAGCTTTTTGGGAAAAATCATGTCGGCTTGGAACTCTCCACTATGGGTGGGCACAAGCCATAAGTTCTCTGAAATGTGCAGAGTCAACTACATGGAAAGTGAGGGCCTGTAGTACCAGCAACCTGGCCAGGTGCACATTGAGCTTCTGCACCACTGGATGAGTGCCTCGGTGATCAATTGCTGTTAAAATGAATGGCAAGGAGAAGGAGGAGCAAGAAGAAGGAGCATCAGAGGCAAAAGACGGGAATGAATGACAGCTTCCTTCTGCTGATGTTGTTGAGCCCTGAATGCTGGAGAGGGGGTGCGGGCCAGGGGAACATACAGTGTTTGCTGCATCAGGCTGTAACACTAAATGAATGGCACAGTTTTCCCACACCACTCTAGGGTGACGTTCCATGTGTTGACGCAGGGCTGTCTTGCCAACATCAGCACCCTGGCCACACCTCACCTTCTGCCCACACATCCTGCATGTCAACAAGCTAATGCCCACCAGCGACTTGGTGAAAAATTCCCACACTGGAGAGTATCGCATTTTTCCTCCACCACTGCGCAATGCCTGCTTGCCGCTGCTTTTATTAACCCATGCACTTTTAGTGTGTTCCTCATAGGTAGTCTCTTGAGTAGCAGACGGTGTACCTCTCCTATGTTTGGCTTAAGATCTTTCATTGCTTCCACTCTGCTATCTCACTGGTACGCTGCCACACGCATCCCCTGATGAGGATGATGCCCCCTGCAGCCTAGAGGATGCCAGGACCACCACAGGGTGCCAGTTTCCTGACTTAGACAGTGTTCTGACATCATTGCATCATGCCTCCTGCCCCGGGTTGCTAACTTTACAAGCTAGAAGATACTCAGTTGCTCCACTCTCCATGAGCTAGGGGTTTATGTGAATATAAGTTACATTTTTTCTCCAGGGCACAATTACCTATGAGGCAGACATTTGTTTTATGTGTGGAACAAAAAGTAGTGCTTTAAGGCATAGTTTTTAGGGGACAAGTGGGCATTATTGCATTTCAAGGTGCACACAGGGCTCATTATAATTATAACTTTCTAGGGGCTATATATTTGGGGGCACTATTACTATAGTGGACACAAAATGGATCATTTTTACTGATGTGGGGCAGAAAGAGAGCATTATTATTTTCTAGAGGGTACTCAAGGCCATAAATACTATGTAGATGTCACATGAATGTAATATCACTCCACAAAAAGTTCATTATTACTGTTTAGGAGCTTAATGGGGCACTACTACTGTCTGCAGCACAAAATATGGCACTCTTACTGTGTGATGTCTCGGGCAGTACCACAATCTAAGTCACAATATGCAGGACTATTCAGGAGCATTACTGTATTAAACAATCATGGGCACAATCACAAAAGCATTTGTTTTGCACTTACTGCCCTCCCTCAAAAATATATTGAAGACAGTATATCTATCCCTAATAAAACACATAAAAAGCTCAGATACACTGACTTAACAGTACATTGTTCAATATTGTGAGTCCTATAACTATTTCCATAAATATTTGCCCTACATCGGTCCAGACCCTAAATAATTTGCTTCATCAAAAATACTTATTGATTCACTCTTTAATTTTTTAAAATCAATATAGATCTGCTCTAGTACAACCAAAGAGTAATATAGTACATGAGCTTGGGAAGACATCTGCTAAACTTGTTTAATTTTACCACTTGATTAAAACTGGAGCTGCTTGAGGAGTGTTTTATTCATGGTCCCAGTCACCAGTTTTTGCTGACCTGTTAAAGGCCTTCTCTATTCTGTAGCCTGAGCTGTCTATTGAGCAGAGTAGGTGGGTGTGATGATGTCATCACACTCGGATGCTCTAGAAATCCTCCCTCTCATAGGCCTTGTGGCCTAGGACAAATGATAGGCCAATAGCTAAAGGGCTCCTGTGTAAATATAGTCACTAGAGATGAGCGAAGCTGGCGAAGTGGAATTAAATCCGAATTTCAGGAATTATTTGAATCTCACTGAATTAGAATTTCCTCACACTTCGCGGTAACGAATCGCATTTTTTCCTAAAAAGTCATGGAGCAAGGAACTCTGGGAAGGCGGGATCACCCATAATGCCATGCATGCAGCCAATCAGTAGCCAGCCAACCCTCTGATGTCACAGCCCTATAAATACCCTCAGCCATCTTGGATTCTGACATTTTCCAGTGTACTTAGTGCAGGGAGAGACGTCAGCAGGGGCTAGGGACAGTGCTAGAAAAAACTTCATTGTGCTAAAAAGATGATTTAAAGCATTTTTTTCACTCTAGTGGGAAGAAAAGGGCTTATTAGCTCCTGTGTGGTGAAGTGCGAAAATTACAGCCCTTTTTGTTGTGTATTAGTGGCAAAAGAAAATATATTTGCAGTTCAGCGGTGCAGTTATATGTTCTAAAGCCTTTTGTGGTGTGTATTAGTGGCAAAATAAAAATATATTTGACGACGGTGTAAAAGGAGTGCGCTTCTTTTTGGTGCTAACATTGAACTGTAAAGCTGATTTCATACTTGAGTTATTTGGTCAGTTTTGGCCCCGTAACTTCCCAAATAACTGAAGTGTGCAGTGATTCTAAGAGCGACGCCTGTCATCTGCATGTCATACTGACTCACAGTATTATTTCACTACCACAGCAGACTCCCTATGTGTGCTACTGCAAGGCACAGTGTTCTACACCACCTTAACGGCTGTCTGCAGCCAGGAAATAGACGTTTTGCAATGCGATTCGTCGCAAATAAATTCGTATTGAACTGAATTTTTTCAGAAAATTCGACAAATCGCCAAAATAGAATTTTTTAAAAATTCACTCATCTCTAATAGTCATATGACAGGTGACAACTGGTAACCCTGAATGAATGCTGCCTAGCCACTCTAGATGATTATTTTTTGGTGCGGGTAACCTTGAGGTGTCTTCTACCACATTGTACATATCTGCTTTACTACCCTTTGCTTTATTTGTTGTCAACTATAGGGTTTTGTGTATTTGGGCTTATCGCTTTACATAGGAGAATATACTCTTTAAATAAATACACTTCAGAATTGCATGCTTAAAGTCGAGTTCAGTTCATTACTTAATATTTTGTGACCCATTGAAGATATCCTCTAGAAATAGTTTTCTGAGTTCCTTTTACACTAAACCAAGTAGAATGTCATTCCAAAGTCTCATGTGTATTTTCTAATCACATTTTAGAATATGTGTAGCATTGGTAATCTCCCCATCATACCCAGTAGGTTTAAATATTTCATACCTGACTTTCAGTAGCTGAATAAGTAGTATAATAAATCATCAGAAGATGTGAAAATGCCTAAAGCTATGAGATATGTTTTCTAAAATGACATATGATTTAAAGTGCTTAGAATTAAATAGCAAAGATTGAAAAAAATAACTGAATGATTGCCCTTTGTTAATAAATTAATTTAAAAAAAAACAAACTTGCAATACACTGTCCAGATAGATAGATAAATAGATACTGTAGATAGTTTATACAAAGTATTCAGCACTCCAAAAAAGTCAAGTGAAATGGTTGCTTTAATCATCTATTGTTCACAATGCAAAGCTTCAGCTTGCTCCTTGGAGTCATGGTCCTTATATGTGAATCCAATGTTAGCCAACCCTCTGCTCCATAATATTACATGGCAAGAACTCTGCAGTAGTGTTGAGTAAACCCGAACTGTAAAGTTCGGGTCCGTACTGAACTTTACAATTTTCGGTACCCGTACCCGAACTTTGCCGGATAAGCTCAAGTTCGAGTTCAGTGTTCGGACATTTAATAAAGCTTGTTGAAAGACTTTAGGGCAGCCAATCAACAAGCTTTTAAGCTGTAAGCACTTAGAAGCCATCACAGCCATGCCTACTAATGGCATGGCTGTGATTGGCCGGTACATCATGTGACCCAGCCTCTATATAGGCTGGATCACATGTAGCACCGCCCATCATCTCTGAGTAGTGCAGGGACAGGAAGCAGGCAGCTGGCTGTAAATTCTGTGGGTGACCTATAGCAATTTTTTGTGGGTGAAATACACCATCTTTGCACCCCTGACACAGATAGATAATAATAAATCTGGCTGTTAATTCTGTGGGTGACCTACAGTGATTTTTTAGTGGGTGCAATGCAACATTGTTTTAACACGCAACTATAATAGTTAATCCATCTGTAGGTTCTGTGGGTGACATATACCCATTTATTGTGTGGAGTACACCTGCACTGCATACATGACAGGGAAATAAATAAAGTTAATCTGTCTGTTAGTTCGGTAGGTGACATATACCCATTTATTGTGTGAAGTACACCTGCACTGCATATGTACCAGGGAAAATAATATAGTTAATCCATCTGTTAGTTCAGTGGGTGACATATACCCATTTATTGTGTGGAGTACACCTGCACTGAAAACATGACAGGGAAATAAATAAAGTTAATCTGTCTGTTAGTTCGTTTGGTGACATATACCCATTTATTGTGTGGAGTACACCTGCACTGCATACATGCCAGGGAAAATAATATAGTTAATCCGTCTGATAGTTCAGTGGGCAACAAACACCCATTTATTGTGTGAAGTACACCTGCGCTGCATACATGACAGGGAAATAAATATAGTTAATCTGTATTTTAGTTAGGTGGGAAACATATACCCATTTATTGTGTGAAGTACACCTGTACTGCATACATGCCAGGGAAAATAATATAATTAATCCGTCTGATAGTTCAGTGGGCAACAAACACCCATTTATTGTGTGAAGTACACCTGCACTGCATACATGACAGGGAAATAAAAATAGTTAATCCGTCTTTTAGTTAGGTGGGAAACATATACCCATTTTTTGTGTGAAGTACACCTGCACTGCATATGTGACAGGGAAAGAAATATAGTTAATCCGTCTGTTAGTTAGGTGGGCAAAATATACCCATTTATTGTGTGAAGTATACCATAACTGCATACATGACAGGGAAATTAATATATAGTTAATCTGTCAGTTAGTTCCGTAAGTGACTGCAAAGAATGAGGAGAGCATCAAATAAGGGACATGGCTGGAACTCCTGTTGCAGTGAGAAGATGTGGTTGATCTGTGCCAGCTACACACCCAAATGAAACACCTTCCTCAGGTACACGAAGGCGACAGAACGTTCAGCATTATTTTGTAGGCCCAAATATGGGTGTACGAATGGTGAGGCCAGAACAAGTAGAAGCGGTAGTAGATTGGGTGGCTGACAGTGCCTTCAGTTCCTTCACATTGTCTACCACCCGGTCTTATGCTGAAAGCGCAGAGTTGGCACCTGCAGCCCATGGGCATCTGCCAAATCAGCCAAGCAGTATGAGCCCCAAGTCATGTAGCAGTCTCTTATGCTTTTTGATGACTCTGCTGGAAGGGTTTCCATGGACCGTCCACATAGCCCTGCCCCAGAACTGGAATAGATTGAGTGTACCGATGCCTAACCACTTATGTTTCAGGATGTGGACATGGGAGGATCACCGCAGCACATCTCTGATGATGACGAAAAATAGATGCCACCTGATGCCGCTTTCCGCAGTGTGCAGACCGGCAAGGAGGGCAGGGTAGAAGAGTGGGTGGAAGATGATGTGGTCCTAGACCCCACATGGAATCAAAGTCATGCGAGGGACGTGTGCAGTTCGGAGGAAGAGGTGGTGGTGGTCACACAGCACCAGCCGCACAGCAAAAGAGGGAGCAGTGTGCAAAAGCAGAGTGGCTGCCCCCTAGTCAGTACGCCTGCTACTGCCCACCACACCCAGGGCTCAAAGGAGTTCCCTGGTGTGGCATTTTTTCAGACAATGTACTGACGACAAGACGCAAGGGGTTTGTATGCTGTGCAATCAGAGCCTCAAGTGAGGCATAAATGTTCTAAACCTGAGCACCACCTGCATGTCCAGGCATCTAAATGCAAAGCACGAGCTGCAGTGGAGTAAACACCTCAAAAACCACAAAATATCTCAGGCTCCTCCTGCTGCCTCTTCTGCTACAGTCTCGGCCTCCCCCTCTGGAGTGACAGTGACACCTGCCAACCCGCAAACAGAGGATGTGGCAGCAACGACACCACTTCCGTCACCAAGCATTTCCACAATGTCCCATGGAAGCGTTCAGCTGTCTATCTCCCACACTCTTGAACACTGGAGAGAAAGAGGAAGTACTCCCCTACCCACCCACGATCCCTGGCCTTGAATGCCAGCATTTCAAAAGTCCTGGCCTTTGAAATGCTGTCATTCTGTCTGGTGGAGACGGAGACTTTTAAAAACCTTATGGTGGTGGCTGTCCTACAGTATGTGGTACCCAGCCACCACTACTTTTCCAGACGAGCTATCCCTGCCCTGCACAACCAAGTGGCGGACAAAATTAGGTGTGCACTGTGCAACGCCATCTGTGGCAAGATCCACATAACCACCGATACGTAGACCTGCTGATGGCATTCCCACCTGACACCGGGGGCTTAGTGAAAGCACAAGGCAAAGGAAAGAGGAGGAGGAAGAAGTCGCCAATGCAACTGCGGCACCGCCAGCACCTCAGAAGGGAGGGTTAGCATGGACGAAACGTGGAAAAGCTTTGTCAGCATGCCACAACAACCAACACCACCAGCTGATATGTAACGTCTTAGCAGGAGGCAGCATTTCAACAAAATGGTGGAACAGAACGTGTGCACACGCCTACGTGTACTGACTGATGGGTCTGCTCTATTCAACTTCTGGGTCTCCAAAATGGGGACATGGCCTGAGCTTGCCCTTTACGCCTTGGAGGTGCTAGCCTGCCCTGCAGCCAGCGTATTGTCCGAACTTGCTTAGCATGGCAGGGAAGATTATCACAGAGAAGCACAGCTGACTGTCCACAGCCAACGTGGACAAGCTCACACTCATTGAAATTAATCAGGCATGGATCCCACAGGACTTTTTCGTACCTTGTGCAGAATAGACAAGTATACTGGCCACACCCAGCCATTGTTATACTCCAGCGCACTTTCTCTTTGCATTCTCTTTTCTGTTTCCTAATGTTTTGGGTTCTTTCCAAATTTATAAAAAAATAAAATAAAAAAAATAAAGGAGAAAAAAAAAACTACAAAAACAGTGTTGGCTACCTCCTCTTCCTCCACCACGGCTTCCACCTATGCCTCCTCAACCTCATACTCCACTTCGACCTCCGCCTCCTAGTTCAAGATCATTATTTTTAACTTTTTTTATATTCTATGTTATTTTAAGTCATTTCCCTATACACATTTGTTTGCAGGGCAATTGTCCTGTTCTTACCCCCATTTTGCTTCCTTTTGCAGCTCTCTAACACTTTCTATGACTTTTTTAGAGCCATTTTAGTGCCCCAAAGTTCATGTCCCCATTGACTTCAATGGGGTTCAGGTTCGGGTTCCGAACTTGAAGTTTGCGGCGAAGTTCGACCGAACCTGGGAAACCCGAACTTTCAGGTGTTAGCTCAACCCTACAGTTTTCAGAAGCATCACACTATTTTAGCAGAGAGATTGCATGAGCACAGGAGCTTATCTTATCATTGCTCAGTGCAAACTGAATTATACAGTTGATTGCAAGGATCAGCATTATAAATGTTGAACACAGCATCATAGTGAGAGAGGGGGCATCCCATGCACGCCATTGCATCCCCTCATGATATTGATGAGATGCTTCAGCAGCTGAAAGTCTAATAATGCCCCCAGGTTTGTCATGCATAGAAAACGATAGGCTTAACAGGCTGCCTTTCAGTTTAGCAAAAGTATTGCCACTGATTATTTAGGAGACAATAAGACTGGATGTTCAAATCCTGTACTGGTACCGGATTTTATTTTAGGAACAAAGTCTTTTATTTTAGGAACAAAAATAACATTTTGTATCATTGAATCTGTGATAACCAAACCATTGAATCTGTAATAACCAAAAATATATAGAAAATAGGGATGAGCGAGCGAGCATGCTCAGCCAAATACCGGTTCGGCTCGAGCATTGCTTTGCTCGGCACATGGCGGTACTCGGCCCAATACCACATGTGCTCGAGCGCCATGCTCGAGTCTCCGCCCTGCACGTTTCGCAGGTTGTAAGCAGCCAATCAAGGTGCAGGTAAGTACTGCCCTCACTGTAATGCCAGTAGCCATGTTGGCTCAGATGTAGAGAGGGAGAGCAGAGCGTAGGAAGGGAAAGACAGAGTAGGGAGTGAAAATTAACAGATTTTATCAGAAACAGTGTGTGTGTGTGCGTTTTAAGACAGCAATCAATTTAACTCTTGCACTCAGGGACAGTGCTTCTGAAGGGACACATAGTGCAGGGAGAGAAATTAGCTGTTTTTTCTACCAGAAGCTTTTCCAAGAGCCCAAAGTCCTTTTCAGGACTAGTGAGTGGGTTTGACTGCAGCAATATATTTTTATTGTGTTCCTATTAGTGACATATAGTGTACATCATCCGCAGACTGTGTCTGTAATAATCTGGCCCACATCTAGTGACCATAGTGTGTGGCTTTGTGTAAAAATACTGTACTACATCAGCAACCACTGTCTGTAGCGCAAATTCCATTAATCTGGGTCTAATAATGTCCATTTTCTGTGAATTTCTGTGACAAATACTGTCTGGCATCCCATAACAGTGTTTGTATTTAAAATAACATTCATCTGGCCATAATATACTGTCCATTTTCTGGGGATTTCTGTGACATATAGTGTCCGTCATCTCAAAACAGTTTCTGTATTTCAAATTACATTAATCTGGGCGTAATATACCGTCCATATTCCGTTTTTTTTGGGACATATACAGTCTGGCATTTGAATACTTTGTATTTAAAATTACATTAATCTGGGCCTAAAATATTGTCAAAAATCTGGTGTTTATTGTGACATATACAGTCTGGCATCTGAATAGTTTGTCTGTATTTAAAATTACATTAATCTGGGCCGAAAATATTGTCAAAAATCTGGTGTTTATTGTGACATATACAGTCTTTAAACTAAATACATTGTCTGTATGTAAAATTACTTTCATCTGGCCATAATATACTGTCCATTTTCTGGTGGGTTCTGTGACATATAGTGTCATTCATCCCCAAACAGGTTCTGTATTTCCAGTTACATTAATTTGGGCGCAATATACCGTCCATATTCAGTTTTTTTTTTGGGACATATACAATCTGGCATTTGAAAACATTGTCTGTATTTAAAATTACATTAATCTGGGCCTAAAATATTGTCAAAAATCTGGTGTTTATTGTGACATATACAGTCTGGCATCTGAATACCTTGTCTTTATGTAAAATTACTCTTATCTGGCCATAATATACTGTCCATTTTCTGGTGGTTTCTGTGACATATAGTGTCAGTCATCCCAAAACAGATTCCGTATTTTCAATTACATTAATCTGGGCTTAATGTACCGTCCATATTCTGTTTTTTGGGACATATACAGTCTGGCATTTGAAAACATTGTCTGTATTTAATATTACATTAATCTGGGCCTAAAATATTGTCAAAAATGAGCACGAATATTCGAATTTCGAATTTTTATCGCGAATATCGGCACTTAGAAAATTCACGAATATTTAGAATATAGTGATATATATTCGTAAAAACGAATATTCTTTTTTTTTTTCATTTTTTTTTTTATCTGAATCCATTGCCTAGTATACCTACCTGCTTCTTGCTTGTGGGCCATTGTGAGAAGGCTGCAATAATGTAGTCTGTAGTGAATTAAAATATTCTTCATTATTTTATTTTTTTTCTCTTATGCGAAAAATTGGCAATGTAATATTCATGTAATGCGGATATTCTAACACCCGAATATATAGCACTATAGAATATAGTGCTATATTTTCGTTTTTTAGAACATTTGTTATTTTTTTCCATCTGAAGTCATGATTCCTCCCTGCTTAAGTTGCTTTTGGGCCAATGACTGTTCACGTTAAATTGGAAAAAATGACGAATATTCTAAAAAAAATATATATAGTACTATATTCCATAGTGCTATATATTTGTGTTTCAGAATAATCGAATTACGTGAATATTACATTGCTGATTTTTCGCATAAGAAAATAAATTTTTTTCTTCTGCGAAAAATCAGCAATGTAAGGAGGAGGAGATGGAGAGTCATTCTGATGTCCACATCGACGTCTTGCCTGTTGGTACTCTGGCACACATGGCTGACTTCATGTAAGGCTGCCTTTCCCGCCACCCTCGCGTTATACGCATTTTAGATAACACAGCTTACTGGGTGTTCACCCTTCTCACCCCCCGAGAAGTAGTGTTTAAAGTAGTAAGTATTCCTATACAGAAGAAATACTTAATGATAAAGAAACCACTATGAGGTTTTTCCAGCACAGTTCATCATTGGGTTGTATAGCCCAGTGGTTAAAGGGTTTTTGTCAACAGATTTAACCCTATTAAACTGGCTGACATTAATGCAGTGTACTCGAGTTAGGGTTCAATAGTGTTCCTGGGTGTTGTAGTGCAATTATGACCACTAACCTGGGACAGGCTGACTCTCTGGTACTTCTGAAAGGACAGGTAGTTATAGGTAGAGTTCGTGACGCCAGTGCCAATTAACGGTAGCACACCGTTTGTTGATAGTAGGAATAATTGAGGAACCACGTTGTAATAAAACAGAAATTGAACTTTACTGAAGCTTTGATGGTAATCATACACATACATGGATGGAAGCGCAGTTCCTTAGAAAACGGTTGGTGCAGCAGGTTACAGGTTATGGTTACATACGGCAGTCTCTTACATAGAAAGGTGAGGGTAAAACACAGGACTCTTGCAGTACAGGCGGCTAGCACTCTCTACCTGTCTGATCCTGGAACATGGAAACTATCCTCCAAGGCCCCAATGCCCTAAATTTGGAGTATATCCTTGGAACTGTAATTATCAAGTACCTCCTCTGGTGTCCTTAGTACCGCTTGCTTTACTGACTTCTGCTCTGCCTTTCCTCAGCTTCCTTAGGCTGGTTAAACGTGATTTTCCTGCTTGAATTATCCCTTTTCTAGATGCGGACTCAGGAGGGGAACCTTCTCCTTGGATCTGGAACCCGGTTACAGGGACTGCAATGCCCTCTCCTAGTCTGCAGGCTCCAGGCCTGCACTGCCTTCACAGGCTCATGGCCTGGACTAAACTCCTACAGGCTCAAGGCCTGGACTTAGACTGACTTTCCCTGACTGAGCCTGAATATATAAACTAGGGCTCCCTAGCTCCCTCTATTGACTTAGAGCTGGAATGACATCCCTAGCAGGCCTGCACATGGCAATATCACAGTAACAGGGAAGTACATAGCATTACATTACATGACATTTTATGAAGATTGCATATACCAACCTCCCCATAAATGAGGGGAACGACAGCACACAAGTGACCCTTCTGTAGTGACGGGCATTACAGCTCCCATACACTACATTAACGATGTGATAATGTCAGCAGATCCTAACTCTCCTAATCTTATGCTTCTGGATGCCCCTGTTACTGCACAATTTAAACTTTTCTAATATGCTAATTAGCCTCTAGGTGCAGGAGAGGGCGTTGCCCCTGCTCCTAGAAGCTCCGTTCGCCCACCTCAAGTCACGCCCTGCCGTCCTTGATTGACAGGGCCAGGGCCCTGTGTGCCGGGACTGAGGCATGCGCACGATTTATCCAGCACATCGCTAATGTCAGCCAGTTTAATAGGGTTAAATCTGGTGACAAATACCCTTTAACCACTGGGCTATACATCCCAATGATGCACTGTGCTGGAAAAACCTCATAGTAGTTTCTGTATCAGTAAGCATTCCTTCTGTATAGGAATACTTACTACTTTAAAAACTACTATTAAGTTTTTCCAAGACAGTTTATTATTGGGTTTGTATAGCCCAGTGGTTAAGATTCTTGCATCTAATGCAAAAGGTTGAGAGTTCTAATCCCGGCAGATACATTTCAGAAATAGACTATTCTGAAATACAGACTAAATTAGATTTAAATACACTGGGTGTCCCACAGCACTGACTCCATATATGGACATAGCTATATTTGGAGTCAGAGCAGGGAGTCCTAAGCTGCGGACTGACACTGGGGGATTCTGACACTCTACAGTGATATTCTGCATAGACATAGAGGCCAAATTAGATTTAAATACACTGACTCGAGCACACGTGGTGTTCGGGCCAAGAATCGCGATGCTCGAGTTGAACTGGTGTTCGGTTGCTGAGTGAAGAGCGAGCATGCTCGGCCGAGTATTGGTTCAGCTCGGAGCTCGGCTTTACTTGGCCGAGCACCACGTGAATTCATTGCGTTGCTCAAGTCTCCTCCCCGCATGTTTGGCGCCTTCAAAGCAGCCAATGAAGGTCCACATAAGTAATTCCCCTCAGTGCAAGGCCATAGCCATGTTAGCTGTGAGCCTTACACTGATTGGCTGGCCGGAACATGTAATACCATTTTATATAGTAGCGGAGGTCCGGCGCTCGGCTTATTCAGTGTCAGGGAGAGCAGACGGTAGGCAGGGACAGATAGTGTTTTTCTCTAAACTTACTGATTTCACTCCAAAAACCTTTTTGAAAGACCTAACAGTCCTTTTGAGGACTAGAGTGTGTCTTCGACAGCAATTCAGCACCATTTTTTTTATTTTAGGAAGAGGTTTGCTTCAGCAATATCAGGGACAGGCGTCACCAGGAAGGGACAGATGGCGCAGGGCTTGAAAATCGCTTTTTTAACTTCTAAAAGACAGAAAGATTTCAGATTAGTGACATCTACAATACAAGCAGTGTGTTGAGCAGATATTATAAGAAGGGGCTTATTCACTACAGTGTGCCTGCTACTGAGATATACACTGCACCATCATAAAGCAGTGTGTTGGGGAGACATTATAAAAATGGTCTTATTCACTACAGTGTGCCTGCTATTGAGATATACACTGCACCATCAGAGAAATTATTTGTTCTGGGGAAATTAACCCAACTTGTGCCACAAATGTGTGTGCGTTCAAAACGCAACCATTATATTAATTACTCCAGCAGAGAGTGATTTATATTTTGGCCATAGTTAACTAGTTTTGGGCACATCTGTGTGTGCTTTTAGGCCGCAACCGTATATACAGTATTCCCGCAGAGAATACATTTTATTTGGGACAAATTTGTATCCAATATAGAACTACATCCGAATACAGTGTGTATTGTTAAAATTATATTATCTCTGGGCTAGTGTAGTGCCTGAAAATCTGTATTGTTCTGTATCCAGTACCTTACTGGAAGCCAATACAGTGTGTACTGTAAAAATTACAATATTTCTTGCCTAGTGTAGTGTCGAAAATCTTTAATTTTCTGTATCCAGTACATTACAGCAAGCCAATACAGTGTGTATTGTAAAAATTACATTATCTGTGGGCTAGTGTAGAGCCAAATATCTGTATTTCTCTGTTTCCAGTACATTACAGCAAGCCAATACAGTGTGTATTATAAAATTACATTATCTCTGGTCTAGTGTAGTGCCAAAAATCAGTATTTTTCTGTATCCAGTACCTTACTAGAAGCCAAAAGAGTGTGTATTGTCAAAATTACATTACCTCTGGCCTAGTGTAGTGCCGAAAATCTGTATTTTCCTGTATCCAGTACCTTACTGGAAGCCAATACAGTGTGTATTGTAAAAATTACATTATCTCTGGGCTAGTTTAGTACCGAAAATCTGTATTTTTCTGTATCCAGTACTGTCCTGCATCAGAAAACTGTGTCTTTAGCGAACAGTAAAACAATCTGCGCCACATCTACAGACAAAACCATTGATATGAAGAAGGCGAGCACAAAGGTAGGGAGAAGTGGGCGTGATGCTGATGGTGCAAGAAGAGGCCATGGTCTGGGCGTGAAGCTGATGGTGCAAGCAGAGGCCGTGGCCCTGGGCGTGATGCTGATGGTGCAATCAGTGGCCCTGGCACTGGGCGCAATGAAACTATGCCTGCTGCCTGTGCACCAGAAACAAAAATCCACCTTACCCAGCTTCATGTCCAACCTAGCTGGGTGGCGCAGGGCCACACTGTCCAAGTCGGAGCAGTGCGAACAGGTGGTCGGTTGTATTGCAGAGGATAATGTTTCCAGACGGTTAAGCACCACCCTCTCTTCCACAAAGTCCAGTCTCTGTAGCCAAGAGTCTGGTCAACCAAATCCTCACTCTGATCCTCCTTCCTCTCACCATGTCGCGTCTGGCCAAACAAGTGATCCCACACTCGGATATTCAAATGACCTCTTTTCATCGCTAGTACTTGGTTTGGCTCTCTCGCCAATCACGCTTGAAGAGGTACCTGAGATATTGTGCCCTGATTCCCAACCTCTTGTGCCTTCACAGTCTCAAGAAGATGACAGTGGTGAACGGCAATCCTTTGTTCACGAGGTGGATGATGATGAGACACAGTTGCTAATCACTGAGGTGGTGGTTAGGTCAAGTCAGTAGGATGAGCAGAGTGAGGAAGTGGAAGAGGAGGTGGTGGAAGATGAGGTCACTTACCCAACATGGGAAGGTGAAAAGCCGAGCGAGGACAGCAGTACAGAGTGGGAGGGATCTGTAGCACCGTAACAGTCTGGAAGAGGCAGTGGGGTTACAAAAGAGAGAAGTTGGCCCACACCAAACAGTCCCGCAACCATTACACCGAGCACCCCCATGCGTAAATCTACCTTGAAAGGGGTAGGTGTTCCGCAGTATGGCGCTTTTTTGAGGAAAGCGCAGACGACAAAAGAGTGGTAGTTTGCAACCTGTGCAGTAATGAAATGAGCCAGAATGAACACTAGCAACCTCACCACCACCAGCATGATCCGCCACATGGCATCCAAGCACCCTAATAAGTGGGCCGAACACCTGCGTCCACACTCTGCATCTGCGGGTCACACCACTGCCTTCACTTCCCCTGTGTTACGCACTGGGGAAGAATCCACTGTCGAAGGCGCAGGCCCGGATGCCCCTTGCCTTACACTTGGACCTCCGCATGAACCATCACCAACAACATCCACTATCCTGTCCCAGCGCAGGGTCCATCCCTCGATACGCAGTCCCCAGCTGCTGCTATTTTTCATGGTGTGCCATGCCCACCTTACACTAGCATGTGTCCCAGACAATCACCCGTGCCCTGACCAACTTACTTACTGGGAAGGTCCACCTCACCATGGACACATGGACAAGTGCTGTGGAGGCCGGGAGTAAGTTGTACCCCGGGATGGCAAAGGTGCTACCCACGGCCAGGATTGCGGGCCCTACGTCCATCAGGGTCTCCGCCAGCAGCTATGTTACTGGCTCCTCCACTTCCACCTCCAACAGCAGTCAGCCATCAGTCGCTAGCTGGAAGCAGTGTAGCACTGCTGTGGGTAGGCGTCAACAGGAAGTGCTGAAGCTGATCTGTTTAGGGGACAAACAGCACACCACTGCAGAGGTGTGACAGGGTATAAGGGACCAGATCGAGCTGTGGCTCTCGCCACTCAACCTACAAACAGGCGTGGTTGTGTCTGACCATGGCCGTAACTTGGTGGCGGCTTTGGAGCTCTGCAACCTAACACACATTCCATGCCTAGGCCACGTCTTAAACTTAGTGGTTCAGCGGTTTATCAAAACCTACCCCAATTTGCAGGAGCTACTAGTGAAGGTGCGCCCCTTATGTGCCCATTTCCAAAAGTCGTCCACAGCTTCAGTCGGTCTGTCAACGATGCAGCAGCGCTTGCGGCTTCCAACTCACGACTGTTGTGCGCCATGAGCACGCTGCCGAACTCTAAGTTCTACACGTTGGCCAGGCTTTGTGAGCAGCAAAGGGCAGTTGTGGAATACCAGCTGCTACATGTTCGTTGCCTTTCCAGTCAACTGCCACTATTCAAAAGCGAGGAGTGGGCGAGGAGTGGTCACCTATGTGACGTTTTAAAAAACTTAGAAAAATCCACACAGATGGTTAGTGTCGATAACGCTATTATTAGTGTAACCATCCCACTGCTGTGTCTACTCAAACTATCGCTGCTCACAATTAAGGAGGATGCTTTGAAAGTGGCAGACGAGGTAATGGGGGAGGAGATGACACAAGGTGATAGCCAGACCTCCCCCAGTTTGTCTTCTCAGCGCAAATTAGGCCATGAAGAGGAGGAGGAGCTGGAGACTCTTGCCTCTGCTACAGAGGCTAGTACCCCTGGAACTTTAATTCTATCTGTTCAGCGTGGATGGGCAGATGAGGAGGAGGAGGATGAGGGTATGGAGAGTCTTCCTGAAGTTAACATCGACATCTTCCCTGTTAGTACTCTGGCACACATGGCTGACTTCATGTTAGGCTGCCTTTCCCGCGACCCTTTCGGTATACGCATTTTAGATAACACAGCTTACTGGGTGTTCACCCTTCTCGCCCCCCGTTACAAATAGAACTTCTCATCTCTCATTCTAGTGGTGGAGAGGACGAGTAAAACCGTGCAATACCAGAAGGTACTTGACAGATTGCTGCAAAATTTTCCATCTGACAATGCGGCCGCCAGAGTCTGTACTTCCTTAGGCAACCGAGGAATGGAGACAAGGGGAACACACAGTAGTTCCAACAGAGGCAGGACAACACTTTCCAAAGCATGGGACACTTTCATGACTCCCCGCCAGCAACCCCACCCTGAATCGCGGCCTAGTGGTACAAGGAGGGAAAAGTTTTGGAAGATGGTAAAGGAATACATTGTAGACCATGTCAGCGCCCTAAATGATCCCTTAGTGCCTTACAACTACTGGGTGTCCAAGCTGGACATGTGGCATGAACTTGCGCTCTACGCCTTGGAGGTGCCCTGCCACCAGCGTATTGTCTGAGCGTCTATTTAGTGCTGCTGGTGGCATTATAAAGGATAAGCGTATCCACTTATAGGTCTAACTAACTGGGACAAAGTCCTCCAAAACAAAAATACAGCCACAAAATGGGATGTCTTTAAAAGCATCCTAAATTCTCATTGTGAGAGTTACAGACCGTATGGGAATAAAAGTTTAAGGAACAAAAAGAAACTAATGTGGATAAATAGGAATGTAAAGAAAGCAATAAATGACAAAGAGAAAGCATATAAATCACTTAAACAGGAGGGTAGCGAGGAAGCACTGAAAAACTATAGAGAAAAAAATAGAACATGTAAAAAAAAATTAAAGCGGCCAAACTAGAGACCGAGAGATTAATTGCCAAAGAGTAAAACCAACCCTAAAATGTTCTTCAATTATATAAATGTAAAAAAGTATAAATCGGAAGGTGTTGGCCCTTTAAAGAGTAATGAGGGGGGAGTTGCAGAGAGCGACGAGGAGAAAGCAGAGCTGTTAAATGTTTTTTGTCCATTGTATTCACAGAGGAAAAAAAACTGTCAGATGAAATGCTGAATGTAAAAATAAATCCCCCATTAAAAGTGTCCTGTCTGACCCAAGAAGGAGTACAACAGTGACTTAAAAAAATTAAAATAGACAAATCGCCAGGACCGGATAGCACACACCCCCGTATCCTAAGGGAATTAAGTAATGTCATAGCTAGACCCTTGTTTCTGATATTTGCGGACTCTATACTGACAGGGAATGTTCCACAGGATTGGCGCATAGCAAATGTGGTGACAGAAAAGAGAGGGTGGTTATTAACGGCAACACTCAGTTTGGGTCACTGTCAATAGTGGGGTAACTCAGGGGTCAGTACTGGGCCCTATTCTTTTCAATATATTTAATAATGATTTTGTAGAAGGCTTGCATAGTAAAATATCATTTTTTGCAGATGACACAAAACTGTGTAAAGTAATTAAAATTAAAATTATGCGCGATCTCGCGCATTGCGAGACTTACAGCGCTCTAACTGTCAGCACGGATGAGAATGATACAACGGAGGTGGTGCTGGGCTCCTTCACAGAGGGCATGGCTGTGAAGCGCAGCGCTATGACACACATACAGTGCGGACATGCTAGCGGCGATCTACCCGTGCATGTCCGCATCTATATATGCTGTAACATGGTGACAGAATCCCTTTAACACGGAAGAGGACAATATACTGCTACAGAGGGATCTGGATAGATTGGAGGCTTGCACAGAGAAGTGGCAGATGAGGTTTAACACTGACAAAAGGAAAGTTATGCACATGGGAAGGAATAATGCAAGTCACTCATACATAGTAATTGGTAAAACACTCGGTAACAATGACATGGAAAAGGATCTAGGAATTTTAATAAACAGCAAACTAAGCTGCAAAAACCAGTGTCAGGCAGCTGCTGCCAAGGCCGATAAGAAAATGGGTTGCATCAAAAGGGGCATAGACTCCCATGATGAGAACATAGTCCTACCACTTTACAAATCGCTAGTCAGATCACGTATGGAGTACTGTGTACAGTTCTGGGCTCCTGTGAACAAGGCAGACATAGCAGAGCTGGAGAGGGTTCAGAGAGTAATGTAATAACTGGAATGGGGCAACTACAGTACCCTGAAAGATTATCAAAATTAGGGTTATTTACTTTAGAAAAAACATGACTGAGGGGAGATCTAATAACTATGTATAAATATATCAGGGGTCAGTACAGAGATCTCCCTCATCATATAGTTATCCCCAGGACTGTGACTGTGACGAGGGGACATCCTCTGCGTCTGGAGGAAAGAAGGTTTGTACACAAACATAGAAGAGGATTCTTTACGGTAAGAGCAGTGAGACTATGAAACTCTCTGCCTGAGAAGGTGGTGATGGTGAGTATAATAAAGGAATTCAAGAGGGGCCTGGATGTATTTCTGGAGTGTAATAATATTACAGGCTATAGCTACTAGAGATGAGTCATTGATCCAGGGAGTTCTTCTGATTGCCTGATTGGAGTCGGGAAGGAAATTTTTATTCCCCTTAAGTGGGGAAAATTCGCTTCTACCTCACAGTTTTTTTTTTATTGCTCTTCCTCTGGACCAACTAGCAGGATGAAAGCCAGAACTGGATGGACAGATTTTTTCGGCCTTATGTACTATGTTACTATGTTACTATGCTTGTCCACTGACAATGCTGACAGGTTGACTCAGATAAAAATGAACAAGGCCTGTATTGCCCCTGACTTCTCCACTCCACCAGAAGAAAGCTGAGCTAATGAGGAACAAAAACGCAATTTAAATGTATGTTTTATAATGTACTCAATCCAAAAGATTCAGATGCACCCTTTTCACCGCAAAAAAAAGGAATATGTTTGAATCTTGTTTTCTCATCCGCCTCCTCCTCCGCCTCCTCTTCCATACAGAATATATATGCCCTCACTACAATGTTTTGTAGGGTTCGCTCAGCTTCAGACCCTCACCTCCAATGCTTTATAGGGTCTGCTCACCTGTAGGCCAGCACTGCAATGTTTTATGGAGTTTGCTAGGCTTCAGGCCCTCACCTCTAATGTTTTATACAGTCTGCTAACCTGTAGGCCATCACTGCACTGTTTTATGGGGTTCGCTAGGCTTCAGGCCCTCACCTCCAATGGGTTATACGGTCTGCTCACCTGTAGGCCATCACTGCAATGTTTTATGTGGTTCGCTCACCTTTAGGCCCTCACTACAATTTTTTATTGGGTCCACTCACCTTCAGGCCCTCAACTATAATGTTTCAGATGGTAACCAGCACTCCATTGCTCCAAATGTTTTTGAGGGTCACCAGTAGGCCATCAATGATAATTTTTCAAGGGTGTGTATGATGCCCTCTTTTATGTGTAATAAAGGGTGTATTGGAGTGCTGATTCCTTGTAATTTTTGGCAGTCCTTTCACTTAGTGCATAGGCTTTATAGCGCAGCAGTGTACCTGAACAATTGTAGCACCATGTGAATGAGGCCCTCCTTTATGTGATATACAGGCTTTATCAGAGTGCTTCTTCCTTGTAATTTTTGGCAGCATTTGCACTGTATATACAATTGAATATACAGGAAAGAATGTTTCCTAACAATTTTACCTCTAAAAATGTCTTATTTTTTTTTAGGGGGCGGGATTTTGGCCGGGATTTTTTTGCCATGTAAAAGTGGTGGACAACTGGGACAATATGGTTCCCAGCAGCGACATTGGAGTCCAAGATACACCCAGACATGGTCCCCATGCTGTTCCAGATCCATTTTGGTACTGTTTCTGTCACTTTCTGACCTTTTCCGTTGGACCAGGCACCCTCCCCTCATCTGAGATGGGGTTGCCCGGTTGTCTCCCATTGACTTCCATTATACTCGGGTGCTCGGCAGAGCGCACGAATATCACTATGTGTTCGGACCGAGTACCCGAGTACCCGAACACCCAAACACTTTGGTGCTTGCTCATCACTATCTCTCAACACTAAAATTTACTGAAAATGTAGAAAAATTTACAATTTTCAAATTTGGAATTTCTCTGCTTTTTAGGACATTAGAAGGCTGGAATTCAAGAAAAATGGAGGTAATATTTGAATCCCTTTTTCCTTTAACACAACAAAGATTAATAGCAAAATAAACATCAATATTTAAGGAACATGGAGGTTTTATGATCCCAAGCCGTATTACAGAGAGGGGTCTCTGTCCCTGGGCTTGAAAGTGTTTATTGTGCTGCTTTCCCCTATGTGTATTTTGCACAGAGCACACTGAATGCGCAGACCATATTATTTTCCTTCTCCCTCCCGTTGGTGTATGGTATCGGTGGTTGCGGAGGCGCAGCTCTCAACCCTTGACAGCTGTCGCTGCCGGATACACTGTGTCGGTGGCCGGCGCATACGTATAGGCTGTGGGGAGCTTTGTCCATATCACGCATGCACAGGGGTCTGCCGGCGCGTCACAGGAAGCAGGACTTATCTTCCGCCGGCTTCAAAGGCCGGGCGCGCTCTACCAGCAAGGTATGCGGTCTCTGATTTATGAGGTGTTCTCTGCCTACACATTTGTATTATTGATGGCCTAGTAAGCAGGAGTCTGCTAGACTTATGAGATCTGCATATTACTGTGAGGTGTTTCTTGCTGCCGATTATATGAGTAGCTCTGCTTCCTAAATATGCGTCTATGTATAAGTGATCATTTTCTAATTACTGTTGTTTGTTTCCTTTGGCCTTAGATGTCTGCCTCTCAGAACCAGACCAGAAAGAGAAAAAGCAAATTTAGACACAGACTGTGCAATCAGTGCCAGCAGCCCCTTCCTGATGAGTGTTCTATTGATGTCTGCTCCCACTGCACTTCATCTCAGTGGTCAAGTCAGATGCAGGCAGAAGATTTCCTAACCTGGTTCAAGGAAAAAATGGAAAAGGT
Organism: Bufotes viridis; assembly: GCA_033119425.1. Lineage (NCBI taxonomy): Eukaryota > Metazoa > Chordata > Amphibia > Anura > Bufonidae > Bufotes > Bufotes viridis. The sequence goes on from CM065590.1 coordinate 248,921,323, forward strand.
CTTTGATAAAATGGTATCTGTGCAGAAAGAACCTTGGAAAGAACTAATATTCTCACCCCCACAGAGTTTTTCATCATCTGAGGATTCTTCTGCTTCTGAGGGGCAAGTGACAAGTCACTTCAAAGGAGTCTGATTCAGTTGATACAGACGATATACTTAACTAGAGATGAGCAAATTTCTCAAAAATTCGATTCAGCTGGTTCGCCGAATTTTCTAGAAAAATTTGCTCAGATCCGAATTTATTCGCGGCGAATTGCGTTAAAAAAATGCTATTTCCAGGCTGCAGAGAGCCTTTATAGGGTGTAGAACACTGTGCCTTGCAGTAACACGCATAGGGAGTGTGCTTTGGTAGTGAAATAATATTGTGAGTCCGTATGACATGCAGATGACAGGCATCACTATTAGAATCACTGCACACTTCACTTATTTGGACTGTCACAGGGCCAAAACTGTCCAAATAACTCAAGTACTGTATTTACTCAGCTTTACAGGTCGATGTTAGCGCCCAGAAGAAGCGCACTCCTTTTACACCGTTGTCAGCTGATTCCACATAGATGTCTACAGAACTTGTTCTATTAAACGCTCGTACAAGTAGAGCCCCCCCCCCCCCATTAACAACGCAGACCACCTAAACAATGTTGTCTTCATTAGTTTAACTAGAGCACTCTATGGCCCAGAAAGCCATGTGGTAATTGAACACAGCACGGCCACGTCACAAGCACCACACAAGCATGTCGTTTTGTTGCCTAAGGGGCATAGGGAAAACACAGAGCTGACAGTGGGAACTCACAGGTCAGTGACCATCAGTACTTGAGGGCAGTGCAGGGCTGCTGGGGTCACACTCTCATTGTAGCAGCCCTGCACTACATCCCCTCCTCCACAGACACTGTTGTATGCTTGTTTATTTAAAGGTTTTTCCCGTTCCCTTCCCAAACCTGGAGGCAAATGGAAAATAATCATAGACCTCACGTTTTTTAAACAACTTCCTTGTCAAACGAAAATTCAATATGGAAACTATCTTTACATGCTTCGTGTAATTAATGGGCAACGAACTGCTTTAGGGTGGATAAATATACACCCCCCAAAACCACCACATTGTAATGTTACTTGTTTGCGGGTCTAGTTATGGGATGGGGGTGGAACAGGGTGCTTATGTTCCTTACGAGACAGCGTATACCCGCTATTTATAATTAATGGGCTCCATGCACACGTAAGGAGATTAGTATACATTTCCCCCTGATATCATTTGGATATTTCATTAAATGGTATTGTCCTTGTGCCTTGATATATGTGGCTTTTTGGACCAGGCATTGAGGATGTGTCATTATGTATATCAGGTCATTTATATGCCCTTAATTACCACATTAAGCATATTTCTATATGAATGTGCGCTCCATTCGCATGCAGAGTAACTATCCATATATTAATGAGTTCTATGAGCAGTGGTTAAGCATTGTATGCTTATAGTAGGGAGGACCGCTGTATTATTGATCTTTGATCCAGGTATTAAGGTTTGCCTTTCTGCTTTGATATATGAACACCTAGTCATCGATTGTTAATTTCTAATATGTTCTGCCTCGTTGCTCTTATCCTTTTCATTGCTTGTTTAAACTCTCCCCTATACCTTATTTGATATATATCCGCCTTAGGTCCCACCAGTATGGTTATGACATGTACCACCCCCCATGATGTGTCAGAAGGTTATCCGCTATACAGCGCTGCCTCTAATAGCGTGCTGGAGGCTGTGGCATACTATCTGTGAGGGTGGGCGGTCCGTTTCACAGAGGAGGTGGGGACTTAGCTACTTATACCTCCTAGCAGGGCGACCGCGGCACGGCCATCCCAGCGACGACACGCTACCCCTAGTGAGAGAGGGAGCGTGTGTGTTTGTCTGTTTGTTTGTCTGTTTGTTTAAAGTTCCCATTGTGCCCAGGCATTATTAGTCCAGAATGGCTCTTGAGGATGCTCATCAGTAGAAATGCTTTGAGCCAGTTATGTGTGTTTAGGAATCTGATAATGGGCCACTGCTGGAACCACTGTTGTTTCCATGATTTTTTCTGGCAAACAAAAGTTGTTGTACTGGCCTGCAGCATGTGGTGAGGTTCAGCTCAGATTATAGGAGCGATCCCCCAAGAGTTGCCCCCATACAATTTCACTCCTACATGTGGGTGTTTCTGGGTGCTAGGAGTGTTTATTGAGGGACATGTGCTGCAGTGCAGTTTAGATTTTTCTGGGGCGAGTGATATGGTACTTAATCAAATCTAGGAATGGGTAACCAGGTAACCATATAGCCCGCCTTTTGTCTATTTTCATTACAGTGCGGACTGGATCCATGAGATTGGTTCATCTGCCAGTAACTGACCAGTGCTCACATTAGCCGCAATCTCCCTTCCGCACTGTGTTTATCTAAGTTAGTTGCACCTATCCCGTTGATCTCCTCTTGAGTTTTAATAGGATAAAATAAAAGTTAAGTTTTAGGGCTAGATTTATCATTACACTTACATCTTACTCCACTTTTACATCTGCCCAAAGTCACTTTTAGTTAGTCAGATTTATTAATGGTCCTTTAATACTGTGATAAATGTGGATTGACGGTAGCAGTTTATCCTTCAGTAAGCGGCTTTACAAAAGTCGCACGTCTTTACAAAAAAGTCGCATGTTCTATTAAAAAGTCGCATAAGATAAGCATGGTCCCCCCTGGAGTGAAATTGCGCATTTTTTTGCGACTTTTGTGCGACTTTTTTGCGACTTTTTAAATGGTTGCAATAGTAAATCTGTCTAGAGATTCATTTACATAAGACAACACGCCCACTTTCACAAGACTGGAGAGCTTAGTGCAGAGCTTGAAAAAGTCGCAAAAAAATGCGCAATTTTACCGATTGCGCATTTTTTTGCGACTTTTTCACTCCATTAAAGTGACTTTAGCTAATGATAAATCTGGCCCTTAGTGTTTCAAGCCTCCCTATAATATTGGAATACTGGCCATAAACTAACATCCATAACATTTTAGGGCCAGATTTATCATTAGCTAAAGTTACTTTAATGAAGTGAAAAAGTCGCAAAAAAATGCGCAATCGGTAAAATTGCGCATTTTTTTGCGACTTTTTCAAGCTCTGCACTAAGGTCTCCAGATTTGTGAAAGTGGGCGTGTTGTCTTATGTAAAGGAATCTCTAGACAGATTTACTATTGCAACCATTTAAAAAGTCGCAAAAAAGTCGCAAAAAAATGCGCAATTTCACTCCAGGGGGGACCATGCTTATCTTATGCGACTTTTTAATAGAACATGCGACTTTTTTGTAAAGACGTGCGACTTTTGTAAGGCCGCTTACTGAAGGATAAACTGCTACTGTCAATCCACATTTATCACAGTATTAAAGGACCATTAATAAATCTGACTAACTAAAAGTGACTTTGGGCAGATGTAAAAGTGGAGTAAGATGTAAGTGTAATGATAAATCTGGCCCTTAATTTTTCAGCAAACATAGCTGTCTGAGGGCTTGTTTTTTTATAGAACGGGCTGTAGTTTTTATTGGTAACACTTTGGGGTACATATAATTTTTTGCTCACTTTTTATTAAATTTTATGGGAGGTAAGAGAGCAAATACAGCAATTCTGTCATTGTTTTTTAATTTTTTTTATGGCATTCACCACGTGGGATAAGTAACATGATCCTTTTATAGATAAGGTTGTTACGGATGCGGCTATACCAATTATGTGTAGTTTATTTTTTCATTTTTTTATCAATTATAAATGAGCCAATATGGTAAAAGGTAATTTATTTATTATTTGCTAAAAAAAATTATTGACATTTTTTTTTAAAGTCTCACTTGGATATTGAAGACCCAGTGGGGTTGATTTTAAAATTGGAATCCGAAGTGGCCTTTGGTATTGGCTGGTACCTCGGTACCAAAGCCCACTTCTGATTCCTATTTTAAAATGTTTTTAAAGATGCGGATAGGAATACCAAAGTAATTCAATGAAGTCTCCTGCGACTTCAGTCAAGATGAAGTTTGGCTTCACAGAGCCAAACATTTTAATGCTATATGGAAACATCATTAACACTTCGGCTTCGGATTTATCATCCAAAGCTCAATTCGCTCAAGCCTAGCCACATCCTCTGCTAACAGTTTGGGCATAACTGTACGCCCAGTTGCAGTCCTGCAATCTTCATGTACAGTTACGCCCATATGCCGGAAAGGGGTTAATATTAGGGATGAGCGAACCCAAACTGTATAGTTCGGGTTCGTACCGAATTTTGGGGTTTTCGTGACACGGACCCGAACATTTACTTAAAATTTCGGGTTCGGGATCGTTGTTCGGCGATTTCTATGGCGCATTTTGAAAGCCTGCAAAGCAGCCAATCAACAAGCGTCATACTACTTGCCCCAAGAGGCCATCACAGCCATGCCTACTATTGGCATGGCTGTGATTGGCCAAGTGCAGCATGTGACCCAGCCTCTATTTAAGCTGGAGTCACGTCGCGCCACACGTCAATCTGCTCTGATTAGAGTACTGATAAGATGCAGCTGCTGTTAGGGCGAGATTAGGCAGGGATTAACTCAGCAAAAACACTTAATGAAGTGATCGATCTACAGCTGTGAATCATTCAACTTCAGCTAGTTAATTGCTCACTGTTTTCAGGCTGCCCAGAGCGTTTTTCTGTCACTTTTTTCTGGGGTGATCGGCGGCCATTTTGTGTCTTGTGGTGTGCCAGCACAAGCTGCCACCAAGTCCATTAATCCATCAATAGTAGGGTTTTTTTTTTTTTTTTGCTATATCCTACATCAGGGGCTTGGCTGTGCTTATTGTCATCGCTAGAAACTCAGGATAGAATTTTCTATATTTTATTGAGAGGTGAAATTCACTTAAAAAAATAGCAATCCCCTAAATCTGGTGTTCCAGTTGCGGCTAGACAAGAGTAAAACTGTCTGGCAAAGAATATATTTTTTTTTCTGGGGTGAAATTCAATTTCCAAAATAGCAATACCCTAAATCAGTGGTTTCTGCTGTGGCAGGACAAGTTTTATAGTGTCTGTAAAAGGATAGCTTTTGTTCTGGGGTGAAATTCAATTGCCAAAATAGCAATACCCTAAATCAATGGTTTCAGCTGTGGCTGGACAAGTTTCATAGTGTCCGTAAAAGTATAGCCTTTGTTCTGGGTTGAAATTCAATTACCAAAATAGCAATAACGTAAATCTGGTGCTCCTGCTGTGACTGGACAAGTTTCATAGTGTTTTGCAAAGGATATATTATTTTCTAGGGTGAAATTAGTTGCAAAGAAAGAAATACAGTAAATCTGGTGTTCTAGCTGTGGCTGGACAAGTAGTTTAATAGTGTCCGTCAAAGGATATATTTCGTTCTGGGTTGAAATTCAATTGCCAAAATAGCAATACCGTAAATCTGGTGTTCCAGCTGTGACTGGACAAGTTTCATAGTGTCCGTCAAAGGATATATTATTTTCTGGGGTAAAATTCAGTTGCAAAAATAGATATTCAGTAAATCTGGTGTTCTAGCTGTGGCTGGACAAGTAGTTTATTAGTATCCGTCAAAGGATATATTTTGTTCTGGGGTGAAATTCAATTGCCAAAATAGCAATACCGTAAATCTGGTGTTCCAGCTGTGACTGGACAAGTTTCATAGTGTCCGTCAAAGGATATAATATTTTCTGGGTGAAATTCAGTTGCAAAAATAGAAATAGCAATACCCAAAATCTGGTGTTCCAGCTGTTGCAGGCCAAGTGTAAATCTGCCCATAAAAGGGTATATTACACTCAGCGTGCATCTCCAAGTGTATTTCTTTCCGTAAAAGGGTTTATTACACCAAGTGTATAATTATAATTGCTGAAAGCATAATTCTTTAAATTTGCACACACTATTGTGCATCTCATAGTGTATTTCTGTCCGTAAAAGGGTATATTACACTCAAGGTGTAAATAATTGCTGATAAGGTCATCCTCAATAACTTTACACGCTACCGTGCATCTCCAAGTATATTTCTTTCTGTTAAAGGTTATATTACAGTAAGTGTTAAAATACAGCACAATCCTCTACATTTGCACACACTATTTTGCATCTCTAAGTGTATTTCTTTCCGTTAAAGGGTATATTACACAAAGTGTTAAAATACAAGTGCTGAAAGCATAATCCTTTATATTTTTTCACACGCTACTGTGCATCTCCAAGTGTAAATCTGTCCGTAAAAGGATACCTTTCATCCAGGGCCAAAATACTAGGCCTACAATTGATATTCCTCTAAATCTGTGGTTACTGCTGTGCCTGGATTAGTGTAATACGGTACATAAATAGATAGCCAGATAGTGTTAGGTGCCTGTAAAAAAAGGCCTGAATTTGAATTCAATAAATTGGGCCAAATAATTTTTTTCTTATTGTGGTGAACGGCAACAATGAGGAAAACATCTAGTAAGGGCCAATCACTGGTTCGTGGCTGGGGGGAAACGGAGGACGATGACGATACGCCTCCCACAGAGGACAGCTTGTCCTTACCTCTAGGCAGCCTGGCACACATGAGCGACTACATGCTGCATTGCCTGCGCAACGACAGCAGAGTTGCCCACATTTTAACGTGTGCGGACTACTGGGTTGCCACCCTGCTGGATCCCCAGTACAAAGACAATGTGCCCACCTCAATTCCTGTACTGGAGCGTGATAGGAAGATGAGCGAGTAGAAGCGCACGCTGGTAGACGCGCTCCTGAGAGCATTCCCAAATGTCATAGGGGAACAGGTGGAAGCCCAAGGCGAAGGCTGAGGAGGAGCATAAGGTCACCAACGCAGCTGTGTCACGGCCAGCTCCTCTGAGGGCAGGGTTAGCATGACAGAGATGTGGAAAAGTTTTGTCACCACGCCACAGCTAACTGCACCACCACCTGATACGGAACGTATTTCAAAAACATGGTGGAACAGTACGTGTTTACACCCCTCCACTAACTGACTGATGGTTCGCCCCCATTCAACTTCTGGGTCTCCAAATTGTCCACATGGCCAGAGCTACCCTCTTATGCCTTGGAGGTGCTGGCCTGTCCGGCGGCCAGCGTTTTGTCTGAACGTGTATTCAGCACGGCAGGGTGCGTCATTACAGACAAACGCAGCCGCCTGTCCACAGCCAATGTGGACAAGCTGACGTTCATAACAATGCAACAGGCATGGATTCCACAGGACCTGTCCATCCCTTGTGCAGATTAGACATTTATAACTACCTCCCCTTAACCATATGTTTTTGGACTCCAGGGCACTTCTTCATTCAATCCTCTTTTTTTAATTTTACCATTTTATTGCGGGGCAACCCAAAGTTGAACGAACCTCTCCTCCGTCTGCGTGCCAGGGGCCTAAATATCTGAAAGTGGCCTTCTCCATTGGTGGGTGACATAAAGCCTGATTCTCTGCTTTGGGACCTCTCTCCTCTGTCTGGGTGCTGGGGCCTAAATAACTAAAAGTGGCCTTCTCCATTGGTGGGTGACATGAAGCCTGATTCTCTGCTATGTCACCTCTCTCCTCTGTCTGGGTGCCAGGGCCTAAATAACTGAAAGTGGCCTTTTCCATTGGTGGGTGACATGAAGCCTGATTCTCTGCTATAGGACCTCTCTCCTCTGTTTGGATGCTGGGGCCTAAACAAGTAAAAGTGGCCTTCTCTATTGGTGGGTGACATGAAGCCTGATTCTCTGCTATGGGACCTCTATGCAATTGATATTGGTTAATTTCTATTTATTTTATTTTATGTTAATTAATTTCACTATCCACATTTGTTTGCAAGGGATTTACCTACATTTTGCTGCCTTTTGCAGCCCTCTAGCCCTTTCCTGGGCTATTTTACAGCCTTTTTAGTGCCCAAAAGTTCGGGTCCACATTGACTTCAATGGGGTTCGGGGTAAAGTTCAGGTCGAGTTCGGATCCCGAACCCGAACATTTTCGGGAAGTTTGGCTGAACTTCTCGAACCCAAACATCCAGGTGTTCGCTCAACTCTAGTTAATATGTAACAAAAAATAAAATCAACCCAAAATTTGCTCTACGCAATTACAGTGCATGATTAGAGTGTGATAACGAAGTCATTGATGCAATGTGAAGAATTTCTTGCCACCTTACTTTTTAGGGGCTACTTTTGCACTTTATGTGATTTCTGCACATGCACTTTATATTATTTCATATAGAGTGATTTATTAAATAGATATTTTATAACATTTGGTTACTTGAATTGGATGGTGTATATTCATACCAATTTTAGATTATGTTATAATTCTTGCAGCTTAATCACCTATCATTTTGTTTGGTTTTAACTGCTTTTATTATTTACCGTGATTACCTTTATGTGCATTTTTTAATATATGCTCTAATAAAGATTTTTTGGTATAAGTAACGTTGTGTTATATATTAATATTATTTGGGACTTAATATTGATTAATCTGATCTTGTAGAAGCTGCACCTCTTGATCTGCATTTGGGAAGGATGGCCTTCGTTTTCACTAGTGCTTTTGTCCCCTGGCATCCGTGTTCTACTCAGTAGGCCCCATGGTGCCACCTCTACTCAAATCTTGGGTTTTTCCCTGGCTTAGGTCAAAACCTAGAGCAGCCTCTGTATATTAACCTTCTACATATTTTAACCATCTACATATCACAACGTATTCACCATCCCCTGGCGCCTCTAGTTTCTTGAGTCTGTTGGACATTGTCCACTAGATCCGATTAACCCTCAAAAACTCTCTTTTTCTTTCATACTTCATATGGATCGATTGAGGACTCCACCCTCAACGATCAGAGGAAAAGAGGCTGACACAGGATGGAGTTACCTAAGAGACGATATTCGAAATATGATACCGAGAGTCAAAAAAGAAGTCTCCCTACTATTGAATCCAGAGGACTATGAGACTGTCAAAACCATTCAAACAAACCCCTGGACTATCAACACGACTGTCCCCTCAGAAACCCGAGAAGATTCTTTCCACAGGAACATCATTAACGACACAAAAAACTATATCCATAATGAAATAGACCATTTTTTTCTAAACATATATCTAGCCCTTGACCTCATCCCCAGAGGCCTAAGACTGTCACTGAAACCAACCTTTCCAAATGACCAAACTTTTTATACAGATTGGCTACACATTAGCGATAATTGCTCCCGATCCTATATAAAAATTCTCATAGCTAAGCGCAAAAGAACAAGTCTGAATCTTGCCCACACCATCCTTGACCACCTCAATAACAACAAGAATGCCCCAGAAAAAAGCCCACCCTTGATGAAATTGAGAGAACATTTGAGGACCTATGAATACAATCAGGTTAGGTCCAAATGTACAAAACTACTCAGAGACATCAAAGACTACAAAACTAACCTAATCAGAATCTGGGAAAGGAAACCCCACCACAAATATAGAGACACTACCCGCCAAACACTCCACTCCACCTACCCCAACCTCCTGTTTACCACCAACATTCCCTCCCAACCTGTGCCGATTAGTAAACCAGTTCCCCTATTCCCTAGATATAACGAAAAAGTAAGAAGCCAAATGGATCCAGCACTTACGCAGAGGCAGTTGCCAAACCTGGAAGAAAAGAAAGAACAATCTATAATAGTAAATACAATGCCATCAAACACACCGCCCCTCCCTTAACCCAAAAACACACAAGTGAAGATTCTCACGATCACAAATCCTCCATTAAAAATCCCAAAATACCCATTCCCATACTCCCCATCCCCCCACCCTTATACCCATAGGGAAACTGACATATCTATATACAGTACACCCTCAGAATTCAATAAGCCATCACGATCCTACAATCCCACCAAAACACCTCTCATTTCTCCTGCCCGCCCACAACCTAGAAGTCCAGTCCACGTCTTAGACACACCACCAACCGTGACTAATCCAGACCTACCACCGGCTTTACAAAACAAGGATAGATCCCACTCCATATCCCCACTTAATATCACCACTCACTCAGTTAGTCCACCCTACCCCAGTCCTGACCAACATTTTTTAGACTTGCCCCCAATCTAACAGAAAGTCCTCTTTTAGAACAGCTAACAATGTTCAACCAGACAGGACACTGGGGGCACTCACCATCCCATATACAACCCCGCCCCGTCTAAACTTATCCAGCACACAGATTCTGCAAACACTCATTTCAACACCAGGGCCCTCTCATCTCCCATCACCCAAACCACAAGAACCTCTAAAAATCACCAACTTCTACAGCCCAATCTTGAACCCCAAAAAAGACCAAATCCCGCTACAGAGGATGCAGAGGTGGTAGAAAACGATCCACCCTCAAACAAAAACACAGACCAAAAACTCAACCATTATAAATTCAGAATTTGAATCCCTAAAGAGTAGAGGCATCTTCAATCTATCAAGCTACACCCTAAAAGAGAATGAGATAGAACTGCTAAGTAGAGGCCTTTCTTTTGCCCAACCAACAAACCAGATTTATTTGAGCTATTTGTAGATCTGAACCAATTTATTAGAAGACTCACCCTCCAACGTCATTTCAGCATTAAACACTGCATCACAAACAACCACCTACGTCCTCACCCAATAGACGACAATACCGCCCTCACTGCAACAACACAGACACAAGATTATGGAACACACCTCCCAGAACCTATCAACACCATCAAACCGCCATTAAATAACAAGTCTTCGTTCTACCCCTAGAGAGCAGAGGTCCACATCTAGAAAGCTACTATAATATGGTCCTAGACGACCTTAAAGAAGCTTTTTCCGTTAACAAAACATCGTCACCAAAGAAAAATCCAAAAATCCAAATCCATATCCTTTGAACCTCCAGCAGATAATTTGAGTAACAACCTCAAAAAAGCATTAAAAACCTCAAAGAAAACCAAGATATTGTTATAAAAATGCCGATAAGGGAGGAGGGATAGTCATCCTTGACACCGATCACTATGAAAAAGAAGCCAACAGGATCCTCTCTGATACATACTACTACAGATCCCTCACAGAAGACCCCACCAAAAAGTTCCTAATCCAACTCCATGACCTTATAGACCAAGGTTCATCCCTAGGTGTTTTAAACAAAAAGAAAAAAACTATCTCAAAAAATCCATCCCGCCGTCGCACGTTTCTACTTCCTCCCTAAGATCCATAAATCCTTAGTAGACCCCCGGAAGACCCATAATATCGGGCATCGACTCTCTAACCTCCAATCTATCCGAATATATAGACGGCATCCTCCAAAGATATGTTAACACTTTACCATCCCACCTTAAAGACTCGACACATCTCATCCAGACCCTAGAAAAAATAACCTGGCAAGATGACTTCGTTTGGGCCACACTAGACGTAACATCACTCTATAGCAACATTATACATAAAGTAGGCCTAAAAGCGACAAAAACATTTTTAGACACCGATACAACCATGCCGTCTGCACAGAAAGACTTTATTCTCAGATCCATAGAGTTTATCTTATGCCATAACTACTTTTCATATAAGGAGAAATTTTATATCCAAGTAAATGGCACGGCAATGGGCACAAAGTTTGCGCCTTCATATGCCAATCTATTTATGGGTGCTTTCGAAAACCAACACGGTTTGCTAACACACCCTAATATCAAATTTTATAAACGGTACATAGACGATATCATCCTCATTTGGCAGGGAAATATTAATGACCTCAGGACCTACATCGACACACTCAACACTAATGATTGGAATCTCAACTTCACATTAGAAGCAGACCATAGGCACGCCGTTTTTTGGATCTTAATCTGATCAGTAATGATAACATCATCTCCACCAGCACACATTTCAAAAGCGTTGATGCCAACAGCTTTCTAGATTTCAAAAGCTGCCACTATCACAAATGGAAAACTAATATACCATTCAGCCAGATGAAACGAATTAGACGCAACTGCACTAACAACGATACCATGAGAGAACAATTAGATACCCTAAGTAAAAGGTTTATCGAGAAAGGCTATCCCCACAACTTATCAAAGATTCTAAGAAAAAGATCTCACTAATAGATCAGAAATCAAGCCTTGAACCAAAAACAAAAGACACAAAAGAAACCTCTTTTAAACCCGGCCTGATAACGAGATACAATCGTGACCACAAACTAATTAGACAAATACTTACCAAGCATTGGTCTGTACTGTTAAAAGATCCCATATTAGGTAAAGAAATACCCAAAATACCAAGACTCACGTTTCGGAGAGCGAAAACTTTAAAAATATTCTGGCCCCTTCATGTCCCCAAAAACACAAACCAAATAAAATAGGACAGACACAAAAGAAGCCGGAGCAGAACAGCTCCTCTAGTTGCGGTGCCAAAAATGCAAATGTTGCCCAATGATCACCATTGCCAGTAAGGAATTTCACCTCCCGCACCCTATAAGAAAAATATCTTTCCAACAACCAATGACCTGCGCCAGCAGAAACATAATATACTTACTTCAATGCCCTTGTAATTTATACTATGTAGGCCGCACCACACAAACCCTCAGAGAACGGATGAATGAACATAGATCTAACATCAAAAGGAAAATCTTGACACACAGTGTATCACGCCATTTTGCACTACTACATGAGGGTAACTCCGCAGATCTCAAAGTGACCCCACTAGAACAAGTTTCCTCCTTCCAGCAATTATGTCGGAAGGAGATGTTCTGGATATACCAGCTTAACACCCTCACCCCTTACGGTCTCAACGAGACACTTGAACACGTTAACTATTAAATACCCGACCAATCACTCCCAATCTATCTACTGATGGGAACCAACGTCCACCACATCGCACTTATCCCTTCCCCCAATATAATATGAAAACACCTCAATACTTCAATAGTGTTGAGCGCGAATATTCGAAAAGCGAATTTTTTTAGCGAATATCAGCACTTCGCTAATTCGCGAATATTTCGAATATAGCGCTATAAATTCGCTATTTCGAATATTCGTTTTTTTTTTTTTAGTTATATTTTTTTCTTTCCTACTTCCCAAAAGTAGTTCTTACCTGTCCTGAGGATTCCTGGCTTCCTGGCTGCTCTAGTCAGTGCCCGTTGCCGCTTCTGCCGACTTCCGTGCTCATGTGGAGCGTCCCCATCCATGGGAGAATCTCCATATACTAAAATGTACTGTCGGATTTGAGGAATTACGTTGAAATCGCAATGCGATTAATTCAAGTTATATTAATCGCATTGCGATTACAACTTAGCACTGCTATCTTACATAGGCTAGAATTAACGAATATGGAGTATAGCTAATGCTATGCACTAGCAGTGCTAAGTTGAAATCGCAATGCGAATACTTTAAGTTAAATTAATCGCATTGCGATTTCAACTTAGCACTGCTGCTATATTCCATATTCGTTAACTCGTTAATTCTAGCAAGCTGACCCATTATAAACCCAGCTCTAAGTTGAAATCGCAATGCGATTAATATAACTTGAATTAATCGCATTGCGATTTCAACGTAATTCCTCAAATCCGACAGTACATTTTAGTATATGGAGACGTTCCCATGGTGATGGGGACGCTCCATGAGCACAGAAGTTATGGTTGGCTTGGTAGAATTAGCGAATAGCGAATATGACGAATGTATTCGTCATATTCCTCAAAACGAAGATAACGAAGTATTCTACATCTTCGCTTTAGCTACCTATTCGTCTCGTCATCGTCAACTTCGCTATTCGCTAATTCTAGCAATCAAATAGGAAGGTTGACTTACCAGACAGCTGTGTTAAATTCGCTATGCGATTTTTTTTTTTAATACAATAATTATATTACTTGATAAAATTATTATAAGTATTCTATTTATTAAAAAAAAAATCGCATAGCGAATTTAACACAGCTGTCTCACTCTCTATAGTCAACCTTCCTATTTGATTGCTAGAATTAGCGAAGTTGACTGAATAGGTTGCTAAAACGAAGATGTAGAATACTTCGTTATCTTCGTTTTGAGGAATAGACGAATACATTCGTCATATTCGTCATCCTCGCTAATTCTAGATATGAAACCAATAGGAAAGTAGCCTTAAGTACAAATCGCAATATGCGATTATTTAAATCGCATGTTAATCGCGATAACTAGAAAAAATGACGAATATTCGATTTCGACGAATATGAAACGAATATTCATTCGAATATTCGCGAATTTCGTCGAAATCGAATATGGCACCTGCCGCTCATCACTATACTTCAAGTCTCTCAACAAAACCCAAACATGGCCGGGTCAGTCGATATACAATCGATAGCCCTATAAACCCAATCCCAATCCCTGGATAACGAGAGAAATAGGTTTACCCACTCCCTACCTACCTCCATTGTTTGAGCTTTGAGATCCATGTAATTCCTACAGAAATTGTAGCGAAATTCATTTAATATATTTTTTATTATTATTATTATTATTATTTTCTAATTTCTACTAATTTTTACTATTTTAATCATTATTTTTTCTATTATTATCATTTTTTCAACCTATTTTAATACATCCCCTTTATTATAAATATTTTTTATATATTTATAAAAAAGCGCCACCACTCATAATCCTCCAGATTATATCACACAAAAATTAATTTATTTTTAAGACATTACCCCCAATCCTCGATAGTAAGGGCTTCTATATACGGCCCCACAACAAATGCCTACTTTTTGGGCCAATATATAGAATATGTACAGAGCTACCCATTAATCGCAAGACCAACACAGGCCGGAACATAGACGTGCGTTCCACTGTGGAACGCACATACAATGACACTTCCGGACCTGCGCAGAAGCTACCGAAACGCTCCGATCGGAGCGCAATGTCAACAACCTGGACATGCGCACAAGATACAAGATGCGCTCCAGGCTGACACGCATGAACATCGCGCACCCTTCCGGTTATACGCACCTCGAGGCGCCGCGATCCTTGCGGCCCCTCCTCCCCATTTGGCGGTCTTTTTCACTTGTTTCCCATTACCTTGGGGGTATATATACCCCTAATACACACACAAAATGTTATAGCTCCTGATGAAGGGACGTGCCTGTCCCGAAACGCGTTGAGCCGGATTTTATTGGAATAAAAGACAATTGCACAGAAGCCCCTTGAGTTGGCTGCCTCCAATTTGTTAACATCATTGAAGCGATCCTGGCTGGGGGTAACTGGTTTACAGGTGTTTTATGCTTATCCTAGTAAACCACCCCCTCGTGAAGTAAGTTGAAATATACGATTACTTTGACTTTTTGATTTTAAATTTTAATTCTAATTTTAGTCATTGTAGTATATGTACCAACTACTTTTTAGTAAGACTATTTTTATGGAATATACCCTGTTATTTATAGATACCCTTATCTACTAAAACACTGGCGCTCTTTTTGGGTTCTGGAAATAGGCGTGATCGAAGTGAAGGTTCACACCCACTCGCCCTCCTATCTCTTCCCACCCCACACATTGCACAACCTGCAGACAACCCAGTCTGCTTGATGAACCCTAGAGCAGCCTCTGTATATTAACCTTCTACATATTTTAACCATCTACATATCACAACGTATTCACCATCCCCTGGCGCCTCTAGTTTCTCGAGTCTGTTGGACATTGTCCACTAGATCAGATTAACCCTCAAAAACTCTCTTTTTCTTTCTTAGGTCAAAACTAAGCAGGTGGGGTCAAAGCTCCTTTCCGCCACTGCCGGCTGACCTCTTCCTGCATGCTCTTACCCTGTCCCGTGTACTCCAATGGTGTAAAGCTTCGTGCCTTTGCCCCACATTGAGCCCCACCCAGGCTTGTGAGCTAATTGAAGGTGAGACTTTTGCAGACTAGTGAAATGTATGTCCAACACTTGGCCACTTACCCTTCTTTTATTAAGCATTGCTGATCTGGACTGGCTAGGGGGGAGGGGGCTTCCCCCAGATAATCTAGGATTTTGTGGCCGGCTTGCCGCTTGCCCAGCTGCTCCTTTGTATCATCTGCTCCATTGCCATAGTTCTGTCCTTGCTGTGGAATGTAGATCTTTCCGATTTGTGGATCAAAAAAAGGGAACGGGACTACATGTTTAGTCCAGCCCCCCCTTATTTTCCCAATTCCCCTTCCCTGGGGGCCTAAGTATTAGTCACAGATTGAGAGATGGAAAAAAACAGAGAGTGTCAATCGAAGAGACCCCTGGGTGAAAGTTCCAGGGGGATCTAAGATATGAACAATTCAGGGCGCCAGGGATGGACTAGCAAGAAAAAGTAAGGTCTGGTAGAAAGATGGAAGAGGGGCGGTTGCCAGTAGTGGTTATATATATGCAGAGGTCTGTACCTATATTAAGGTACACAAAGAAAAAATGTAAAGAAAAAAACCAAACACCGTAACGATGACTGGCACCAAAAGCCCTTTTGAGGTAGGAGAAGATCAGTAATAAGGATCCCTGTGTATTCGTCAAAAGGTTTAAAATTCTCCAGAGCTCCCTAACCGCGGAGAAACTATAATAATCAAAGCTCTGGTAAAGGTAAAAACAGTAGTGTTGAAGATAAAAACAAAGGCCCAGGACCCCAAAAAAGCGGACTTACTTCACCAGGGAGGCATCCTGTGGGATAAAGCTCAACACACCCACCGGATTTTCCCCCCTCGCCTGGATCGCGTGTAGAATAACAGGAGGAAACAGCAGGTCCACACAGGAAACTTCTTGTAACTTCTTTTATTAAATGCTGACAGGTAGCTCAATGCGTTTCGGGGTCTCTTATGTCCCCCTTTGTCAGGAGCAATATAACCATAACATGTAAACACGTGGTATATATACACAAGAATAGAAAAAAAGAGAAAGTGCAAAATTCTGGTCATAATCATAATGACGTCTTTTCTGGTATCGGCGCGACCGGAAGTGACTGCGTTCCACTGTGGAACGTATCTTATCACTAAAAACAAATAATTAAATGTATAATATTATATTACAGCTAGTCTTATCAGAGGGGTAGAAACGGGGGAGTGGTTGCCCAAAGTTAAAAGGATCCAAATCTGCGGCCAAAAAAAAAGAGAGAGAGAGAACGTGGCCACTTCCGTTTCGGCAGATGGAAAGCACCACTGGATCGCAAAGGCTCCATGCGCATGTGTCAGAGGACCGGACCGGAACAGGGAAGCATCGTGGGTCTAGATTTGAGTCAGAAATGGGAGGGGTTTGTGCTCCAAAGAACAATAACTATTGTGGCACAAGGTTTTTTTTGTCCGTCAGGCAAGGACGACATCCAGAGCGCATGTGCAGGCCGCCAAAAAAGTTAATCAATTGAATGTGGAGAGGAGGGGAGGAGCCGGAATGGCATGCCGATGCACATATTGGGGGATAATAGATGCGCCCGGGATCATGCAATCAAAATGGGTAATAAAATCCATAAAGTTCATAAAATCAATGGAGTTAATAAAATGCATTTGGTGAGCTAGGGAGGATTTAATTATATGGGACTAATTGGTGTTATGATTATCATAATTATAAGTCACAATCATAAACTATAATTATCACAACTATCACAATCATAAGTCAGACATTTAATGATCAACAGATCAATGGGGTTAATGAAAATAAAAGTGAAAACGGTAACCCAGGGGAAATTAGATAATATGGCTTGAATTAATAAAAACTGTATTCCCATTAATCAATTGCTTAGGGTACTTTCACACTAGCGTTTTGGATTCCGTTTGTGAGATCCATTTCAGGGCTCTCACAAACGGTCCAAAACGGATCAGTTAAGCCCCAATGCATTCTGAATGGATAAGGATCTGTTCAGAATGCATTAGTTAGGCTCCGTTCCGCTTCTATTCTGTTTTGGAGGCGGACACCAAAACGCAGCTTGCTGCCGTTTTGAATTACAATGTAAGTCAGTAGGGATGGATCCGTTTTCAATGAAAACGTATGAAAACGGATCTGTTCCCCATTGACTCTCAATGTAATTCAAAACGGATCCGCTTTGGACTTTGTAATTTTTTCTTTAAAACTAATGCAAACGGATCTGTTCTGAACGGATACAAACGTTTGCATTATAGGTGCGGATCCGTCTGTGCAAATAAACAGATGGATCCGCACCAACGCAAGTGTGAAAGTACCCTTAGTAGGATAATTAGTATTAGTATTATTCACTGGGCCTTTAATATTTTATGTCAATTATTAATCTGGCACTTAGTGATAAAAATAAATATGATAAAACCGATATAAATCGATATCAATCGGACCCTTCCTATGGACCGAATAACTAGTCTAGCAAAGGCTTTTTTAGGAGTTCAGAGAGGGCATAAGGGGGAACAGTACGTGACAATTATAAAACAAGTTAAAAACAGGATTGTTATTACATAAAATCAATTACAGACAAAGGAAAAAGAGGCAGCTTCACTCCCATACCATCCCCCTCTGGGAGCACGGACAAGACTCCTTGGTAAGTCGGGAAATATCCAAAATAAAGATGAAAGCGTCCAGCTCACCAGTAAGGCGTGATTCTTTATTGTAGATTCAGTATAAAAACTTCCATAACACCAGGACACCAGTACAATGTGCGGGGGTTGCATAACTGTTACGCGACCCCTGGCACATTGTACTGGTGTCCTGGTGTTATGGAAGTTTTTATACTGAATCTACAATAAAGAATCACGCCTTACTGGTGAGCTGGACTCTTTCATCTTTATTTTGGATAAAATCAATTACGGTTATTCAATGGTCCTCAATAAGGTCCAGACAGGCAGAGTTGTCACCAAAAAAGTGCCATAAACGATAAAGAATAGAGAAATGAGGCGAGTCCCAGATATACACATACAGTGGATATAAAAAGTCTACAATATAAACCTGTTAAAATGTCAGATTTCAGTGCTGTAAAAAAATGAGACAAAGTTAAATAATTTCAGAGCTTTTTCCACCTTTAATGTGACCTATAAACTGTACAACTCAATTGAAAAACAAACTGAAATCTTTTAGGTAGAGGGAAGAAAAAATATTAAAATAAAATAATACGGTTACATAAGTGTGCACACCCTTAAACTAATATTTTGTTGAAGCACCTTTTGATTTTATTACAGCAATCAGTCTTTTTGGGTATGAGTCTATTAGCATGGCACATTTTGACATGGCAAGATTTACCCACTCTTCTTTGCAAAAACACTCCAAATCTGTCAGATTGAGAGGGCATCTCCTGTGCACAGCCCTCTTCAGATCACCCCACACATTTTCAATCGGATTCAGGTCTGGACTATGGCGGGGCCATTCCAAAACTTGAATCTTCTTCTGGTAAAGCCATTTCTTTGTTGATTTTTTGGATGTATGCTTTGGGTCGTTGTCATGCTGAAAGTTGAAGTTTCTCTTTATGTTCAGCTTTCTAGCAGAAGCCTGAAGATTTTGTGCCAATATTGACTGGTATTTGGAACTGTTAATAATTCCTTCTATCTTAACTAAGGCCCCAGTTCCAGCTGAAGAAAAACAGCCAAAGCATGATGCTGCCACCACCATGCTTCACTGTGGGTATGGTGTTCTTTTGGTGATGTGCAGTGTTGTTTTTGCACCAAACATATCGTTTGGAATTATGGCCAAAAAGTTCAGCCTAGGTTTCATCAGACCATAACTCCTTTTCCCACATGCTTTTGGGAGACTTCAGATGTGTTTTTGCAAAATGTAGCCTGGCTTGGATGGCTTTCGTCTTGCCACTCTACCCCATAGCCCAGACATATGAAGAATTCGGGAGATTGTTGTCACATGTACCACACAGCCAGTACTAGATATTCCTGCAGCTCCTTTAATGCTGCTGTAGGCCTCTTGGTAGCCTCCCAGACCAGTTTTCTTCCCGTCTTTTCATCAATTTTGAGAGATGTCCAGTTCATGGTAATGTCACTGTTGTGCCATATTTTCTCCACTTGATGATGACTGTCTTCACTGTGATCCAGGAAATGCCTAGGAATTCTTTTGTACCCTTCTCCTGACTGAAACCTTTTAACAATGAGAACCCTCTGATGCTTTGGAATCTCTCTGTGGACCATGGCATTTGCTGTGGGATGCGACTAAGAAAATTTCAGGAAAGACCAACTAGAGCAGCTGAACTTTATTTGAGGTTAATCAGAGGCACTTTAAATGATGGCAGGTGTATGCTGACTCCTATTTAACATGATTTTTAATGTGATTGCTTAATTCTGAACACAGCTACATCCCCAGTTTTTAGCAACCACATTATTTTTTTTGTTTTGTTTTCTTCCCTGCACCTAAAAGATTTCAGTTTGTTTTTCAATTGAGTGGTACAGTTTATAGGTCACATTAAAGGTGGAAAAAGTTTGGAAATGATTTATCTTTGTCCAATTATTTTGCAGCACAGAAAAATGACATTTTAACAGGGGTGTGCACACCTTTTATATCCAGTGGTATATATGGTGGACATATATATATATATTGAAAGGTGTTTTTATACACCAGAGATTAGTTATTTTTCATACTAGTGTGAAGAGTGGGGGGGAGTGGGAGACCCCTAAAAGTTCCAAGTATATGCAAAACCATAAGATAAAAGGATAATAAAGGACAATAAATAAAACATAAAACACAATTCTGAAATTGTTTTTTAATCACATATTGTACTTCATGACAGTGGTAAAATAGAGTCCAAAACTTTCATTTTTATTTATAAAAAAATACCAAATTTTCCAAAAATTTGGAAAAATTTGCAATTTTCCAAGTTTCAATTTCTCTACTTCTATAATACATATTAATACCGCCAAAAAAGTTGTTGTTTTACATTCCCCATATGTCTACTTCATGCATCGATCATTTTGGGAATTATATTTTATTTTTTGGGGATGTTACAAGGCTTAGAAGTTTAGAAGCAAATCTTGAAATTTTCAAAAACCCACTTTTTAGAGACCAGTTCAGGTCTGAAGTCACTTTGTGAGGCTTACATAATAGAAAGCACGCAAAACGACCCCATTCTAGAAACTACACCCCTCAAGGTATTCAAAACTGATTTTACAAACATTGATAACTCTTTAGGTTTTCCACAAGAGTTAATGGCAAATGGAGAAAAAATTTCAGAATTTCGATTTTTTTAATCCATTTTTTCCAGTAAGGGTACTTTCACACTTGCGTTGGTGCGAATCTGTCTGTTTATTTGCACAGACGGATCCGCACCTATAATGCAAACATTTGTATCTGTCCAGAATGGATCCGTTTTGAATTACATTGAAAGTCAATGGGGAACAGATCCGTTTTCAAATGCACCATATTGTGTCATTGAAAACGGATCCGTTAGGCTCTGCCTCTTCAGACAGACAGCAAAACGCAGTTTTCTGTATTCTGGTGTCCGTCTGAAGAGGTAGAGCCTAACGGATCCGTTTTGAATTACAATGTAAGTCAATGGGGACGGATCAGTTTTCAATGACACAATATGGTGCATTTCAAAACAGAATTTGAAGCAGAACAGAGCCTAGCTGATGTGTTCTGAATAGATCCTTATCCATTCAGAATGCATTGGGGCTTAACTGATCCGTTTTGGACCGTTTGTGAGAGCCCTGAAACGGATCTCACAAACGGAATGCAAAACGCTAGTGTGAAAGTACCCTAACAAAGCAATGGTTAACAGCCAAACAAAACTCAATATTTATTGCCCTGATTCTGTAGTTTGCAGAAACACCCCATATGTGGCCGTAAAATGCTGTATGGCCAAACAGCAGGGCGCAGAATGAAGGGAACGCCATATGGTTTTTGGAAGGCGGATTTTGCTGGACTGGATTTTTGACACCATGTCCCATTTGAAGCCCCCCGATGCACCCCCTAGAGTAGAAACTCCATAAAAGTGACTCCATCTAAGAAACTACACCCCTCAAGGTATTCAAAACCGGTTTTACAAACTTTGTTAACCCTTTAGGTGTTCCACAAGAGTTATTGGCAAATGGAGATGAGATTTCAGAATTTCTATTTTTTGTTACCTTGCCTCAAAAAAAGTGTAATATAGAGCAACCTAAAATCATATTTACCCTAAAGTAGTACAAACAAAACGGCCACCTTATCCCGTAGTTTCGAAAATGGGGTCACTTTTTTGGAGTTTCTACTGTAGGGGTGCATCAAGGGGGCTTCAAATGGGACATAGTGTCAAAAACCAGTCCAGCAAAATCTGCCTTCCAAAAACCATATGGCGTTCCCTTCATTCTATGCCCTGCCGTTTGGCCATACAGCAGTTTACGACCATATATGGGGTGTTTCTGCAAACTAGAGAATCAGGGCAATAAATATTGAGTTTTGTTTGGCTGTTAACCCTTGCTTTGTTACTGGAAAAATGGATTAAAATTAAAATTTGCAAAAAATAATAGCTGTTTTGGGACAGTTTTTATTTTTTGTTATTTACATCGTTGAAATGACAGGTCAGATTGTGTGCTGTTTCTATAGAGCAGGTTGTTACGGATACGACAATACCAAATATGACTACTTTTTGGGGTTTATTGTTTCAGTTTTTCAAAACAAAGCATTTTTGAAAAAAATTATTTTTTAGTGTCTCCACATTCTGAAAGGCTTATTTTTATTTTTTATTTTTGGGCGACTGTCTTTTGTAGGGGCTTATTTTTTGCGGGATGAGATGACGGTTTTATTTGCACTATCTTGGGGTGCATATGACATTTTGGTCGCTTGCTATTACACTTTTTGTGATGTAAGATGACAAAAATGACTTTTGACATGGTATTCACCTGAGGGGTTAGTTCATGTGTTATTTTTATAGAGCAGGATTTTTATGGATGCGTCGATGCCTAATATGTATACTTTTTTTATTTATTTTACTTTTACACAATAACAGCATTTTAGAAAAAAAAATGTTTTAGTGTCTCTATAGTCTGAGAGCCATATTTTTTATTTTTTTGGGTGACTGTCCTATGCGGGATTTTTGCGGGATCATATGGCGGTTTTATTGCTACTATTTTGAGAGGCATATGCCTTTTTGATCGCTTGTTATTACACAATGGTATGTAAGGTGACAAAAAATGGCTTATTTTACACAATTTTTAGTTTTTATTATGGTATTTGCGTGAGCGATTAGGTCATGTGATATTTTTATAGAGCAGGTTTTTACGGACACGGCGATACCTAATATGTGTAGTGTATTTATTTATTTTTATTCAGTGATATGTGTTTTTTTATTTTTACTTTATTTTTACAGTTTTTTCCCTTTTTTACATATTTTTTTTACCCAGACCCACTTGTTTCTTGTAGATCCAGTGGATCTGGTGTCCAGTGGATCTAATACAGCACAGTACACCATATAGTGTACTGTAATGCATTTTTTTTACTTTACATAGTCTAAGCAGTCTTGTGCTTTTAACACAAGTCTGCTTAGACTTTCAGGACCATGTAGAGCAGGACGCTTCAGAAAGCGTCCTGCTGCCATAGTAACCATCATACGCTGCCAGAACACAGCAGCGGGTGATGGGGAGGAAGGGGGGCTCCCTCCCTCTTAACCCCTTCCATGCAGCGGTCCGTATGGACTGCGGCATGGAAGGGGTTAAAACTGCTGACATCTGCAGCACATTGCTGACACTTTGCTAAAACCACTAGACACCAGGGAAACATTACAGAGGAGGCTATTGCGATCCCGCCTTCCGCACCGCCCGCCTCCCGCACCGCCTCCAGCCGCCCGCAACCCCCCCCCCTGCAGGGCAGCCAATCAACAAGCTTTTCACTACTTTGCCCTAAGAAGCCATCACAACCATGCCTACTATTGGCATGGCTGTGATTGGCTAAGTGCAGCATGTGATCCAGCCTCTAAATAAGCTGGAGTCACGTAGCTCCACACGTCACGCTGCTGCTCTTAGTGTAAGGACAAGTTGCTGATGCTGTGAGGGAGAGATTAGGGAAGAAATCTGTTGAACTTGGTGGTTTTAAATCTTCAACCTACAGCAATTATTGAGGGAGCTATGCTATATATTTGTACCCAGCCCTGAGCCCAGTGATACTGCAAAATCATTTTTAATCCATCTGTTACTGAGGTGGGGGTCGGTGGCCATTTTAGCAACTGCGGTATCCTTGGAAATGCATGTGACCTACAAGTGTGCCAGCCTGCCAGGGACATCAGTCTAATTATTTTTTGGTAGCTCAGTGGAGGAAAAATTCCTTTTTTCTGGTAGTTCATCAGATTCATCAGAGCCTGAAGAGAGGCATAAACGTTCTAAACCTGAGCACAACCTGCATGACCAGGCATCTACATGCAAAGCACGAACTGCAGTGGAGTAAACACCTTAAAAACCAAGAAAGGTCTCAGGCTCCTCCTACTTCCTCTTCTGCTGCTGTCTCTGCCTCTTCCTCCACCTCTGGAACCACATGGGCACCTGCCACCCAGCAAACAGAGGATGTGCCATCAACACCACCACCTCCGTCATCATCACCAAGCATCTGCACCATGTCACACGCAAGCGTTCAGCTGTCCATCTCCCAAACACTAGAGAGAAAGATAAAATACTCACCTACCCACACGCGATCCCTGGCCCTGAATGCCAGCATTTCAAAATTTCTGGCCTTTGAAATGCTGTCATTCCATCTGGTGGAGATGGACTGTTTTAAACAGCTGATGGCTGTGGCTGTCCCACAGTACTTCATTCCCAGCTGCCACTACTTTTCCAGGCGAGCCGTCCGGTCCCTGCTCAACAAAGTGGAGGATAAAATCAAGTGTGCACTGCTCAGTTCCATCTGTGGCAAAGTCCATATAAAGTTGAGAAGCCATAACATAACCCTTAAAATAGGGGAGATTAAGACCTCCCTGCTTGTAGGGCATAGAAAAATACATAGCCTTTAGTCTCACCCGTTTCCTCCCCCATAGTAGATCATTTATCATCCACTCAATTAGCCTGAAGTACTTATCCTCTATCCATATAGGAGAGTTACGGAGAACGTAGAGAACATTGGGCAACAAAACCATTTTTATTAACAAAACTCTATCCGCTCTTGCAGACAGAATTTTTTGCCATATCCTAATTTTAGATCTCAGTTTTTGTAGTAAAGGAAACAAGTTAAGCTGTAAATAATCTTGAGTTCTGGCAGAGACTGTCATCCCCAGATACTTCAACGTCTCCGAAACCAATAGTCGACTAGTCGAGTCATTAGTGGGTCCTCGCATTTCATCCACTGGAAGGAGAGTCGTCTTAGCCCAATTGACCTCCAATCCGGAAGAATTGCCAAAAAAATTAACTAGCTCCATTACTCCTGGAAGTGTACTTTCTGTTTGTTGGATAAAGAACAGGATATCATCTGCATAAAGGGAAATGCGATCTTGTTTTCCCATTACCCCAAAACCAGCCACCCTTGTATCCTGCCTTATACTAACCGCAAGGGGCTCAATGTAAATGGTAAACAGAAAATAGAAAGGGGACAGCCTTGTCGGGTGCCTCTCCCTAATTCAAAGCTCTCAGTTAGCATGTCATTGATCCTGATCCTGGCAATCGGAGATATATATCTATATGTATCTATATATATATCATTGCTATAAATTTGGGGCCAAAGTTCATTTTTCTCATCACTTCCCAAAGAAAAGCCCACTCGACCCTGTCAAACGCCTTAGTGGCGTCTAATGACAGGATGGAGCGGGCATCACTCCTAGATGACTGAATATTGGTAAAGAACCTATGTAGGTTATGATGAGTGCCCCTTCTCGGCATAAAACCATTCTGATCTGGATGAATAACCGAGGGCAAAACCCTTGAAAGTCTCCTAGCCATGACTTTTGACAGTAGCTTGACATCCGTATTTAATAATGAGATAGATCTATAAGAGCTCAAATCCGCCAGATCCTTATCCTTTTTTGGAATTAAAACTATTAAAGCTTCCATCATGGAAGTTGGGAGATCTCCCTCGTCCAACGCATGGGAAAACACTTCCAACAAATGAGGAAGAATAACTTCACTGTACTTGCGGTAAAATTCATACGGAAAACCATCTAGACCTGGCGAGGAGTTCCCCGAGATAGACCTCAAGGCCTCCTGGAACTCCAAGAGGGTCACTTCTTTTTCCAGAGAGTTTTTCTGAATCTCTGTTAATGACGGCAGAGAGATTCTCTCCAGGAACCGACTCGCCAGGTCCGATGAGATACCAGGGAATGCCTTATATATTTGAGAAAAATATTGCAAAAAAGTATCTCTAACTCCCTCTGGTTCTTGTATATTTACACAAGATCATCTATGGAGGACTCTATTAACGTAAAATCTACAGAATGATGGATTAAAACCGAGACTCCCCTTGAGGCACTACTAAAGGTGGAGTGATATGATTGAACTTGCCACCCCACTGTCAAACGAGACACCGTCTCCTTGGTGAGATGGGTTTCTACTATACAGACAATGGCAGGGAGGACTCTTTTTATTGCATCCATAATGGCTTGTCTCTTAACCCCCTCCCCAAGACCTCTAACATTCCAAGAGAAAATTCTGACCGACATTAATCACATAATAAAAAAAAAAAAAAAAAAACGCACCCCTGCAAGGCAAGTCCCTCCCTCCCCCCCCATTCCCCTCCCCCCACTGGTCCGCCCGATCCTGTCAGCAAACCTCTATCTTCCGGCCACTCTCCCCCCACTAGCCCCATCCCCCCCCAGCCCCCCATCACCAAGTTACAAAATTTCAGATGCTCTTCCGATCCATCCATTCTCGCGCTTGCCGCGGTTTTTTTAAAAACTGGGAGGTCCCGTTATAGATCACTCTTAGCTTCGCTGGGTACTCTAAAGAATATTTAATGTCCTTAACAGCCAAATGTTTCTTAATCTCAACAAAGCTTCTTCTTTTTTCCTGGGTCTCCCGGGCAAAATCAGGAAAAAATAACAATTTAGTCCCCTGATATTCGATAGGTGAACATTCTCTAGCTCTTCTCAAGATCGTATCTCTACACATGGACAATAGCAGCTTCATTAGAATTGCTCGCGGTAATTTCCCTGGGATAGGTTTCCCCCCTGGAATGCGATGAGCTCTCTCTATTTGGAACATGGAGGAAAAATGTTCATCACCCAAACTATTAAATATCACGTCTTTAAGCTGTTTAATCAGCTGTGGGCCTTCAACTCCTTCTGGAAATCCTACTATGCGGATATTATATCGCCTTGATCTATTTTCCAAGTCCTCAAGCCTAGTTTGTAAACGATGGTTTTCTGAAGCAAAGAACAAAGTCTTTGATTTTAACATATCAACATCCGTTTGAAGGGAGTCGACCGTCTTCTCCATATTGAGAACTCGGTCTCGGATTTTGGCCAAATCTTCCCTTATTAGGGATATGTCGCTCTGCATTGACCCCAATTGGGTAGCCATCCCTTGCATTACAATACCGTTATTTTTTACGGCACACAAAATTTTTTCCAGAGCTAAGGGATCATGCTCATTTTCTGTTGGTAATAGCAAGCTTTCCACCCGTTTCTCGGGGTCTACCTCTGATCGCCCATCTTCAGAAAGTTCTTCTGCTTGAGGAACGGTGACATTTTTCTTAAGATTTACACCTAGTTTCCCTTTAATCAGTCCCTTCTCATTTGGGGATTTCCAGAGTTGGTCAATTTTTCCCTCTGCGGCCTTAGCCCCTGTCCTAGTTCCAGAGGAGTCAACTGATCGCCGCTTCGGAGCCATTTGGAGTTATTTAAAGGCTTCTCTCCCCCCTTTTTTTTTTTGATCTTTATATTTATTTATATGTATATATATTTTTTTTTTTTTAATTATTTTTTATATTTTATTTTTATTATTTTTATTTTTTGATCTTTTTTGATCTTTTCCTCTGTTGTTCTTTCCTTATTTTTTCTTTCTTTCCTCCCTTCCTTTCTTTCTCCCCTCTCCTCCTCTTCACCCTTGCGACTTAGTCACTATTTTCTCCTTTTTTTTTTTTCCCATAACCCATCCTTAACCCTTTTCACCTCTGTTTTGTTACTCCCTTTCTTTCTCTCCCTTTGTTTTTAACCCTAGTTCCCCTTTGACACTAGTTTACTTTCTTTCCACCTCTTTGTACCTCTGTCTCTTAATAATTTTCCATATAGAGGACAAGAAATTACAGGGAATCACAGGGAACGGCACAACACCTCACAGGGAGCAGAAGCAACGCTGGAGAGGGCAGGAGGGCAGGAGGGCGAGAGGGAAGCGGAGTTAAATACCCCCAATCACACAGGATCAAGCATATGTACAGAGTTTCACATGTCCGGCGTCTTCACCCACCAAGACGGGGGCAGATGGAAGCAGGAACAAACCGAAGGCAGTCCAGACCAGTGCGACAACAAGTGAAGGGTAGAGAGGCAGGAGGCAGGAGACCATCGGAGAAGAACAGAGGGAGCCAGACACGGATCAGGGAGATCAGGGAGATCCAGAGCAGTCAAGGGAACGAGAGGAGGAGAGAGCCCCACGATGTACCAACCGAGGAGCGGAGAGAGCGGGAGCGGGGAGAGCGGGAGGCGGACCGAAAGCCCAGCACGGCAGAAGACACAGGAGGCACAGCTGAAGCAGCATCAAAAGCGGCAGGCAGCAGACCGATGAAGGCAGGGGTCAGAGTCCACGAGGCACCGGCAGCATCAGGGCTTCAGCTGGTGAGCGAAGCGAGGCGGGGGGGGGGGGAGAGCAAGAGGAGGAGAGCGCAACACGAGCTCCTCACGTCATCACGCCGTATCCTCCAAGCCAGTCATGATACATTTTCTATTTAAGTGTGTTGCTCATTTATGGTACCTTTGGTTTTGATATATCAGATTGTATATTCCAACTAGTAGGTCATTATATCATAGCTGCATGGGTCCCGCAGATTTACAATCCTCTTTTGGATATTATTGACTTATAATCACAACCCTTTTTTGGATCTTTTATATTTGTGAAATAAATATATAGATGTTAAATGCTAAGGCCAGATAGTGTGAGTGTCAGCTTTGGTGCCTTCTCTGAATCACTTCTAGTACTGGGGCTCTCCCCTTCCTTGTTTTTAAAAATTAGACCTTTGATCACCACCTCTTGGAACAATCTTGTCTGGCCTGCAGAACAAAATAACATTTAAGCATTATACAATGCCGTCTGTACAATGTGCATGACCAGCTTTTTGTACCATACCTTCGTTTTCCTCATGACACTGGCTTCAGAACTTTATCCTCCCTTGCTTGTGTCATAGTCCAGGAATGCAGTCTGGCTTGGGCTTCTGTTCCTGTTAATTGTGGTCAGTACAAGGGCATCCCTTTTGTCCTTGTACGTAACCAACATGTTTTCATTGCAGAAAGCCCTGATGTCACCCTTTCTGAGTGGTTGATCAAGCAGGGACCTAGAGAATCGAAATTTTTGCATACCATGGCACAAGCTACTGTAACTCTGGAACTGAGGGCTTAAACATGGTTATGCTGGTGTAATAGTTTTTCCTAGGAGATGATGTTATATCTTTTTGGTAATTTTTTTAAAATGTTTATATTTTCTCTCTCTCCTCTCGCTAAGCTCTTGAACGCAAGGACAGCAATAGCAAATAATGTCAGAGTAACACTGACATGCATACATATGGATAAACCGCATGGTACATGTCGTCAGGCAGGTAGACAGTGGTAGCATCATGATTGTGGCAGTGGCATCATGGTGGCCGCGGCACGATCGTGGCAGCAGCCATGTTAAACATGATGGTGGGCAGGCAACATGATAGGAAGGCAGACAGTAACAGTGGCATGATGGGGCACTGTCAGAAAGACCAGAACTATTCATCGGTCTGAAGGAGTGTGAAAATACTTCTGGATCCATGCCTGGTTCATTTGGACAAAAGTGATGTTTTGGACACTCACGGTGTACAACTTGGTCTGTTTAGGTGTCACTACGCCACCTGTGGTGCTTAAATCCTTCTCCAAGCTAACACGAGGCTGGACAAGAAAGAAGACAGAGACCATATAGATCCAGTGTGAGCTACTGACCTAGTCTACCTGTCCAGAGGTCCATGGGGGTCGGGGAAAAGGGTAAGCATCAGAGACACGGCACAGTCCAGGTACGTGTGGGACTGAACCTGGGCATTGAGGCGCTAGGTCTCCATTTGCTGATTTGCCTCAACCTGGTTCAGCATGTAAGAAAAATTGTCCATCATGTTGAGGAGACAGAACAGGCTGCTGCTGCGGCTTCTGCTGTTGGGCCAGCAGAGAGGGCGGGAGATGGGTGATCTTTTGGGGGGAATAGGGGGGACCTAATTTCCTGACATGATGACGGCAGGCCTCTGCTTGCCAAAAGCAGAGTTTCTTGGTAATAAAGTAATTTGACCTCCCTTTCGGCAGGAGGAAAACATTCTCTCATTTTGCTGTGAAAACAAGAGTCTAAAAGCATGGCTATCCAGTAATCATCAGACTGCTCCATGTGAATGATACGCTTGTCGTAAGTGTGTAACAAAGCAAGCATAAAACCAGAATGCCCGAGGAGCCAGTTATTTTTAGCTCTAACCCCCATAGAGGGTTGGGTGCCATGACTGGTATCATCATTATCCTCCTGCTCCTCGACCTCTGACTCCTCCTCTTCTTTCAGAGGCAGATCTTTCTTCTCCTCCTCCATGGGAGATTATCCTTGAGGGTTCACAACAGCTACAGGGAGGATAGCAAGCTGCGCTAGCTGATCTTCCACCATCATCCCTTGCTGCATGAACGTCTGTTCTAAGATAAATATGAGAGGGGTAAGATTATTCATGCCGCAGTTGTCCCTGTTGACAAATTTTGTGGCCTCTACAGCACACAACAGGCGTCTTTGATTAACTGACACTGCCTAACCTTGAAACAACACATGCTTAGTATGTGACCCCTCTCCTTGTCTGCTAACTGCACAGCGCTCAACATTTCGGTGAAATCCTCTTCTGTAGCATAATGCACCAAGAGGGAGAGAAGACGGGAACATTAACACCTCACTGCTCATGAAGGATCTGCAATACTGGTGCGGAGGAGGAGGGGGGGGGGGGCTATGGGGAGATGTGGAAATCATTCTTTGATTCAGCCAAGAAAGCTCCCATGTACTCCTGCTCTCAGACAAAATCTTATCTCCTCCAGAGCACAAAGGTTCCATCCTTCCAAAGAGACCATGCCTACTCGCTACGTCATACATGCCTTTCTGCTATTAGTATAGACTCCATTACAAGATGGCCGCCATAGCTGGATGTTTACATACCAGAGTCAGTAAAACAATGCACATTGCGCAGATGCCAAGTGTTATCTCTTTTTATATTTTCATATTCCAGCCAATGTAACAATGCCACATGCCTCAGAGGGAATGCCTCTCTGATGTCTATATAAACTGCTGCATTTCCTGTAATAATTTAAAAATTACGTTGACCCCAATGTGTGTCACTGTTATTTTTTCCGTGCACGTAAAAGCATTGGCTTACCAATAATTTGGAGAAGTAGAGCAAACATGATCAGCCCTGATTGAGGGCATCTTTAACAGGGGGTGGGGCTATAAGGGGTTAATATGGTAACTAGTACTTGGTGGTTTGAGGTGGATGAAGGATAATGTTGCCCGTGACTGGTTTCACCGCTTCAGTCAGTGGCTTGGAAGAGAGAGAGAGCAGGGTTATGGGGTGAGTAACTGTCAGAGGGCACATATAGAGATAGGCACTACTGGGTCTGGGCAATGGCATTAGACGTAGACAAACACATTGTTATATTTGTGTGCTCGGCCGAGCACCCGAGTATAATGGATGTCAATGGGAGACAACCAGGCACCCCCTGCTCTGAAGAGGGGAGGGTGGCTGGTCCATTGGAAAATGTCAGAAAATGTCAGAAACACCACCGGATCAGTAACAGCATGGGGACGATGTCTGGATGCATCTTGGACTCCCAGGTCGCTGCTGGGAACCGTGCTATCCGAGTTGTACACCACTTTTACTGACTGACAAAAATACGCACAACCCCTCCCCCCCCCAAAGAAAATCAGTTTCACAGGAAAATTTGTTAGGAAACATTCTTTCCTGTATATTCAATTGTATATAAAGTGCAAATGCTACCAAAAATTACAAGCAAGAGGCACTCAGAAACAGCCTGTATATCACATAAAGAAGAGCTTCATTCACATTGTGGTACAATTGTTCACGTAGTGGGACTCCTACACTCATAAAGCCTATGCACTAAGTGGAAGGGCTGCCAAAAATAACAAGGAACTAGCACTACAATACACCCTTTATTACACAAAAAGGAGGGCATCATACACACTCTTGAAAAAGTATGATTGGTGGCCTGCTGGTGACGCTCAAACATTTGGAGCAAGGGCCTGCTGGTGACCCTCTAAAACATTAGGGGCGAGGGCCTGCTGCTGAGCTGACCCTCTAAAACATTAGGGTCAAGGGCCTGATGGTGAGCTGACACTCTAAAACATTACATGCGAGTGCCTACTGTTGAGCTGATGCACTAAAACATTATATGTGAGTGCCTGCAGGTGAGCTGATGCCCTAAAACATTATATGCGAGTGCATGCTGTTCAGATGATGCTCTAAAACATTATATGTGAGTGCATGCTGTACAGCTGATGCTCTAAACATTATATGCGAGTGCATGCTGTTCAGCTGACCCAATAAAAAAATTTGAGTAGAGGGCCTGCAGTTGAGCTGACCCTATAAGAAAATTAGAGTGGAGGGAATATATACAATCTGGATGAGGAGGAGGAGGAAGAGGAGGAGGAGAAAGCAAGATTCACCCATATATTATTTTTTTTGTGGTGGAAAAGGTGCATGGGAATACACTACAGTAGATTCAGTACATTATAAATGATAGATTGAAAATGCCTTTATGTTCATCATCGGCTCAGCTCTCCTCTGGTGGAGTTGAGAAGTCAGGGACAATCCAGGCCTTATTCATTTTTATCTGAGTCAACCTGTCAGCATTGTCAGTGGACAAGCGGATACGCTTATCTGTTATAATGCCACCAGCAGCACTAAATACATGCTCAGACAAAACGCTGGCGGCAGGGAAGGCTGGCACCTCCAAGGCGTAGAGCGCAAGTTCGTGCCACGTGTCCAGCTTGGACACCCAGTACTTGTAAGTCACTGAGGGATCATTTAGGATGCTAACACGGTCTGCGATGTATGCCTTAACCATAATCCAAAATGTTTCCCTCCTTGTAGCACTAAGCCGTACTTCAGGGTGAGGTTGCAGGCGGGGTGTCATGAAAGTGTCCCATGCCTTGGAGAGTGTTGCCCTGCCTTTGTTGGAACTGCTGTGTGTTCCCCTTGTCTCCCTTCCTCGTTTGCCTAAGAAAGTACGGACTCTGCCAAACGCGTTGTCAGATGGAAAATTTTGGAGCAATCTCTCAACAAGTACCTTCTGGTATTGCACCTTTTTACTCCTCCTCTCTACCACAGGAATGAAAGATGAGAAGTTCTCTTCGTAGCGGGGTTCGAGAAGGGTGAACACCCAGTAATCTGTGTTATCTAAAATGCGTATAACGCGAGCGTCATGGGAAAAGCAGTCTAACATGAAATCAGCAATGTGTGCCAGAGTACCAACAGGCAAGACGTCGATGTTGACATCAGGATGGCTCTCCATCTCCTCCTTCTCTTCTGCCCATCCACACTGAACAGATGGAATTAAAGTTCCATGGGTACTACCCTCTGTAGCAAAGGCAACTGTCTCCAGCTCCTCCTCTTTGTCATGGTCCAATTTGCGCTGAGAAGACGAACTGTGGGTGGTCTGGCTATCAACCTGTATAATGTCCACCCCCATTTCCTCGTCTGCCACATTCAAAGCGTCCTCCTTAATTGTGAGCAGCGATCGTTTGAGTACACACAGGATGTTTACGCTGATAATAGCCTTATCGCCACTAACCATCTGTGTGGATTTATCAAAGTTTTTGAAACCTCACAGAAGTCTTCCATCAATGCCCACTCCTCGCTTGTGAATAGTGGCAGTTGACTCGAAAGGCGACGACCATGTTGCAGCTGTTATTCCACAACTGCCCTCTGCTACTCACAAAGCCTGGCCAACATGTAGAACGTAGTGTTCCAGCAGGTGTTCAAATCGCACAACAGTCGGTGAGCTGGAAGCCACAACCGCTTCTGCAGTGTTGACAGACCGCTTGAAGCTTAGGATGATTTGTGGAAATGGGCACACACACGGCGAGCCTTTACTAGTAGCTCTTGGTAATTGGGGTAGGTTTTGATAAACCGTTGAACCACTAAGTTTAAGATGTGGGCTAGGCATGGAATGTGTGTCAGTTTGCTGAGCTCTAAAGCTGCCTCCAAGTTACAGCCATTGTCAGACACAATCATGCCTGGTTGTAGGTTGAGTGGCGAGAGCCACAGCTCGGTCTTCTCCCTTATACCATGCCCTAGCTCTGCGGCGGTGTGCTATTTGTCCCCTAAGCAGATCAGCTTCAGCACGGCCTGTTGACACTTACCCACAGCAGTGCTACCCTGCTTCCAGCTAGTGACTGATGGCTGACTGCTGCTGGATGTGGAAGTGGAGGAGGAGGCGGCAGAGGAGAAGAAGTGGGGGTTGGGGCCAGTAACATAGCTGCTGGCAGAAACCCTGATGTGCATAGGACCCACAATCCTGGCCGTGGGTAGCACCTGTGCCATCCCAGGGTACGACTCACTCCGGACCTCCACAACATTCACTCAGTGTGCAGTCAGGAAAATGTAGCGTCCCTGGCCACTAGCACTTGTCCATGTGTCTATGGTGAAGTGGACCTTCCCAGTAAGTGTTTTGGTTATGGCACGGGTGATGTTCTGGGACACATGCAGGTGTAAGGCGGGCACGGCACACAGTGAAAAATAGTGGTTGCTGGGGACTGTGTACCGGGGGAAAGCCGTCGACATCAGGCTGCAGAAGGCCTCAGTGTCCACAAGCCTAAATGGCAACATTTCAAGGGCCAGTAATTTAGAAAGTTTAGTGCTATGGCCTGTGGGTGGGTGGTTGGTTATGTGCGCTTGCATTCAAATGCCTGTGCTATCGACATTTGGATGCTGCGCTGGAACAGGGAAGTGGATGTTGTTGCTGAAGGTTCATGCGAAGGTCCGGGTGCTGGGCGAGGGGCATCCAGGTCTGCGCCTTCAACAGGGGATTGGCCAGCAGTACGTAAACAGGGGAAGAGGACGCAGTGGTGTGACCCGCAGACCCAGAGTGTGGACCCAGGCGTTAGGCCCACTTATTAGGGTGCTTGAATACCATGTGGCGGATCATGCTGGTGGTGGTGAGGTTGCTACTGTTCATGCCCCAACTCATTTTGGTACGGGACAGGTTGCAAACTACCACTCTTTAGTCATCTGCGCTTTCCTCAAAAAAGCGCCATATTGGGGAACACCTACCCCTTGGCGTTGTAGATTTACTCATGGGGTGCTCCAAGTAACTGTTGCGGGCCTGTTTGGTGTGGGCCGACTTCTCCCTTTTGCAACACCACTGGATCTTCCAGACTGTTGTGGCGCTGCGGATCCCTCCCCCTCTGTATTGCTGTCCTCTCTTGGCTTTTCACCTTCCCATGTTGGGTCAGTGACCTCATCTTCCACCACCTCCTCTTACGCATCTTCACTCTGCTCATCCTTCTGACCTGACCTAACCACAACCTCAGTGATTGACAACTGTGTCTCATAATCATCCATCTCGTTAACGAATGATTGCCGTTCACCACCGTCATCTTCCTGAGACTGTGAAGGCTTAAGAGGTTGGGAATCAGGGCACTCTATCTCAGGTCCCTCTTCAAGCGTGCTGGGCGCGAGGACTAAATCTAATAGTGGCGCTGGAAAGAGCTCCTTGGAATATCCGAGTGTGGGATCACTTGTTTGGCAAGCCTCTCCATGGTGGAAGGAAGGATGATCAGAGTGAGGATTCAGTCTAGAAAAAAGTCTTGAATCGTTGTTCACACAATGTGTTACTTGCGGTATCGCAGGTTCCAAATCGTCGTGGGTCCAGACGTCAGCAAATTCAGTAAAGTTCACAGAACCGCGCACCTTTCACCGATCCAGTATTTCTGACCAAACTGCTCCTCCTCTCCAGTGTAAATCAAGTACTTCTTTTAACCTAAGTACCGATATAGACCACACAATAGTGCATTATCTTCTAATTTTTTAATAAAGTATAAAAGATGCACTTACAGGAAAGTGAATAATCAAACATCCATAAAATTCATAGATATCTCGGACTTCGGCGTCCTCGTGTCCCGACCCGGGTTTCGCTAACCAGAGCTTCGTCAGGGGCGTCACAAACTAACTTCCGGGGACGGGCTAATATATCCTCATCCTCCACATAAAAATCTTTTTTTAAAATATTACAATATGTAAATCTTCCATAGCAACATAATAAACTAATGGACATCTTATTCAACACATGCTGCAACATCTCTATTATTTTGTATCCAGACGATCATTACTAATACAACATTTCCTAAAGTTCATTCATAGAAATCACCTCCCTATCACATGACACAGTGGAACCTCCTGCCATTCATGAAGTTCAACTCATTCTCCAATCACATTTTACACACTCTCCGGTGTTTTGTCACATGACCGGAGCTCTCACAGGTCCTTAACTCTACTTCAAGTTCATGATGTAACTTAACTAGATTATACATGGCTTCAGGTCAAATTCAATGTTAAGTCCTGCCGGTTGTAATGTACCAAGTTTGTATATCCATTCCACCTCCTTACGGTTCACTTGATTAACAAAATCGCCTCCCCTCCAGTGTCTCCTCACCACTTCTATCCCGATGAACTTCAGTCCTCTCGGGTTTTGTTGAT
The DNA here is from genome assembly GCA_033119425.1 of Bufotes viridis. Lineage (NCBI taxonomy): Eukaryota > Metazoa > Chordata > Amphibia > Anura > Bufonidae > Bufotes > Bufotes viridis. The sequence goes on from CM065590.1 coordinate 248,957,902, forward strand.
GTTTAATTTTGAAGTGTGACGAGACACTGTGGGATTGCAAGCCCTTTTTGATGTTACGTACATGCTCCTGAACTCGGACCTTCAACTTCCTGAGGGTCCGGCCCACGTATTGTAACCCACACGGGCATTGTAACATGTAGATAATACATTCACTTTCACAGCTACCTGCTGTTCTAACTTCTAATTTGTTGCCATTACTATTTGAAATTATAGTGTTGCATGTCCGCTGTCTTTCCTTGACGGTTCGGGTTTTGCACGGACCACAAAAACCGCACCATGTGAATTGACCCTCTTTAGTTGTTCCTTTTTTGGGTGGAATGGCACTATGTGTAATTTTTGTTCCTATATTAGGAGCTTTTTTATATATAATATTCGGTGCGTCAGGGATCTCTTTACCAATAACCGGGTCACTTTTTAATATATTCCAGCTTTTTCTCAGGATGTTCTTCATTACACCAGCTCTGGTATTGTACTGAGTTAGAAAAGAAAATCTGAAGTCCCTCCCTTCATTCTTCACTCCTTTTTCAGGTTTTTCAGTATCTCTTTCTTCTTCTATCTTCTCTATACATCTATCGAGTTCCTCAACTTCATATCCCTTTTCTAGAAATCTGCCTTTAAGAACTTTACTCTGTATTTTGTAATCTTCCACCTCCATACAATTTCTAGATATTCTCCCAAATTGTCCCCTGGGTATGTTACGAAGCCAGGGGCGGTGATGGCAGCCAGCAGCTGCCATCACCGCCCTGGCTTCGTAACATACCCAGGGACAATTTGGGAGAATATCTAGAAATTGTATGGAGGTGGAAGATTACAAAATACAGAGTAAAGTTCTTAAAGGGGTTCTGCAGTTTGTTACCACTGATGATCTAGCCTCAGGATAGATCATCAGCATGTGATCGGCCGGGTCCGACACCCAGGACCCCGCCGATCAGCTGTTTGAGAAGGCAGCGGCGCTGTAGGAGCGCCGCGGCCTTCTCACTGTTTACCTCTGCTTAGCCCCGCCCACGCCACTTGATACAAGTCGTGACGTCACTGGGCGGGGCGCTAGCAGCAGTAAACAGTGAGAAGGCCGCGGCGCTCCTGTAGCGCCGCGGCCTTCTCAAACAGCTGATCGGCGGGGGTCCCAGGTGTCGGACCCAGGCCGATCACATGCTGATGATCTATCCTGAGGATAGATCATCAGTGGTAACAGACTGCAGAACCCCTTTAAAGACAGATTTCTAGAAAAGGGATATGAAGTTGAGGAACTCGATAGATGTATAGAGAAGATAGAAGAAGAAAGAGATACTGAAAAACCTGAAAAAGGAGTGAAGAATGAAGGGAGGGACTTCAGATTTTCTTTTCTAACTCAGTACAATACCAGAGCTGGTGTAATGAAGAACATCCTGAGAAAAAGCTGGAATATATTAAAAAGTGTACCCAGGTCCTTGGTTGTTTGTATGTTACTAGGGCAACCAGGTACTGGGTATAAGTAATCAGCACGATGGTACGTGCTGACGTAGTGGCCAGAAGAAGCGCAGTGAGTTTGCGTGAAACGGCCGTCGCCGCTGTGGGTGAAATTGGGCTGTAACTGCCGCCTAACCGCTTTTACCGTATGTATTCAATGTACATGAAATAAAGGAAGAAAGAAAACGCCGTGGTGAGTGCTGCCTATTATTCTTCTTAACTTTGAAGATTCGTTTGGCACTTTTTACTGTGTAGGATAGTGCACCTGTGGACACGGCAAAAGGGAGTGCTGTGGAAGCCTGAAATGAACGTTGTTTTGGAGTAGCCTAGGACAGTGCCACCAACCTACATTTGTGATTATTGCTTGGACTTTATCTTTTATGGTAGAGCACGTCTGATAAAGGCACTCAGGACTGTTGATCCAAGTATATTTGTTTGAAATGGCTTCAGAAGAATCGGTACTTACCCTTAATGACGGTAGAGAAGGGGCAGATGCCTATTTCACCCAGTGTAACAGCAAAGATGCGCTGCAAAATCTCAGCACTAAGACACTTGAAATAAAAATCATGCAACTAGCAGACCGTGAAGTGCGACTTTTTTGGACGGTCAACTCATTTAAATCCTATAAGGAGAGTAATCGAGTCCCGAGGGGGTTAAGAGTATATAAAGACCCCATGCTCTATAATGATGATGAAAACTTTGTGAAGGAATGGCAAGATCTCCACGCTTATTTTTCTTTACAAATAATGGAACTGGTTTTGAAAAGAGATACGGCAGAATATGAAAAAGTAAAAAATGAATTGCTTAAAGCTAACTTGGAATTAAAAACCAGATTAACAGAGTCTCAATTGAAAACCTTTGAAAAACGCTTAAATAAAAAATTAATCATAACACAAGCAGAGGTAAAAGAGCGAAAGAAAGACAAATTCCTACGTGACAAACAGGATTATGAGACCGGGAAAGTGTTTGACTGGGGAAAGAAACAAAAAAAGTTCAATAGGAGAAGATTCAATCGACAGCAAAAAAGGAGTGGGGGATGGACAACTGACTCTGACTCAAGTGTATCGGACGACTTCAATCAAGCTGCATTAAATGAATCATCAGCTGGATACCCTTTAGACGACCCACTCGCAGGAGCCGCAGAAAAGGGAAAAGAAATCAGAAAGTCTTCTCGTCAAAGGAGACAGGTCTCATGGAGACAATAAACGAGACAGAAACTGACCCCCGCCTTAATGTTAATGATGATAATATGGTTATTAACTTAACGGAGTATGAATTGACACCGGACTGTATCTCAGTCCTAAAAAAAGGACTGGGATACAGCCTTGTTGAGCAATTTGACTCCGCGACATTTGAAGTCGATATGTATAAAGGTGTTAGGAAATTATACCTGTACAAAGCGTTTCATGATAAACCCCAGTCAGGGATTGCAAGAAAAGAGGGAGAAATACCGTTACAACCTGACCCCATGGTATTTAATATAGACACTAGGTTTACAGAAGATGAATTGTCCTGTATTGAATTTCTCTCAGGGATAGATCTCGAAAATCCCACAGTAAAGGAAACAGGTTTCTTTGAGGGGGGTGTGAGTTCCACGTTTTGCCCTCCCATGTCGACCGGCAGCAACATAGATATCTTCTGTCAGCAAGTTACCAGGGAAATTAAAGCATTGATATATCCCCAGGCACCAAGTAACATCAGCAAAGGTGAAAGGGTTGCCTTAGAATGGATCAAAGCACATGATGATATAGTTGTTAAGCCGGCCGACAAGGGGGGGAATGTGGTCCTCATGACCAGGGAATATTACATGTCTGAGGCACTTAGACAATTGCAAGATAGGGAGACGTACATATCCTTAAAACAGGACCCGATTGAAAGCATTCAAACTGCATTGAAAGTATTTGTGTCCAGATATGTATCACTTGGTTTTCTGCCCAGTAAATTATTGGAGAAATTAATACCAATGTATCCCCTCAAACCGTCGTGGTACTTTATTCCTAAGGTTCACAAATCACTGAGCCAACCCCCTGGCCGCCCTATCGTGGCGGGGATAGGCTCAGTGACTGAGCCTCTATCTAAATATGTGGACTGGCTCTTAAGAACAGTGCTCAGTAGCGCCCCGGCTTACATCAGAGACACCAATGACTTCCTCCTGGCTTTGAAAGATTTTCATTGGCAGGAGGGTTGTCATTTGGTGTCTCTGGATGTAGAGAGTTTATATACACGAATACCCCATACAGAGGGAGTGTTAGCCATTGGGGAAATCCTTGAACATTCAGGAAAGAGCACATTATTTTGTGATTTCATACAAGAAGCCTTGTTATTCATATTGGAAAATAATGTTTTCAGATTCGGTGCAGATTGGTATAAACAAAAGGTCGGTACAGCAATGGGGACTCCAGTCTCTTGCACGTTTGCCAATTTATATCTGGCAAGACTTGAAGATAAGTGTGTATTTAACATCAAAAATCCGTATCTGAAATACATTAAAATGTTCCTTCGTTTTGTGGATGACATTTTTATAATTTGGTCCGGAACTGTATTACAGTGTGAAGAATTTGTGCAGTTCATTAATAAGACCAATGGTATGGCAATGAAATTCACCATGAATTATGGTGGTGAACGCATAGAATTTTTGGATGTTTCTGTCATGGTGCAGGGGGATAGATTGATCACGGAGGGCTTTCGTAAGCCCACGGCGACCAACACCCTCCTGCACCATGACAGTTTCCATCCACATACGGTCAAAAAATCAGTACCATATGGCCAGTTTATCAGACTAAGACGTATCAATAGTGAGGACGAAGGGTATAGAAGACAGGCTTTAGAATTGAAAGAACGTCTATTACAAAGAGGCTATCCAGAAAGTTTGTTAGAGGAAGCTTTAGAAAAGGCAGGTAACTTCTCTCAAAGGGATCTACTAATGGGGAAGAAAAAGAATAAAAGAGGTAATCAATCACAGGACAGACAAGGGAAAAATAAACGCTGCGTTTTTCATTTAAGTACAGTCCAATGGCTGAACTTATAAGAACAGCTATCTTCAAACATTGGGATATTCTCAGAAAGGATGCAAGCCTTAAGGGGTTAGTGGAGGAAAAACCTCTAGTTACATTTAGGAGAAGTCACACAATAAAAGATAAAATTGTTAGAAGTAGGTTCGTAACTGAGAAAAAAAGTAACTGGTTGCAAGACAGAGTACCAAGGGGCAATTACAAGTGTGGAAACTGCTCATTCTGCAGGTATAATTCTCAAGACAAGGCTGTAAGAGTCGGTTCTGTTTTTCAGAAAGTTTATTCTTTCATTAATTGTAAGACAACATATGTTGTATATGTCATAATGTGTGGATGCGGCCGTTTCTACATAGGGAAAACCATCAGATGTCTTTTTGAAAGAGTAAGGGAGCACTTTAACTCAGTAAGAACAGGAAAAGGTTGCCGGCGCTTCATTGAGCATATGAAAGATGCACATGATGGCAAGATTGATTCGCTTCGGTTTGCAGGACTCGAAGTTGTCCCTCCCCTACCTATTGGAGGGGACAGACACCGACGACTCCTGCAACAAGAGGCGAAGTGGATAATGCGCACAGACGCACTAGGTCAGCTAGGCTTGAATGACCGCAATGATCTTAGTGCATTTTTATAGAGATGCTGCTCTTTGCTTACACGCTGTTCCTTTAAGAAATGTACCCAGGTCCTTGGTTGTTTGTATGTTACTAGGGCAACCAGGTACTGGGTATAAGTAATCAGCACGATGGTACGTGCTGACGTAGTGGCCAGAAGAAGCGCAGTGAGTTTGCGCGAAACAGCCGTCGCCGCTGTGGGTGAAATTGGGCTGTAACTGCCGCCTAACCGCTTTTACCGTATGTATTCAATGTACATGAAATAAAGGAAGAAAGAAAACGCCGTGGTGAGTGCTGCCTATTATTCTTCTTAACTTTGAAGATTCGTTTGGCACTTTTTACTGTGTAGGATAGTGCACCTGTGGACACGGCAAAAGGGAGTGCTGTGGAAGCCTGAAATGAACGTTGTTTTGGAGTAGCCTAGGACAGTGCCACCAACCTACATTTGTGATATATTAAAAAGTGACCCGGTTATTGGTAAAGAGATCCCTGACGCACCGAATATTATATATAAAAAAGCTCCTAATATAGGAACAAAAATTACACATAGTGCCATTCCACCCAAAAAAGGAACAACTAAAGAGGGTCAATTCACATGGTGCGGTTTTTGTGGTCCGTGCAAAACCCGAACCGTCAAGGAAAGACAGCGGACATGCAACACTATAATTTCAAATAGTAATGGCAACAAATTTGAAGTTAGAACAGCAGGTAGCTGTGAAAGTGAATGTATTATCTACATGTTACAATGCCCGTGTGGGTTACAATACGTGGGCCGGACCCTCAGGAAGTTGAAGGTCCGAGTTCAGGAGCATGTACGTAACATCAAAAAGGGCTTGCAATCCCACAGTGTCTCGTCACACTTCAAAATTAAACATCAACAAAACCCGAGAGGACTGAAGTTCATCGGGATAGAAGTGGTGAGGAGACACTGGAGGGGAGGCGATTTTGTTAATCAAGTGAACCGGAAGGAGGTGGAATGGATATACAAACTTGGTACATTACAACCGGCAGGACTTAACATTGAATTTGACCTGAAGCCATGTATAATCTAGTTAAGTTACATCATGAACTTGAATTAGAGTTAAGGACCTGTGAGAGCTCCGGTCATTTGACAAAACACCGGAGAGTGTGTAGAATGTGATTGGAGAATGAGTTGAACTTCATGAATGGCAGGAGGTTCCACTGTCTCATGTGATAGGGAGGTGATTTCTATGAATGAACTTTAGGAAATGTTGTATTAGTAATGATCGTCTGGATACAAAATAATAGAGATGTTGCAGCATGTGTTGAATAAGATGTCCATTAGTTTATTATGTTGCTATGGAAGATTTACATATTGTAATATTTTAAAAAAAAGATTTTTATGTGGAGGATGAGGATATATTAGCCCGTCCCCGGAAGTTAGTTTGTGACGCCCCTGACGAAGCTCTGGTTAGCGAAACCCGGGTCGGGACACGAGGACGCCGAAGTCCGAGATATCTATGAATTTTATGGATGTTTGATTATTCACTTTCCTGTAAGTGCATCTTTTATACTTTATTAAAAAATTAGAAGATAATGCACTATTGTGTGGTCTATATCGGTACTTAGGTTAAAAGAAGTACTTGATTTACACTGGAGAGGAGGAGCAGTTTGGTCAGAAATTCTGGATCGGTGAAAGGTGCGCGGTTCTGTGAACTTTACAGAGTGAGGATTCAGTTGACCAGACTCTTGGCTGCAGAGACTAGAGGAGAGGGTGGTGATTAACTGACTGAAAGCATTATCTTCAGCAATCCAACCGACCAACTGTTCGCACTGGTCAGACTTGGACAGTGTTGTCCTGTGCCGCCCAGCTAACTTGGACATGAAGCTGGGTACAGTGGATGTTTTTTTTTTTTTCTGGTGCACTGGCAGGAGGCACAGTTTCATTGCGACTGGGGCCACGGCCTCTGCTTGCACCATCAGCAGCACGTCCACTTCCCCTTTCCTTAGTGCTCGCTTTCTTCAGATTAATGGTTTTGTCACTAGTGTGGCGCAGATTGTTTTACTGTCTGCTAAAGACCCCGTTTCAGAGGCAGGACAGTATATTTTACAGAAATCCACAGAATATGGACACTATTTTAGGCCCATATTATTGGAATTTGCAATACAGACACTGTTTGCCGATGTAGTACAGTATTGGTTACAGAACACCACAGAATATGGACACTATATTAGGCTCAGATTATTGGAGTTTGTAATACAGACACTGTTTGCAGATGTAGTACACTATTGGTTATAGAACACCACAGATTATGGACACTATATTAGGCCCAGATTATTGGAATTTGTAATACAGACACTGTTTGCAGATGTGGTACAGTATTGGTTAGAGAACATTACATATTATGGACACAATATTAGGCTCAGATTATTGGAGTTTGTAATATAGGCACTGTTTGCAGACGTAGTACAGTATTGGTTACAGAATACCACAGAATATGGACACTATATTAGGCTCAGATTATTGGAGTTTGTAATACAGACACTGTTTGTAGATGTAGTACACTATTGGTTATAGAACACCACAGATTATGGACACTATATTACGCCCAGATTATTGGAATTTGTAATACAGACACTGTTTGCAGATGTAGTACACTATTGGTTACAGAACACGACAGACTATGGACACTATATTAGGCTCAGATTATTGGAATTTGCAATACAGACACCGTTTGCAGATATAGTACAGTATTGGTTACAGAACACCACAGAACATGGACACTATATTAGGCCCAGATTATTGGAGTTTGTAATACAGACACTGTTTGTAGATGTGGTACAGTATTGGTTAGAGAACATTACATATTATGGACACTATATTAGGCCCAGATTATTGGAATTTCTAATACAGACACTGTTTGCAGATGTGGTACAGTATTGGTTAGAGAACATTACATATTATGGACACTATATTAGGCTCAGATTATTGGAATTTGTAATATAGGCACTGTTTGCAGACGTAGTACAGTATGGGTTACAGAACACCACAGATTATGGCCACTGTATTAGGCCCAGATTATTGGAATTTGTAATACAGACACTGTTTGCAGATGTAGTACAGTACTGGTTACAGAACACAACAGAATATGGATACTATATTAGGTTCAGATTATTGGAATTTGTAATATAGACACTGTTTGCAGATGTAGTTCAGTATTTTTTACACAAAGCCACACACTATAGACACAAGATGTGGCCCAGATCATTAAGTACACAGTCTGCGTATGATATACAGTATATGTCACTAATAGGTATACAATAAAAAATATCTTGCTGCTTTCAAACACACACAGTAGTCCTTAAAAGGACTTTGGGGGTCTTTGAAAAGCTTTTGGTACTAAAAACAGCAAATCTGTCCCTTCCAAAGCACTGTCCCTGCGACTGCAGGAGGTAAATAGATTGCTTCTGTAAAACACATACACACACAGTAGTCCTTAAAAGGATTTTTGGGTCTTGGAAAAGCTTTCTCAGAATAAAAACTGTGAAATTCACTCCCTAGTTTGTCTTTCCCTTTCTACGCTCTGCTCTCCCTTTCTATGTCTGAGCCGAACATGCGTCACCGGGTGCTATACAGCACCCGATGACGTGTTCTACCCAGCCAATCACTGTAATGCCAGCAGCCAACATGGCTACTGGCATTACAGTGAGGGCAGTACTTACCTGCACTTTTATTGGCTGCTTAAAACCCACGAAACGTGTGGGGTGGAGACTCGAGCATTGCGCTCGAGCACATGCGGTACTCGGTCGAGTAAATCCATGTGCCGAGCATAGCGATGCTCGAGCCAAACAGATATCCATCCGAGCATGCTCAATCATCACTATTGGGTTCATATCACCATTTAGTTTTCCATTTTGCTTGCAGGACTTTTTTCCGTCTAAAATAACAGATCTCAGACAGAAATGGCATAAACGGATGCCAAATGTGCAGAACTGATGGTTGAAATACAAGATCTGTTTTTTTTCTTTATTTTTCCGTTCTTCTGACAGATCAGACGTACGGAAAACTAAACAGTGATGTGAACCCGGCCTAATACTCTCTCAGTGTTGCCCCCTAATTTCCAATAAAAACTATCTGATGATGATGAGATTTGTTGTTCCCTTGTCACTACTGTGATGTTCTGCAGCAGCTGAGGTGTGTATTAGGCTTTATTCACATCTGTGATAGTGACGTTCGCTGTTCTGCCATCATAGGAGCACAACAATGAAAATGACCGCAGTTCTGGATATGGCACTTCATAGACGACAACACCTGACGGATCCCGTTGACTATGATAAGATATGATGGGTTTCCATCTGCCAGGCTATAAAATTGTGTCCAGAATTTATGACCTGATCTGCGAATGAGACCCCATCACAGATGTGACCAAAGCCTTATATGTTCTCTAGCATCAGATTATGAGGTTCTGCAGCAGCTGAGGTGTGTATTACGATGTTCTGCAGCAGCTGAGGTGTGTAATTGGAGGTTCTGCAGCAGCTGAGGTGTGTTAGGAGGTTCTGCAGCAGCTGAGGTCTTATTTGTATTAGGAGATCCTACAGCAGCTGAGGTGTGTATTATGAGGTTCTGCAGCAGCTGAGGTGTGTATTAGGAGGTTCTGCAGCAGCTGAGGTGTGTATTATAAGGTTCGGCAGCTGATAAGGTGTGTATTATGAGGTTCTGCAGCAACTGAGGTGTGTATTAGGGGGTTCTGCAGCAGCTGAGGTGTTTTAGGTGGTTCTGTAGCAGCTGAGGTCTTATGTGTATTAGGAGATTCTGCAGAAGCTGAGGTGTGTATTATGAGGTTCTAGAGCAGCTGAGGTGTGTATTATGAGGTTCAACAGCAGCTGAGGTCTGTATTATATGGTCCTGCAGCAGCTGAGGTGTGTTAGGAGGTTCTGCAGCAGCTGAGGTCTTATTTGTATTAGGAGATCCTACAGCAGCTGAGGTGTGTATTATGAGGTTCTGCAGCAACTGAGGTGTGTATTAGGGGGTTCTGCAGCAGCTGAGGTGTTTTAGGTGGTTCTGTAGCAGCTGAGGTCTTATGTGTATTAGGAGATTCTGCAGAAGCTGAGGTGTGTATTATGAGATCTAGAGCAGCTGAGGTGTGTATTATGAGGTTCAACAGCAGCTGAGGTCTGTATTATATGGTCCTGCAGCAGCTGAGGTGTGTACTACGATGTTCTGTAGTGGCTGTGGTGTGTATTAGGAGGTTCTGCAGCAGCTGAGGTGTGTACTATGAGGTTCGGCTAAAGCTGAGGTGTATGTTAGGAGGTTCTGCAGTAGCTGAGGTGTGTATTATGAGCTTATTCAGCAGCTGAGGTGTGTATTATGAGGTTCGACAGCAGCTGAGATCTGTATTATACGGTTCTGCAGCTGCTGAGGTGTGTATTAGGAGGTTCTGCAGCAGCTGAGGTGTGTACTATGAGGTTCGGAAGAAGCTGAGGTGTGTGTTAGGAGATTCTGCAGCAGCTGAGGTGTGTATTATGAGCTTCTTCAGCAGCTGAGGTGTGTATTATGAGGTTCTATAACAGCTGAGATATGTATTAGTAGGTTCTGCCAGCAGATGAGGTGTGTATTAGGAGGTTCTGCAGCAGCTAAGGTATGCACCATGATGTTCTGTAGCAGCTGAGGTGTGTACTATGATGTTCTGTAGCAGCTGAGGTGTGTATTATAATGTTCTGTAGCAGCTAAAGTGTTTATTAATAATGCTCCACGGCAGATGAGGTGTGTATTAGGATGTTCTGCAGCAGTCAGAGAAACATCAGTTGTGACTGGATTAAATCCTTTAGTTTTTAGTGTCTGCACTTTGTAAAATGTTCTTGTCATGTTCCTCTGCCAGCACTCATCGCACTGTGACCTGACTGATCAGTCCAGACCTGACCTGATCCAGCAGCATCACCAGTCCAGACTTCAGACCAGCTCCGTGAAGATCTGCCCCATCCCCCTGACTGCACTCTGCCAGGAACGCAACCAGTAAGTCAGCACTGGGGAGGAGGTGAAGCAGCAGCAGGCACAGTCCATGGGGGAAGGATGGCACACTGTATAAAAAGTAGCAGGGGCAGGCACAATTCATCGGGTAAGGCTAGGTAATCATTTGCGATTTCTGTGTTCTGTTCCAGCATACTAGCAGAATTCCAGAATCGCCAAAAACACTGCTGGCACTTGCCGGATCCCATTCATAATAATGGGGTAATTCAAGATTGTTTTGAATCTGCTACAGAGGCTTCTGCTGGAACCTGTGCAGTAGATGTGCACGTACCCTAAGGGGTGCAATAAGTCACTCACATGGGCCCCAATTCAGATTCTTGCCATGGGGTCCAGTGATTTTTATGTACGCCCCTGGACCAGTGTGTAAATTGTCAGCATTAATAATCCCGATGTTGCGGCTGTTGTTACTGACCATCTTGCTCAGTTTGAGTTGGAGGGATGACAACCAGCAGGATGTTTGCTGCTTCATTTACTTTACCAACTGCTCACCTGTATGGCTACTCTCCCCCACATGCCAACGCTTGATTTGATGCATGTGATGTAAGGGTGGGGGAGTGGGAGCGATGCTCTGTCCTGCTGCTGCGGGCAGGAGGATGTCCATGGAGGAGGAGGTGGGGGAGGCGGATAAGTGCCTGGTGTGAGAGCCAGGCTACACAAACATGGAGTGGTCAAAAGGACTTGGCCCTGTTGCTCGGGTGCTGCCTTGCCCCTGCCCTAGTGAGCCATGAACTGTCCCTGCCCGTAACAGCTGCTCCAGGTGTCCACTGTGCCTCACAGCGACAATTTTAAGAAATGGCCAGCATTCTCTGCCACTAGTGATGAACGTGCATGCTCGGCCGAGTATTGGTTCGGCTCAAGCATCGCTCTGCTCGGCGCTTGGCTTTACTCGGCCGAGCACCACGTTTTTTCGTCGTATTGCTCGAGTCTCCTCCCCGTACGTTTGGCGCCTTCTAAGCAGCCAATCAAGGTCCATGTAAGTAATTCCCCTCAGTGTAAGGCCATAGCCATGTTAGCTGTAAGCCTTACACTGATTGGCTGGCCGGAACACGTGATACCATTTCATATAGTAGCTGAGGTCCGGCTCATTCAGCTTCAGGGAGAGCAGACAGTAGGCAGGGACAGATAGGATTTTGCTCTAAAGTTACTGATTTTACTCCAAAAACCTTATTGAAGAACTTTTAAGGACTACAGTGTGTGTTTGACAGAAGTGCAGCACTTTTTTTTTTTTTTTTTTTAAGAAGGGGTTTGCTTCAGCAGTATCAGGGACAGGCGTCACCAGGAAGGGACAGATAATGCAGGGCTTGAAGATTGCCTTTTTAACTACCCAAACTTCTAAAAGACAGAAAGATTTCAGAATAGTGACATATACACTGCACCATCATAAAGCAGTGTGTTGGGCAGATATTATAAAAAGGGGATTATTCACTATAGTGTACCTGGTAGTGACATATACACTGCACCATCAGAGAAATATTTTTTTCTGGGTTCTAGATTAACCCAACTTTTGCCACATCTGTGTGTGCATTTAATCCGCAACCGTTATCTGTGTGTGTGTGTGTTTAGGTCGCAACCGTATATACAGTATTCCAGCAGAGAATAAATTTTATTCGGGACAAATTTGTATCCAATATAGAACTACATCCGAATACAGTGTGTATATTAAAAATTACATTATCTCTGACCTAGTGTAGTGGCCAAAATCTGTATTTTTCTGTATCCAGTACCTTACTGAACGTCAATAGAGTGTGTATTTGTAAAAATTACATTATCTCTGGCCTAGTGTAGTGGCCAAAATCTGTATTTTTCTGTATCCAGTACCTTACTGCAAGTCAATACAGTGTGTATCGTAAAAAATTCATTATCTCTGGCCTAGTGTAGTGGCCAAAAATCTATATTTTTCTGTATCCAGAAGTGTCCTGCATCAGAAATCTGTGAGGACAGTAAAACAATCTGTGCCACATCTAAAGACAAAACCATTAATATGAAGAAGGCAAGCACAAAGGGGACGGGGAAGTGGGCGTGATGCTGATGGCGCAAGCAGAGGCCGTGGCCCTAGGCGTGATGCTGATGGTGCAAGCAGAGGCCGTGGACCTAGGTGTGATGCTAATGGTGCAAGCAGAGGCCGTGGCCCTGGGCGCAATGAAACTGTGTCTGCTGCCAGTGCACCAGAAAAAACAAAAAATCCACCTTACCCAGCTTAATGTCCAACTTAGCTGGGCGGCGCAGGACAACAATGTCCAAGTCGGACCAGTGCAAACAGGTGGTCGGTTGGATTGCAGAAGATAATGCTTCCAGTCGGTTAAGCACCACCCTCTCTTCCACTAAGTCCAGTCTCTGTAGTGAAGAGTCTGGTCAACCGAATCCTCACTCTGATCCTCCTTCCTCCCACCATGTCATGTCTGGCCAAACAAGTGACCCCACATTTAAATATTTACATGACCTCTTTTCATCGCTAGTACTTGGTTTGGCTCTCTCGACAAGCACGTTTAAAGAGGTACCTGAGATATTGTGCCCTGATTCCCAAACTCCTAAGCCTACACAGTCTCAAGAAGATGACGGTGGTGAACGGCAATCATTCGTTCATGAGGTGGATGATGATGAGACACAGTTGTCAATCACTAAGGTGGTGGTTAGGTCAAGTCAGGAGGATGAGCAAAGTGAGGAAGTGGAAGAGGAGGTGGTGGACAATTAGGTCACTGACCCATCATGGCAAGGTGAAAAGCCGAGCGAGGACAGCAGCACAGATGGGGAGGGAATCGCCGCACCACAACAGTCTGGAAGAGGCAGTGGGGTTGCAAAAGGGAGACGTCGGCCCACACCAAACAGGCCTGCAGCCTTTATAGTGAGCACCCCCATGCGTAAATCTACCTTGCCAAGGGGTAGGTGTTAGGCAGTATGGCACTTTTTTGAGGAAAGCGCATACTAAAAAGAGTGGTAGTTTGCAACCTGTGCCGTACCAAAATGAGTCGGGGCGTGAACACTAGCAACCTCACCACCACCAGCATGATCCGCCACATGGCATTTAAGCACCCTAATAAGTGGTCAGAACGCCTGGGTCCACACTCTGGGTCTGTGGGTCCCACCCTTGCCTCCTTTTCCCCTGTGTCACGCACTGCCGGCTAATCCCCTGTCGACGGCACAGACTCGGATGCCCCTTCGCCCTGCACCTGCACCTTCGCATGAACCATCAGCAACAACATCCACTTCCCTGTCCCAGCGCAGTGTCCAAATGTCCATAACACAGGCATTTGAACCCAAGCGCAAATGCCCGCCCACCCACAGGCCATAGCACTAAATGCGTAACTTTCAAAATTACTGGCCCTTAAAATGTTGCCATGTTGCGATTTAGGCTTCTGGACACCGAGGCCTTCCGCAGCCTTATGTTGGCAGTCGTCCCTCAGTACGCAGTCCCCAGCTGCCATTATTTTTCATGGTGTTCTGTGCCTGCCTTACACCAGCATGTGCTGGGAAGGTCCACCTCACCACGGACACATGGACAAGTGCTGGTGGCCAGGGACGCTACATTTCCCTGACCACACACTGGGTGAATGCTGTGAAGTCCCAGAGTGAGTCATACCCTGGGATGGCACAGGTGGCTACCCACGCCCAGGATTGCGGGCCTTACGTCCATCAGGGTCTCCGCCAGAAGCTATGTTACTGGCTCCAACCCTCACTTCTCCTCCTCTGCTGCCTCCTCTTCCACCTCCAACAGCAGTCAGCCATCAGTCACTAGCTGGAAGCAGTGTAGCACTACTTAGGGGACAAACAGCACACCGCCGCAGATCTGTGGCAGGGTATAAGGGACCAGACCGAGCTGTGGCTCTCTCCACTCAACCTACAAACAGGCATGGTTGTGTCTGACAATGGCCGTAACTTGGTGGCGGCTTGTGAGCTCGGCAATCTGACACACATCCCATGCCTATCCTACGTCTTAAACTTAGTGGTTCAGTGTTTATCAAAACCTACCCCAATTTGCTGGCTCTACTAGTGAAGGTGCGCCTCTTGTGTGCCCATATCCAAAAGTCGTCCACAGCTTCAGCCGGTCTGTCAATGCTGCAGCAGTGTTTGCGGCTTCCAGCTCACAGACTGTTTTGCGACACACACTGGAACTCTACGTTCTACATGTTGGCCAGGCTTTGAGCAGCAGAGGGCAGTTGTAGAATACCAGCTGCAACATGGTCGTCACCTTTCCAGTCAACTGCCACTATTCACAAGCGAGGAGTGGGCATGGATGTCAGACCTATGTCTATGAGGTTTTAAAAAACTTTGATGAATCCACACAGAAGGTTAGTGGCGATAACGCTATTATCAGCG
This sequence comes from Bufotes viridis, assembly GCA_033119425.1. Lineage (NCBI taxonomy): Eukaryota > Metazoa > Chordata > Amphibia > Anura > Bufonidae > Bufotes > Bufotes viridis. The sequence continues at coordinate 248,973,270 of CM065590.1, forward strand.
TAACTATCCCACTGCTGTGTCTACTCAAACGATCGCTGCTCACAATTAACCCCTTAAGGACTAAGCCCTATTTCACCCTAAGGACCCGGCCATTTTTTGCAAATCTGACCAGTGTGGTGATAACTTTTAATAAACGCTTTTACTTATCCAGGTCATTCTAAGATTGCTTTTTCGTCACATATTTTTGCAATTTTCCATTTTCAATTTCTCTACTTCTATAATACATATTAATACCGCCAAAAAAAGTTATTGATTTACATTCCCCATATGTCTACTTCATGTATCGATCATTTTGGGAATGCTATTTTATTTTTTGGGGACGTTACAAGACTTAGGAGTTTAGAAGAAAATCTTGAAATGTTTCAGAAATTTTCCAAAACCCACTTTTTAGGGACCAGTTCAGGTCTAAAGTCACTTTGTGAGGCTTACATAATAGAAACCACCCAAAAATGACCACATTCTAGAAACTACACCCCTCATTGTATTCAAAACAGATTTTACAAAGGTTGTCAACCCTTTAGGTTTTCCACAAGAGTTAATGGCAAATGTAGATAAAATTTCTGAATTTTCGATTTTTGGGAAAATTTTCATCTTAATCAATTTTTTTCCAGTAACAAAGCAAGGGTTAAAAGCCAAACAAAACTCAATATTTATTGCCCTGATTCTGTAGTTTGCAGAAACACCCCATATGTGGCCGTAAAAATGCTGTATGGCTAAACGGCAGGGAGCAGAATGAAGGGAACGCCATATGGTTTTTGGATGGTGGATTTTGCTGGACTGGTTTTTTGACACCATGTCCCATTTAAAACTCCATAAAAGTGACTCCATCTAAGAAACTACACCCCTCAAGGTATTCAAAACCGGTTTTACAAACTTTGTTAAGCCTTTAGGTGTTCCACAAGAGTTATTGGCAAATGGAGATAAGATTTCAGAATTTCTATTTTTTGTTACCTTGCCTCAAAAAAAGCGTAATATAGAGCAACCAAAAATCATATTTACCCTAAAATAATTAAAATAAAACTGCCACCTTATCCCGTAGTTTCCAAAATGGGGTCACTTCTAGTGAGTTTCAAATGTAGGGGTGTATCAGGGGGGCTTAAAATGGGACACAGTGTCAAAAAACCAGTCCAGCAAAATCTGCCTTCAAAAAACCATATGGCGTTCCCTTCCTTCTACGCCCTGCCGTTTGGCCATACCGCAGTTTACAACCACATATGGGGTGTTTCTTCAAACTAGAGAATCAGGGCCATAAATATTGAGTTTTGTTTGGCTGTGAACCATTGCTTTGTTACTAGAAAAATGGATTAAAATGGAAAATTTGCAAAAAAAGAGCTGTTTTGGGACCGTTTTTATTTTTTGTTATTTACATTGTTGAACTGACAGGTTAGATTGTGTGCTATTTCTATAGAGCAGGTTGTTATGGATGCAACAATACCAAATATGACTACTTTTTGGGTTTTTTGTTTCAGTTTTTCATAACAAAGCATTGTTGAAAAAAAATTTTTTAGTGTCTCCACATTATGAAAGCCATATTTTTACGGTTTTTTTTTTTGGGAGACTTTCTTATGTAGGGGCTAATTTCTTGCGGGATGAGATGACGGTTTTATTTGCACTATCTTGGGGTGCATATGGCATTTTGGTCACTTGCTATTACACTTTTTGTGATGTAAGGTGACAAAAATGACTTTTGACACGGTATTTAAATAATTTTTTTTCTTTGTTTACCTGAGGGGTTAATTCATGTGTTATTCTTATAGAGCAGGTTGTTTCGGAAGCGGCGATACCTAATATGTATAATCTTTTATATTTATTTAAGTTTTACACAATAATATTATTTTTGAAATAAAAAAAAACATGTTTTAATGTCTCCATGGTCTGGGAGCCATATTTTTTTATTTTTGTGGGGCAATTGTCTTATGTAGGGTATCATTTTTTTGTGGGATGAGATGACGGCTTGATTGGCACTATTTTTGGGTGCATATAACTTTTTGATCGCTTGCTATTGCAGTTTTTGATATGTGAGGTGACAAAAATGTTTGTTTTTATTAAATTTTTTTACGGTATTTACCTGAGGGGTTAGATCATGTGATATTATTATAGAGCAGGTTTTTACTGACACGGCAATACCTAATATGTATACTTTTTTTAAATTTACTTTACTTTAACAATATAACAGCATTTTAGAAAAAAAAATGTTTTAGTGTCTCTATTGACTGAGAGCTATATTTTTTTATTTTTTTGGGTGATTGTCCTATGTCGGGGCTCATTTTTTGCAGGATGATATGGCGGTTTGATTGCTACTATTTTGAGAGGCATACGTCTTTTTGATCGTTTGTTATTACACTTTTTGTGATGTAAGGTGACAAAAAAATGGCTTATTTTACACGTTTTTGTTTTTACGGTATTTGCATGAGGAGTTAGGTCATGTGATATTTTTATAGAGCAGGTTTTTATGGACGCGTTGATACCTAATATGTGTAGTGTATTTAATTTTTTTCATTTTTTTCAGTGATATGTGTTTTTTTATTTTTACTTTTTTTTACTTTTTTACATTTTTATTTTTACCCAGACCCACTGGGTTCTTGGAAATCCAGTTGATCTGGTGTCTATATAATACAGTACAGTACACTATACACTGTACACAGTACACTATACACTGTACTGTATTTTTTTTACTTTACATAGTCTAAGCATACTTATGCCTTTAGTCTGCTTAGACTTTCAGGACCATGTAGAGCAGGACGCTTCTGAAAGCGTCCTGCTGCCATGGTAACCATCACCCACTGCCAGAACTGAGCAGCGGTTGATGGGGAGGGAGGGGGGCTCCCTCTCTCTGCGATCCCATCCTGTCGGGGGGCTGCAAAGGCACAGCAGCCCCCCGATGGGAGAGGGAGAGAGCTCCCTCCCTGTTAACCTCTTTCATACAGCGGTCCGTACGGACCGCGGCATAGAAGGGGTTAAAACTGCTGACATCTGCAAAAGAGAGGACAGCAGTTTTTACCAAAGTGTCAGCAATGTGCTGACACTTTGCTAAAACTACTAGACACCAGGGAAGAATACAGAGGGAAGAATACCGCCATCCGCAACCACCACACCTGCACCCCCTCAGCCACAAAATGATTAGGGGCTGCAGGGGGGGTTAAAATGTAACACTTTGGGGGCATTTAGTCTATGATCCCCGTGGTTACAGACCGCTGGGATCAGAGATCGCACAAAGCACTGCAAACCGCAGGTCTGAATTGACCTGCGGTTTGCAGCGATCGCCGATACGGGGGAGTCACAGGACCCCCCTGGGCACTGTAACAAGGTAACTGCTGAATGATTTCAGCAGGTACCTTGTTCCGATCACTGCCAGCTGAGCAGCAGTGATCGGAAGTACTCATGCATGACGTCCTGGTAAATCATGGGTCCTTAAGGACTCGGCAGACGAGGTAATGGGGGAGCAGATGACACAGGGTGATAGCGAGTTCTCCCCAAGTCCGTCTTATCAGTGCGAATTTGGCCATGAAGCGGAGGAGGAACGGGAGGCACTTACCTCTGCTACAGAGGCTTGTACCCATGAAACTTTAATTCCATCTGTTCAGTGTGGATGGGCAGAGGAGGAGGATGAGGGTATGGAGAGTCATCCTGAAGTTGGCATCGAAGTCTTTCCTATTGGTAATCTGGCACACATGGCTGACTTTATGTTAATCTGCCTTTCCCGCGACCCTCGCATTATACGCATTTTAGATAACACAGATTACTGAGTGTTCACCCTTCTCAACCCCCACTACAAAAATAACTTCTTATCTCTCATTCCTGTGGGGGAGAGGATGAGTAAAACAGTGCAATACCAGAAGGTACTTGTTGACAGATTGCTCCAAAATTTTACATCTGACAATGTGGCCGCCAGAGTCCGTACTTCCTTAGGGAACCGAGGAAGGGAGACAAGGGGAACACACAGTAGTTCCAACAGAGGCAGAGCAACACTTTCCAAGGCCTGGGACACTTTCATGCCACCCCACCAGCAACCTCACCCTGAAGCGCGTCCTAGTGCCACAAGGAGGGAAAAGTTTTGGAAGATGGTGGAGGAATACATTGCAGACCGTGTCAGCGTCCTAAATGATCCCACAGTGCCTTACAACTACTGGGTGTCCAAGCTGGACTAGTGGCACGAACTTGCGCTCTACGCCTTGGAGGTTCTGGCCTGCCCTGTCGCCAGCGTTTTGTCTGATCGTCTATTTAGTACTGCTGGTGGCATTTTATCAGTTAAGCGTATCCGCTTGTCCACTGACATTGCTGACAGGTTGACTCAGATAAAAATGAACAAGGCCTGGATTGCCCCTGACTTCTCCACTCCACCAGAGGAAAGCTGAGCTAATGAGGAACAAAAACACAATTTAAATGTATGCTTTATAATGTACTCAATCCACAAGATTCAGATGCACCTGTTTCACTGCAAAAAAAGGGTATATGTTTGAATCTTGTTTTCTCATCCGCCTCCTCCGCCTCCTCTTACATACAGAATATACACTCACCTAAAGAATTATTAGGAACACCATAATAATACGGTGTTGGACCCCCTTTTGCCTTCAGAACTGCCTTAATTCTACGTGGCATTGATTCCACAAGGTGCTGATAGCATTCTTTAGAAATGTTGGCCCATATTGATAGGATAGCATCTTGCAGTTGATGGAGATTTGAGGGATGCACATCCAGGGCACGGAGCTCCTGTTCCACCACATCCCAAAGATATTGGGTTGAGATCTGGTGACTGTAGGGGTCATTTTAGTACAGTGAACTGATTGTCATGTTCAAGAAACCAATGTGAAATGATTCGAGCTTTGGGACATGGTGCATTATCCTGCTGGAAGTAGCCATCAGAAGATGGGTACATGGTGGTTATGAAGGGATGGACATGGTCAGAAACAATGCTCAGGTAGCCCATGGTATTTAAACGATGCCCAATTGGCACTAAGGGGCTTAAAGTGTGCCCAGAAAACATCCCCCACACCATTACACCACCACCACCAGCCTGCACAGTGATAACAAGGCATGATGGATACATGTTCTCATTCTGTTTACGCCAAATTCGGACTCTACCATTTGAATGTCTCAACAGAAATCGAGACTCATCAGACTAGGCAACATTTTTCCAGTCTTCAACAGTCCAATTTTGGAGAGCTCGTGCAAATTGTACCCTTTTTTTCCTATTTGTAGTGGAGATGAGTGGTGCCCGGTGGGGTCTTCTGCTGTTGTAGCCCATCCGCCTCAAGGTTGTGCATGTTGTGGCTTCACAAATGCTTTGCTGCATACCTCGGTTGTAATGAGTGGTTATTTCAGTCAACGTTGCTCTTCTATCAGCTTGAATCAGTCGTCCCATTTTCCTCTGACCTCTAGCATCAACAAGGCATTTTCTCCTACAGAGAATTCGCATACTGGATGTTTTTCCTTTTTCACACCATTCTTTGTAAGCCCTAGAAATGGTTGTGCGTGAAAATCGCAGTAACTGAGCAGATTGTGAAATACTCAGACCGGCCCGTCTGGCAGCAACAACCATGCCACGCTCAAAATTGCTTAAATCACCTTTCTTTCCCATTCTCACATTCAGTTTGGAGTTCAGGAGATTGTCTTGACCAGGACCACACCCCTAAATTCATTTAAGCAACTGCCATGTGATTGGTTGACTAGATAATTGCATTAATGAGAAATAGAACAGGTGTTCCTAAAAATTCTTTAGGTGAGTGTATATGCCCTCACTACAATGTTTTGTATGGTTCGCTCAGCTTCAGGCTTCACCTCTAATGTTTTATATGGTCTGCTCACTTTTAGGCTATCACTGCAATGTTTTATGGGGTTCGCTCACCTTCAGGCCCTCACCTCCTATGTTTTATATGGTCTGCTCACCTGTAAGCCATTACTGCAATGTTTTTTGGGGTTCGCTCACCTTCAGGCCCTCACCTCCTATGCTTTATATGGTCTGCTCACCTGTATGATAACCAAACACCAGTGTGAAGTTTTGTCACTAGGTTTGAATTTTGTTCCCTCCACCGATTTCGACATGTTTTCCACTCTCATTGATATTAACAAATTTGTGAGAAATCTCACGGTAAAAAAACATTTCATGGGAGTGGAAAATGTCTCGGAACCGGACCCCTCTCCTGCATCCCATGCTGACAATGCATATACTGGTCTATCTTTTAAAGAGCAAACTTCTCTAATGATTCTTACAGAATTACAGTCGGACCGGGATGATGGAACTGTGGACTTGGAGACACAGAAATTCTGTGTCACCAACCCACAATTTTATCCTATCAAATCCCGTACCATTGGTATGGATACCTTTCAGGAGGTGATTGAGAAAGAATTGTCTCTGATCAATGCACAACAAAAAAATAACCATAATTACAATAATTTATCGTGTTTCGGCTAACTTTAGCCTTCCTCAACCATGTCATGGTTGAGGAAGGCTAAAGTTAGCCAAAACACGTCCCATGAGGGGCTTATTGTATACCCATTTTCTATACTAAATAAAGAAGCATTGGAGAAACTGAATGTTGCTGGGATTTTCGTTCTGATGTGAAGTGGATCTATCCTTTTCCCGTGCAACAAAAAGAAAACGGATCGTGAGCTGTTTTATTTGCTTTCACTGGCCTATATTCAGACACTGCGGTTTATTGACATCATACCCAGTGTGCCAGGCTTTTATATGGGAGATGGATGTTTGTATACCAAGCGTTTATTTGAATCAACATAGAACAAAAGCTAATTCACATTATGTATATTGGTTTTAATGTAACTTTTTTTTTATTATATCTTGATCTCCCTTTCTCTCCATTTACTTATTTGGAATAAAAACAGGTGGCTATACTGCCCATGGCTCCTCCATTCAGTTACACCTGTGCCTAATCACCACCTTGGATGATGGGGGGAGGTGTGGCTCAGACCTTTAAAAGGAAGCTGAGCAGCCTGGACAGTGTACCAGTCATGATTAAGAACTTTTTCGAAACGCGTTGACTGTCATAGGATGTGAGAAGATATATTTTACTGCCGCTGTATTTCCGATACTGCCAATAAAGAGAAGACACTCAAGAATTTGATGCTGGAGCTTCCTTTGTTCTTCCTCACAATCGTACCCAGGTCTTACCTATATCTCCGTGCACCAGGGGAACACAGTTGAAGTGATAGAACGGGTGAGCTGGATTTCACTTTTTCCTGCTCACCTGTAGACCATTACTGTAATGTTTTATGGAGTTCGATCACCTTCAGGCCCTCACCTCTAATGTTTTATATGGTCTGCTCACCTGTAGGCCATTATTGCAATGTTTTATGGGATTTGTTCACCTTCAGTTCCTCACCTCCAATGTTTTATATGGTCTGCTCACCTGTAGGCCATTACTGCAATGTTTATGGGGTTCGATCACCTTCAGGCCCTCACCTCCAATGTTTTATACAGTCTACTCGCCTGTAGGCCATTACTGCAATGTTTTATGGGTTTCGTTCACCTTCAGTCCCTCACCTCTAAAGTTTTATATGGTCAGCTCACCTGTAGGCCATTACTGCAATGTTTTATGGGGTTCGCTCAGCTTCAGGCCCTCACCTCTAATGTTTTATACAGTCTGCTCACCTGTAGGCCATCACTGAAATGTTTTATGGGGAGCGCTTACCTTCAGGCCCTCACCTCTAATGTTTTATATGGTCTGCTCACCTGTAGGCCTGTAATCTCGCTGGCTTAGCCTGGTCAAACTCCCACTGATGCACTCGCTGTGCTCGAACCAACACATTCACCCCCAGTCGTGCCAGGATCTCACCCTTGACTTTGTTGTAGTCCACCGCTTGCTCGGCAGACAAATCAAAGTAGACCTGTTGGGGTCCAGATGTCAGAAACGTAGCAATAACCTCAGCCCACTGGTCTCATGGTAGACGTTTCCTCTCGGCTACTTTCGCAAACACCACTATGTAGGTCTCAACGTCATCCATTGGAGCCATTTTGGGGATCGCAGTGCAGACTGTTTTCCGGACATTGTGGACCCCCTGAGATTCTTCTGTAAGGTGATCACATATTGCAGCAGCCGCTTGTTCATTTCTTGCTTTCGCTGAAAGTTGTCGGTTAGTCTCCACAAGAGCTTTTTACTACAGCCTCCATTTTGTACTGTGACACTGGCTGCAATTTAGCTGGCTTAATCCAGGACATAAAACAGTGCCCAGAAATGAAAAACAAAATTATGGTTTTGCGTTGGCCTCGATACGTATGCCCGCTCCAAGCCACCATGTGTGGGGATCGCTCTGATAGGCAGGATGAGCGAACACAGAACAGAGGCACCAAAAACAAAACTTGATCCAACTGCAGTGTTTACACAATCAGGTATTAACGGTTAACGGTCCAGGTGTTCATTCACACTATGCTGCAGGTTTTCCCATACAAAGTCCAAATCCAGGCATTAGGCAACCTGTTTTCCCCAACCCAGTCGCAAGCACACATCTAAGCGCAGGTTGCCCTCCTGCTGCCGTCCAGCTAGCTTTTAGGACAGCTAGGTGTCGGCAATGCCCAGACCAGCACCTCAGATCCAGTCCGGTGCTTGACCTCACCTGGCTGTCAATTAGTCCAGCAGCACATTCTGGGAGGAAAATACCTTCCCCTCCAGACAAAACCTTTTACTTGGTCACAATTTATATATATGGGAAATGAGCCACAAGGTTTAAAAACAACAGTTAGTCAAGCCAAAATCTATAACTAGGCAGATTTGCCAATTCTTCAATTTCATTCTGAAGTAAAAAAGTTATTGATAAGAAAATGAAGGCATCAACAACAAATTTTTCCTATTTACTTATGTAATGTAGTAAAGTTTGAGAAACACATTCTAGACTAGTATTGATTGCGAATATTCTAATCGCGAATGTTTATCGCAAATATTGGCACTTCGAGAATTTGCGAAAATCTAGAATATAGTGCTATAAATTCATAATCGCGAATATTCTAGTTTTTTTTTCATCAGTACTACTGCTTCTTGCTTGTGGGTCAATAAGAAGGCTTCAATATCTTTGTCACGGCTTAGCAACATCCCTAGCAACTAATGGGAAAGTTGCCTTCCCCTTTACTATATAAGAAACTCCCCAACTTTTTTGCTCTGAGAAAGAGAGCAGTGACATTGCTGTGATCTGTGCTTTGCAGACTCATCTGGATTCTTATTTAATTACATTAGATAGTTAGCTCATATATATATTAGAGATAGTTAGTGGGAGATAGTCAGTATAGGTTAGATAGCGATATAGTGTAGCTGATAGGTTCCAATGCAGGGTGTTAGGTAGTGTGATAGGAATTACTGTGCTGTGATAGGGATTATTGTCTCTGTTAGAAACAGTGCTGTGATGTCATAAACAATACTTAGTGCATCAATCAGTAATATCTACAGACCTGATAAAATGTGAAGTTGCACGTATTGCGCAAACAAATGTGCCTTATTAGTGACAAAATAACTACTCGAGATTGCAAATTCGTGAATTTATTGCGAATATTATGCAAAAACTTTGTGAAATATAGCAAAAATGAATATTGCCTATGCCGCTTATAACTATTTTAGACCTCGGCAGCAGCAGCCATATACTTGGTTCTTCAGTAGAGAGCAAACAAGTAGAAGAAATCAAAGTGACATCCTAAAATGTATTATATTAGCAGAAAACTTCAACTCTGTCTTGAATTTCAATTTAAAGCAAAACTATTATCCACTGGGTAATGTATGATCTCCAGTATAATTTCATTTGTTGTCTCAAAACTACTTTAATAAAGTCATCTAAGCTTGCACCTTTAAATTACAAGAGTGCACACGCATTTCTGATATAAAGACCAACTTCATTTTAAACATCTCATAAATTTTAAGTTTGTCCTACAATTATAAGCACTATAAGCATTATATTTTGCTGTGTAAACTGAATACAGTAACAATTTCAATGCAATTAAGTGGATCTAATTTGATAATGCTAAACTGTTGGAAGGAATGAAGAGGCAGAAAGCTATGTGTTTAATCACAAATCATTACATGGCTTAAAATTTTAAATGTTTATGTTTAAGGTTATAAAATGCGCATTAATATTTTGTACAATCTAAAAAGGTGCAGTAATAATAAGGTAAAGTTTAGAAGGTTTAGTAAAATTACTAATGAAAGAGGTTCTCCAGCAGTAACTTAAAAAGTTATCAGATTTTTCGCTTTATAAGACACACCTGATGATAATACTGGATACGATGATATCTGCACACCCTTAAATGGTGAGTGCTCATAGAGTACAATAGTCAATCCAACATTTATAAGCAGATCTATGGCACACCAAAGTGATGCTTTAATTCATAATGTGCATATTTACATCATTTTGTACATGCTTTTCATCCAGAATTTACAAATAACTTAGATGCCATGTAAGTGTCCCAACGTTTCGGTCAGGTGACGGGGACGGGGACCTCACTAACGTCTATGGGAGAGTTTTCTAGGCATCTTCTGTGACCTGTGCAGAGGTGATTGTACAAGGAAAGAATAGATAAGCTATTGTGAATGGTGGCTCATGTCTTACCTGTCATTCTAATTATACCTGTAATAATATCACCTCTGTGTATAGTGTGAAAACTGAAGAATTTTAAGGTTTTTGTTCAAATAGCTATTGACATGGAAAACTAAAAATATGTAAAATCTAAAAACATGATTTAAACAATAGCTAATTTTCTGATGACACATTTCCATTAAAGGGTTGTCTGGGACTTAAATATTGATTACTATTGATGAGCAAGCACCAAAGTGTTTGGGTGTTCAGATACTCGGTCTGAACACATAGCAATATTTGTGCGCTCGGCCGAGCACCTGAGTTTAATGGAAGTCAATGGGAGACAACCAGGCACCCCCTGCTCTGAAGAGGGGAGGGTGCCTGGTCCTTTGGAAAAGGTCTGAAAGTGACAGAAACACCACCGAATTTGATCGGGAACAGCATGGGGACCATGTATGGATGCATCTTGGACTCCAAGGTCGCTGCTGGGAACCATGTTGTCCGAGTTGTACGCCACTTTTACAGACTGACAAAAATAGGCACAAACACCCCCCCCCCCTTCCAAAAAAAAAAAAATATAATAATATTTCACTGGAAAAATTGTTAGGAAACATTGTTTCCTGTATATTTAATTGAGTATGAAGTGCAAGTGCTGCCAAAATTCACAAGCAAGAGGCACTCCGAAACAGCCTGTATATCACATAAAGGAGGGCCCGGTTCGTTCACATTGTGGAACAATTGTTCAGGTAGTGGGACTCCTACACTCACAAAGCCTATGCACTAAGTGAAAGGGCTGACAAAAATTACAAGAAACCGGCATTACAATACACCCTTTATTACACACAAAGGAGGGCATTATATACACCCTTGAAAAATTATGATTGGTGGCCTACTGGCTACCCTCAAAAACATTTGGAGCAAGGGCCTGCTGATGACCCTCTAAAACATTACGGGCGAGGGCCTGCTGCTGAGCTGACCCTGTAAAACATTATGGTTGAGGGCCTGCTGGTGAGCTAACTTTATCAAATATTATGGTTGAGGGCCTGCTGGTGAGCTGACTCTGTAAAACATTATGGTTGAGGGCCTGCTGGTGAGCTGACCATGTAAAACATTATGGTTAAGGGCCTGCAGGTGACCTAACCCTATAAAACATTATGGTTTAGGGCCTGCTGGTGAGCTGACCCTGTAAAACATTATGGTTGAGGGCCTGCTGGTGAGCTGACACTGTAAAACATTATGGTTGAGGGTCTGCTGGTGAGCTGGCCCTTTAAAACATTATGGTTGAGGGCCTGCTGGTGAGCTGACCCTGTAAAACATTATGGTTGAGGGCCTCCTGGTGAGCTGACCCTGTAAAACATTATGGGTGCGGGCCTGCTGGTGAGCTGACCCTGTAAAACATTATAGTGGAGGGCCTGCTGGTGAGCTTACACTGTAAAACATTATGGTTGAGGGCCTGCTGTGAGCTGACCTTGTAAAACATTATGGTTGAGGGCCTGCTGGTGAGCTGACTCTGTAAAACATTATGGTTGAGGGCCTGCTGGTGAGCTGACCCTGTAAACATTATGGTTGAGGGCCTGCTAGTGAGCTGACCCTCTTTAAAAATTGTAGTGGAGGGAATATATACAATCTGGAGGAGGAGGAGAAGAAAACAAGATTCAACCATATACACTTTTTTGTGGTGGAAAAGGTGCATGGGAATACACTACAGTAGACTGAGTACATTATAAACAATACATTGAAATTGCCTTTATTTTTATCATCAGTCATCTCAGCTCTCCTATGGTGGAGTTGAGAAGTCAGGGGTAATCCAGGCCTTGTTCATTTTTATCTGAGTCAACCTGTCAGCATTGTCAGTGGACAAGCGGATACGCTTATCAGTTATAATGCCACCAGCAGCACTAAATACACGCTCAGACAAAACGCTGGCGGCAGGGAAGGCTGGCACCTCCAAGGCGTAGAGCGCAAGTTCGTGCCACGTGTCCAGCTTGGACACCCAGTACTTGTAAGTCACTGAGGGATCATTTAGGATGCTAACACGGTCTGCGATGTATGCCTTAACCATAATCCAAAATGTTTCCCTCCTTGTAGCACTAAGCCGTACTTCAGGGTGAGGTTGCAGGCGGGGTGTCATGAAAGTGTCCCATGCCTTGGAGAGTGTTGCTCTGCCTCTGTTGGAACTACTGTGTGTTCCCCTTGTCTCCCTTCCTCGGTTGCCTAAGAAAGTACGGACTCTGGCGTCCACGTTGTCAGATGGAAAATTTTGGAGCAATCTCTCAACAAGTACCTTCTGGTATTGCACCGTTTTACTCATCCTCTTCACCACAGGAATGAGAGATGAGAATTTCTCTTTGTAGCGGTGGCCGAGAAGGGTGAACACCCAGTAATCTGTGTTATCTAAAATGCATATATCGCGAGGGTCGCGGGAAAGGCAGCCTAACATGAAGTCAGCCATATGTGCCAGAGTACCAACAGGCAAGACGTCTCCATCCCCTCATCCTCCTCTTCTGCCTATCCACACTGAACAGATGGAATTAAAGTTCTATGGCTACTAGCCTCTGTAGCAGAGGCAAGTGTCTCTAGCTCCTCCTCCTCTTCATGGCCCAATTCGCGCTGAGAAGACGAACTGTGGGTGGTCTGGCTATCACCCTGTGTAATGTTCTGCCCCATTACCTCGTCTTCCACATTCAAAAGGTCCTCCTCAATTGTGAGTAACGATCGTTTGAGTATACACAGCAGTGGGATGGTTATGCTGATAATAGAGTTATCGCCATTAACCATCTGTGTGGATTCATCAAAGTTTTTTAAAACCTCATAGAGATCTGACATCAATGACCACTCCTCACTTGTGAATAGTGGCAGTTGACTGGAAAGGCGATGACCATGTTGCAACTGGTGTTCCACAATTGCCCTCTGCTCACAAAGCCTGGCCAACATGTTGAACGTAGAGTTCCAGCGTGTGCTCACGTCACACAAGAGTTGGCAACCTGGAAGCTGCAAGCGCTGCTGCAGTGTTGATAGACCGACTAAAGCTGTGGATGACTTGTGGAAATGGGCACACACACGGGGCACCTTCACTAGCAGCTCTGCCAAATTGGGGTAGGTTTTTATAAACCGCCGAACCACTAAGTTTAAGTCGTGGGCTAGGGAACGTGTGTCAGGTTGCCGAGCTCCAAAGCTGCCAACAAGTTACGGCCATGCCTGGTTGTAGGTAGCTCTGCGGTGATGTGCTGTTTGTCCCTTAAGCAGATCAGCTTCAGCACTGCCTGTTGACGCTTACCCACAGCAGTGCTATACTGCTTCCAGCTAGCGACTGATGGCTGACTGCTGTTGGAGGTGGAAGTGGAGGAGGCGGAGGAGGAGGAGAAGTGGGGGTTGGAGCCAGTAACATAGCTGCTGGTGGAAACCCTGATGGACGTAGGGCCCGCAATCCTGGCCGTGGGTAGCACCTGTGTTAACCCAGGGTACGACTCACTCCCGGCCTCCACAACATTCACCCAGTGTGTGGTCAGGGAAATGCAGCATCCCTGGCCACCAGCACTTGTCCATGTGTCCGTGGTGAGGTGGATCTTCCCAGTAAGTGCGTTGGTCATGGCACGGGTGATGTTCTGGGACACATGCTGATGTAAGGCGGGCACGGCACACTGTGAATAATAGAGGCGGCTGGGAACTGCGGACCGGGAAATGGCAGCTGATATCAGGCTGTGGAAGGCCTCAGTGTCCACAAGCCTAAATGGCAACATTTCAAGGATTAGTAATTTTGAAAGTTGCTCATTTAGTGCTAAGGCCTGTGGGTGGGTGGGTATTTGTGCTTGCGTTCAAATGCCTGTGTTATGGACATTTGGACACTGCGCTGGGACAGGGAAGTGGATGTTGTTGCTGATGGTTCATGCGAAGGTCTAGGTGTAGATAGAGGGGCATCCAGGCCTGCGCCTTCGACAGGGGATTGGCCAGCAGTGTGTAACACAGGGGAAGAGGAGGCAGTGGTGTGACCCACATACCCAGATTGTGAACCCAGGTGTTCGGCCCACTTATTAGGGGGCTTGGATGACATGTGGCGGATCATGCTGGTAGTGGTGAAGTTGTTAGTGTTCACGACCCAGCTCATTTTGGTACGGCACAGGTTGCAAACTACCACTCTTTTGTCGTCTGCACTTTCCTCAAAAAGCGCCATACTGCGGAACACCTACCCCTTGGCGTTGTAGATTTACTCATGGGGGTGCTCCAAGTAACGGTTGTGGGCCTGTTTGGAGAGGGCCGACGTCTCCCTTTTGCAACCCTACTGCCTCTTCCAGACTGTTGCGGTGCTGCAGATCCCTCCCCCTCTGTAGTGCTGTCCTCGCTCAGCTTTTCACCTTCCCATGTTGGGTCAGTGACTTTATCGTCCACCACCACCTCTTCCACTTCCTCACTCTGCTCATCCTTCTGACTTGACCTAACCACAATCTCAGTGATTGACAACTGTGTCTCATCATCATCCACCTCGTGAACTAATGATGGCCGTTCACCACCATCATCTTCTTGAGACTGTGAAGGCTCAAGAGGTTGTGAATCAGGGCACAATATCTCAGGTATCCCTTCAAGTGTGCTTGGCGAGAGAGCCAAACCAAGTATTGGCGATGAAAAGAGGTCATGTGAATATCCGAGTGTGGGATCACTTGTTTGGCCAGACGCGACATGGTGGGAGGAAGGAAGGAGGATCAGAGTAAGGATTCGGTTGACCAGACTCATGGTTACAGAGACTAGACTTAGTGTTAATGAGGGTGGTGCTTAACTGACTGGAAGCATTATCTTCAGCAATCCAACTGACCACCTGTTTGCACTGGTCCGACTTGGACAGTGTTGTCCTGCGCCACTCAGCTAAGTTGTACATGAAGCTGGGTAAGGTGGATTTTTTTTTTTTCTGGTGCACTGGCAGCAGGCAAAGTATCAGTGCACCCTGGGCCACGGCCTCTGCTTGCACCATCAGCATCACGCCCACTTCCCCATCCCTTTGTGCTCGCCTTCTTCATATTAATGTTTTTGTAGATGTGGCGCAGATTGTTTTACTGTCCGCTAAAGACACAGTTTTCTGATGCAGGACAGTATGGGATACAAAAACCCACAGATTGTGAAAACTTTACTAGGCCCAGATTAATGGAAGTTGTAATATGCACAGTTTTTTCAGATTCAGTTCAGTATAGGATTCAAAAACCCACAGATTGTGAACACTTTAATAGGCCCAGATTAATGGAAATTGTAATATACACATTGTTTTCAGATTCAGTTCAGTGTGGGATACAAAAACTCACAGATTGTGGACAATTTACTAGGCCTAGATTAATGGATATTGTAATATACACACTTTTTTCAGATTCAGTTCAGTATGGGATACAAAAACCCACAGATTGTGGACACTTTACTAGGCCCAGATTAATGGAAATTGTAATATAACACTTTTTCAGATTCAGTTCAGTATCGGATATAAAAAAAACCCACAGATTGTGGACACTTTACTAGGCCCAGATTAATAGAAGTTGTAACATACACATTATTTTCATATTCAGTTCAGTATGGGATACAAAAACTCACAGATTGTGGACACAGTTTACTAGGCCCAGATTAATGGAAATTGTAATATACACACTGTTTTCAGATTCAGTTCAGTATGGGATACAAATTTGTCCCAAATAAAATGTATTCTCTGCTGGAATACTGTATATATGGTTGCGGCCTAAACGCATACACAAATGGGCCCCAAACTAGTTAAATTTGCCCCAAATACAAATAATTTTATGCTAGAATACAGTAAATATGGTTGCGTCCTAAGCGCACACACATATATGCCTAAAACTAGTTAAATGTGTCCCAAATAAAACATTTTCTTTGCTGGAATACTGTATATAACATTTGTGGATTGAACGCACACACAGATGTGCCCCAAACTAGTTAAATTTGTCCCAAATACAAATAATTCTCTGTTGGAATACTGTATTTACATCTGCGGCCAAAATGCACACACCGATGTGCCCAAAACTAGTTAAATTTGCCCAAAATATAAATAATTCTCTGCTGGAGTAATGAATATAACGGTTACGGATTGGACGCACACACAGATGTGGCACAAATTAGGTTAATTTCCCCACAAAAAAAATTGCTCTGATGGCCCAGTATATATCTCACTAGCAGGCACACTCTAGTGAATAAGCCCCTTTTTATAATGTCTGCTAAACTCGCTGCTTTCTGATGGCATACTGTAGATCTTACTAATATCAAATCTTTCAGTCTTTTAAAAGGTTTTGGGTACTTAAAAAAGCAATTTTCCAGCCTTGCACTATCTGTTCCTTCCTAAAGACGCCTGTCCCTGATACTGCTGAATTTAACCCCTGGTAAAAAAAAAAAAAAAAAATATGGTGCTGCATTGCTGTCAAACACACACTGTAGTCCTTAAGAGGACTGTTTGGTCTTTCAATTGTTTTTTTTGGAGTTAAATCTGTGAATTTCCAGCAAAACTCTATCTGTCCCTGCCTACTGTCTGATCTCCCTGATGCTGAATGATCCGAGCGCGGGACATCGTCTCCTATATGAACTGGTATTACGTGTTCCGGCCAGCCAATCAGTGTAAGGCTAATAGCGAACATGGCTATGGCATTACACTGAAGGGAATTACTTACCTGAACGTTGATTGGCTGCTTAGGAGGCGCCAAACGTGCGAGGAGGAGACTCGAGCAATGCGACGAGCATGCGTGGCATTCGGCCGAGTACCACCACCTGCCGAGCATAGCGATGTTCGAGCCGAACCGGTACTCAGCCGAGCATGCTCACTCTTCACTATTGATTACCTATCAATTTCGCCCATTATCGCACACCACCAGGCCGGGCTTGAGGCCCACTGGCAGAAACCACTCGTCGGTCTGTTGTTCAATACCCCACCACAACTACTGCGCGGTGTGGGGCCTGTCCCCCAAACATATGAGTTTCAGAATGGCCTGCTGACGTTTACCCCGCGCTGTGCTGAAGTTTGTGGTGAAGGTGTGTGGCTGAATGGATGAGCTGGTGGAACCAAAGGATCTGTGGATCTGGGACACCATATTCAGGGTATTGATATTTTGGCAATTGAATTTCACCCCAGAACAAAATATATGTTTTGGCGGACATTATTATACTTTGCCAACCAGTGCTTGGACACCAGTTTTTTTGGATTGCTATTTTGGCAATTGAATTTCACCCCAGAACAAAATATATGTTTTGGCGGTCACTATTTTACTTTGCCAGCCACTTCCGGGACACCAGATTCAGGGTATTGCTATTTTGGCAATTGAATTTCACCCCAGAACAAAATATATGTTTTGACGGACACTATTATACTTTGCCAGCCACTGCTGGGACACCAGATTCAGGGTATTGCTATTTTGGCAATTGAATTTCACCCCAGAACAAAATATATGTTTTGGCGGACAGTATTATACTTTGCCAGCCAGTGCTGGGACACCAGGTTCAGGGTATTCCTATTTTGGCAATTGAATTTCACCCCAGAAAAAAATATATGTTTTGGCTGACACTATAATACTTTGCTAGCCACTGCTGGGACACCATATTCAGGGTATTGATATTTTGGCAATTGAATTTCACCCCAGAACAAAATATACCATGTTACGGACAGATTTAAACTAGGCCTGCAACTGCTGGAACACCAGATTCAGCGTATTGCTATTTTGGCAATTGAATTTCACCCCAGAACAAAATATATGTTTTGGCGGACACTATTATACTTTGCCAGCAAGTGCTGGGACACCAGATTCAGGGTATTGCTATTTTGGCAAGTTAATTTTACCCCAGAAAAAAATATATGTTTTGGTGGACACTATTATACTTTTCCAGTCAGTGCTGGTACACCAGATTAAGGGTATTGCTATTTTGGCAATTGAATTTCACCCCAGAACAAAATATATGTTTTGGCGGACACTATTATAATTTGCCAGCCAGTGCTAGGAAACCAGGTTCAGGGTATTCCTATATTGGCAATTGAATTTCACCCCAGAAAAAAATATATGTTTTGGCGGACATTATTATACTTTGCCAGCCAGTGCTTGGACACCAGTTTTTTTGGATTGCTATTTTGGCAATTGAATTTCACCCCAGAACAAAATATATGTTTTGGCGGACACTATTTTACTTTGCCAGCCACTTCCAGGACACCAGATTCAGGGTATTGCTATTTTGGCAATTGAACTTCACCCCAGAACAAAATATATGTTTTGGCGGACATTATTATACTTTGCCAGCCAGTGCTTGGACACCAGTTTTTTTGGATTGCTATTTTGGCAATTGAATTTCACCCCAGAACAAAATATATGTTTTGGCGGACACTATTTTACTTTGCCAGCCACTTCCGGGACATCAGATTCAGGGTATTGCTATTTTGGCAATTGAACTTCACCCCAGAACAAAATATACGTTTTGGCGGACACTATTATACTTTGCCAGCCACTGCTGGGAGACCAGATTCAGGGTATTCCTATTTTGGCAATTGAATTTCACCACAGAAAAAAATATATGTTTTGGCGGACACTATAATACCTTGCCAGCCACTGCTGGGACACCATATTCAGGGTATTGCTATCTTGGCAATTGAATTTCACCCCAAAACAAAATATACCATGTTACGGACAAAATTAAATTAGGCCTGCAACTGCTGGAACACCAGATTCAGGGTATTGCTATTTTGGCAATTGAATTTCACCCCAGAACAAAATATATGTTTTGGCGGACACTATTATACTTTGCCAGCCAGTGCTGGGACACCAGATTCAGGGTATTGCTATTTTGGCAATTCAATTTCACCCCAGAACAAAATATATGTTTTGGCGGACACTATTATAATTTGCCAGCCAGTGCTGGGAAACCAGGTTCAAGGTATTCCTATATTGGCAATTGAATTTCACCCCAGAAAAAAATATATGTTTTGGCGGACATTATTATACTTTGCCACCCAGTGCTTGGACACCAGTTTTTTTGGATTGCTATTTTGACAATTGAATTTCACCCCAGAACAAAATAAATGTTTTGGCGGACACTATTTTACTTTGCCAGCCACTTCCGGGACACCAGATTCAGGGTATTGCTATTTTGGCAATTGAACTTCACCCCAGAACAAAATATATGTTTTGGCGGACACTATTATACTTTTCTAGCCACTGCTGGGACACCAGATTCATGGTATTGCTATTTTGGCAATTGAATTTCACCCCAGAACAAAATATACCATGTTACGGACAGATTTAAACTAGGCCTGCAACTGCTGGGACACCAGATTCAGGGTATTGATATTTTGGCAATTGAATTTCACCCCAGAACAAAATATATGTTTTGGCGGACAGTATTATACTTTGCCAGCCAGTGCTGGGACACCAGGTTCAGGGTATTCCTATTCTGCCAATTGAATTTCACCCCAGAACAAAATATATGTTTTGGCGGACACTATTATACTTTGCCAGCCAGTGCTTGGACACCAGTTTAGGGGATTGCTATTTTGGCAATTGAATTACTCCGCAGAACAAAATATATGTTTTGGCGGACACTATTTGACTTTGCCAGCCAGTGCTGGGACACCAGATTCAGGGTATTGCTATTTTGGCAATTTAATTTCACCCCAGAACAAAATATATGTTTTGGTGGACACTATAATACTTTGCCAGCCACTGCTGGGACACCATATTCAGGGTATTGATATTTTGGCAATTGAATTTAACCCCAGAACAAAATATACCATTTTACGGACAGATTTAAACTATGCCTGCAACTGCTGGAACACCAGATTCAGGGTATTGCTTTTTTGGCAATTGAATTTCACCCCAGAACAAAATATATGTTTTGGCGGACACTATAATACTTTGCCAGCCACTGCTGGGACACCATATTCAGGGTATTGATATTTTGGCAATTTAATTTCACCCCAGAACAAAATATAACATTTTACGGACAGATTTAAACTATGCCTGCAACTGCTGGAACACCAGATTCAGGGTATTGCTATTTTGGCAATTGAATTTCACCCCAGAACAAAATATATGTTTTGGCGGACACTATAATACTTTGCCAGCCACTGCTGGGACACCAGATTCACGGTATTGATATTTTGGCAATTTAATTTCACCCCAGAACAAAATATATGTTTTGGCGGACACTATTTTACTTTGCCAGCCACTTCCGGGACACCAGATTCAGAGGATTGCTATTTTGGCAATTGAACTTCACCCCAGAACAAAATATATGTTTTGGCGGACACTATTATACTTTGCTAGCCACTGCTGGGACACCAGATTCAGGGTATTGCTATTTTGGCAATTGAATTTCACCCCAGAACAAAATATACCATGTTACAGACAGATTTAAACTAGGCCTGCAACTGCTGGGACATCAGATTCAGGGTATTGATATTTTGTCAATTGAATTTCGCCCCAGAACAAAATATATGTTTTGGCGGAAAGTATTATACTTTGCCAGCCAGTGCTGGGACACCAGGTTCAGGGTATTCCTATTTTGCCAATTGAATTTCACCCCAGAACAAAATATATGTCTTGGCGGACACTATTATACTTTGCCAGCCAGTGCTTGGACACCAGTTTAGGGGATTGCTATTTTGGCAATTGAATTTCACCCCAGAACAAAATATATGTTTTGGCGGACACTATAATACTTTGCCAGCCAGTGCTGGGAAACCAGATTCACGGTATTGATATTTTGGCAATTGAATTTCACCCCAGAACAAAATATATGTTTTGGCAGACACTATTTTACTTTGCCAGCCACTTTCGGGACACCAGATTCAGGGTATTGCTATTTTGGCAAGTGAACTTCACCCCAGAACAAAATATATGTTTTGGAGGATACTATTCTACTTTTCCAGTCAGTGCTGGGACACCATATTCAGGGTATTGCTATTTTGGCAATTGAATTTCACCCCAGAACAAAATATATGTTTTGGCGGACACTATAATACTTTGCCAGCCACTGCTGGGACACCATATTCAGGGTATTGATATTTTGGCAATTGAATTTCACCCCAGAACAAAATATACCATGTTACAGACAGATTTAAACTAGGCCTGCAACTACTGGAACACCAAATTCAGGGTATTGCTATTTTGCCAATTGAATTTCACCCCAGAACAAAATATATGTTTTGGCGGACACTATAATATTTTGCCAGCCAGTGCTGGGACACCAGATTCACGGTATTGATATTTTAGCAATTGAATTTTACCCCAGAAAAAAATATATGTTTTGGCGGACACTTTTCTACTTTTCCAGTCAGTGCTGGGAAACCAGGTTCAGGGTATTCCTATATTAACAGTTGAATTTCACCCCAGAACAAAATATATGTTTTGGCGGACATTATTATACTTTGCCAGCCAGTGCTTGGACACCAGTTTTTTTGGATTGCTATTTTGGCAATTGAATTTCACCCCAGAACAAAATATATTTTTTGGCGGACACTATTTTACTTTGCAAGTCACTGCCGGGACACCAGATTCAGTGTATTGCTATTTTGGCAATTGAACTTCACCCCAGAACAAAATATATGTTTTGGCGGACACTATTATACTATGCCAGCCACTGCTGGGACTCCAGATTCAGGGTATTGCTATTTTGGCAATTGAATTTCATCCCAGAACAAAATATACCATTTTACGGACAGATTTAAACTAGGCCTGCAACTGCTGGGACACCAGATTCAGGGTATTGATATTTTGGCAATTGAATTTCACCCCAGAACAAAATATATGTTTTGGTGGACACTATTATACTTTGCCAGACAGTGCTGGGACACTAGATTCAGGGTATTGCTATTTTGGCATGTGAATTTTACCTCAGAACAAAATATATGTTTTGGCGGATAATATTATACTTAGCCAGCCATAGCTGTGTCTCCAGATTCAGGGTATTGCTATTTTGGCAATTGAATTTCACCCTAGAACAAAATATATGTTTTGGCGGACACTATTATACTTTGCCAGCCACTGCTGGGACACCAGATTCAGGCCATTGCTATTTTGGCAATTGAATTTCACCCCAGAACAAAATATATGTTTTGGCGGACACTATTATACTTTGCCAGCCAGTGCTGGGACACCAGATTCAGGGTATTGCTATTTTGGCAATTGAATTTCACCCTAGAACAAAATATATGTTTTGGCGGTCACTATTATACTTTGCCAGCCACAGCTGAAACCACTGATTTCCGGTATTGCTATTTTGGCTATTGAATTTAACCCCAGAACAAAATATATCCTTTGCTGGACACTATTATACTTTGCCAGCCACTGCAGGGACACCAGATTTAGGGGATTGCTATTTTGGCAATTTAATTTCACCACAGAAAATAATCTATCCTTTGCCAGACAGCAGACAGTATTAGACTTGGCTAGCCAAAGCTGGAACACCAGATTTAGGGGATTGGTATTTTGGCAATTGTATTTAACCCCTTAATAAAATATAGAAATTGCTATCCTGGGTTCCTCGGAGTGACAATAAGCACAGCCAAGCCCCTGATGTAAGATATAGCAAAAAAAAACTAGTATTGATGGATTGATGGACTCGGTGGCAGCTTGTTCTGGTGCACCACAAGTCACAAAATGGCCGCCAATCACCCCAGAAAAAAGTGACAGAAAATCGCTCTGTGCAGCCTAAAAAACAGTGAGCAATTAACTAACAGAAGTTGAATCATTCACAGCTGTAGATCGATCAGTACATTAGGTGCTGTTGCTGACTTTTCCCTGCCTAATCTTACCCTCAAAGAAGCTGCCTCCTCTCCCTACACTAATAAGAGCAGTGTGACGTGCGGTGCTACGTGACTCCAGCTTAAATAAAGGCTGGGTCACATGCTGCACTTGGCCAATCACAGCCATGCCATTAGTAGGCATGGCTGTGATGGCTTCTTAGGGCAAGAAGTAAAACGCTAGCTGATTGGCTGCTGTGCAGCCCTTCAGAAAGCGGGAAGAAATCGCCGAACAACGAACCCGAACCCGAACTTTTTTGAAAATGTTCTGGTCCGTGTCCCGAACACCCCAAAATTCGGTACGAACCCGAACTATGCTCTAACTGTTTGCTCAACACTAGTCACTAACAGTCTTTAGGCTAGGGTGCTACCTTTTTATGCCGGCCTAGTCAAAGCACTGCAATCTTCTCCTGTACAGCAGGGAGCAGGAACCCAGTTCTCTCATGACAGCCTGGCTCCTTCTCCAATGGCCTAAATTGGCAGAGGCATCAATTATTAGTACCAATAGTACTGTCAGGAGCTCTTCTTATATTGCTCTGCAGAGTCAGTCTGTAAGGGTTGCTATGCCAACCAGACACGTCTCAGCTACTGGACTTGTCAGTATGACTGGAAACCGTGCCTATTATGGTTCAGACTCTGTGCCGAATCGTAGAGCAAAGCAAGGTATTTATAATGAGCTGTTCCCAATCATCAGTGCCTGTTATTTCGTTTGTCTAGGCCCTATGCTGTGTGTTTACTATTGCTTTTGACTGGTGGCTTGTTTTTGGATTATGCTTTGCTGCTAATTCTGCTCACATCGACTCTGGCTTGTACCTGGATTTCCTTTTGTTTGCTGCAATCACCATGATTGTTTCTTCTCGTATTCTGACCCTGTCTGCTGATGCTTCTTTTGCTTACCGGTTATCCTGAAAGTTCTGCTACTAGTGTTCCCACACCAATAATCTGTTGAAACAAACACAATGCAAAGTAAATACATTAGTGCCATACTCACTGTAAAAATTGGACTAATGCTAATGTTACGTTATAAATGTGAGATTCTTGGCAAATAAATTTTGCACAAAATTATTTGTGCCTGTTTACCAATGACAAAGTGATCTCTTTAGAACAGGAACCTACACTAAATATTACCTCCTACTAGTAATCTGTTTTATGGATTTGCAGACGTATCCTGGGTCCTTAACAGTCAAGCCTCTGGTGAACACCTAAGGGTAGCCTTAGTTTCATACTACACTAGCAGTGTTCAGAATGGTGACTTCAGTCTAATGGATGTTGCATTTTCTGCCTTCAGTGTATGCTTTGGCGCAGCCTGATAGTGCCTGTCAGTATAATACTTACAGTGTAATACAGTGAAGTAGAAACCATCAGAGGATCGCTTGTCAAAGTCCCCTATTAAATGATAAAAAAAAGTTAAATAATGTGTTATTAAATAAAATAATACAGCTTTTTCCATTGAAAGAATACTTTTCATTGAAAAAAAAATAGCAAAAATAAAAATTCTTCACATATTTGGTATCACTGCATCTGTAATAATCAGCAATACACAATTATCATGTAATTTATCTCTCATGCTGAACGCAGTAAAAAAAATGCCAGAATTTGTGTTTTTTCTTATGCAACAAAAAAATGAAAAGTTATCAAAAGTGTACCCCAAAATCAAACCAAAGAAAACTACAAGTTGTTCAGCAAAAATCAATCACTCATACAGCTTTGTTAAAAGAAAAATATTATGGGCTTTCTGATTCCGCAATGCAAAAACATGTGCTAAAGTAGAACTGTGCAAAAGTAGTAATACATGAAAAAAAAAAATATATATATATATATATATATATATATATATGTTTTTGGTGTAGCTGTAATCATACTGACCGAGAGAATAAAATTATATAAAGTTATTTATTCTGAAAAATAAATGCCATAAAACTTATAGCATAAAAACTCAGTGGCAGTATTGCTGGTTCTTCCCATCCCTCAGAAACAGTTAATAAAAGTTAATAAGTAAGTAATGTCTACCATAAAATGGTTCCATTAAAAACTACAACTTGTCCCACAAAAATGGCTACATCGATGGCGGAATAAAAAAGTTATAGCCCTTGGAATGCAAAGATAAAAAAATTGAAAAATAAAATTGCTTGGTCACTAAGGTCCAAAATAGGGTGGTCACTAAGACGTTATGGACAAGAATTACCTTCCCCTCTATTGAATTTCCTTATACATCGTACATCATGTGTGTTCAAATAATCAGTAAGGTTTATCGCAGGCAACACATATCCAATGTCAGTGGGTTAAGTTAGACATTTGTGGAGCAGTACCACCCAATGTCTGATTTGGCACAATCATCTATATTTTATACAATCATCTGTATATGTATTAGCCCTATCCAATGGTATTAACTGTTAAATTTTTCAATTATTGTTCAATATATGTTTTAGCCTACTTATATTTAGAGGCATATGAGGAAAAAAAGGTCCTTTTGACTTCTAGCTGGAAGTCTTTGGGAGTTATTTCTGTTTGTTCCTTGAAGCTACGTACACCAGAGAATGGATGTCTGGCTAGTTGCTTATTATAGATTTATGTATAGACAGAATAGTGCAGCATTACAGACGAGCAAATCGTTTCTAAACAAATCAGATTTGTTACACATTTTACAAAAATTCTACTGCCAAATCTGAAGTGTTGGTGATTCACTTTGGATTAATAGTGCATATGGTGCCTATGCCATTTTAATGAGTAAGTTGGCAGGAAAAATGGCAGAGAGGTAGAAGATGGAGAATCACTTGAGCCAGAGAGGGAAGGGGTGTGTGTGTGTGTTTGTGGAGGGGGGGGGGGGTTAAACATGCATTGGCAGACAGGATATGAGCCAATCAGGGGGCAGAATTTTGGAAGTTTTTCGGTCTCAGTAGCCAGAGATGCCATTTTGAGGCTAGCTTGTGATCTGAGAGCATGTACTGTATCTTGGCTGTGCTTATAAGAAAGCAATTACAGACGTAAGCCAGTAACCTAGGTACGATAGGACAGTATAGGTACATTTACTTAGGCAAATTAAATAAATAGGTAGAAAAATCAAGGTTTTATCTGTGAAAGCATAGGGACGGGAGGTATTGGTTACAATAAAAGTTTCAAATTTGCTACTGTACAGCACATTTCAGTGTGTCCATATAAGTGTGTTCCTAGAAGGAGATGTATAATTGTACTTGTGCCCATAGGAAATTTGCTGCAGATTATAATTAAGCAGTTAATTGCATTTAACCAGTGTGTTTATAGCAGGGCATGTTTAATTGTGCTTCTGTTAGTTTCCGAAAAAACAGTTTCAATTTAGCTACCATGTAATTAGACATTTCAGCATACATCAGTGCATCAATATACTAGTTTTAGTTAAAGCGTTTTACTGCACCAATATAAAGTTCAGTATTAGTGAATGCATTGCATTGCAATAAATGTATTAATATACTAATTTTAGTTGTCTCAATATACTGTGCAGTTTAAGTGAATGAATTGTACTGCGTTAATATAGCAGTTTCATTCAACACATTGCATTACCATTGTAAATTGTCAATACCAGTATGCAGTGTGTTTGCATAAGGGGAGGGACATATAATTGTACTTCTGTCTGCAAATCAAAGAAAAAACGCTTGCAATTTTGCTAGTACCATTTAACAATCTGTGTAGGAAATCTGACTTTTAATTTATAGGCTTCATCAAAAATGTCTGGTAAAAGGAAGAGTGAAAAGTAAAAGACCCATGCCTCATCATCTGAGAGTCAGAATATGAGTGGCTGTAGTAGTGCAAGCAACATAGCAGTACCATCCAGATAGTAGTAGTGATAGTAGTAGTAGTAGAAGTAGCAACAGGCTAGACTTCTGGCTTGTTTCAGATAGGCACCACATTATTATTGAGGAGAAAGAAGATGATATTGTGGACTAGATGGATCATACCTCCTCTCAGTCACAGCAGGATCATGTCAATGTTACCTCAGAATCTGACAGCATGCCTTTGAGCATTCTTCCTGCTCCATGTCCTTGCAGCCCCAGAAAACCCTTTTAGTTGCATCATCCATGAACAGACCGTGCTTTGACTGCCATGATTAGGTAGTGACGACAGCACCCATATATAGCTGTGTTGGTGATGGTAGTAGTAGTAATAGCGTTTTTCGCCATGGTGGTGGGAGTGGTGGGAGTGGGGACAGTGGTAGATGTGGCAACAGTGGCACTTGGGGCAAATACAGAGCAGGGAATCAGGAGAGGGGGACAAGGAGCCCACAATGACAGATCTCAGTCTGATAAAAGTGGCAAGGAGGTTAAGGACTATAATGATGATTGTATGTTACACAAGACCTGGGAGCTAGATGAGGGTTCTGAAGAGGAGATAACATCATAGGAGGAGGATGGTGGCAAAAAGTGCTGTAATTTTATCACTTCACCACACAACAGCAAATAATTTTTTGTGTGCCAATAATACATGCAAAAAAATATAACTGCACCACTGAATGTCAAATATATATTTTTTGCCACTAATAAACGCCAAAAAGGGCTAGAATTTTCTTACTTCACCACACAACGGCAAATACTTTTTTTCTATGCCACTAATAGACGTCAAAAAGGTCTTTAAAACATATAACTGCACGGCTGAACGGCAAATAATATATATATTATTGCCACTAATACAGGGCAAAAAGGGCTTTAGAACATATAACTGCACCGCTGAATGGAAAATATATTTTTTTGCCACTAATACACAATACTTTTTTTTTGTGCCACTAATACACGCTATAAAGGGCTTTTGAACATATAACTTCACCGCTGAACGGCAAATATATATATATTTTTAAATAATACATGGCACACAAGGCTTTAGAGTATATAAATGCACTGCTGAATTCCAAATAATATATATTTTTGTGCCACTAATACACGCCAAAAAGGACTTTAAAACATATAACTGCACCGCTGATTGGCAAATATATATTTTTTTGCCACTAAGACACGCCAAAAGGGGCTGTAATTTTCTCACTTCACCACCGAAGGGCAAATTCTTTTTTTCTGCCACTAATACACGACAAAAAGGGCTTTAGAACATATAACTGCAGCGCTGAACGGCAAATAATATATATTTATTTGCCACTAATACACGCCAAAAAGGACTTTAGAACATATAAATGAACAGCTAAACTGCAAATAGGCCCTTACTTTTTTCCACTTAGCGCATTTTTTGCCCTATAAGACGTAGGGGGGGAGCTGTGGATGGCACTGTTATGGGGTGGGGGGAATCTGTGGATGGCACTGTTATAGCATGGGGGATTTGTGGGTGACACTGTTATGGGATGGGGGATCTGTGCATAACACTGCTATATATTGTGTCATCCACAGATCCCCCCCCCATAATAGTGCCATCCACAGATCCCCCACCCTATAATATTGCCATCCACAGATCCTCCACCCATAATAGTGCCATCCACAGATTCCCTATAGAGGGGCCCCACCACTCACTATCTACAATACCGTAGCCTACAAGTGTGAATAACTTTAACTAAACTTGACTCCCCCATTTAGTAACTCTTCTTATTAACCAGCTCCTGTAACGCAGGCTGGGTGGGCGGCAGTGTAACTCCCTGACGTCACGTGCCTGCTCATCGTCAACTTCGATTCACTCATCTCTAGTTGTCACTACTCTTTCAAGGCTTGGTCATATCAAGTACTGTTACTTCTGACGATTAAAGGGTGACATCTGTCATCGGTGACTTACCTATAGAACTCTTTGCGGGGACACATAACTGTGGTTCACCTGATTAAAACGCTCTTTTTCATTTGTAGATCTGAGGCTCCATTCGGAGTTATGATAACTTTTCTTAATATGCAAACTAGGCCTTTGGTGTAATGAAGATGTCACCATTGCTCTTGTTACACCCAAGCTCTGATCCTTTCTGTTGGAAGACCTTCACTAGCTGCTTTGATTGACAAGACCAGGCAGAGGAAAATCAGCAAAGGAGGGTCTGGCCACAGAAAGGAGCAGAGCTTCGGTGTAACAAAGGCCTAATTGACATGTTAAGACAAAAGTATAATTCGGGAACAGAGCCATGGATAATAAAAAAAAAAGAAAGACACATTTTAATCAGGTGAACTACCGCTATATGCCTAAACAAATAGTTCAATGGGAAGGTTGCTGGTGACATTTAACATTTGTGTGTGCATAAATATGGGCTAACATCTGCCCCCTTTAAGGCATCATTTTTGGATGATTTTGAAGAACAAGACACTGACAATAACATTCTGATATTAATATGTATGTGTTTAATCAGAGGTAGTCAACTGCCCCTGTTAAAATATCATTTTAACCCCTTCCCGACCTGCGCCCGCCTGATCAGCTGCAGGGGACCAGCTGTTCCTGTTAGCCAGACTCCTGCTGTATGCACCAGCGTTGGTGAAAACACTAATGCCGACACATTAACCCCTTCTATGCCGACACATATTAAGTATCGCCGCATCCGTAACGACTGTATCTATACATATGTCACATGATCCACCCTGTCCGATAAACCCCATAAAAAAAGTCAAAAAAAGCCATTTTTGTCACCTTACATCACAAAAAGTGCAAAACCAAGCAATCCAAATGGCATATGTCCCACAAAATTATACCAATAAAACCGTCACCTCATTCTGCAAAAAAATAAGCCCCTACATAAGAAAATTTCTCAAAATATAAAAAAACTATAGCTCTCAGAACATGGAGACACTAAGGCTACGTTCACACGACGACAATTGTCGCGTGACAAAAAGTCGCACTATTGTCGCGTGACAATTTTTATAATGGGAGTCTATGGTGTCGCATTGCGACATGCTGCGACTGCATCACGGGATGGATGCATCAGGGATCAGGGAAATTGTCGCGCGACATTAATGTGGCATCAATGTCGCGCTACAAATGTTGCAGTGTAGTGGTTCCCGATTTGTCGCGCGACAATTGTCGTCGTGTGAACGTAGCCTAAAACATCATTTTTTTTGTTTCAAATATGCTATTATTGTGTTAAAATGAAAAAAATAAAAAATAAATATACATATTATGTAACGCCATGTCCGTTACAACCAGCTCTATAAAAATATCAGTAACAGTAAAAAATAAAAACTATAAAAAAAGCTATTTTTGTCACTTGTCAAAGATTGCAACACCAAGCAATCAAAAAGGTGTATGCCCCCCAAGATAATACCAATCAAACTGTCACTTCATCCCACAAAAAATGAGACCCTACCTAAGACAATCGGTCAAAAAATAAAAACGCTATCACTCTCAGACAATGGAGACACTAAAATATTAATTTTTTTTTACTTCAAAACTGCTATTATTGTGCTAAAGTCAAATAAATAAAAGTAGACATATTAGGTATTGATGCATTGGTAACAACCTGCTCTATAAAAATACCATATGACCTAACCCCTTAGGTGAACACCGTAAAAAAATAAAAAATAAAAACAGTGGCAAAAAAGCCATTTTTTGTCACCTTACATCACATAAATTGCAACACCAAGCAATCAAAAAGGCGTATGCACCCCAAAATAGTACCAATCAAACCGTCACCTCATCCCACCAAAAATGGGACCCTACCTAAGACAATCGGTCAAAAATTAAAAAAGCTATGGCTCTTAGACTATGGTGACACTAAAACATCATTTTTTTTTTTGTTTCAAAAATGCTATTATTGTGTAAAACTTAAATAAATAAGAAAAAGTACACAGAGTTTGTAAAATCAGTTTTGAGTAGCTTGAGGGGTGTAGTTTCTACAATAGGGTCATTTATTGGGTTTTTTTAATTAGCAGGATTACATAGCTGTATTCTACTTTGCCCATATTGTAGGCAGAAGCATGTGTTAGAGTAGGCCCCATCTGATGGAAGCCACCTTGTCGACCGATAAATGGGCCTGACATATTTTTGATCAATAATATGCGCAAAAAGCTTCTATTTTTTCTAACAATAGGTATAGCAACCAAGCAGTTTATTTTATATTCATTGTTTGCTTATATCTTTTTGCAATTGATAAGCAGTGTTCTGTTACTTGTAGTTCTATGTAATATATTGTGTTTCAGCCAAGGTAGGGTGCACCTGCATTCTCATATTTATACATTATGGAGGTGCTGGTTCATTTAGTTTTTCTTTCGGTATGAAGTTCAATGTGTCACAAGAAAACAATCTCAGAATGGCTTGGATAAATAAAAGTGTTCCAATGTTATTACCACATAAAGTGACACATGTCAGGTTTGCAAAAAATGGCCTGGGCAGGAAGGTGAATACTGGCTCGAGGTTGAAAGGGTTAAACATGCTGTTTGTTAACATTGTCAACCATGTGTTTACCCATAACTATATATGTCATTGCATTAAAGGAAATGGGTCACCAAAAAGGTTATCTGCCGGTTAAAACAAGATAGTAACGCATTGCCTTTTTTTTTCTAATCTGATTTTATTTTCTGATAATAGATTTTTTTATTCTGTTTTCTAAACTCGATTATGGTGTTGGCCATCTTGCCTGAGCTGTTCTTAACATCATTTACAATGCATTAAATAAATTGCTTTACAGCAACAACATGGGCCATTGACACAATGGTCAGGAGGGGACCCTATTGACTTATATGTGAAGGCTTTCTAGGCATGCTCTGTGACCTTTGCACAGGTCAATGTACAAGGAAAGATTAAATAAGCTTTGACAATTACCTATTGTGAATGATGGATCCTATGCACAAAGGTGATATCTGCTTATCATTACAGGCAGATTTAGAATGGTATATAACTACAGTAAAGTGATCTGTATAGAGTAAGAATTGGTGCCAATTATTAGCATTAGTGGCCAGTGCAAAAACTGCAGAAAATGTATGGATTTGTTTAATTATAGATATTTAAATGGAAATTAAAAATAAAATAACCAAAAATGTAATAAAAATACATTAAACATAAAAATGTGATTTAAACAATAAAAGCGTTTAAAAGGATAGGGTGGTTGAAGAGAAAGAGCAAAATTTCAAACAAAAATAAACAAAAGTAAACATCCATTGACTCTCCCCCAGTTAAGTCAAGAACTTAGACCATATTGGAAAGTTGTTGTTTTATTAATGCTATCACTAATCCAGCTTGCAGATCCCTCACAGAGATTTGTCCAGCACTTGCAGTACCCTCCAAAGCAGGATTTGGTAGCCCTAAGGGCACCTTTTTCTGTTGTGTCTAACATGTTTTAATGGGATATTGGGTTTGAAGTGTCTTTGGATCTGACATTTATACCCTAGGGAGCGCTGTGTCTTTCTTTTATTTTTATAGCTTCTGAACAGAATTACCGAAGACACCAGAGTTGAAAATGTTCAAATATTGCTCTGTTCTCATTTAGATTCTTCAGTATTTTAGGTTAATGATAGATGGCTATCTTTGAACCATTATGTTTGCTGATAAGACCTCTTGAAAGACATTGCAAAGGATACTAATTAATATGAAAATTATACACTTACACTTTGTGTGATATCACCACTTCACACTAACCAATTCATCATATAATGTTAATTGCTTTTTAACCTATCATGGCTTTACTGTAAAATACTATGATTTTCATTGACTTTTTCCTATGGGTTCTTTATATGCAGTGAGTTCAACTCTTATATTTTCTAATCATCTAGAGAGAAATGTAACTTACAAAACGCAATTATATATCATAGGAGAATGTATGACAGTCAATGAAATATATTTGATATGCAATGTAGATTTCCAATATGCTATGAATGATTAAGTTTTTTTATATTATTAACACAGTAATGGGAATTTATAATGTGCTTTGGGCCAACAGATTTACTATAATTTCATACAAAAATTAGATTTGCTGGTGCATGGACAGATATTTTAGTTTTGTCCAGTGTTCTTTTAACTAAGGGCTCTTTCACACTAGCGGTTTTGTTTTCCGGCATAGAGATCCGTCGTCGGGTCTCTATGCCGGAAAATCCTGATCAGGATTATCCCAATGCATTCTGAATGGAGAGAAATCCATTCAGGATGCATCAGGATGTCTTCAGTTCAGGACCGAAACGTTGTTTGGCCGGAGAAAATTCCGCAGCATGTTGCGCTTTTTGCTACGGCCAAAAATCCTGAACACTTGCCGCAAGGCCGGATCCGGAATTAATGCCCATTGAAAGGCATTAATCTGGATCCGCCTTAAGCTAAACGTCGTTTCGGCGCATCGCCGGATCCGACGTTTAGCTTTTTCTCAATGGTTAGCATGGCAGCCAGGAGCTAAAGTCCTGGTTGCCATGGTAAAGTGTAGTGGGGAGCGGGAAGCAGTATACTTACCATCCGTGCGGCTCCCGGGGCGCTCCAGAGTGACGTCAGGGCGCCCTACACGCATGGATCACGTGATCGCATGGATCACGTGATCCATGCGCATGGGGCGCTCTGACATCATTCTGGAGCGCCCCGGGAGCCGCACGGACTGTAAGTATACCGCTCCCCTGCTCCCCACTACTACTATGGCAACCAGGACTTTAATAGCGTCCTGGCTGCCATAGTAACCTCAAAGCATTTCGAAGACTGATCAGGATCCTGATCAGTTTTCTAATGCTTTCAGGCGACTTGAGTTCTGACGGATCCGGCGGGACGGAAGTGCCTGCCGGATCCTCAGAACGCAAGTGTAAAAGAGGCCTAAGATGGTTAAAAATTCCACCCATAAAATGTTTTGTGATCAGCCTATTTTTTTTATTGTTCTATGCTGCATGTGTTAAAATTAGTGATGAACGAGCATTGCCATGCTCGTGTTTAGTATTCGGCTGAACACTGCATATGCTTGTGTGCAATTGAGCACAATGTAAGTTAATGGGAGAACCCTAGGCACCCTCTGCTCGGAAGAGGAGACGGTGTCTGGTTCCCAAATAAACAGCCAGCTTTTTCCGGTCTGAGTTTTCACTATCGTGAAAACTCAAATCCGATGGCATATTCTCACATAGAGGCATTCCCATGGTGATGGGGATGCTTGAAGTTAGAATATACCAACAGGCGCTTACATACCAGCCCCCTGCTGCCCGGCGGCACCCGACCTCTGACAGGGCGCTATGATCGGCACAAATAATTTGAAGTCCTGGCTGCCATGGTCAGTTAGTCACTCAGCAGCATTATACTTGCCTGCGCTGTCGCCGCCAGGCTCTCCGTCTTCTGAAAACTCACAGGTCTATGCGGCACATTGCGGGGGTTTATGTGACAGATAGTGTACGGCATCCGAAAACAGTTTCTGTATTTAAAACTACTGCATAATATAGTGTCTATTGTGTGGGTTTATGTGACATATACCGTCCGGCATACGAAAAAAGTGTCTGTATTTCAAATTGCAACAATCTGGGTCTAATATAGTGTCCATATTAAATTGTTTTATGAGACCTATATTGTCCATCATCCGAAAAGTGTCTGATACGCAAATCTAAATAATCTGGGCCTAATCTAGTGTCCACAGCGTGTGCCTCTTTGTGTCAAATACTGTATAACTGTCAAAAACAGTGTATTTTGGGGAAATGTACATTACTTGTGAAACATTTAGTGTCCACAGTGTGTGCCTCTCTGTGTCAAATACTGTACCACAGGTAAAAACAGTGTATTTTGGGGAAATGTACATTATTTGTGCAACATTTCGTGTCCACAGCGTGTGCCTCTCTGTGTCAAATACTGTACCGCAGGTGAAAACAGTGTATTTTGGGAAAATGTACAGTATTTGTGCAACATTTAGTGTCCACAGTGTGTGCCTCTCTGTGTCAAATACTGTACCACAGGTGAAAACAGTGTATTTTGAGGAAATGTACATTATTTGTGCAACATCTAGTGTGTGCGCATTTCATACATATCACTGACATATACTGTACTTTATCTGAAGACGGTGTATGCTACTCTGTGACATTATCAGGGCTACAGCTTCTGTGTAAAGTGTGCGCATCCCAAATACCTGTTTCAATTTATTGCCACATACACTTACAAATCCTTCGCTTCTGTACATGTAACATACTTTTAAGCATATATAACATTTAATAGTAAGAATGCGGCCAGTAAGGGACATGCAAGTGGCCGTGATGCTGATGGTGCACGCAGAAGCCGTGGCACTGGGCACAGTGAAAAGAATGTAGCTGAGGGCCTACAGGTGCCCCAACCCTCTAAAACAGTGGTGTCAATGGCGAACCTTTTAAAGACTGAGTGCCAAAACTGCAACCCAAAACCTACTTATTTATAGCACATGGTAATTTACCCTGAATACTACAGTCCAATATAGTATATCTTCTATGTTCCTTATCATTTAGCTATACTTGTAGAGTGCCAGTTCGTGCCACGTGTCATGTTTGGACACCCAGTAGTTTTAAGGCACAGAGGGATCACAAGGACGCTGACACGGTCTGCTATGTACTCCTTCACCATCTTCCACATTTTTTTCCATCCTTGTGACACTAGGCCGCACATCAAGCTGAGGGTGCTGGCGCAGTGTCAAGAAACCGTCCCAGGCCTTGAAGAGTGTTGTCCTGCCTCTGTTGGAACTAGTGTGTGTTCCCCTCATCTTCCCTCCTGGGTTGCCCAAGGAACTACGTACTCTGCTGCCAGCGTTGTCAGATGGAAATTTATTGAGCAATTTTTAAAGAAAAACCTTTTGGTATTGCACCATTTTTCTAGTCCTCTCCACCACAGGAATTAGAGATGAGAAGTTCACTTTAAGCGGGAGTCGAGAAGGGTGAACTGAACAACCAGTAATCGCTGTTGTGCAAAATGTGTAGAATGAGAGGGTCACAGGAAAGGCAGCATAACATAAAGTCAGCCATGTGTGTCAGAGTCCCAATAGACAAGACTTTGCTGTACTCATCAAGAGGGTGACTCTCAATCTCTTTATCCTCTTCCTCCTCTCCTGCCTATCTATGCTGAACAGATTGAATAAACCTGCTATGGTTACTACCCTTCGTAGTGGAGGCAAACGTCTCATGCTCCTCCTCCTCCTCAACTAATTCACACTGACAAAACAAACTGAGGGTGGTCTGGCTATCACCCTGTGTAATGTCTTCCCCCTAGTTCCACCTCTTCCACACGTAAAGTGTCCGCCTTCATTGTTAGAAGCCAGCGTTTGAGTAGACACAGAAGTGGGATGGTTAGGCTTATAATAGCGGCATCGCCACTCACCATCTGTGCTTATCCTTCAAAGTTGCGTACTAGACCATGTTGCAGCTGCTATTCCACTACTGCCTTCTGCTGCTCACAAAGCCTGGCCAACATGTGTAATGTGGAATTCCAGCGCGTGCTCACGTCACACAACAGTCGGTTAGCTGACAAACACAAGTGCTGCAGCAGGCTTGCCAGACCGTCGGCTGCTGTAGATGACTTTCTGAAATGGGCACACACATGGCGCACCTTCACTTGTAGCTCAGGCAAATTGGGGTAGCTTTGGAGAAAGTTGAGAACACGTGGGGTAGGCATGGTATGGCTGGATCCTGTAAATTAAGGAGGGATCCACATGGCTATATCAGCATTTGTCCCATTTAAAAGTTTCCCTTCTTCAGTGGGCAAAGGTTGTTTTCTGCCCAGTGTTTAAGATTCTATTATTAGGACAGGTTTTTGAGAGACAATTTCCCGACGTTTTGCTGTGGTCACTGGGCAGAGTTGTCATTCTGCCCGGTGAGGGCCGTGCTTGCCTGAGGGCTGGCCCTGTTATGTTCCAGTGTTTGAGTTTGAGTTTATGACTACACTGTAAAATATCTTATGGTTACTTAGTTATTTATGAGTTCTTAAACAGGCCATGCCATTAGTTTACCTCCACTCTCGTGTGTTATGTTTTTATATATATATTAATGTATATGAAAATGAAAAAAACCTGGCAGCACCGGGTAACTCCAAGACCGGGTAACTCCAAGACGGAATGGGTGCTGGCTATATTAATGTATACGTTTTTTTTTCTTGTGCATGGTACATATATTCTGTATGATTGCCATGTGTGTGAACTTGCTGAGCTACAAAGCTGTAAACAAGTTATGGCCATTATCAGACACAACCAACATGGTCCCTTATACCCTGCCACAGCTCTGCTTGTCACCCAAGCAAATGAGTTTCAGCACGGTTTGTTGCCGCTTACCCACTGCCATGCTACACTGCTTCCAGCTACTGACTGATGGTTGACTGCTGCTGCAGGATGAGAATACTGAGTTTGCAGTGGAGGAGGAGGTAGAGGCAGAGATGGAGAAGGGGGGGGGGGGTTGTGGCCACTAATGTAGGTGGTGGCAGAAATCCTGTTGGAAGTAGGGCCCGCAATCCTTGGCGTATGTAGCACCTGTGCCATCCCAGGGTACGACTCGCTACCAGCCTCTACAAGGTTCACTCAGTGTGTAGCCACGGAAATGTATCGTCCTTGGCCAAAAGCACTTGTCCATGTGTCCGTCGTTAAGTGGACCTTCACAATAACTGGTGATGTTACGTGACACAATTGCCGGTGTATTGCAGGGACGGCACACAGAGAAAAATAGTGGCGGCTGGGGACTGAGTAACGAAGGACGTAAGCCTCAATGTCCACAGGCCTAAAGGGCAACATTTCCAGGGCCAGAAAGTGCACATTTAGTGCTATGGCCTGTGGGTGGGTGGCTGGGTATTTGCACTTATGTTCAAAGGCCTGGCGTAAGGGCATCTGAATGCTTAGACACAGAAGTGGGTGTGCTAGCTGATGGTGCTTGAGAAGGCCCAGCTACAGGGTGGAAGTCATCCAGGCCTGCGTCTAGTACAGAGGATTGGCCAGCCCAGCACGTAACACAGGGGAGGAAAAGAAGGCAGTGGTGTGACCCACAGACACTGATTGTGGACCCAGGGGTTTCGGCCACCTGTTAGGGTGCTTTGATGCCATGTGGCAGATCATGCTGGTGGTGGTGAGGTTGCTACCCCTACTCATTTTGCCTCCAGTGTACTGTCTTCCCGCAAATCATTATGTTCCTGGGTTTGAGTTTTTATTGTTCTGTTTTGAGTTAGAATTAATGAATAGGATGTAAGATATGTTATGGTTATTTGTTTATTTATGAGTTCTTATTTTTCTATAGCACAGTTACAGTTAGCAAATTACAATTCTTTTATCATCCCCACTTTCCTCAAAAAAGTGCCAGACTGTGGAACACCTACCCTTTAGCAAGGGAGATTTCTGCAAGGGGGAACAGTTGCGGGCCTATTTGGTGTGGCCCGCCTTCTCCCTTTTGCCACCCCACAGCCTCTTTCAGCCTGTTGCGGTGCTATGGATCCCTCCCCCTCTGTCCTGCTGTCCTCGCTTGGCTTGCCACCTTTCCAGGTTGGGTCAGTGATATCATCGTCCCCCATCTCCTCTTCCATTTCCTCACTCTGGTCATCCTCCTGGCTTGTGTTGACCTAACAAGACCCTCATTCATTGACAACTGTGTCTCATCCACATCATCCACCTCGTGAAACACTAATTGTCATTACCCACCGTCATCTTCTTCTGACTGTAAATGCTGAAGAGTTTGGGGATCAGTGCACAAGATCTCCTCATGTCCCTCTTCAGGGAGGGTCATCTTACCTACAGGCCATCACCTACAATCTTTTACAGGGCAATCAAAAAATGTTGTTAAAATTTAAATAAAATTTTTTCTTAGCCGATGCTGACCGCCATTCCATGTGCTAACTCTGCAATGTAACATTACCGCAATCAAAAAATATTGTTAAAATTTCTATACTATATTATTGTGGCCAGTGTTTTTGATAATATCTCTACAATGTCGCAGTGGCGTCAGTGCAGGTCCTGCTGAATAAAGCTAGAAGATCCTTCTATCTTCATTCAGCAGGACCTGTGCTGATGTCACCACGCTCACCACGTGGTGAGCGTGATGACGTCACCAAAGGTCTTTTTCCTTCCAGGTCCTCAAAGAAGAAAAAAGAAGATAAGCTGGGCTGCGCAATCAAGTGGATGAGGTGAGTTTATTTTTTTTATTTTTATTTTTTAACCCATTCATCACTATTTCACTTAGCAATCTGAATTAAGAATGCTATTATTTCCCCTTATAACCAAGTTATAAGGCAAAATAATAAAATCTACAGAATACTGAACCCAAACCCGAACTTCTGTGAAGAAGTCCGGGTTTGGGTCTTGATACCAAACATACCGATTTTTCTTACGCACGTGCAAAACGCATTAAATTGCTTGGAACTCGCACGGAAAAATTGTGCATTTTCCCACAACTCATCTGCATCTTGTCTGGCCCTCACACCCGATGCCCGTGTGAAAGAGGCCTAAGTGTCTCCATAGTCTGAGAGTCATAGTTTTTTTATTTTTTGGGCGATTGTCCTAGTTAGGGTATCATTTTTTTCAGGATAAGATTACGGTTTTATTGGCACTATATTGGGGTGCATATGTTTTTTTGATCGCTTGCTATCACACTTTTTGTGATGTAATGTGACAAAAAATGACTTTTGTGGCACTGTTTCTACATTTATTTTTTTTTACGACATTCACCTGAGGGGTTGGGTCATGTGATATTTTTATTGAGCTGGTTATTACGGCCGTGGCGATACTTGATATGTCAACTTTTTTTTATTTCACTTTAAAGCAATAATAGCATTTTTTAAACAAAAAATTATGTTTTAATGTCTCCATGTTCTGAGGACTATAGTTTTTTTAATTTTTGGTAGCATTTTGTAGGTGCCCCCTGTTGGTGATTTTGAACCGCCCATCTTTTGGGTGTTTTTAATTAGCAGGATTGCATAGCTGTATTCTACTTTGCCCATATTGTAGGCTGTTAGCCCAGCAGAAGCATGTGTTAGAGTAGTCCCCATCTGATTGAAGCCACCGTGTTGACCGGTAGATGGGCCTGACATATTTTTGATTAATTATATGCGCAAAGAGCTTCTATATTTTCTAACAGTAAGTATAGCAACCAAGCAGTTTATTTTATATTCCTGGTAATAAAATACAATAATTCCAGTCCGTTACCTTCGTTGGTACTCGCAGCGTGTCTCCAAAGTGAAGTGGGTTCAATTCACACAAGGCATTGATCGATTGACGAGACTTTCAATTCTCCCGAACACAGGTATAACCACACCTCCACCACAAAGAGAGTGGAACATCAGAAATTTGCCAATAGTGAAGCACAGTTGTTTATATCTCAGCTTATATTTGCGCTAATATACTCACAAGCGCACACAGATTGCAGGCACATCAATTGAGTTGGAGTCTCCTTTTATTTTCAATCAACTAACTTATATACCCTTATGTTCCCAGGAATATAAAGTTGCTTCCATAGTGAAATACCGTCAGTCACCGTATAAAAAAAGGGGTTTATTGTACTCACAAACGTCCTTTAAAAACAGGCATATAGACATAAATCCTGCATCCTCAAACAGCCCGACCCTGTTTCGCTCCATTAGCTTCATCAGGGGCATACCTACAACTCCCCCCCCTCTTCTTTATATAGGGTAACTTCCCTCTCCACCCCCCTCATAAACAAAACATTTTTAAAACTGCACCATTCATAACATTCTTACAGCAGTATTTTCATTTATCTCTGATAATAGCAACCTTTATCCACCATAGTCCCTGCATTTTCATAGAACTGTATTTATTTTTAAAACTCAGTGTCCTTTTCTATCCTAAAATGACCTCCTAATCTTTCAAACATGCTTTTAAATCAAACTCAACATTTAAACGCCCTGGTTGTAAACTGTTCATTTTATAAATCCACCTAGCCTCACATTTATCTGTTTTAGCAATGGGATCTCCTCCTCTCCAGTTTCCCTTCACTTGCTCAACTCCAGCAAACTTTAACCCCTTTGGGTTCTTCTTATGTGCATTTTTAAAATGTAACAAAACTCCATGGGTTTCAAGCCCCTTTTTTATATTTCTAATGTGCTCTTGCAACCGAATTTTAAGCTTCCTCGAAGTGCGACCTATTTACTGGAGGCCACATGGGTACTCCAGCATATAGACCACTTCAGTGCTTTCACAGGAAATGTCTCCTTTTATCTTTAAATCTTTATTTTTTTCTATTAGAATATATCGTGGTTGTTTTTTGTATTCTCTCTTTTGTATCTCTATTTTTACATGCCGTGCAAAAGCCGCACCATGTGAACTTTTTAGTTTTTCTCCATTTTTTCGTGGTTCGCACTATGCACTAAATGGTTGCGGATGTTGGGTGTCTTTTTAAAAAACATTTTTGGACAGTCTGGGAGTTCTTTTCCAAGTACTGGATCATTTTTGAGGGTAGTCCAATTTTTCTTAATTGCATTTTTTATCGATCCAGAGTGCACTGGATGCTGTGTCATAAACGCAAATCGAAAATCCATAGTCTTTTTATTACTGTCACTTTTACTCCCCTCCCCCTTCTTCACCTCTATATCCCTTCTACATTTTACCAACTTCTCTTTTAAATATCCCTTTTGCACAAACCAATCTTTTATTATCTTTCTTTGTTCCTTAAAAGCCGCAGCGTCTCAACAATTTAGATGAATTCTCCCGATCTGTCCCTTTGGGATATTAGATAACCATGGAGCATAATGGCAACTGCTGGTGTCAATATATCAATTGACATCAGTCGGTTTAAAATAGGTTTTAGTTTTCAATAAGTCACCTTCCAAATATATAGTTAGATCGAGAAAATTCACCGAAATATTACTGACACTACTGGTAAACCTCAGATTCCACATATTATTATTTAGACCCTCTATGAGTATTTCCAGGCCTTCCTTCTCTCCTTCCAAAATCAGAATACAGTCATCGATATAACGTTTCCAGGTGACTATTTTCCCCAATCCCTGCATTTTTCCTACTATGGGGGTAATGAACTCCTTCTCCCAAGCTGACATAAAAATATTCGCAAAATTAGGCGCAAATTTCACGCGCATCACAGTCCCAACTCTCTGAAGATAGAATCTATCCTTGAACCAAAAATAATTATGTTCTAAACAATATCTAACACAATCCAATATAAACTCTGCCTGGGTCTGACTTATCTCACTGTCATTACTAAGCTCTTCTTTAATGGTGTTAAGCCCCATTCTTTTGGTATAATTGTATATAGTGATACGACATCCGCCGTTGCCAACCACGTATTGGCTTGGCATCATCCATGTTTTTTCACTACCTCAATGACACTATTAGTATCCCCGAGATATGAGGGGGCTTTAACTACATATTTCTGTAAAAAATAATCTTTATATTCAGTCACCCTACTTGTTAGGGAATTTACACCTGAAACAATAGGTCTTCCTGGGGGGTTTATCGTATGTTTATGAATTTTCAGAAGTAGATAAATCTTCTAGGGGATTTTTCTTTAATAAAAATATGTCTTCTCATCCTTCAATTGTCTAAGCACCTCCCCCTCATATTTTTCTACATCTAAGACTACTTCCCCCCCCCTTTTTATCAGCAGGCTTTATCACTATTTTGTGAGTATTTTTAAGACCACTTAAAGCTTCCATTTCTTCTTTCATTAAATTATATCTTTTTGGTTTCATGTCTATTTCTTCTATTTGGTTCAATACTCCTCTTTTAAACGCTTCAATGCACTCATTTTCTGTTTTTTGGGGAGATTAAAATTGGACTTTTCCTTCAAATTCGTATGTATTATGTCACCTTCCTGCTGGCTATTTTTCAGAACCCCTGATTGGTTGTTAATAAAATATTTTGCAAAATTTAATTTCCTGATGTATCTATGCACATCCACAAATGCCTCAAACTTATTTCACCCTTTCGTCGGTGCAAACTTGAGTCCCTTTAAATGGTGAGTTTGATTTAAAAGCATGTTTGAAAGATTAGGAGGTCATATTAGGAGGCGAATCAAATAGTGAAAAGGAAAGGGTTAACTAATAGGATAGAAACGGACACTGTGTTTTAAAAATAAAAACAGTTCTATGAAAATGCAAGGACTATGGTGGATAAAGGTTGCTATTATCAGGGATTAATGAGAATACTTCTGTAAGAATGTTATGAATGGTGCAGTTTTTAGAAATGTTTTGTTTATGAGGGGGGTGGGGAGGGGAGTTACCCTATATAAAGAAGGGGTGAGAGAGTTGTAGGTATGCCCCTGATGAAGCTAATGGAGCGAAACAGGGTCAGGCTGCCTGAGGACACGGGATTTATGTCTATATGCCTGTTTTTAAAGGACATTTGTGAGTACAATAAACCCCTTTTTTTATATGGTGACTGACGGTATTAGGAACATAAAGGTAAATAAGTTGGTTATTGAAAATAAAAGGAGACTCCAACTCAATTGATGTGCCTGCAATCTGTGTGCGCTTGTGAGTATATTAGCGCAAATATAAGCTGAGATATAAACAACTGTGCTTCACTATTGGCAAATTTCTGATGTCCCACAGGATGTTTTAAATAGAGGACGTCTGTGAGATTTGACCTCTCTTTGTGGTGGAGGTGTGGTTATACCTGTGTTCGGGAGAATTGAAAGACGTACAGTCTCGACAATCGATTAATATTTTATATTCATCGTTTGCTTATATCTTTGTGCAATTGATAAGCAGTGTGCTGTTACTTGTAGTTCTATGTATTACATTGTATTTCAGCCAAGGTAGCGTGCTGGTTCATTTTGTTTTTCTCTCCCTAGGAAGTACAATGTGTCACAAGTAAACAATCTCAGAATGGCTTGGATAAGTTAAAGTGTTCCAAAGCTATTACCACATAAAGTGACACATGTCAAATTTGCAAAAAATGGCCTGGGCAGGAGGGCGAAAATTGGCCTGGGATATAAGGGGATAATCAGAAGCTTCAGGTTTTTATTTGTGAGAAATAGAAAATACTGTGGATTCCATCATGTTACTTGAAGCCTCTTTTTTATTAGCAAATAAATAAATCACTTTTAAGAATAATGATAACGGAGTGAAGCCATCTATACTCCAAATGTATTACTATTGCCACTTGTTTCTGTGATATGATTGATTTTACCTTTTGATATGCATCTGAAGTTAATACTTTTTATTTGGTTTTGTGTTTTCTCTCCGCTGCACAATCCACTAGAAAATCTTGTACTATGCCTTTAGGGTTATCAACTTTTGAAGCAGATGTGTTTAGGGAAGGTATAAAAGCTAATGAAAATTGCACTTTAAAGTTATTTCCTCCATTTATTTCCAAATTCACAACTTCCCTGCATTATTGTCTCTCATCTGCAGACTTGGTAAGAACATGCTTCTGATGGCAGCAGCCTTAAGACAGATTTTATTATAGTATATATATATTTTTTCATTGCTAGTTAGATGAGCTTCTGTGGTTCTGAAAGATAATTAGTCATTTTCATAATATGCATCTAGATATGTTTTAACACAAACTTAAACAGTATATGTCATTCTTTTCATGGAGAGCATGATGAGTATTGATATAAAATTTATGTTGTTCAATCTAAGCCGTTTTTTAGTATAACATACAGATCTGAATGCAAATATATATCTGGCAAAGAAGTGGTAATAATTGCAAAATTTCTTTCCTGTTGCATGTATGGTACCAACATATTCTGCAAAGGTGTACAGAAACTACCATCATTCACATGAGTCAC
Organism: Bufotes viridis; assembly: GCA_033119425.1. Taxonomy (NCBI): domain Eukaryota; kingdom Metazoa; phylum Chordata; class Amphibia; order Anura; family Bufonidae; genus Bufotes; species Bufotes viridis. The sequence goes on from CM065590.1 coordinate 249,018,042, forward strand.
GGTTCCCAGTATGGCTCACAATCTAGATGATGTCATGTTTAATAGCACCATTTTAGAATACATATAATTAGAGATGAGCGAATTATTCAAAAATTCGATTCGGCTGCTTCAGCAAATTTTACAAAAAAAATTTGCTTTGTGACGAATTACTTCATCACGAAGCACATTTCTTTGTAAGTAGTGGGTGAAATGACAGCGACTGTGCAGCTCCCCGTCATTGTACCGCTCAGATGCCGAATTCGTACAGGATCACAGCATCTGATATAAATAACAAAGTATAAAATAAAATAAAAAAAATAATATTTACCTAATCCATTTGCTAGCGAAGGGCCGGGCGCTGCCATCTTGCTTGAAGATCTGGTGCGGCCCGTCATGACGTCTGGTGTGGTGACATCACACCACGCTAGGGGGTTACACATGATAAATGCCCCTTAAAATGATCTAATGGTTGAAACAGATACACTTTTCACACTACTTTTCAAGGTGGTGGGGATGGCTTAGCTCTCTAAATGTTTCATGCAACATCTCTTGCGACTTTTTACTACCAGAAAACTGGCATAGCAGTCTTGACAAATGTTTTTTTTTCTATTTAAGTTTTACTACTTTTGCACAATAAAACCTCTTTAACCACTTCAGCCCCCCTAGCTTAAACACCCTTAATGACCAGGCCACTTTTTACAATTCCGCACTACACTACTTTCACCGTTTATTGCTCCGTCATGCAACTTACCACCCAAATGAATTTTACCTCCTTTTCTTCTCACTAATAGAGCTTTCATTTGGTGGTATTTCATTGCTGCTGACATTTTTACTTTTTTTGCTATTAATCAAAAATTACCGAAATTTTTGCAAAAAAATGACATTTTTCACTTTCTGTTGTAAAATTTTTCAAAAAAAACTACATTTCTATATAAATTTTTCTCTAAATTTATTGTTCTACATGTCTTTGATAAAAAAATCCAATAAGTGTATATTTATTGGTTTGGGTAAAAGTTATAGCGTTTACAAACTATGGTGCAAAAAGTGAATTTCTGCATTTTGAAGCAGCTCTGACTTTCTGAGCACCTGTCATGTTTCTTCAGGTGCTAGAATGTCAGGAAAGTATAAATACCCCCAAATTACACCATTTTAGAAAGAAGACACCCCAAAGTATTCGCGGAGGGGCTTGGTGAGTTCATGTATCATTTCATTTTTTCACAAGTTAGCGGAAAATGACACTTTCTGAGAAAAAAAAAAAAAAAAGTTTCAATTTCTGATAACTTCTGGCAAAAAAATAAAAATCTCAGACGGACTCACTATGCCCCTCAGTGAATACCTTGGGGTGTCTACTTTCCGAAATGGGGTCATTTGTGGGGTGTGTTTACTGTTCTGGCATTTTGGGCGGGGCTAAATTGTGAGTCGCCATGTAAAACCTAAAGGTACTCGTTGGATTTGGGCCCTTTGCGCACCCAGGCTGCAAAAAGTGTCACTCATGTGGTATCGCCGTACTCAGGAGAAGTAGGGCAATGTGTTTTGGGGTGTATTTTTACATACACCCATGTTGGGTGAGAGAAATATCTCTGTAAATTGTCAACTTTGTATAAAATTTTTTAAAAGTTGTCGTTTACAGAGATATTTTTCACACAAAGTATGGGTATATATAAAAATACACCCCAAAACACATTGCCCTACTTCTCCTGAGTACGGCGATACCACATGTGTGCCACTTTTTGCAGCTTGAGTGCAAAGGGCCCTAAAACCAATGAGTACCTTTAGGATTTCACAGGGCATTTTTACGCATTTGGATTCCAGACTTCTTCTCACGCTTTAGGGGCCCCTAAAATGCCAGGGCAGTATAAATACCCCACATGTGACCCCATTTTGGAAAGAAGACACCCCAAGGTATTCTGTGAGGGGTATGGTGAGTTCATGTAAAATTTTATTTTTGTCACAAGTTAGTGGAATATGAGACTTTGTAAAAACAAAATTAAAAAACAAAAAAACAATTTCCGCTGACTTATGCCAAAAATAAAAATTCTGTGGACTCACCATGCCCCTCACAGAATACCTACGGGTGTCTTCTTTCCAAAATGGGGTCACATGTGGGGTATTTATACTCACCTGGCATTTTAGGGGCCCCTAAAGTGTGAGAATCCAAATGCATAAAAATGGCCTGTGAAATCTTAAAGGTACTCATTGGTTTTAGGGCCCCTTTGCTACTCCAGGCTGCAAAAAGTGTCACACATGTGGTATCGCCGTACTCAGGAGAAGTAGGGCAATGTGTTTTGTGGTGTATTTTACATATACCCATGCTGCATGTGAGAAATATCGCTGTAAACGACAACTTTTTAAATTTTTTATTCAAAGTTGTCAATTTACAGAGATATTTCTCTCACCCAGTATGGGTATATGTAAAAATACACCCCAAAACACATTGCCCTACTTCTCCTGAGTACGGCGATACCACATGAGTGACACTTTTTGCAGCCAAGATGCGCAAGGGGCCCTAATTCCAATGAGTACCTTTAGGAGGGCATTTTTACGCATTTTTCTTCTCACGCTTTAGGGCCCCTAAAATGCCAGGGCAGTATAAATACCCCACATGTGACCCCATTTTGGAAAGAAGACACCCCAAGGTAATCCGTGAGGGGCATGGCGAGTTCATAGAAGATTTTTTTTGGCACAAGTTAGTGGAAATTGATTTTTATTGTTTTTTCTCACAAAGTCTCCTTTCCGCTAACTTTTGACAAAAGTTTAATTTTCATGGACTCATTATGCCCCTCAGCGAATACCTTGAGGTGTCTTCTTTCCAAAATGGGGTCACATGTGGGGTATTTATACTGCCCTGGCATTTTAGGGGCCCTAAAGCGTGAGAAGAAAAATGCGTAAAATGCCCTCCTAAAGGTACTCATTGGTTTTAGGGCCTTTGCATCTTGGCTGCAAAAGTGTCACACATGTGGCATCGCCGTACTCAGGAGAAGTAGGGCAATGTGTTTGGGGTGTATTTTTATATATACCCATGCTGGGTGAGAGAAATATCTCTGTAAATTGACAACTTTGAATAAAAAAATTTAAAAAGTTGTCGTTTACAGCGATATTTCTCACACACAGCATGGGTATATATAAAAATACACCCCAAAACACATTGCCCTACTTCTCCTGAGTACGGCGATACCACATGAGTGACACTTTTTGCAGCCAAGATGCGCAAAGGGGCCCTAAAACCAATGAGTACCTTTAGGATTTCACAGGACATTTTTACGCATTTGGATTTTCACGCTTTAGGACCCCTAAAATGCCAGGGCAGTATAAATACCCCACAAGTGACCCCATTGTGGAAAGAAGACACCCCAAGGTATTCCGTGAGGGGCATGGCGAGTTCACAGAAAAAAAATTTGGCACAAGTTAGCGGAAATGGTATTTTTTTTTTTTTTTTTTTACAGTCTCACATTCCACTAACTTGTGACAAAAATAAAATTTTACATGAACTCACCATACCCCTCACGGAATACCTTGGGGTGTCTTCTTTCTAAAATGGGGTCACATGTGAGGTGTTTGTACTGCTCTGGCATTTTAGGGGTCTCCGCAATCATTACACGTATGGCCAGAATTAGGAGTTTTTGCTATTCTCCTTATATTGACCATACGGGTAATGAGAATTTTTTTCCGTTCAGCCTCTGCGCTGAAAGAAAAAAATGAACGTCACAGATTTTTCCATTCACATTGATCAATGTGGATGAAAAATCTCTAAAAATGTGCAAAAAAAGAGGGAAAAGCTATAAAGCTGCGATCGCTAAGGGACCCTAAGGCCTCATTCAGCTGTCCCGCAATTCTGTTCGGCAAAATTTTGCGGAACAGAAATGTGGATACATTCAATTCTATGGGGACAGACTTTGTCCCGCTCGGATCCGTAATTGCGGATCCGTAATTGGAGATCCGCAAAAGTATAGAACATGTCCTATTCTTGTCCGCAATTGCGGACAAGAAAAGGCATTTTCTATATAGTTCTGGCAATGTGCGGATCCGCAAAATGCAGAAAGCACATTGCTGGTGTCCGTAGCTTTATGGATCCGCGGATTTGCGGATCCGTGGATCCGCAAAACACATGCGGACATCTGAATGAGCCTTACAGGGGTGATCAGTGACAGGGGGTGACAGGGGTGATCAGGGGGTGACATGGGAGATCAGGGGTTAATCAGTGACAGGGGGTGGTGGGTGGGTGGGGGCGGTGGGGGGTTGTGTGGTGATTGGTGCACTTTGATATTTTTTCTCTGGTGGTCCCAAGCAAAGGGACCACCAGAGAAGCGGGTAGCAAGCAGATCAGACGCTGTTCACAGAACAACGTCTGATCTGCGATTTTTTCTGCCATATACAGCCTGCCAGCGCACGATCGGCGCTGGCAGGCTGTAGTATAACTACATGCGAGCGCGCCGATGGCGCGCATTGCGCATGTGCGGGCGCGTCCTCGCGTCATCTCGCGTCTCGCGAGATGACGCGCCGATGCGTCCGATCAGAGCTACAGGGCCGCCGCCAGGACGCAATCCTGCGTGCGGCGGTCCTGTAGCGGTTAAAAAAAAAAAGAAATTGTTTTGTCATTGCTGAATCCCAAGACCCATAACTTTCAATTTTTTTTCTAAGGAGCTGTGTGAGGGCTTGATTTTTTACAGGACAACTTGTAGTTTTTATTGCTGTCATTTTGTGGTGGATATGCAAAAACAATAATTCTGGCATTTTTTTTTATTTTTTATTGTGTTCCCTGTGTGGGATAACTTATGTGATAATTGTACAGTTTGGGTCATTACAGTTGCAGCATGGCAAATATGTGGAGTAAATTTAATTTTTTCACTTGGATACAAAGCATTTGTGTATGTCTATACCTGTGTATGTTTTTTTTTTTTTTTTCTGAAAACTTTGGGGGAGATTTATCAAACTGGTGTAAAGTAGAACTGGCTTAGTTGTCCATAGAAACCAATCAGATTCCACCTTTCATTTTCGAAAAGAACTGTGAAAAGTGAAAGGTGGAATCTGATTGGTTGCTATGGACAACTAAGCCTATTCTACTTTACATCGGTTTGATATCTCTCCCCCTTTATCTCTTTTTTTTTTTTTACCACTTATTATTCCAACAAGGGTACTTGAGATCGTCTGATCACTTACATAATACAACGTACTACTTATGTAGTACAGTGTAGTAAGCTGTCAGAGGGATGCTTGTAATGCTGCAGATTTATGGTAATAATAACACTAAAGCAGGTAATGGAATTTAACAGTTCTTTACTGAAGATTATGGTATGAATAATTCTAGTGATGAGTGAAGTTTTTTAAAATTTGATTTGGCAGCTTTGCCGAACTTTGTCAAGAAATTAGATTTGTTACGAATTACTTTGTCACGAATCGCTTTTCATTCTATGGAGTGGTTGCAATGATGGGGAATGTCGATCGTTCTGCAACCCATCATTTAACCCCTTAGATACTCACCTAGCTCACAAAGAGGCTGTCCGCTCCCATATTGAATAAATAAAACCTGCCAAAGTATCTGAGGTGAGCGTGATGATAACATTACCACATGATCACGTTGGCCATGCAGTGACATAATCACTGATGACTAGTGTTGAGCGCGAATATCTAGAATATTGTGCTATATCTTCGTACTCATGAATATTCTAGATTTTTTTCATCACTAACCTATAATCTTTTCTCACTTATTGTAAGTAGCTTTTCTTTTTCCTTATTATGCTAACTATCATTCACACATTTTTTTTATAATTATGATTTTTCCTTTCATTAATAAACTTTTATTACAAGCATTTTCCTACCTATTATTTCTGATGTCTTTTTATAGATGCTATATTTTATATATATATTTTTTTAATTAAAACATTACCTATAACATACAATAGACAACATATAACAAACAATTACACAAAGGCTGTAAGCCAAAAGCCGGGTATGTGCAAGCTAACAACCTATCCTTAAAACAGGTACAGTCAGCATATATTACAATGGCAGCCTTGTGCACTATGAGACATTCAAAACCAGCTTTATTTTTTTCCCCTCAGACAGGAATGTTTACGATCAATCTATCAATATCTCTTCCATCCCATAATTGTTGGACTTTATTACATATCTTCTTCAAGTTGCTAACTTTACATTAACAATAACAATGCTATCATATGACCAATCCACCAGATCTATCCATTTTCTCACCTTTCATATTCCTTATGCATCTACAGCCCCCTTTCTTTTAGCATCCCACAAGTAACACATATACAATTTCCCTAATACCACCCTTACACTGTCTTTCACACGTAACTCTTTCCTTCTAAACACATACACATTACTCACATCCCATAATACATCCTTCAAACATGCCATAAACAGCCATAGCACTCTTTCTTCTTCACCTCTAAATCCTAACCCAAACATCATTACCTCAGAGATCAAACACGTCACTCCAGTCAATTCTTTACATAACTGTCCTAACTTCTTAATTACTTCTCTAGCAAACAAACAAGATGTACTATAAGATGTACTATATTCTCCTTCCCTCTACATTCATGTCCTGGACAATCCTCGCTCCTTACTAGTCTTCTCTTGTTCTGGAATTCTCTCACTGGTAGCACTCCATGTAACGTCTGCCACACTATCTCACTCTGACAATTTGTCATACCATTCATTCTCACCTTTTTCCATACCTTCTTCACACAACATCCTCTCACCATATTTATATCAGATTCAATCTGTTTTCCCTCTATCATTCTTGTCACTAATTGTTTATCCTTTAACACACTATCATCCTTGTCGCCACTTAAACTTTGCCAGAAACTTCACAACTCATACATACCATATAGGACTTTCAAAAGCAATTGGCTTATGCAAATCTCTTTAACCCCACTTTAATATAAATAAATAATTCCCAAATAGTGTTGAGCGAACAGTTCGAGCATCGTTCGGGTTCGTACCGAATTTTGGGGTGTCCGGGACCCAGACCCGAACCCGGACATTTTTAAAAAAGTTCGGGTTCGGGTCCGTTGTTCGCCGATTTCTTCCCGCTTTCTAAATGGCTGCACAGCAGCCAATCAGCTAGCGTTTTACTTCTTGCCCTAAGAGCCCATCACAGACATGCCTACTAATGGCATGGCTGTGATTAGCCAAGTGCAGCATGTGACCCAGCCTCTATTTAAGCTGGAGTCACGTAGCGCCGCACGTCACACTGCTCTGATTAGTGTAGGGAGAGGACGCAGCTTCTGTCAGGGCGAGATTATGCAGGTTAAAGTCAGCAACAGCACCTAATGAACGGATCGATCTACAGCTGAGAATCATTGAACTTCTGCTAGTTACTTGCTCGCTGGTTTTTAGGCTGCACAGAGCGTTTTTCTGTCACTTATTTTCTGGGGTGATCGGCGGCCATTTTGTGACTTGTGGTGCACCAGAAGAAGCGTCTACCAAGTCCATCAATCCATCAATACTAGTTTATTTTTTGCTATATCCTACATCAGGGGCTTAGCTGTGCTAATTGTAACCCCTAGAAACTCAGGATAGCAATTTCTATATTTTATTAAGGGGTTAAATACAATTGCCAAAATACCAATCCCCTAAATCTGGTGTTCCAGCTTTGGCTAGCCAAGTATAATACTGTCTGCTGTCTGGCAAAGGATAGATTATTTTCTGGGGTGAAATTCAATTGCCAAAATAGCAATACCATAAATCAGTGGTTTCAGCTGTGGCTGGCAAAATAGAATAGTGTCCGCCAAAACATATATTTTGTTCTGGGGAGAAATTAATCTTGCAAAATAGCAATACCCTGATTCTGGTGTCCCAGCAGTTGCAGGCCTGATTTCATAGTGTCTGCTAAAACATATATTTTGTTCTGGGGTGAAATTAATCTGGCAAAATAGCAATACCCTGAATCTGGTGTCCCAGCAGTTGCAGGCCAGATTTCATAGTGTCCGCTAAAACATATATTTTGTTCTGGGGTGAAAATAATCTGGCAAAATAGCAATACCCTGAATCTGGTGTCCCAGCAGATGCAGGACAGATTTCATAGTGTCTGATAAAACATATATTTTGTTCTGGGGTGAAATTAATCTGGAAAATAGCAATAGTGTTGATCACGAATTTTCGAATTGCGAATTTTAATCGCGAATATCAGCACTTCGAGAATTCGCGAATATTTAGAATATCGCAAAATATATTCGAGATCGCGAATATTCGCTTTATGCGAATTTTTAATATGCAAATTTTCGCATGCAAGAAAATAATGGCATTATTTTCATGTTTGCGAAAATTCGCATAAAAATTCGCATAAATTAGCGTAAAAATTCGCATAAATTAGCATAAAATTCGCATAAGCTGGTATTTAAAAGGTATCTCAAATGCCAGTTTATGCGAATTTTTATGTTAATTTATGCGATTTTTTATGCGAATTTATGCGATTTTTTTAATGCGAATTTTCGCAAACAAGAAAATAATGGCTAGAGATTACGAATTTGCGAATTTTCGAATATATGGCGAATATTCGCCCAAATATTCGCGAAATATCGCGAATTCGAATATTGCCCCTGCCGCTCATCACTAAATAGCAATACCCTGAATCTGGTGTCCCAGCAGTTGCAGGCCAGATTTCATAGTGTCCACTAAAACTTATATTTTGTTCTGGGGTGAAAAAAATCAGGCAAAATAGCAATACCCTGACTCTGGTGTCCCAGCAGATGCAGGCCAGATTTCATAGTGTCTGCTAAAACATATATTTTGTTCTGGGGTGAAATTAATCTGGCAAAATAGCAATACCCTGAATCTGGTGTCCCAGCAGTTGCAGGCCAGATTTCATAGTGTCCGCTAAAACATATATTTTGTTCTGGGGTGAAATTAATCTGGCAAAATAGCAATACCCTGATTCTGGTGTCCCAGCAGTTGCAGGCCAGATTTCATAGTGTCCGCTAAAACATATATTTTGTTCTGGGGTGAAATTAATCTGGCAAAATAGCAATACCCTGATTCTGGTGTCCCAGCAGTTGCAGGCCAAATTTCATAGTGTCTGCCAAAACACATATTTTGTTCTGGGGTGAAATTAATCTGGCAAAATAGCAATACCCTGATTCTGGTGTCCCAGCAGTTGCAGGCCAGATAATGTCCGCTAAAACATATATTTTGTTCTGGGGTGAAATTAATCTGGCAAAATAGCAATACCCTGATTCTGGTGTCCCAGCAGTTGCGGGCCAAATTTCATAGTGTCTGCCAAAACACATATTTTGTTCTGGGGTGAAATTAATCTGGCAAAATAGCAATACCCTGATTCTGGTGTCCCAGCAGTTGCAGGCCAGATAATGTCCGCTAAAACATATATTTTGTTCTGGGGTGAAATTAATCTGGCAAAATAGCAATACCCTGAATCTGGTGTCCCAGCAGTTGCAGGCCAGATTTCATAGTGTCTGCTAAAACATATATTTTGTTCTGGGGTGAAATTAATCTGGCAAAATAGCAATACCCTGATTCTGGTGTCCCAGCAGTTGCAGGCCAAATTTCATAGTGTCTGCCAAAACACATATTTTGTTCTGGGGTGAAATTAATCTGGCAAAATAGCAATACCCTGATTCTGGTGTCCCAGCAGTTGCAGGCCAGATTTCATAGTGTCTGCTAAAACACATATTTTGTTCTGGGGTGAAATTAATCTGGCAAAATAGCAATACCCTGATTCTGGAGTCCCAGCAGTTGCAGGCCAGATTTCATAGTGTCCGCTAAAACATATATTTTGTTCTGGGGTGAAATTAATCTGGCAAAATAGCAATACCCTGAATCTGGTGTCCCAGCAGTTGCAGGCCAGATTTCATAGTGTCTGCTAAAACATATATTTTGTTCTGGGGTGAAATTAATCTGGCGAAAATAGCAATACCTTGATTCTGGTGTCCCAGCAGTTGCAGGCCAGATTTCATAGTGTCTGCTAAAACATATATTTTGTTCTAGGGTGAAATTAATCTGGCAAAATTACAAAAGCCTGATTCTGGTGTCCCAGCAGTTGCAGGCCAGATTTCATAGTGTCTGACAAAACACATATTTTGTTCTGGGGAGAAATGAATCTGGCAAAATAGCAATACCCTGATTCTAGTGTCCCAGCAGTTGCAGGCCAGAATTCATAGTGTCTGCCAAAACAAATATTTCGTTCTGGGTTGAAATTAATCTAGAAAAATATCAATACCCTGATTCTGGTGACCCAGCAGTTGCAGGCCAGATTTCATAGTGTCCGCTAAAACATATATTTTGTTCTGGGGTGAAATTAATCTGGCAAAATAGCAATACCCTGAATCTGGTGTCCCAGCAGTTGCAGGCCAGATTTCATAGTGTCCGCGAAAACATATATTTTGTTCTGGGGTGAAATTAATCTGGCAAAATAGCAATACCCTGATTCTGGTGTCCCAGCAGTTGCAGGCCAGATTTCATAGTGTCTGCCAAAACACATATTTTGTTCTGGGGTGAAATTAATCTGACAAAATAGCAATACCCTGATTCTGGTGTCCCAGCAGTTGCAGGCCAGATTTCATAGTGTCTGCCAAAACACATATTTTGTCCTGGGGTGAAATTAATCTGGCAAAATAGCAATACCCTGATTCTGGTGTCCCAGAAGTTGCAGGCCAGATTTCATAGTGTCCGCTAAAACATATATTTTGTTCTGGGGTGACATTCAATTGCCAAAATACCAATACCCTGAATCTGGTGTCCCAGCTGTTGCAGGCCAGGATTCATAGTGTCCGCAAAAACATATATTTCGTTCTGGGGTGACATTCAATTGCCAAAATAGCAATACCCTGAATCTGGTGTCCCAGCTGTTGCAGGCCAGGATTCATAGTGTCCGCAAAAACATATATTTCGTTCTGGGGTGACATTCAATTGCCAAAATAGCAATACCCTGAATCTGGTGTCCCAGCTATTGCAGGCCAGGATTCATAGTGTCCGCAAAAACATATATTTTGTTCTGGGGTGACATTCAATTGCCAAAATAGCAATACCCTGAATCTGGTGTCCCAGCTGTTGCAGGCCAGGATTCATAGTGTCCGCAAAAACATATATTTCGTTCTGGGGTGACATTCAATTGCCAAAATAGCAATACCCTGAATCTGGTGTCCCAGCTGTTGCAGGCCAGGATTCATAGTGTCCGCAAAAACATATATTTTGTTCTGGGGTGACATTCAATTGCCAAAATAGCAATACCCTGAATCTGGTGTCCCAGCTGTTGCAGGCCAGGATTCATAGTGTCCGCAAAAACATATATTTCGTTCTGGGGTGACATTCAATTGCCAAAATAGCAATACCCTGAATCTTTTGTCCCAGCTGTTGCAGGCCAAGTGTAAATCTGTCCATAAAAGGATACCTTTCATCCAGGGCCTAAATACTAGCCCTAAAAGAGATATTCCCCTAAATCATTGGTTACTGCTGTGCCTGGATTAGTGTAATATGCTACATAAACAAATAGGCATATAGTGTTAGGTGCCTGTAAAAAAAAGGCCTAAATTTGAAATCAATACATTGGGCTAAATATTTTTTTCCTTATTGTGGTGCTTGGTGAACGGCAACAATTCTGCCACAGCCACAAGTCCTAGTGAACCAACTACCTCAGGTTCCAGTACCCGCCAGAATTTACAGCAATATTTGGTGGGGCCCAATGCCGTTCTAAGGATGGTAAGGCCTGAGCAGGTACAGGCGCTAGTCAATTGGGTGGCCGACAGTGGATTTAGCATGTTCACAACATTATCTCCCAACAAGTCTTCTGCAGAAAGCGCACAGGTGGCACCTGAAAACCAAGCCCATCAGTCTGTCACATCACCCCCATGCATATCAGGTAAACTGTCAGAGCCTCAAGTTATGCAGCAGTCTCTTATGCTGTTTTAAGACTCTGCTGGCAGGGTTTCCCAAGTAAATCCACCTAGCCCTTCCCCAGTGGTGGAAGACATAGAATGCACTGATGCACAACCACTGATGTTTACTGATGATGAGGACATGGGAATACCACCTCATCGGAGTCCGCACGTCTCTGATGATGATGAAACACAGGTTCCAACTGCTGCGTCTTTCTGCAGTGTGCAGACCGAACAGGAGGTCAGGGAGGAAGACTGTGTGGAAGACGATGCAGGGGACGATGAGGTCCTAGACCCCACATGGAATGAAAGTCGTGCCACTGACTTACATAGTTCAGAGGAAGAGGCAGTGGTGAGACCGAGCCAACAGCGTAGAAAAAGAGGGAGCAGGGGGCAAAAGCAGACCAGCCACCGCCAAGAGAGTTCGCCTGCTACTGGCCACCGCCACCAGGGACCGAGCACCCCAAAGGAAGCTTCAACGAGTTCCCTGGCATGGCACTTCTTTAAACAATGTGCTGACGACAAGACCCGGGTGGTTTGCACGCTGTGCCAACAGAGCCTGAAGCGAGGCATTAACGTTCTGAACCTTAGCACAACCTGCATGACCAGGCATCTACATGCAAAGCATGAACTGCAGTGGATTAAACACCTTAAAAGCAAGGAACTCACTCTGGCTCCCCCTGCTCCCTCTTCTGCTGCTGCCTCGGCCTCTTCCTCCGCCTCAGGAGGAATGTTGGCACCTGACGCCCACCAAACAGAGGATGTGCCACCGACAACACCACCTGCGTCACCAAGCATCTCCACCATGTCACACGGCAGCGTTCCGCTCTCCATCTCACAAACCTTGGAGAGAAAGCATAAATTCCCACCTAGCCACCCTCGAGCCCTGGGCCTGAATGCCAGCATTTCTAAACTACTGGCCTTTGAAATGCTGTCATTCAGGCTGGTGGACACAGACAGCTTCAAACAGCTGATGTCCATGGCTGTCCCACAGTATGTTGTTCCCAGCCGCCACTACTTCTCCAAGACAGCCGTGCCTTCCCTGCACAACCAAGTATCCGATAAAATCAAGTGTGCACTGCGCAACGCCATCTGTTACAAGGTCCACCTAACCACAGATACGTGGACCAGTAAGCACGGCCAGGGACGCTATATCTCCCTAACTTCACACTGGGTAAATTTAGTGGTTGCTTGGCCGCAGGCGGAGAGTTCCTTGGCGCACGTCCTTCCGCCGCCAAGGATCGCAGGGCATCATTCTTTGCCTCCTGTAGCCTCCTCCTCCTACTCGGCTTCCTCCTCCTCTGCTTCCACCAGCTCATCCAGTCAGCCACACACCTTCACCACCAACTATAGCACAGCTCGGGGTAAACGTCAGCAGGCCATTCTGAAACTCATATGTTTGGGGGACAGGCCCCACACCGCGCAGGAGTTGTGGTGGGGTATTGAACAACAGACCGTGGTTTCTGCCGGTGGGCCTCAAGCCCGGCCTGGTGGTGTGCGATAATGGGCGAAATCTTGTCGCAGCTCTGGGACTAGCCGGTTTGACGCACTTCCCTTTCCTGGCGCATGTGCTGAATTTGGTGGTGCAGAAGTTCATTCACAACTACCCCGACATGTCAGAGCTGCTGCATAAAGTGCGGGCCGTCCGGCGTTCACATCCTGCCGCTGCTCGTCTGTTTGCTCTACAGCGGAACTTCGGCTTTCCCGCTCACCACCTCATATGCGACTTGCCCACCAGGTGGAACTCCACCTTGCACATTGTGGAGAGACTGTGCAAGCAGCAGCAGGCCATAGTGGAGTTTCAGCTGCAGCACGCACGCGTCAGTCGCACTGCGGAACAGCACCACTTCACCACCAATGATTGGGCCTCCATGCGAGACCTGTGTGCCCTGTTGCGCTGTTTCGAGTACTCCACCAACATGGCCAGTGGCGATGACACCGTTATCAGCGTTACAATACCACTTCTATGTCTCCTTGAGAAAACGCTTAGGGCGATGATGGAAGAGGAGGTGGTCCAGGAGGAGGAGGAGGAGGATGAGCGGTCATTTTTAGCACTTTCAGGCCAGTCTGTTAGAAGTGGCTCAGAGGGAGGTTTTTTGCAACAGCAGAGGCCAGGTACAAATGTGGCCAGCCATAGCCCACTACTGGAGGATGAGGAGGATGAGGAGTAGTGATGAGCGGCAGGTGCCATATTCGATTCTGACGAAATTCGCGAATATTAGAAAGAATATTCATTTCATATTCGTCGAAATCGAATATTCATCATTATTCTAGTTATCGCAATTAATATGCGATTTAAATAATCGCGTATTGCGATTTTAACTTAAGGCTACTTTCCTATTGGTTTCATATCTAGAATTATAGCGAAGATGACGGATATTACGAATGTATTCGTCATATTCCTCAAAACGAAGATAACGAAGTATTCTACATCTTCGTTTTAGCAACCTATTCGTCAACTTCGCTAATTCTAGCAATCAAATAGGAAGGTTGACTATAGAGACAACTGTGTTTAATTCGCTATGCGATTATTTATATATATTTTTTAATAAATAGAATAATTATAATAATTATATCAAGTAATATAATTATTCTATAAAAAATAAAAATAAATAGCATATCGAATTTTACACAGCTGTCTCTATAGTCAATCTTCCTATTTGATTTCTAGAATTAGCGAAGTTGACGAATAGGTTGTGTGGCAGTGGAGCTGCCAGAAGGCCATAGGAAGGCCATTGAAGTGGCATATCTCACTCAGAGAAAGCTGGGTGAGAACAAGAAAGGTTGGGAAAATAGTTTTTCCCACTGTCTGCAGCAGTCAGGCTGGTAATGGGGATAATTATCAGCCAGCTGAGGAGCTTGGATTAATGTGGGTTGAGCTTCTCAATCAGGGCTCCCAGTCTGGGAAAGGAGCCGGCTGTGTCAAGGCCTGTAGGAGCCGGGACCCTCTAACCCTGTGTGTGAGGTAAGCACTGGTGATGTGTCTTGGGGAGCTGGGTGGTAGACCCAGATCCTGATAGAGAGGGAAAGACTGTTTATTCAGTGGCCAGACGGCCGAGGATTTATTTTTATGATTTTGTTGTACTACTGTTGTGACAATAAAGCTGGTCGTGGCCAGTTTGCACCCGGATCTACAGTGGTGGAGTGGCTTCTTGATGTGTGCCAACCGTCTAAGGCGTTAAGACGGCGATCTGGAAGAGCTAAATGACCCCGTGTTGTTACAGTTGCTAAAACGAAGATGTAGAATACTTTGTTATCTTCGTTTTGAAGAATATGACGAATACATTCGTCATATTCGCTATTCGCTAATTCTACCAAGCCAACCATAAACTTCCTTGCTCATGGAGCGTCCCCATCACCATGGGAACGTCTCCATATACTAAAATGTACTGTCGGATTTGAGGAATTACGTTGAAATCGCAATGCGATTAATTCAAGTTATATTAATCGCATTGCGATTTCAACTTAGAGCTGGGTTTATAATGGGTCAGCTTGCTAGAATTAACGAAGTTAACGAATATGGAATATAGCAGCAGTGCTAAGTTGAATTCACAATGCGATTAATTTAACTTGAAGTAATCGCATTGCGATTTCAACTTAGAGCTGGGTTTATAATGGGTCAGCTGCTACTAGATAGTAGAATGAACGAAGTTAACGAATATGGAATATAGCAGCAGTGCTACTGCTAAGTTGAATTCGCAAAGCGATTAATTTAACTTGAAGTAATCGCATTGCGATTTCAACTTAGCGCTGCTAGTGCAATATTCCATATTCGTTAATTCTAGCCTATGTAAGATAGCAGTGCTAAGTTGTATTCGCAATGCGATTAATATAACTTGAATTAATCGCATTGCGATTTTAACGTAACTCCTCAAATCCGACATTTTAGTATATGGAGACGTTCCCATGGTGATGGGGACGCTCCATGAGCACAGAAGTCGGCAGAAGCGGCAACGGGCACTGACTAGAGCAGCCAGGAAGCCAGGAATCCTCAGGACAGGTAAGAACTACTTTTGGGAAGTGGGAAAGAAAAAAATATAACTAAAAAAAAAAACGAATATTCGAAATAGCGAATTTATAGCGCTATATTCAAAATATTTGCGATTAGCGAAGTGCCGATATTCTCTAAAAAATTTCGCTATTCGAATATTCGCGCTCAACACTAATGAGGAGGAGGTGGAGGAGGATGAGGATGAAGCAGGTTCACAGCGGGGTGGCACCCGACACAGCTCAGGCCCATCACTGGTGCGTGGCTGGGGGGATACAGAGGACGATGACGATACGCCTCCCACAGAGGACAGCTTGTCCTTACCTCTGGGGAGCCTGGCACACATGAGCGACTACATGCTGCAGTGCCTGTGCAACGACAGCAGAGTTGCCCACATTTTAACCTGTGCGGACTACTGGGTTGCCACCCTGCTGGATCCCCGGTACAAAGACAATGTGCCTACCTTACTTCCTGCACTGGAGCGTGATAGGAAGATGCGCGAGTACAAGCGCACGCTGGTAGAGGCGCTCCTGAGAGCATTCCCAAATGTCACAGGGGAACAGGTGGAAGCCCAAGGCGAAGGCAGAGGAGGAGCAAGAGGTCGCCAACGCAGCTGTGTCACGGCCAGCTCCTCTGAGGGCAGGGTTAGCATGGCAGAAATGTGGAAAAGTTTTGTCTCCACCCCACAGCTAACTGCACCACCACCTGATACGGAACGTGTTAGCAGGAGGCAGCATTTCACTAACATGGTTGAACAATACGTCTGCACACCCCTCCACGTACTGACTGATGGTTCGGCCCCATTCAACTCCTGGGTCTCCAAATTGTCCACGTGGCCAGAGTTAGCATTTTATGCCTTGGAGGTGCTGGCCTGCCCAGCAGCCAGCGTTTTGTCTGAACGTGTATTAAGCATGGCAGGGGGCGTCATCTCTGACAAACGCAGCCGCCTGTCCACAGCCAACGTGGACAAGCTGACGCTCATAAAAATGAACCAGGCATGGATCAAACAGGACCTGTACCTCCCTTGTGCAGAATAGACATTTATAACTGCCTCACCCTCAACCATGTAGTCTTGTACTCTGGGGCAGTTCTTTATTGAATCCTCATTTTTTTAACTTTACCATGATCTTGCGGTGCAACTGTATCCTCTGTCTGGGTGCTGGGCTGAAATAACTGAGAGTGGCCTTCTCTGGTGGTGGTTGATATGACGCATGATTCCTTGCTGTGGGACTTCTCTCCTCTGTCTGGGTGCTGGGCCTATATAACTGAAAGTGGCCTTCTCCAGTGGTGGTTGATATGACGCATGATTCCTTGCTGTGGGACCTCTCTCCTCTGTCTGGGTGCTGGGCCTAAATAACAGAAAGTGGCCTTCTCCAGTGGTGGTTGATATGACGCATGATTCCTTGCTGTGGGACCTCTCTCCTCTGTCTGGGTGCTGGGCTGAAATAACTGAGAGTGGCTATCTCCGGTGGTGGGTGAAATGACGCATGATTCCTTGCTGTGGGACCTCTCTCCTCAGTCTGGGTGCTGGGCCTAAATAACTGAAAGTGGCCTTCTCCAGTGGTGGTTGATATGACGCATGATTCCTTGCTGTGGGACCTCTCTCCTCTGTCTGGGTGCTGGGCTGAAATAACTGAGAGTGACCTTCTCCGGTGGAGGTTGATATGACGCATGATTCCTTGCTGTGGGACCTGTATCCTCTGTCTGGGTGCTGGGCCTGAAATAACTGAAAGTGGCCTTCTCCAGTGGTGGTTGATATGACGCATGATTCCTTGCTTTGGGACCTCACTCCTCTGTCTGGGTGCTGGGCCTAAATAACTGAAAGTGGCCTTCTCCAGTGGTGGTTGATATGAAGCATGATTCCTTGCTGTGGGACCTCTATCCTCTCTCTGGGTGCTGGGCTGAAATAACTGAGAGTGGCCTTCTCCGGTGGTGGTTGATATGACGCATGATTCCTTGCTGTGGGACCTCTATCCTCTGTCTGGGTGCTGGGCTGAAATAACTGAGAGTGGCCTTCTCCGGTGGTGGTTGATATGACGCATGATTCCTTGCTGTGGGACCTCTCTCCTCTGTCTGGGTGCTGGGCCTAAATAACTGAGAGTGGCCTTCTCCGGTGGTGGTTGATATGACGCATGATTCCTTGCTGTGGGACCTGTCTCCTCGTGTCTGGGTGCTGGGCCGAAATAACTGAAAGTGGCCTTCTCCAGTGGTGGTTGATATGACGCATGATTCCTTGCTGTGGGACCTCTCTCCTCTGTCTGGGTGCTGGGCTGAAATAACTGAGTGGCCTTCTCTGGTGGTGGTTGATATGACGCATGATTCCTTGCTGTGCGACCTCTCTACTCTGTCTGGGTGCTGGGCCTAAATAACTGAGAGTGGCCTTCTCCGGTGGTGGTTGATATGACGCATGATTCCTTGCTGTGGGACCTCTCTCCTCTGTCTGGGTGCTGGGCTGAAATTACTGAGAGTGGCCTTCTCCGGTGGTGGTTGATATGACGCATGATTCCTTGCTGGGGTACCTGTATCATCCGTCTGGGTGCTGGGGCCTAAATAACTAAAAATGGCCTTCTCGAGTGTTGGGTGATATGACGCATGATTCCTTGCTGTGGAACCTGTATCCTCGGTCTGGGTGCTGTGCCGAAATAAATGAAAGTGGCCTTCTCCAGTGGTGGTTGATATGACGCATGATTCCTTGCTGTGGGACCTGTATCCTCGGTCTTGGTGCTGTGCCGAAATAACTGAAAGTGGCCTTCTCCAGTGGTGGGTGATATGACGCATGATTCCTTGCTGTGGGACCTCTCTCCTCTATCTGGGTGCTGGGGCCGAAATAACTGAAAGTGGGCTTCTCCAATGGTGGGTGATATGACGCATGATTCCTTGCTGTGGGACCTCTCTCCTCTGTCTGGGTGCTGGGGCCGAAATAACTGAAAGTCGCCTTCTCCAGTGTTGAGTGATATGACGCATGATTCCTTGCAGTCGGACCTTTCTCCAATTGATATTGGTTAATTTTTTTTATTTTATTTTTTTTTATTCTAATTAATTTCCCTATCCACATTTGTTTGCAGGGGATTTACCTATATTTTGCTGCCTTTTGCAGCCCTGTAGCCCGTTCCTGGACTATTTTACAGCCTTTTTAGTGCCTAAAAGTTTGGGTGCCCATTGACTTCAATGGGGTTCAGGATAAAGTTCGGGTCGAGTTCAGATCCCGAACCCGAACATTTTCGGGAAGTTCGGCCGAACTTCTCGAACCCGAACATCCAGGTGTTCGCTCATCTTTACTCCCAAATAAATATCTGCACATACAAGCACACTTACTATACTTCTCAATAGCTCTCAGAATAATATTTACTATATTCACACCAAAAAAAAAAAATTCTAAGTTTGGGAAACCCAAACCTCCCCTATCTATCTTCTTCGCTAAAACTTCTCTCCTTGACCTATAATTCCAAAAAAGACAAACAATATCTGATTTAGCTGTCTCATGCACATATGTCCCGGAGGGAAAACATATGCTGTGTACAAAAAAATTGGTAATACTACACACTTAATTACTAAAATCTTCCCAAAAAAGGACAAACTACGCATTTTCCAAAAGTTCATTTTTTCTCTACTCTTTCCTTCACATCATTCCAACTTTCTTTCCCATCAAGACATCCTGTAAATTTCACCCCAAGAACATAATTGGTCCAGTTACCACATTCACACCTATATCCACACTCAAGTTCCTCCAAAACTTTTACACCCACTTTTATCCCAATTCACTCTGAAAGCAGACGCTCCGCAAAAAAATTGAAACTAATAACTTAACTCTTCTAATAGCACATTCAGAATCACACAAAACACATATATCATCCATATAACCACTAATTTTCCATTCTCTCCCTCCACCACCTGGTACCTGTACTCCTCTACATACTTTATCTTTACATATCAGCCCCAACAAAGGTTCAGTCGCACAAATGAAAGCCACTGGCGAAAGTGGACATCCCTGCCGTACTCCTGAAAGGAACGGCACACTTCTACTTCTATTCCCATTCAACAACACACTACTATATATTCCGTCATACAAGCTCCTCACTCTCCAAACAAAATCTGAACGAAAACCTAGTCTTAATAACACCCTAAACAAAAATTTATGTTATAGTCTATCGAACCCTTTCTCAAAGTCCAGACTCAGCACATATATTCCACTTTTCCGACTTATACAATCTCACCACCAGTCTCTCAACATACATATATTATCATGAATTCTTCTACTAGGAACTGGGCATGTTTGTTCCTCTCTAATCACGCTTCCCACAAACCCTCTCATCCTATTTGCTATCATCTTTGAATATACCTTATAATCACTGTTTAACAGTGTAATAGGCCACAATTTTTTTTTATTCTTCAAATCTCCCTTCTTAGGAAGCAATACAACCAATCCTGCTTTCATACTCTCAGCCATCACCACATTATTCCAGATATACTCATACAGTTCTACCATATCATTTGCTACCATGTTCCACATTCTACTATAAAACTCCATCGGCAAACAATCCTCACCAGGTGTTTTGTTTTCCGCCGCTTTGCTAATCACTTCCCATATCTCCTCTTTTCTCACATTCTTCATCATGCAATCTCTCTCTATTTCACTCAACACATCTTCCTCCAAAACCTCATCCCTCCATTTTTCTGCATACAGTTCTTCATAAAATCTCAAAACCTCTTCTTCTATTCCATCTCCACTCACTTCATTTCCATTTCCTCCATACAATACATCTATACACTGTTTTCTCCCAAACACTTTTTTGGGAAAAAACGAGAGCACTTTTTATCAGATTCCATCTTATCTAACTTGGCCCTGTACATCATACTCCTTCCTTTCTCTAACACCATCTCTTTAACCCCTTAAGGACGAAGGGCGTACATGTACGCCCTTGCGTCCTGGTACTTAAGGACCAAGGGCGTACATGTACGCCCTGAGAAGTTCCGATCACCCCTGCGCACGTGGCGGTGATCGGAACAAGATGCCTGCTGAAATCAATCAGCAGGCATCTTGGCACAATGCCCAGGGGGGTCCTGTGACCCCCCCCATGTCAGCGATCGCAGCAAACCGCAGGTCAATTCAGACCTGCGGTTTGCTGCGCCATGTGCGATCTCTGATCCCCGCGGTCTGTGACCGCGGGGATCAGAGACTAAAATATGCCCCCAATGTTAAATTTTAACCCCCCCCCTGCACCCTGCCATCTTA
Source organism: Bufotes viridis (assembly GCA_033119425.1). Lineage (NCBI taxonomy): Eukaryota > Metazoa > Chordata > Amphibia > Anura > Bufonidae > Bufotes > Bufotes viridis. The sequence goes on from CM065590.1 coordinate 249,039,091, forward strand.
TTGTCCCCCCGGGCGGTGCAGGGTGGGGCGATTGCGGGCGGTTCTGCGGGTGGGCGGCGAGGGAGGCGGGCAGTGCGGCAGGCGGGATCGCAATTGCGATCCCCCGCCCGCCTCCTTTCAATCCATTTCCCTGGTGTCTAGTGGGTAATAGCAGGGGGTCAGCACATTGCTGACCCCCTGCTATAAACTGCTGACATCTGTGTTACAGATGTCAGAAGTTTAACCACTTCTATACCGCGGTCCGTACGGACCGCGGTATAGAAGGTGTTAACTAGAGATTGCCCGAACTATCCGCCGGCGAACAGTTCCCGGCGAACATAGCTTGTTCGCCTCTGCCGGGCGAACATATGCGATGTTCGGTCCGCCCCCTATACATCATCATTGAGCAAACTTTGACCCAGTACCTCACAGTCAGCAGACACATTCCAGCCAATCAGCAGCATACCCTCCCTCCCAGACCCTCCCACCTCCTGAACAGCATCCATTTTAGATTCATTCTGAAGCTGCAGTCTTAGTGAGAGGAGGGAGAGTGTAATTGCTGCTGATTTAATTGGGAAATCGATAGCTAGGCTAGTGAATTCAGTGTCCACTCCAGTCCTGAAAGACTCATCTGATCTCTGCTGTAAGGACAGCGTCCTGACAGCACCCCAAAAGCCCTTTTAGGGCTGCAACATTAGTCTGCTTTTTTTTCTTTATATACATATTGCAGTTGCCTGGCCTGCCTGTGTGTGAGGAGCTGCAGGCCCACAGACTGTAGTGTGCCCACTGCCAGTGCCCACCCCTGTCATTCCGTGTGGTACAGGACTTTGCATCAAAAAAAGGCATTTAATTTTTACACTTTAATCTAAGGTTAGTTGCCTGCCAGTGTGTGTCAGGCTGACTTCCACTGACTGTAGTGTGCCCACTGCCAGTGCCCACCACTCATACCGGCTGGCACAGGACTTTGCATAAAAAGGCATTTAATTTTTACACTTTAGTGTAATTTCAGCTGCTTGCCTGCTGCTAGTGTGTGTCAGGCCGACTTCAACTGACTGTAGTGTGCCCACTGCCAGTGCCCACCCCTGTCATCCCGTGTGGCACAGGACTTTGCTTAAAAAAAGGCACTTAATTTTTACACTTTAATCTAAGGTTAGTTGCCTGCCAGTGTGTGTCAGGCTGACTTCCACTGACTGTAGTGTGCCCACTGCCAGTGTCCACCACTCATACCGGCTGGCACAGGACTTTGCATAAAAAAGGCATTTAATTTTTACACTTTAGTGTAATTTCAGCTGCTTGCCTGCTGCTAGTGTGTGTCAGGCCGACTTCCACTGACTGTAGTGTGCCCACTGCCAGTGTCCACCACTCATACCGGCTGGCACAGGACTTTGCATAAAAAAGGCACTTAATTTTTACACTTTAATCTAAGGTTAGTTGCCTGCCAGTGTGTGTCAGGCTGACTTCCACTGACTGTAGTGTGCCCACTGCCAGTGTCCACCACTCATACCGGCTGGCACAGGACTTTGCATAAAAAAGGCATTTCATTTTTACACTTTAGTGTAATTTCAGCTGCTTGCCTGCTGCTAGTGTGTGTCAGGCCGACTTCCACTGACTGTAGTGTGCCCACTGCCAGTGTCCACCACTCATACCGGCTGGCACAGGACTTTGCATAAAAAAGTCATTTAATTTTTACACTTTAGTGTAATTTCAGCTGCTTGCCTGCTGCTAGTGTGTGTCAGGCCGACTTCAACTGACTGTAGTGTGCCCACTGCCAGTGCCCACCCCTGTCATCCCGTGTGGCACAGGACTTTGCTTAAAAAAAGGCACTTAATTTTTACACTTTAATCTAAGGTTAGTTGCCTGCCAGTGTGTGTCAGGCTGACTTCCACTGACTGTAGTGTGCCCACTGCCAGTGTCCACCACTCATACCGGCTGGCACAAGACTTTGCATAAAAAAGGCATTTAATTTTTACACTTTAGTGTAATTTCAGCTGCTCACCTGCTGCTAGTGTGTGTCAGGCCAACTTCAACTGACTGTAGTGTGCCCACTGCCAGTGCCCACCCCTGTCATCCCGTGTGGCACAGTACTTTGCATCAAAAAAAGGCATTTAATTTTTACACTTTAGTGTAATTTCAGTTGCTTGCCTACTGCTAGTGTGTGTCAGGCTGACTTCCACTGACTGTAGTGTGCCCACTGCCAGTGCCAACCACTGATACCGGGTGGCGCAGTAGCTTGCCGATAAATAAGGCATTTAATTTTTAGACAGTAGTCTAAATTCAGTTGCTTGCCTGCTGCCAGTGTGTGTCAGGCCCTCTTCCACTGACTGTAGTGTGCCCACTGCCAGTGCCAACCACTGATACCGGGTGGCACAGTAGCTTGCCGATAAATAAGGCATTTACATTTTTAGACAGTAGTCTAAATTCAGTTGCTTGCCTGCTGCCAGTGTGTGTCAGGCCCTCTTCCACTGACTGTAGTGTGCCCACTGCCAGTGCCAACCACTGATACCGGGTGGCACAGTAGCTTGCCGATAAATAAGGCATTTAATTTTTAGACAGTAGTCTAAATTCAGTTGCTTGCCTGCTGCCAGTGTGTGTCAGGCCCTCTTCCACTGACTGTAGTGTGCCCACTGCCAGTGCCAACCACTGATACCGGGTGGCACAGTAGCTTGCCGATAAATAAGGCATTTAATTTTTAGACAGTAGTCTAAATTCAGTTGCTTGCCTGCTGCCAGTGTGTGTCAGGCCCTCTTCCACTGACTGTAGTGTGCCCACTGCCAGTGCCAACCACTCATACCGGGTGGCACAGTACCTAGCAGCGTAGTACCACTTATCTAAAAAAAAATGACAGGCAGAGGCAGGCCACCCCGCAGGGGCCGTCGTGGTCGTGGTGCTGTGATTTCCACTGTCCCTGGAATAATGCCCAGTTTTCAGAGGCCACGTACCCTGAACCCGAAAAATTCAGAGGGCGTAGTTGACTGGCTTAGACAGGACACCCAATCTTCAACAGCTTCCGCTAAGAACCTTGGCGCACCATCCTCCTCCAGCTCAGCTTCGGTCACCTGCTCTCAAGTTACCACGCACCCGCCCGTCGCCACCACCACCACTACCACCACAGCCACCACAGCCGCTTCACTTGATCCGTCAGAGGAGTTATTTACACATCAGTTGGATGCAATTGGTGATGCGCAACCATTATTGCCAGATGATGTAGATTACGGGGATATGTCTCAGTCAGGCAGGATTACACACATGGGCGTACAGTGTGATGATGATGATGATGATGTTGTACCCGCTGCTGCTTCCTTTGCTGAGGTGTCAGATACAAGTGAAGCGGTTGATGATGACGATGTGTCCACGGATGCCACGTGGGTGCCTGCTCGAAGAGAGAAGAAGAGGGAAAGTTCTGAAGGGAGACAGAGAGAATGAGGAGACGAGTTGGAAGCAGGGGAGGTCGTCGCAAGGAGTTAGTGGCACAGTCAGACAGCATGTATCGGCACCTGGGGTCAGCCAGACAGCACGCCAGTCAACGCATGCTGTTGCCACCACTAGAATGCCGTCATTGCAAAGCTCAGCAGTGTGGCATTTTTTGTGTGTCTGCCTCTGATAAAAGCAATGCCATTTGCAACCTGTGCCAAAAGAAACTGAGTCGTGGGAAGTCCAACACCCACCTTGGTACAACTGCTTTGCGAAGGCACATGATCTCACATCACAAACGCCTATGGGATCAACACATGAGTACAAGCAGCACACAAACTCAAAGCCACCATGCTCCTCCTGGTCCAGCATCTTCAGCCACGTCAACCACTGCTGTCCTCCCTGCCCCCTCTCAACCACCCGCCACTCCATCTCTCACCTTCAGCAGTTCCTGCTCATCTGCCCACAGTCAGGTGTCTGTCAAGGACATGTTTGAGCATAAGAAGCCAATGTCACAAAGTCACCCCTTGCCCGGCGACTGACAGCTGGCTTGACGGAACTCTTAGCCCGCCAGCTTTTACCATACCAGCTGGTAGAGTCTGAGGCCTTCAAAAAATTTGTCGCTATTGGGACACCACAGTGGAAGGTACCCGGACGAAATTTTTTTTCAAAAAGGCAATCCCAAACCTCTACCATGTCATTGAAAAGGAAGTCATGGCATCTCTGGCATACAGTGTTGGGGCAAGGGTCCATCTGACCACTGATACCTGGTCTGCAAAGCACGGTCAGGGCAGGTATATCACGTATACTGCGCATTGGGTCAACCTGCTGACGGCTGACAAGCATGGAATGCGTGGCTCCGCAGCGGAGTTGGTGACACCACCACGACTTGCAGGCAGACCTACTGCCACCTCCTCTACTCCTACTCCATCCTCTTCAATATCCTCCTCGGCTGAGTCCTCTTCTGCTGCGGCGTCTGGCTGCACATCAACTGATTCCCCCAGCTCCCCAGGGGCTATTCCACATCCCGGATACGACAGTGTCACGCTATCTTGGGGTTGACTTGCCTGAAAGCAGAGAGCCACACAGGACCAGCACTCCTGTCCGCCCTGAGCGCACAGGTGGATCAGTGGCTGACCCCGCACCAACTGGAGATCGGCAAAGTGGTGTGTGACAATGGAAGCAATCTGTTGGCGGCATTAAATTTGGGCAAGTTGTCACATGTGCCGTGCATGGCACATGTGTTGAATCTCATCGTACAACGTTTTGTGTCTAAGTACCCAGGCTTACAGGACGTCCTCAAGCAGGCCAGGAAGGTGTGTGGCCATTTCAGGCGTTCCTACACGGCCATGGCGCACTTTTCCGATATTCAGCGGCGAAACAACATGCCAGTGAGGCGCTTGATATGCGACAGCCCGACACGTTGGAATTCAACACTCCTAATGTTCGACCGCCTGCTCCAACAAGAAAAAGCCGTCAACAGTATTTGTATGACCGGGGTGCTAGGACAGCCTCTGCGGAGCTGGGAATCTTTTGCCACGTTACTGGACACTCATGCGCAATGCCTGTAGGCTTATGCGTCCTTTTGAGGAGGTGACAAACCTAGTCAGTCGCACCGAAGGCACCATCAGCGACCTCATCCCATTTGTTTTCTTCCTGGAGCGTGCCCTGCGAAGAGTTCTGGATCAGGCTGTAGATGAGCGTGAAGAGGAAGAGGAAGAGTTGTGGTCACCATCACCACCAGAAACAGCCTTGTCATCATCGCTTGCCGGACCTGCAGCAACGCTGGAAGAGGAGTATGAGGAAGAGGAGTCAGAGGAGGAATGTGGCGGCTTTGAGGAGGAGGAAGACCAACCACAGCAGGCACCCCAGGGTGCTCGTTGTTGTCACCTATCTGGGACCCATGGTGTTGTACGTGGCTGGGGGAAGAACAGACCGTCAATGACATCAGTGAGGACGAGGACGGGAAATGAGTAGCTCTGCATCCAACCTTGTTCAAATGGGGTCTTTCATGCTGTCATGTCTGTTGAGGACCCACGTATAAAAGGATAAGGAGAACGATCTGTACTGGGTGGCCACGCTACTAGACCCCGGTATAAGCAGAAAGTGGCAGAAATGTTACCAAATTACCGAAAGTCGGAAAGGATGCAGCAGTTCAAAACCAAACTAAAAAATATGCTTTACACAGCTTATAAGGGGGATGTCAATGGGGGATTCGACAATGGTTAATCAATTCGACCGGATAGGGTCCGTAACAGGGATTAAACTGATAGCAATAGTACTAGTTAAGACACCACTCATATAGGGTGTCACAGCACATTGCTCTGTGCACGCGCAGTGCCCCAATTTGGGAGTAAGAGGACCGACCAAGCTGCTTTTTCCATCTCCCGGTTCCTGAAATCAATTCAGTTTAGTGTATGAGAGTTTGGTCTGTCACTGTGAAGGCAGTCGAAGGTACCCGGCCTAAATTTTTTTCACAAAAGGCAATCCCTGATATGGGACGTAACAGGGATTAAACTGATGAGAATAATACTACAGAAAATACCACTCATATCAGTGGAGGGAGCCAGCGTTTTTAACCATCTCCCGTTCAAAAAATCTATTTAATAAATGGCCCCCAGATTGGGGAGTCGGGGACGTTAGAGGATTAAACTGATGAGAATAGTACTACAGAAAATACCACTCATATCGGGTGTGACAGTAAATTGCACGGCGCAGACGCAGTGACCGTGGTTTAAAACAGAGTGGAGGGAGCCAGCGTTTTTTAACCATCTCCCCGTTCGAAAAATCTATTCAATAAATGGCCCCCAGATTGGGGACGTTAGAGGATTAAACTGATGAGAATAGTACTACAGAAAATACCACTCATATCGGGTGTGACAGTAAATTGCACGGCGCAGACGCAGTCACCGTGGTTTAAAACAGAGTGGAGGGAGCCAGCGTTTTTAACCATCTCCCGTTCGAAAAATCTATTCAATAAATGGCACCCAGATTGGGGACGTTAGAGGATTAAACTGATGAGAATAGTACTACAGAAAATACCACTCATATCGGGTGTGACAGTAAATTGCACAGGCGCAGACGCAGTGACCGTGGTTTTAAAACAGAGTGGAGGGAGCCAGCGTTTTTAACCATCTCCCGTTCGAAAAATCTATTCAATAAATGGCCCCCAGATTGGGGACGTTAGAGAGATTAAACTGATGAGAATAGTACTACAGAAAATACCACTCATATCGGGTGTGACAGTAAATTGCAGGCGCAGACGCAGTGACCGTGGTTTAAAACAGAGTGGAGGAGCCAGCGTTTTTAACCATCTCCCGTTCGAAAAATCTATTCAATAAATGGCCCCCAGATTGGGGCGTTAGAGGGATTAAACTGATGAGAATAGTACTACAGAAAATACCACTCATATCGGGTGTGACAGTAAATTGCACGGCGCAGGCACGCAGTCACCGTGGTTTAAAACAGAGTGGAGAGGAGCCAGCGTTTTTAACCATCTCCCCGTTCGAAAAAATCTGACGGCTGACAAGCATGGAATGCGTGGCTCCGCAGCGGAGTTGGTGACACCACCACGACTTGCAGGCAGACCTACTGCCACCTCCTCTACTCCTACTCCATCCTCTTCAATATCCTCCTCGGCTGAGTCCTCTTCTGCTGCGGCGTCTGGCTGCACATCAACTGATTCCCCCAGCTCCCCAGGGGCTATTCCACATCCCGGATACGACAGTGTCACGCTATCTTGGGGTTGACTTGCCTGAAAGCAGAGAGCCACACAGGACCAGCACTCCTGTCCGCCCTGAGCGCACAGGTGGATCAGTGGCTGACCCCGCACCAACTGGAGATCGGCAAAGTGGTGTGTGACAATGGAAGCAATCTGTTGGCGGCATTAAATTTGGGCAAGTTGTCACATGTGCCGTGCATGGCACATGTGTTGAATCTCATCGTACAACGTTTTGTGTCTAAGTACCCAGGCTTACAGGACGTCCTCAAGCAGGCCAGGAAGGTGTGTGGCCATTTCAGGCGTTCCTACACGGCCATGGCGCACTTTCCGATATTCAGCGGCGAAACAACATGCCAGTGAGGCGCTTGATATGCGACAGCCCGACACGTTGGAATTCAACACTCCTAATGTTCGACCGCCTGCTCCAACAAGAAAAAGCCGTCAACGAGTATTTGTATGACCGGGGTGCTAGGACAGCCTCTGCGGAGCTGGGAATCTTTTGCCACGTTACTGGACACTCATGCGCAATGCCTGTAGGCTTATGCGTCCTTTTGAGGAGGTGACAAACCTAGTCAGTCGCACCGAAGGCACCATCAGCGACCTCATCCCATTTGTTTTCTTCCTGGAGCGTGCCCTGCGAAGAGTTCTGGATCAGGCTGTAGATGAGCGTGAAGAGGAAGAGGAAGAGTTGTGGTCACCATCACCACCAGAAACAGCCTTGTCATCATCGCTTGCCGGACCTGCAGCAACGCTGGAAGAGGAGTATGAGGAAGAGGAGTCAGAGGAGGAATGTGGCGGCTTTGAGGAGGAGGAAGACCAACCACAGCAGGCACCCCAGGGTGCTCGTTGTTGTCACCTATCTGGGACCCATGGTGTTGTACGTGGCTGGGGGAAGAACAGACCGTCAATGACATCAGTGAGGACGAGACGGGAAATGAGTAGCTCTGCATCCAACCTTGTTCAAATGGGGTCTTTCATGCTGTCATGTCTGTTGAGGGACCCACGTATAAAAGGATAAAGGAGAAACGATCTGTACTGGGTGGCCACGCTACTAGACCCCGGTATAAGCAGAAAGTGGCAGAAATGTTACCAAATTACCGAAAGTCGGAAAGGATGCAGCAGTTCAAAACCAAACTAAAAAATATGCTTTACACAGCTTATAAGGGGATGTCAATGGGGATTCGACAATGGTTAATCAATTCGACCGGATAGGGTCCGTAACAGGGATTAAACTGATAGCAATAGTACTAGTTAAGACACCACTCATATAGGGTGTCACAGCACATTGCTCTGTGCACGCGCAGTGCCCCAATTTGGGAGTAAGAGGACCGACCAAGCTGCTTTTCCATCTCCCGGTTCCTGAAATCAATTCAGTTTAGTGTATGAGAGTTTGGTCTGTCACTGTGAAGGCAGTCGAAGGTACCCGGCCTAAATTTTTTTCACAAAGGCAATCCCTGATATGGGACGTAACAGGGATTAAACTGATGAGAATAATACTACAGAAAATACCACTCATATCGGGTGTGACAGTAAATTGCACGGCGCAGACGCAGTGACCGTGGTTTAAAACAGAGTGGAGGGAGCCAGCGTTTTTAACCATCTCCCCGTTCGAAAAATCTATTCAATAAATGGCCCCCAGATTGGGAGTGGGACGTTAGAGGATTAAACTGATGAGAATAGTACTACAGAAAATACCACTCATATCGGGTGTGACAGTAAATTGCACGGCGCAGACGCAGTGACCGTGGTTTAAAACAGAGTGGAGGGAGCCAGCGTTTTTAACCATCTCCCGTTCGAAAAATCTATTCAATAAATGGCCCCCAGATTGGGGACGTTAGAGGATTAAACTGATGAGAATAGTACTACAGAAAATACCACTCATATCGGGTGTGACAGTAAATTGCACGGCGCAGGCGCAGTGACCGTGGTTTAAAACAGAGTGGAGGAGCCAGCGTTTTTTAACCATCTCCCCGTTCGAAAAATCTATTCAATAAATGGCCCCCAGATTGGGGACGTTAGAGGATTAAACTGATGAGAATAGTACTACAGAAAATACCACTCATATCGGGTGTGACAGTAAATTGCACGGCGCAGACGCAGTGACCGTGGTTTAAAACAGAGTGGAGGGAGCCAGCGTTTTTTAACCATCTCCCGTTCGAAAAATCTATTCAATAAATGGCCCCCAGATTGGGGACGTTAGAGGATTAAACTGATGAGAATAGTACTACAGAAAATACCACTCATATCGGGTGTGACAGTAAATTGCACGGCGCAGACGCAGTGACCGTGGTTTAAAACAGAGTGGAGGGAGCCAGCGTTTTTAACCATCTCACCGTTCGAAAAATCAATTCAATTCATCTTTTGGGGACCCTTGGTGTTATACGTGGCTGGGTGGAGGAAGAAACCTTCAATGACATCACCGGGACGTAGCTAGCAGTATCAACCTTGTGCAAATGGGGAGTTTGCGGTTGTGCAAATGAACTGTTTGCGGTGCATTAAAAGGGAGTTTGGTCTGTCAATGTCAGTGAAGCGGGCGTAACCCTTACACTACCTGATCGATACAACATCATACCTGATCGTATACACACACTGGATGTTTTAAAGCACGTTATTCCAAACAATTTAGGAATGTTAGTTGATTTATGCCCTTTATGGATTAAAACCCGACTCTGTCCACTACGTAATTTTCCATGGGAGTTTTGCCATAGATCCCCCTCCGGCATGCCACAGTCAGGTGTTAGACCCCTTGAAACAACTTTCTCATCACTATTGTGGCCAGAAAGAGTCCCTGTGGGTTTTAAAATTCGCCTGCCAATTGAAGTCTATGGCGGTTCACAGAGTGGAGGGAGCCAGCGTTTTTAACCATCTCCGTTCGAAAAATCTATTCAATAAATGGCACCCAGATTGGGGACGTTAGAGGGATTAAACTGATGAGAATAGTACTACAGAAAATACCACTCTATTATCGGGTGTGACAGTAAATTGCACGGCGCAGGCGTAGTGACCGTGGATTAAAACAGAGTGGAGGGAGCCAGCGTTTTTTAACCATCTCCCGTTCGAAAAATCTATTCAATAAATGGCCCCCAGATTGGGAGTCGGGACGTTAGAGGATTAAACTGATGAGAATAGTACTGCAGAAAATACCACTCATATCGGGTGTGACAGTAAATTGCACGGCGCAGACGCAGTGACCGTGGTTTAAAACAGAGTGGAGGGAGCCAGCGTTTTTAACCATCTCCCCGTTCGAAAAATCTATTCAATAAATGGCCCCCAGATTAGGGACGTTAGAGGGATTAAACTGATGAGAATAGTACTACAGAAAATACCACTCATATCGGGTGTGACAGTAAATTGCACGGCGCAGACGCAGTGACCGTGGTTTAAAACAGAGTGGAGGGAGCCAGCGTTTTTAACCATCTCCCCGTTCGAAAAATCTATTCAATAAATGGCACCCAGATTGGGGACGTTAGAGGATTAAACTGATGAGAATAGTACTACAGAAAATACCACTCATATCGGGTGTGACAGTAAATTGCACGGCGCAGGCGCAGTGACCGTGGTTTAAAACAGAGTGGAGGGAGCCAGCGTTTTTTAACCATCTCCCGTTCGAAAAATCTATTCAATAAATGGCACCCAGATTAGGGGACGTTAGAGGATTAAACTGATGAGAATAGTACTACAGAAAATACCACTCATATCGGGTGTGACAGTAAATTGCACGGCGCAGGCGCAGTGACCGTGGTTTAAAACAGAGTGGAGGGAGCCAGCGTTTTTAACCATCTCCCCGTTCGAAAAATCTATTCAATAAATGGCCCCCAGATTGGGGACGTTAGAGGGATTAAACTGATGAGAATAGTACTACAGAAAATACCACTCATATCGGGTGTGACAGTAAATTGCACGGCGCAGGCGCAGTGACCGTGGTTTAAAACAGAGTGGAGGGAGCCAGCGTTTTTAACCATCTCCCGTTCGAAAAATCTATTCAATAAATGGCCCCCAGATTGGGGACGTTAGAGGATTAAACTGATGAGAATAGTACTACAGAAAATACCACTCATATCGGGTGTGACAGTAAATTGCACGGCGCAGACGCAGTGGCCGTGGTTTAAAACAAAGTGGAGGGAGCCAGCGTTTTTTTAACCATCTCCCCGTTCGAAAAATCTATTCAATAAATGGCCCCCAGATTAGGGACGTTAGAGGGATTAAACTGATGAGAATAGTACTACAGAAAATACCACTCATATCGGGTGTGACAGTAAATTGCACGGCGCAGACGCAGTCACCGTGGTTTAAAACAGAGTGGAGGGAGCCAGCGTTTTTTTAATCATCTCACCATTCGAAAAATCAATTCAATTCATCTTTTGGGGACCCTTGGTGTTGTACGTGGCTGGGTGGAGGAAGAAACCTTCAATGACATCACCGGGACGTGGCTAGCTTGGTATCCAACCTTGTGCAAATGGGGAGTTTGCGGTTGTGCAAATGAACTGTTTGCGGTGCATTAAAAGGGAGTTTGGTCTGTCAATGTCAGTGAAGCGGGCGTAACCCTTACACTACCTGATCGATACAACATCATACCTGATCGTATACACACACTGGATGTTTTAAAGCACGTTATTCCAAACAATTTAGGAATGTAAGTTGATTTATGCCCTTTATGGATTAAAACCCGACTCTGCGTCCACTACGTAATTTTCCATGGGAGTTTTGCCATAGATCCCCCTCCGGCATGCCACAGTCCAGGTGTTAGACCCCTTGAAACAACTTTCTCATCACTATAGTGGCCAGAAAGAGTCCCTGTGGGTTTTAAAATTCGCCTGCCAATTGAAGTCTATGGCGGTTCGCCCGGTTCGCCCGTTCGCGAACATTTGCGGAAGTTCGAGTTCGCTGTTCGCGAACTGAAAATTTTATGTTCGCGACATCACTAGTGTTAACATGGAGGGAGCTCCCTCCCTCTCCCATCGGGGGGCTGTCGTACCTTTTCAGCCCCCCCGACAGGAGAGGAAAGTAGAGGGAGGGAGCTCACCTCTCTTCCCATCACCCGCTGCTCTGTAATGGCAGCGGGTGATGGTTACCATGGCAGCAGGACGCTTTCAGAAGCGTCCTGCTTGCCATGGTATAGTAACTCTGGTCAGACTTCTGCTAAAGGCAGAAGTCTGACCAGACTGTGAAAAGTAAAAAATACAGTGCAGTACACTATATAGTGTACTGTTCTGTATTATATAGACACCAGATCCACTGGATCTACAAGAACCAAGTGGGTCTGGGTCAAAAATGTCAAAAAAGTAAAAAAAAGTAAAAATAAGAAAAATACATATCACTGAATAAAAATAAAAATAAAAATAAACTACACATATTAGGTATCGCAGCGTCTGTAAAAATCTCCTCTATAAAAATATCACGTGACCTAACCCCTCACGCAAATACCGTAAAAAAACCACAAAAAAATGGTGTAAAAAGCCATTTTTGTCACCTTGCATCACAAAAGTGTAATACCAAGTGATCAAAAGGCGTATGCCTCCCAAAATAGTACCAATAAAACCGCCATCTCATCCCTCAAAAAATGAGTCCTTATATAGGACAATCGCCCAAAAAAATAAAAAAATATGGCTCTCAGACTATGGAGACACTAAAACATAATTTTTTTCTAAAATGCTATTATTGTGTTAAAGTAAAATAAATAAATAAAAAGTATACATATTATGTATCGCCGCGTCCGTAAAACCTGCTCTATAAAAATATCACATTATCTAACCCCTCAGGTAAATACTGTTAAAAAAATAAAATAAAAACAATATAAAAAAAAAACATTTTTGTCACCTCACATCTCAAAAACTGTAATAGCAAGCGATCAAAAAGGTATATGCACCCAAAAATAGTGCCAATCAAACCGTCATCTCATCCTGCAAAAAATGATACCCCACATAGGACAATCACCCCCAAAAAAAAAAAAATAGGGCTCTCAGACTATGGAGACACTAAAACATGATTTGTTTTGTTTTAAAAAATGATAATATTGTGTAAAACTTAAATAAATAAATAAAAAGTATACATATTTGGTATCGACACGTCCGTCGCAACCTGCTCTATAAAAATAACACATCACCAAACCCCTCAGGTGAACACAAAAAAAAAAAAAAATACGGTGTCAAGAGCCATTTTTGTCATCTTACATCACAAAAAGTGTAATAGCAGGCGACCAAAATGTCATATGCACCCCAAGATAGTTCCAATCAAACCGCCATCTCATCCCGAAAAAATGAGCCCCTACATAAGACAGTCGCCCAAAAAATAAAAAAAATATATGGCTTTCAGAATGTTGGCACAATGCCCAGGGGGGTCCTGTGACCCCCCCATGTCAGCGATCGCAGCAAACCGCAGGTCAATTCAGACCTGCGGTTTGCTGCGCCATGTGCGATCTCTGATCCCCGCGGTCTGTGACCGCGGGGATCAGAGACTAAAATATGCCCCCAATGTTAAATTTTAACCCCCCCCCTGCACTCTGCCATCTTATTGTCCCCCCGGGCGGTGCAGGGGGGGGGGGCCATTGCGGGCGGTGCTGCGGGTGGGCGGCGCGGGAGGCGGGCAGTGCGGCAGGCGGGATCGCAATATTTTTTAAAAAAATATATGGCTTTCAGAATGTGAAGACACTAAAAAATCATTTTTTTCAAAAATGCTGTATTATGTAAAACTGAAACAAAACCCACAAAAAAGTAGCCATATTTGGTATTGCCGCATCCGTAGCAACCTGCTCTATAGAAATAGCACACAATCTAACCTGTCAGTTCAACGATGTAAATAACAAAAAATAAAAACGGTCCGAAATAGCTATTTTTTTGCAAATTTTACATTTTAATCAATTTTTCCAGTAACAAAGCAAGGGTTAACAGCCAAACAAAACTCAATTTTTATTGCCCCAATTCTGTAGTTTTCAGAAACACCCCATATGTGGGCGTAAACTGCTGTATGGCCAAACGGCAGGGCGTAGAAGGAAGGGAACGCCATATGGTTTTTGGAAGGCAGATTTTGCTGGACTGGTTATTTGACACCATGTCCCATTTGAAGGCCCCTGATGCACCCCTACAGTGGAAACTCCAAAAAAGTGACCCCATTTTGGAAAGTACGGGATAAGGTGGCAGTTTTGTTTGTATTATTTTAGGGTAAATATGATTTTTGGTTGCTCTATATTACACTTTTTGAGGCAAGGTAACAAAAATAGAAATTCGAAATTTCATCTCCATTTGCCAATAACTCTTGTGGAACACCTAAAGGGTTAACAAAGTTTGTAAAATCAGTTTTGAATACCTTGAGGGTGTAGTTTCTTAGATGGAGTCACTTTTTGGAGATTCTACTCTAGGGGTGCATCGGGGGCTTCAAATGGGACATGGTGTCAAAAATCCAGTCCAGCAAAATCCGCCTTCCAAAAACCATATGGCGTTCCCTTCCTTCTACGCCCTGCCGTTTGGCCATACAGCAGTTTACGCCCACATATGGGGTGTTTCTGAAAACTACAGAATCGGGGCAATAAAAATTGAGTTTTGTTTGGCTGTTAACCCTTGCTTTGTTACTGGAAAAATGGATTCAAGCGGAAAATTTTCCAAAAATCGAAATTCTGAAATTTTATCTCCATTTGCCATTAACTCTTGTGGAAAACCTAAAGGGTTAATGACGTTTGTAAAATCAGTTTCGAATACCTTGAGGGGTGTAGTTTCTAGAATGGGGTCATTTTTGGATGGTTTCTATTATGTAAGCCTCACAAAGTGACTTCAGACCTGAACTGGTCCCTAAAAAGTGGGTTTTGAAAATTTCTGAAAAATTTCAAGATTTGCTTCTAAACTTCTAAGCCCTGTAACGTCCCCAAAAAATAAAATGGCATTCCCAAAATGATCGATACATGAAGTAGACATATGGGGAATGTAAATCAATAACTTTTTTGGGCGGTATTACTATGTATTATAGAAGTAGAGAAATTGAAACTTGGAAAATTGCTAATTTTTCCAAATTTTTGGTAAACTTGATATTTTTTTATAAATAAAAATGAAATTTTTCGACTTAATTTTACCAGTGTCATGAAGTACAATATGTGACGAAAAAACAATCTCAGAATGGCCTGGATAAGAAAAAGCGTTTTAAAGTTATCACCACATAAAGTGACACTGGTCAGATTTGCAAAAAATGGCCTGGTCCTAAGGTGAAAATGAGCCCGGTCCTTAAGGGGTTAATCTCTCTCACAACTAAAATGATATCTTCATTCACATCCATACCCTCACCTCTCAACTTATATAAAAAGGCTAAGCCGGCGTTCACTTCCATCGCCGGAAATGCCGCCGGATCCGTAACAACGCAAGTGAACTGAAAGCAATTGAAGACTGATCAGTTTTCAAAATGCTTTCAGTGTTACTATGGCCGCCAGGACGCTCTTAAAGTCCTGGTTGCCATAGTAGTAGTGGGGAGCGGGGGAGCGACGTTTAGCTTAAGGTCGGATCCGGATCAATGGGCATTAATTCCGGATCTGGCCTTGCTTCAAGTGTTCAGGTTTTGTTGGCCGGAATAAAAAGCACAGCATGCTGCGGTATTTTCTCCTGCCAAAAAACATTCCGGTCCTGAACTGAAGACATCCTGATGCATCCTGATGCATCCTGAACGGATTTCTCTCCATTCAGAATGCATTGGGATAATCCTGATCAGGATTTTTCCGGCATAGAGCCCCTACGACGGAACTCTATGCCGGAAAAGAAATACGCAAGTGTGAAAGAGCCCTTATATTCTACCCCCCTACTTTTTGCTTGAAATGTATTCATACTCACATTACATAATTTCTGCATGTCTCCTAAACGAAAATCACTTACCAACTCCAATAAAGCTCTCCCTGACCCACTGTTTCTTTACTTTTATCACAATTCATATCCCCCACTATTATTACAGGCGTTCTACCCTGGATAAAAAACTGAATTTAAAAAAAAAAAAAATTACGCTCTTCTCTCATGGTCGGCGCATACACATTAATAACACAAAATTTGACCCCCTGGAAAACAAAATGTGTTGAAATACATCTTCCTTATTCTATAATCAATTAACTGTCCAGGGATATCTGGTTTCCCTTGATCAAAATGGCCACTCCATCATTCCTATCCACTGAGCTTCCTGACCAAATGGACCTCCCATGTGGCCATTCTTCCTCCTTAATTGGTTCATCAAGCCCACATTTTTATAAACAAATAATAGAAAACAATTTCCTGAGCTAAAAAATCCAAAATGGTCGTCCTCCTTGCTTTATTCTTATACCTTCTTACATTCTGTGATACGACGGCAAAACTCATAATAAGAAAGGAAAATTAAAGGTCATTGTTTCTGTATTGTTTAACCACCTTAATAATTGTCCATAGCCTCTCCATCCTTTTCTTCCAATACTCGGTAGCGATTTTGGCTTTCGCTGCCACTTTCTTCACTCTGTTCACTTCTTGGTTTTTTAAATTGGCTTCGCCTGACGGGGACCTCTTCCATTTCTTCCTCCTCATTGGATTCTGACCCACTTCATGTTCTCCTGCTCTTTCCACCCCCAGGATCATCGGAATCCTCAGACAGAAAAATACCAATATTGGCAGGGTCTGAAGGATGCTCAGGACTGACTGCCTCCTCTATCGCCTCCTCCAGCTGTCTCATGACTGGTGTCTTAAACTCTTCTTTCTTCCTCTCTGAACTGCTGCCAAGCAGCTTTACTTTCCTCCCATCCTCCTCCACACTCCTTCCCGCCACCACCACATTTACATAACTCTTCCCTTCCACCTCCGGTCTCCTGAATCTCTCCTGCCTCCTGGAGATCACTAGATGGCAGTCCTTGTACTTGTGCTCGTTATCACCACACATATCACAGGTTTTAGGTTCAGGACAATCACCTGCTGTGTGCCCCTCCTGTTTACAATTCCTGCAAACGATACCCTTTTTACACTCAAATGCAGTGTGGCCAAACACTTGCAATATCGGGACTGTCCTGGGTATGAGTTGAAGCCTCTGTTACCAGCAATATTAAAGTTCGCCGGCGGGTGCTTGACACTTCCAATATTTCCAGTATCTCTCCTCAGTTTGACTTTAAACTTATATTTGCAGTTAAAAATGCCCAACACATTTTTCTGTTGCCCACCTGCTTTTACATACTCACAATAATGTTCGAGATAATTTGTCAGCATATTCACATTCATGAAAGGGTTATACACATGCACTAATATTTCTTTTTCAAGCATAGAAAACAATTTTGGGATTATTCCTAACCAATAGTGTTGGGCGAGCATGCTCTGCCGAACACCAGTTCGGCTCGAGCATCGCGCTGCTCGGCACATCGCAGTGTTCGGCTGAACACCGCATGTGCTAGAGTGTAATGCTAGAGTCCCCTCCCCACAGGTTTGTTAGCTGCTACACAGCCAATAAACATGCGGGTGAGTACTGCCACTAACTGTAATGACGTAGCCTCACCCCTAATGTTTTAGATGGTCAGATCAGCAGCAGGCACTCGCTCCTAATGTTTTAAATGGTCAGCTCGGCAGCAGGCCCTCATCCATAATGTTTTAAATGGTAAGCTCAGCAGCAGATCCTCACCCGTAATGTTTTAGATGGTCAGCTCGGCAGCAGGCCCTCGCCCATAATGTTTTAGATGGTCAGCTCGGCAGCAGGCCCTCGCCCCTAATGTTTTAGAGGGTCAGCTCGGCAGCAGGCCCTCACCCATAATGTTTTAGATGGTCAGCTCGGCAGCAGGCCCTCACCCATAATGTTTTAGATGGTCAGCTCGGCAGCAGACCCTTACCCCTAATTTTTTAGATGGTCACCAGTAGGCCCTCGCCCATAATGTTTTAGATGGTCAGCTCAGCAGCAGGTCCTCACCTATAATCTTTTAGATGCTCAGCTCAGCAGCAGGCCCTCACCCCTAATGTTTTAGATGGTCAGATCAGCAGCAGGCCCTCACCCACAATGTTTTAGATGGTCAGCTCAGCAGCAGGCTTTCACCCCTAATGTTTTAGATGGTCAGCTCAGCAGCAGGCACTCGCCCCTAATGTTTTAGAGGGTCAGCTTAGCAGCAAACCCTCACTCCTAATTTTTTAGATGGTCAGCTCTGCAGCAAGCCCTCGCCAATAATGTTTTAGATGGTCAGCTCGGCAGCAGGCCCTCGCCCCTAATGTTTTAGATGGTCAGATCAGCAACAGGCCCTCGCCCCTAATGTTTTAACCACTTAAGCCCCCCTAGCTTAAACACCCTCAATGACCAGGCCACTTTTTACAATTCTGCACTACACTACTTTACCCGTTTATTGCTCCGTCATGCAACTTACCACCCAAATGAATTTTACCTCCTTTTCTTCTCACTAATAGAGCTTTCATTTGGTGGTATTTCATTGTTGCTGACATTTTTACTTTTTTTGCCATTAATACAAATTTAACGATATTTTTGCAAAAAAATGACATTTTTCACTTTCTGTTGTAACATTTTTTTTAAAAAACTACATTTCTATATAAATTTTTCTCTAAATTTATTGTTCTACATGTCTTTGATAAAAAAAAGTCCAATAAGTGTATATTTATTGGTTTGGGTAAAAGTTATAGCGTTTACAAACTATGGTGCAAAAA
Organism: Bufotes viridis; assembly: GCA_033119425.1. Lineage (NCBI taxonomy): Eukaryota > Metazoa > Chordata > Amphibia > Anura > Bufonidae > Bufotes > Bufotes viridis. Next base: position 249,057,814 of record CM065590.1, read on the forward strand.
GTGAATTTCTGCATTTTGAAGCAGCTCTGACTTTCTGAGCGCCTGTCATGTTTCTTCAGGTGCTAGAATGTCAGGAAAGTATAAATACCCCCAAATCACACCATTTTAGAAAGAAGACACCCCAAAGTATTCGCGGAGGGGCATGGTGAGTTCATGTATCATTTCATTTTTTTCACAAGTTAGCGGAAAATGACACTTTCTGAGAAAAAAAAAAAAAAAAGTGTCAATTTCTGCTAACTTCTGGCAAAAAAAAAGAAATCTCAGACGGACTCACTATGCCCCTCAGTGAATACCTTGGGGTGTCTACTTCCAAAAGGGGTCATTTGTGGGGTGTGTTTACTGTTCTGGCATTTTGGGCGGGGCTAAATTGTGAGCCGCCATGTAAAACCTAAAGGTACTCGTTGGAATTTGGGCCCCTTTGCACCCAGGCTGCAAAAAGTGTCACTTATGTGGTATCGCCGTACTCAGGAGAAGTAGGGCAATGTGTTTTGGGGTGTATTTTTACATATACCCATGTTGGGTGAGAGAAATATCTCTGTAAACTGACAACTTTGTATAAAAATTTTTAAAAGTTGTCGTTTACAGAGATATTTTCACACACAGTATAGGTATATATAAAAATACACCCCAAAGCACTTGCCCTACTTCTCCTGATGCGACGACTACATGTGTGTACTTTTTGCAGCCTGAGTACAAAGGCCCTAAACCAATGAGTACCTTTAGGATTTCACAGGGCATTTTTACGCATTTGGATTCCAGACTTCTTCTCACGCTTTAGGGGCCCCTAAAATGCCAGGACAGTATAAATACCCCACATGTGACCCCATTTTGGAAAGAAGACACCCCAAGGTATTCCGTGAGGGGTATGGTGAGTTCATGTAAAATTTTATTTTTGTCACAAGTTAGTGGAATATGAGACTTTGTAAAATACAAAATAAAAAAATAAAATATATCAATTTCCGCTAACTTGTGCCAAAAATAAAAATTCTGTGAACTCGCCATGCCCCTCACGGAATACCTTGGGGTGTCTTCTTTCCAAAATGGGGTCACATGTGGGGTATTTATACTGCCCTGGCATTTTAGGGGCCCCTAAAGCGTGAGAATCCAAATGCGTAAAAATGGCCTGTGAAATCCTAAAGGTACTCATTGGTTTTAGGGCCCCTTGCGCATCTTGGCTGCAAAAAGTGTCACACATGTGGTATCGCCGAACTCAGGAGAAGTAGGGCAATGTGTTTTGGGGTGTATTTTTACATATACCCATGCTGCGTTTGAGAAATATTGCTGTAAGCGACAACTTTTTACATTTTTTATTCAAAGTTGTCAATTTACAGAGATATTTCTCACACAAAGTATGGGTATATGTAAATACACCCCAAACACATTGCCTACTTCTCCTGAATGCGGCGATACCACATGGTGACACTTTGCAGCCAAGATGCGCAAAGGCCCTAAAACCAATGAGTACCTTTTAGGAGGGCATTTTTACGCATTTTTCTTCTCACGCTTTAGGGCCCCTAAAATGCCAGGGCAGTATAAATACCCACATGTGACCCCATTTTGGAAAGAAGACACCCCAAGGTATTCTGTGAGGGCATGGCGAGTTCATAGAAGATTTTTTTGGCACAAGTTAGCGGAAGTTGATTTTTATTGTTTTTCTCATAAAGTCTACCTTTCTGCTAACTTTTGACAAAAGTAAAATTTTCATGGACTCACTATGCCCCTCAGCAAATACCTTGGGGTGTCTTCTTTCCAAAATGGGGTCATTTGTGGGGTGTTTGTACTGTTCTGGCATTTTGGGTGGGGCTAAATTGTGAGCAGCCATATAAAACCTAAAGGTACTCGTTGGAATTTGGGCCCCTTTGCGCACCCGGGCTGCAAAAAGTGTCACTCATGTGGTATCGCCGTACTCAGGAGAAGTAGAGCAATGTGTTTTGGGGTGTATTTTTACATATACCCATGCTGGGTGAGAGAAATATCTCTGTAAATTGACAACTTTGAATAAAAAAATTTAAAAAGTTGTCGTTTACAGTGATATTTCTCACACACAATATGGGTATACGTAAATACACCCCTAAGCCCTACTCTCCTGAGTACAACGATATCACATGAGTGACACTTTGCAGCCAAGATCGCAAAGGGCCCTAAACAATGAGTACCTTTAGAATTTCACAGGGCATTTGTACGCATTTGGATTCTCACACTTTAGGACCCCTAAAATGCCAGGGCAGTATAAATACCCCACATGTGACCCCATTGTGGAAAGAAGACACCCCAAGGTAATCCGTGAGGGGTATGGCGAGTTCACAGAAAAAAATTTTGGCACAAGTTAGCGGAAATTGATTTTTTTTTTTTTTTTACAGTCTCATATTCCACTAACTTGTGACAAAAATAATATTTTACATGAACTCCCCATACCCCTCACGGAATACCTTGGGGTGTCTTCTTTCTAAAATGGGGTCACATGTGGGGTTTTTGTACTGCCCTGGCATTTGAGGGTCTCCGCAATCATTACACGTATGGCCAGCATTTTTTTTCCCGTTCAGCCTCTGGGCTGAAAAGAAAAAAAAAATGAACGGCACAGATTTTTTCATTCGCATCAATCAATGTAGATGAAAAAATCTCTGCCCAAAAATGTGCAAAAAAAAACAAAACGGCACAGATTTCCTCATTCGCATCGATCAATGTGGATGAATAAATCTCTGCCAAAAATGTGCAAAAAAAAAGTAGTAAGGCCCCATTCACACGTCCGCAAAAATTCTGCGGAATAGATGCGGACCCATTCAGTGTGAATGGGGCTGGCGGTGATGCGGAGAGCACACTATGCGCTCGCCGCATCAGCATTTGCGGAGCTGCGGCCGCAAACTTCCGGGTTTCGGCCCCCAAGCATCCGGCCGCAGCTCCGCAAAAGATAGAGCATGTCCTATTCTTGTCCGCAATTGCGGACAAGAAAAGCATTTTCTATATAGTTCTGGCAATGTGCGGATCCGCAAAATGCGGAAAGCACATTGCTGGTGTCCGTGTTTTGCGGATCCGTGGATCCATGGATCCGCAAAACACATACTGAGACGTCTGAATGAGTCTTACAGGGGGTAGTTAGTGTCAGGGGGTGACAGGGGGTGACATGGGGTGATCGGGGGTTAATCAGGGGTTAATCAGTGACGGGGGTGGGGGGGTGGGGTGGATGGGTGGGGGGGTCTGTGTGGTGTTTTGGTGCACTTACAAAAGTTTCTTTGGTGGTCCCAAGCAAAAGGGACCACCAAAGGAACGATCAGCAAGCATATCAGACGCTGTTAACAAAACAGCGTCTGATATGCCATTTTTTTAACTTCTACAGCCTGCCAGCGCACGATCAGCGCTGGCAGGCTGTAGCTTACCTTCTCCCCGACGTGATCCTGGAGATCACAGGAGATCTCGCCTCTCGCGAGATGACGCGCGGGCGCGTCAAAGAGGAACAGACCGACCGCCCGCAGGACGCAATCCTGCGTGAGGCGGTCGGAAAGAGGTTAAAGGGTCACCAGCAGGCCATCAATAAAAATGTCAAGGGTGTGTATGATTCCCTCCTTTATGTATAATAAAGGGTGTTTTGTAGTGCCCGTTCCTTGTCATTTCTGGCAGCGCTTTCACTTTAAGCGCAGTGCATAGGCTTTACCACAATGTGAATGAGGACCTCCTTTATGTGATATCCAGGTTGTATCGGCATGCCTCTTCCTTGCAATTTTCAGCACTTGCACTTTATATACAAGTAAATATATAGGAAAGAATGTTTCCTAACAATTTTTCCTCTAAAAGTGATTTTATCTTCGGTTTTGTGCGTATTATTGTCTGTAAAAGTGGCGTACTAATTAGACAACATTGTTCCCAGCAGCGACATTGGAGTCCAAAATGCATCCAGACATCTTCCCCTTGCTGTTTCTGAACCATTTCAGTGGTGTTTCCATCAATATCTGACCTGTGAACCAGACACCCTCCCCTCTTCAGAGCAAGAGGTGCCTGATTTAATGCTCGGGTTCTCCCATTGACTTCCATTGTGCTCGGGTGCTCTGGCGAGCACCTGAGCATCCCAAGGTGTTCTACTCAAGCACCCGAGCACTTTGGTGATCGACCAGCACTACTAACCAAGTGAAAACTGTAGCCGGCCATGTCATACTTTCATCCTGATCTCAAATAGCTAAATTGTGGAAGCTTTTGACTCCTCTTGAACCGAGGGTAACAATCCACTTTACGAACAGTTCATACGACCTTGAGGTTTTACATGCTTATGAATCCCATAAAGGAACATGTGGATGTGGGAGCCATTGCAGGAAAATTGAAATGTTTTATCTTCCTAGACCTTCTTTCATTATTTTGTAGGTAGAGATTTTAATACTATATATCCGATTAGTCCTATACTAGAGTTGAGCTGACACCTGGTTGTTCGGGTTCGAGAAGTTTGGCCGAATTTCACGAAAATGTTCTGGTTCGGGATCCGAACTTGACCCGAACTTGACCCTGAACCCCATTGAAGTCAATGGAGACCCAATCTTTTGGGCACTAAAATGGATGTAAAATAGTCCTGGAAAAGGCTAGAGGGCTGCAAAAGGCAGCAAAATGTAGACAAATCCCCTGCAACCAAATGTGGATAGGGAAATGACTTAAAATAAAATAAAATAAATAAAAATTAACCAATATTAATTGGCAACTTGGAGGAGGAGGTGGAATAGGAGGTTGGGATGGTGTCAGGTGGGAATTCTATAGTTGTTGAAGTTCTCCTCACAGCCATAAAGGATTCATGTCTGCCTGCAGCGTCACAGGCCTCATTCACAGCTTCAGGCCCATGGCAACCACACATGGGAGTTGGAGAAGTTGTCATCACAACCAAAACGGATTCATGCCTGCCTGCAGTGTCACAGGCCTCATGCACAGACTCAGGCCCCTGGCACCCACAAATAGGAGAGTTCAAATCACGTCAATACTCTATTGATTTCACCCAGCAGTGCCACAGGCAACAATCACTCATTCAGGCCCATGGCTCCCGCAAAGAGGAGAGCGGTCCCATAACAGCAGCACAGGCCTCTGGTCAACCTGCAATGGAACAGGCCATTATCATTTATGTAGGCCCTAGCACCCAGACAGAGGTGAGCGGTCCAATAACAGCAAAACAGGCATCATGTTACCCAGCAATGGAACAGGCCACTTTCAGCAATTTAGGACCTAGCAACTAGACAGAGTAGAGAGGTCCCATAACAGCAAAACAGGCATCATGTCACCCACCAATACAGCAGGCGATTATCATTAATGGAGGCCCCTGGCACCCAGACAGAGGAGAGAGGTCCCATAACAGCAAAACAGGCATCATGTCACCCACCAATGGAACAGGCCATTTTCAGGAATTTAGGCCCTAGCACCCAGACAGAGGAGAGAGGTCCCATAACAGCAAAACAGGCATCATGTCACCCAGCAATGAAACAGGCCACTTTCAGGAATTTAGGACCTAGCACCCAGACAGAGGAGAGAGGTCACATAACAGCAAAACAGGCATCCTGTCAACCACCAATTCAGCAGTGCCCTGGAGTAAAAGAATGTATAGTTGAGGGCGAGGCAGTTATAAATGTCTATTCTGCACAGGGTACGGACAAGTCCTGTGGGATCCATGCCTGGGTCATTGTAATAAATGTGAGCTTGTCCACGTTGGCTGTGGACAGGCGGATGCGTTTGTCTGTAATGACGCCCCCTGCCATGCTAAATACACGTTCAGACAATACACTGGCCGCCGGGCAGGCCAGCACCTCCAAGGCATAAAGGGCAAGCTCTGGCCATGTGGACAGTTTGGAGACCCAGAAGTTGAATGGGGCAGAACCATCAGTCAGTATGTGGAGGCGTGTGCACACGTACTGTTCCACCATGTTGTTGAAATGCTGCCTCCTGCTAACACGTTCCCTATCAGCTGGTGGTGCAGTTTGCTGTGGCATGGTGACAAAACTTTTCCACATCTCAGCCATGCTAACCCTGCTGTCTGAGGAGCTGGCCGTGACACAGCTGCATTGGCGACCTCTTTCTCCTCCTCCTCCGCCTTCGCCTTGTGCTTCCACTTGTCCCCCCGTGTCAGTTGGGAATGCCTTCAGGAGCGTGTCTACCAGCGTGCGCTTGTAGTCGGGCATCTTCCTATCACGCTCCAGTGCGGGAATTAAGGTGGGCATGTTGTCCTTGTACCGGGGATCCAGCAGGGTGGCAACCCAGTAGTCAGCACAAGTTAAAATGCGGGTAACTCTGCTGTCGTTGCGCAGGCACTGCAGCATGTAATCGCTCATGTGTGCCAGGCTGCCTAGAGGTAACGATAAGGTGTCCTCTGTAGGTGGTGTATCGTTTGTGTCCAGTGATGGCCCTGAGCTGCGTAGGGTGCCACCCTGCAGTGAAACCGGTTCCTCCTTCTCCTCTACCTCATCCTCCTCGTTCTCCAGAAGTGTGCCCTGGCTGGCACATTTGTACCTGGCCTCTGCTGGTGCAGGAACCCACCTGCTGAGCCACTTCTGTATAGCCTGCCTGAAACCCTGTGAATTTCCCCCTCTTCCTCCTCCTCCTGTGCCGCATCCTCTTCCATCATCGCCGTAATTTTTTTTCAAGGAGACATAGAAGGGGTATTGTAATGCTAACAATGGCGTCATCAGCACTGGCCATATTGGTTGAGTACTCCAAAGACCGCAACAAGGTACACAGATCTCGCATGCAGGCCCAATTACTGGTGGTGAAGTGGTGCTGATCCGCAGAGCGACTGACCAGTGCATACCTTATCCGAAACTCCACTATTGCACGCTGCTGCTCGATCAGTCTCTCCAGCATATGTAAGGTGGAGTTCCACCTGGTGGGCATGTCGCATACGAGGCTGTGAGCAGGAAGGCCGAAGTTACGCTGCAGTGCAGACAGGCGAGCAGCAGCAGTGTGAGAACGACGAAAGCGCGCACATACGAACCGCACTTTCAGCAGCAGCTCTGACATGTCTGGGTAGTTTTTATGAAACTTTAGCACCACCAGATTCAGCACATGCGCCAGGCAAGGGATGTGCGTCAAACCGGCTAGTCCCAGAGCTGCAACGAGATTTCACCCATTATCGCACACCACCAGGCTGGGCTTGAGGCTCACCGGCAGCAACCACTCATCAGTCTCCTGTTCTATGCCCCTCCAAAGTTCCTGTGCGGTGTGGGGTTTGTCACCCAAACACATGAGTTTTAAAATCGCCTGCTGATGTTTACCCTGGGCGTTGGGAGTCAGGTTCTTTCAAAGACCGGATGTGGGGGTGGTAGAAGAGGAGTAGAAGGAGGAGGAGGATGATGCGGAGTAGGAGGAGGAAGCAACAGGAGGCAACGAATATTGCCATGCGATCCTCGGTGGTGGAAGGACATGCACCAAACCGCTATCCGCCTCTGGCCCAGCCGCCACTACGTTACCCAGTGTGCAGTTAGGGAGAGATAGCGACCCTGGTTGTGCTTACTGGTCCATGTATCTGCGGTTATGTGGACCTTGCCACAGATGGCGTTGCGCAGCGCACACTTGATTTTATCCTCCACTTGGTTGTGCAGGGAAGGGATGGCTCGACTAGAAAAGTAGTGGCGGCTGGGAACAACGTACTGGGGGACAGCCACAGCCATCAGCTGTTTGAAATAGTCCGTCTCCTCCAGACGGAATGACAGCATTTCAAAGGCCAGTAATTTTGAAATTCTGGCAATCAAGGCCAGGGCTCGAGGGTGGGTAGGTGGGTATTTCCTCCTTCTTTCCAATGTTTGGGAGATGGACAGCTGAATGCTGCCGTGTGACATGATGGAGATGCTTGGTGATGGTGTCGTTTGTGGTGGTGGAACATCCTCTGATTGCTGGTCGCCAGGTGCCACGGTGACGCCAGAGGTGGAGGGAGAGGCCAAGCCAGCAGCAGAAGAGGGAGCAGGAGGAGCATGAGAGAGTTCCTTGATTTTAAGGTGTTTACTCCACTGCAGTTCGTGCTTTGCATGTAGATGCCTGGTCATGCAGGTTGTGCTCAGGTTAAGAATGTTTATGCCTCGCTTCAGGCTCTGATGGCACAACATGCAAACTACTCGTGTCTTGTCGTCAGGATATTGTGCGAAGAACTGCCACGCCAATTAACTCCTTGGAGCAGGCCTTGGTGTGCTCGGTGCCTGGGTGCAGTGGACAGTAGCAGGCGTACTGTCTCTGGAACGGCAGCTGTGCTTTTGCACCCTGCTCCCTCTTTTGCTGTGCTGTTGCCTCTGTGCGACCACCGCCTCTTCCTCAGAACTGCACGCCTCACTAGCACGATCTTCAGTCCAGTCTGGGTTTAGAACTTCATCATCCTCCACATCATCTTCCACCCATTCATGACCCCTGCCCTCCTCGTTGGTCTGCACATTGCAGAAAGCCACAGCAGTTGGCACCTGTGTTTCGTCATCATCAGAGACGTTTTGTGGCGGTATTCCCATGTCCTCATCCTGCAACATAAGTGGTTGAGCATCAGTGCATTCAAGGTCTTCCTCTTCTGGGGCAGGGCTAGGTGGATGGGCCGGGGAAACCCTGCCAACAGAGTCATCAAAAAGCATGAGACTTTCCTGCATGGTTTGGGGCTCTGACTGCTTGGCTGGTTTGCAAGGGGCTGAGGTGGAAGACTAATGGGCATGGGCTGCAGGTGCCAACTCTGAGCTTTCTACAGAGGACTGGGTGTTAGATACTGTGAAGGAACTGGAGGCACTGTCAGCCACCCAATCTACTATCGCCTGTACATGTTCTGGCTTCACCATCCGTTGAGCTGCATTTGGGCCTATCAAATAACGCTGAAGATTCTGTCGCCTACTCGCACCAGAGGAAGGTGTTTGACTTGGAGCGATAGTTGGCACTGAACGGCCACGTCCTCTCCCAGCAACAGGAGTTCCACCAACACCACCACGATCAGGTCCATGTCCCTTATTTTATGTTCTCCTCATTATTTGCGTTCACCCACCAAGCTGAAAGATTGGTCTCTCTCTGGTGTCAATTTACCTGCCACTAGTCGACAATTACGTTCGCTAAGGCAGTGCCCGTGTCATAAAAATGATCTGTGGACCCAAAATAATGTTTTTTGTGCCCAAAATACACTGATTCTCAATTTCTATGTGGAAATCTAAATTTTTTGGGTGTACACTGTATGCAAAAGTGGTTTGTGGAAAATTTGTATTTCACTGCTGTAAATTGAAATTCATTATTTATACGCCGGATGCACAACTGTTTTTTCGGCCTAAAACACGGCTTTTTTTCAATAAAACCCCAAAATGCATTTTTTAACTGCTGTACATTAAAAATAGATATTTATACTATGTATGGACACCAGATTTTGGGACCCAGAACACGGATTTGGTCACCAAAATTCACAAATGCAGTATTTGACTATTATAAATTGGAAATAATTATTTAAACGGCAGATGCACAACAGATTTTTTGGCCTAAAACACGTCATTTTTCAATAAAACCCCAAAATGCGGTTTTTAACTGCTGTACATTAAAAATAGATATTTATACTATGTATGGACACCAGATTTTGGGACCCAGAACACGGATTTGGTCACCAAAATTCACAAATGCAGTATTTGACTGCTATAAATTGGAAAAAATTATTATTTAAATGATGGATGCACAACTGTTTTTTCGGCCTAAAGCACAGCTTTTTTCAATAAAACCCCAAAATGCAGTTTTTCACTGCTGTAAATTAAATATAGGTATTTATACCGTGTATGTACAAGTGGTTTGTGAAGCAGGAATTTAGCTTGTTTCACAAAAGGAAAAAGAATAATGCACTATTTCTCAGCTGTAATGTGAAATCGGTATTTAGGCAGTGTATTTCAAAATGCTTTGTGGATCAGGTAATGATGCCTTACCTAAGAAAATCACCCAAAAAATAAAAAAATTATGGCTCTCAGGCTATGCAGACACTAAAACATGATTTTTTTTTTGTTTCAAAAATATGATTGTGTAAAACCTACATAAATAAAAAGTAGATATATTAGGTATCACCGCGTCCGTAAGAACCTGAACTATAAAAATAACACATGGCCTAACCCCTCAGGTGAACACCGCAAAAATAAATAAAAAAAAAACTGTGTTAAAAGCCATTTTTTGTCACCTTACATCACAAAACGTCTAATAGCAAGCGATCAAAAAGTCATATACACTTCAAAATAGTGCCTTTAAAACTGTCAACTCATCCCGCAAAAAATGATACCCTACCTAAGAAAATCGCCCAAAAAATAAAAAAATTATGGCTCTTAGGCTATGCAGACACTAAAACATGATTTTTTTTTGTTTCAAAAATTATATGATTTTGTAAAACCTAAATAAATAAATAAAAAGTAGACATATTATGTATCGCCGCGTCTGTAAGAACCTGAACTATAAAAATAACGCATGAACTAACCCCTCAGATGGACACCGCAAAAAAAAAAAAAAAAAATACTGTAAAAGCAGTTTTTCGTTACCTATCTTCAAAAAAAGCGTGACAGCAAGCGATCAAAAAGTCATATGCACCCCAAAATAGTGCCATTAAAACCGTCATCTCATCCCGCAAAAAATGAGCCCCTACCTAAGACAATTGGACAAAAACTAAAAAAATTTACTCTCAGACTATAGTTTTTTGTTTGTTTAACAAAGGATATTATAGTGTAAAACCTAAATAAATTAAAAAGAGTAGACATATTAGGTATTGACACGTTCGTAATAATCTTCTCTATAAAAATAACACATGACCTAACCCCCCAGATAAATACAGTCACAAAAATAAAATAAATACGGTCCCAAAACAGCTATTTTTTCCAAATTTTCCATTTTAATCATTTTTCTCCAGTAACAAAGCAAGGGTTAACAGTCAAACAAAACTCTATATTTATTGCCCTGATTCTGCAGTTTACAGAAACACCCCATATGTGGTTGTAAACTGCTTTATGGACAAAGGGCAGGGCGCAGAAGGAAAGGAACGCCATATGGTTTTTGGAAGGCAGATTTTGACGGACTGGTTTTTTGACACTATGTCACATTTGAAGCTCCTCTGATGCACCCCTAGAATAGAAACTCCATAAAAGTGACCCCATATAAGAAACTACACCCCTCAAGGTATTTAAAACTGATTTTACAAACTTTATTAACCCTTTAGGTGTTCCTCAAGAGTTTATGGAAAATGGAGATGAAATTTCAGAATTTCTATTTTTTATTACCTTGTCTCACAAAAATGTATTATAGAGCAACCAAAAATCATACGTACCCTAAAAATAATACCACCAAAACTGCCACCTTATCCAGTAGTTTCCAAAATGGGGTCACTTTTTGGAGTTTCTACTCTAGGGGTGCATCAGGGGGCTTGAAATGGGCCATGGTGTAAATAAACCAGTCCATCAAAATTTGCCTTCCAAAAACCATATGGCGTTCCCTTCCTTCTGTGCCCTGCCGTTTGGTGATACAGCAGTTTACAACCACATATGGGGTGTTTCTGCAAACTATAGAATCAGGGCGATAAATATTGGGTTATGTTTGGCTGTTAACCCTTGCTTTGTTCCTGGAAAAATGGATTCAAATGGAAAATTTGCCAAAAATCGAAATTCTGAAATTTTATGTCCATTTGCCATGAACTCTTGTGGAACACCTAAGGGGTTAACAACGTTTGTAAAATCAGTTTTAAATACCTTGATGGGTGTAGTTTCTAGAATGAGGTCATTTTTGGGTGGTTTCTTTTATGTAAGCCTCACAAAGTGACTTCAGACCTGAACTGGTCCTTAAAAATTGGGTTTTTGAAATTTTCTTAAAATTTTCAAGATTTGCTTCTAAACTTCAAAGCCTTGTAACGTCCCCAAAAAATAAAATGGCATTCCCAAAATGATCCAAACATAAAGTAGACATTTGGGGAAAGTAAAGTAATAACTATTTTTGAAGGTATTACTATGTATTTTAGAAGTGGAGAAATTGAAACTTGAAAATTAGCCAATTTTTCTAAATCTTTGGTAAATTTAGTATTTTTTTATACAAAAATATGTACTTTTTTGACAAAATGTTACCAGTGTCATGAAGTACAATATGTGATGAAAAAACAATCTCAGAATGGCCTGGATAAGTAAAAGCGTTTTAAAGTTATCACCACATAAAGTGACACTGGTCAGATTTGCAAAAAATGGCCTGGTTGTTAAGTTGAAATAGGGCCGTGTCCTTAAGGGGTTAAGTGATGCGTGCAAAAAAACGTTCATGTACACAGACCCATTGAAATGGATGGGTAAGGATTCAGTGCGGATGCTATGCTTTCACGTCTCGAATTGCAACCGCGTGGAAAACTCGCTCGTGTGAAAGGGGCTATCTGCTGTAAGGACAGCGTCCTGACAGCACCCCAAAAAGCCCTTTTTAGGGCTGGTACATCAGTCTGCTTTTATATTTTTTTTCTATCTATATATTGCAGTTGCCTGCCCGTGTGTGAGAGGACACAGACTCACAGACTGTACTGTGTGCACAGCACTCATATAGGGTGGCACAGTACCTTGCAGATAAAAAAGTCATTTAATTTTTACCCTTTAATATAATTGCAGTTGCATGCCAGTGTGTGTCAGGCCAACTGACTGTACTGTGCCCACTGCCCATGACTCATATAGGGTGGCACAGTACCTTGCAGATAAAAAAAGTCATTTAATTTTCACCCTTTAATATAATTGCAGTTGCCTGCCAGTGTGTGTCAGGCCCACAGACTGTACTGTGCCCACTGCCCACCACTCATATAGGGTGTCACAGTACATTGCACAGCGCACGCGCAGTGACCTAAAATTCAAACGAAGCGGACCGAGCATGGGTCTTTTTCCATCTCCCGGTTCCAAAAATCTATTCACTACACTGGCCCTGGCCCTGATAAGGGAAAAAACAGAGATTAAACTGATAGGAATAGTACTTAGTTAACACTAGTTGCATTGGTGGCAAATACCATTGCAAGTGCCCAAAATTAGAAAGAATCGGATAGAGCAAGCTTTTTTCTCTATCTCCCCATGCAAGGATTCAATTCAATACACGTCCCCTGATAGGGGACTTAACAAAGATTAAAATGGTAAGAATAGTAGTTCACACTATTTGTATTGGTGGCACAGTATATTGCGCGGCGCACGTGCAGTGCCCCAAATTGGAAGTAAGAGGACTGACCAATCATCTTTTTCCATCTCCCGGTTCCTAAAATCTATTCGATACACGTCCCCTAATAGGGGACGTAACAGGGATTAAACTGATAGAATTAGTACTACTTAACACACCACTCATATAGGGTGGCACAGTATATTGCACGGTGCACACGCAGTCCCAAATTTGATGGAAAAGGACCGACCAACCATATTTTTCCATCTCCCGATTCCTAAAATCTATTCCTTACACCGGCCCTTGATAGGGGACAAAACAGAGATTAAACTGGTAAGAACAGATTTGTGGAAGATTTTGTGGTCACCATCACCACCAGAAGCAGCCTTGTCGTTGTTGATTGCTGGAACTGCGGCAACGCAGAGAGAGGAGTCTGAAGAAGCGGAGTCAGAGGAGGAAGGTGGCTTTGAGGAGGTGGAAGACCAACCACAGCAGGCGTCCCAGGGGGCTTGTTGTCACCTTTCGGGGACCCTTGGTGTTGTATGTGGCTGGGTGGAGAAGAGACCTTTAATGACGTCAGTGAGGACAAGGAATGGGACATGGCTAGCTCGGTATCCAACCTTGTGCAAATGGGGAGTTTGTGGTTGTGCAAATGGACTGTTTGCAGTTGTTTGCGGTGTGTTAAACGGGGAGTTTGGTCTGTCAGAGTTTGGTCTGTCACTGTGAAGCGGGCGTAACCCTTACACTACCTGATCGATACAGCATCATACCTGATCGTATACACACACTGTATCTTTTAAAGCACGGTATTCCAAACAATTTAGGAATGTTAGGTGATTTATGCACTTCATGGATTAAAACCCGAGTCTGCGTCAACTACGTAATTATCCATGGGAGTTTTGCCATGGATCCCCCTCCGGCATGCCACAGCCCAGGTGTTAGTCCTCTTGAAACAACTTTTCCATCACTATTGTGGCCAGAAAGAGTCCCTGTGGGTTTTAAAATTCGCCTGCATTTGCGGAAGTTCGCGTTCGCCGGTCGCGAAGGGAAAATTTTATGTTCGCGACATCTCTATTTGGTGGACCTTGAATAACTTTTTTTTCTATAAAAAACAAAGAAGCACTATTTCCCTGCAGAAATATAAAAAATGTCGTTGGACGGTGTATGCAGAACTGTTTTGTGGACAAGGAATACGTTTTTTCCCCCAAAATTACACAGATTCACTATTTCACCGCAGAAATGTCAAATATATGTCAAATATATATTTTGCTGGTGTAAAATAGGCTCCACCCAGCCAAGTACAACACCAAGGGACCCCGAAAGTTGACAACTAGCCCACTGTGACGCCTGCTGTGGTTGGTCTTCCACCTCCTCAAAGCCACCTTCCTCCTCTGACTCCTCTTCTTCAGACTCCTCTCTCTGCGTTGCCACAGGTCCAGCAATCGACGACGACAAGGCTGCTTCTGGTGGTGATGGTGACCACAACTCTTGCTCTTCATGCTCATCTGCGACCTGATCCAGCACTCTTCGCAGGGCACGCTCCAGAAAAAACGCATCTGGGATGAGGTCGATGATGTTGCCTTGGGTTTGACTGACCAGGTTTGTCCCCTCCGCAAAAGGACGCATGAGCCTACAGCCATTGTGTATGAGCATTCAGTAACGCGGCCAAAAAATACCCAGCTCCGCAGAGGCTGTCCTCTTTTTTTTTAAATTAAAAAAATCTGTTCTTACCAGTTTAATCTCTGTTTTGTGCCCTATCAGGGGCCGGTGTATGGAATAGATTTTAGGAACAGGATGATGGAAAAAGATGATTGGTCGGTCCTCTTCCTTCCAATTTGGGGCACTGCGCGTGCGCCGTGCAATGTACTGTGCCACCCTATATGAGTGGTGTGTTAAGTAGTACTATTCCTATCAGTTTAATCCCTGTTACGTCCCCTATCAGGAGACGTGAATAGATTTGAGGAACCGGGAGATGGAAAAAGATAATTGGTCGGTCCTCTTACTTTCAATTTGGGGCACTGCGCATGTGCCATGCAATGTACTGTGACACCCAATATGAGTGGTGTGTTAAGTAGTACTATTCTTATCAGTTTAATCCCTGTTACGTCCCCTATCAGGGGACGTGTATCGAATAAATTTTAGACAACCGCAAAGAGTTGTCAATAGTTGACACACTCATTACATAAATTTTATTCCTCTATGCGTCAATCTTGGTGTAGTGATGACTGTGCTCGTGCGCACTTTTGGTAACGCACTTGGCACGTGATGGCGGTTTTTCAAAGCCTATTGTCATGCTGAGGTAGTTCAGTGACAGTTAAGTGACCCAGAAAACAATGATTCTGCAGTGTGGGCTCATTGTTGGCCTAGTAGGCTTTAATGATCACCTTAGATGATCACAAAGAAAATTAATGTTTTTTCTATGAAAAATGATCCAGCTGATCGCTTTTGGTCTCTTCACAATAAAGCAACAAACTTATCATCTGGGGTGTGCCAACACTGCCAACACACTTAAAGAGGTGATCGCTTCATTGTGATACGCAAGCCCTTTCACCACAACAAGGTAACGATCACGAAGGGGAATTGGCACATGTATATGCCTTTTTTTTGTTTTGATTTTGCAGCCATAGTGCAGCACCAGAGGCCAGAAAAATTAGGCATGTACACATGCACACATGCCGGAAAAATTGATGTTTTCCAGGCAGAAAGTGTACTAAGACATTGCGGCTTGAACCCTAGTTGGTGGCGGAGAACAAGTCACAAAAGTCATCCGGCATGCAGAGAAGAAATACCGCAGCGTGGGGACCATTTTTCGCCCAAAGCATCTCATCAGATCTTTTTTAGTCAAATGTATTCCCCACTGTCAGTCCCTTCGGATTCCATGCCTCATTCATCTTAATAAAGGTGAGGTAATCTAGACTTTTTTGACCTAGGCGACTTCTCTTGTCAGTGACAATAGCTCCTGCTGCACTGAAGGTCCTTTCTGACAGGACACTTGAAGCGGGGCAGGCCAGAGGTTCTATCGCAAATTGGGATAGCTCAGGACACAGGTTAAGCCTGCATACCAAGTAGTCAAGGGGTTCATCACTCCTAAGAGTGTCGATATCTGCAGTTAAGGCGAGGTAGTCTGCTACCTGTCGTTCGAGTCATTCTCTGAGGGTGGACCCCGAAGGGCTCTAGCGATGTGTAGGACTTAAAAAGCTTTGCATGTCCTCTATCAACAACATGTCTTTAAAGCGTCCTGTCCTTGCCGGCGTGGTCATGGTAGGAGGATGATTACTTTCACCTCTTCCCCTGTTAGATTCCCGTTGTGCTCTGACATCACCCTTATATGCTGTGCAACTGCTGCATCCTTTCCGACTTCCAGTAATTCTGTAACATTTCAGCCACTTTCTGCTTATACCGGGGGTCTAGTAACGTGGCCATCCAAGTAAGTACAGGTTGTTCTCCTTCAGCCTTTTTATACGAGGGTCCCTCAACAGGCATGAAAGACTTCATTTGCACAAGGTTGGATGCCGAGCTACTCTAGTCCTCGTCCTCACTGATCTCATTGAAGGTCTGTTCTTCCCCCCAGCCACGTACAACACCACGGGTCCCAGATAGGTGACAACAACGAGCACCCTGGGATGCCTGCTGTGGTTGGTCTTCCTCAAAGCCACATTCCTCTGACTCCTCTTCCTCAGACTCCTCTTCCAGTGTTACCGCAGGTCCAGCAAGCGATGATGATAAGGCTGTTTCTGGTGGTGATGGTGACCACAACTCTTCCTCTTCATGCTCATCTACGGCCTGATCCAGCACTCTTCGCAGGGCACGCTCCAGGAAGAAAACAAATGCAAATCAAGCACCTCACTGGCATGTTGTTTAGCCGTTGATTTTTGGAAAAGTGTGCCATGGCCGTGTAGGAACGCCTGAAATGGCCGCACACCTTCCTGGCCTGCTTAAGGACGTCCTGTAAGCCTGGGTTTTTACACAAAGCGTTGTACGATCAGATTCAACACATGTGCCATGCACGGCACATGTGTCAACTTGCCCAAATTCAATGCCGCCAACAGGTTGCTTCAGTTGTCATACACCACTTTGCCACTCTCCAGTTGATGCGGGGTCAGCCACTGATCCACCTGTGCGTTCAGGGTGGACAGGAGTGCTAGTCCGGTTTGACTCTCTGCTTTCAGGCAAGTCAAAAACATAACCATAGCAAAAGCAGGTGCACTCTGCGGCAATGCTAAACCCTCACACTGATAAAATTGAGGGGTTAGTTCGACATATCCTACTAGGAGGACATGTCTTAAGCTCGGACACCACGGCAAGGTCCCTCAAGTAGCCCGAGGCCCTACCACTCAACCTACCTGTGCCGTATGGGCAATACCAGGTGCCGTTGGGCATTACGGGAGCATAAGGCCTGACTCACAGACAGCTCACTAGTGACCTCCAGCATGTAACCATGCTTGCAATGGGAGGTGGGAGGTGCCTGTGAGCCCCACCCGAGAACGGCTGATATGGCCCAGAGCCTCCCAGGTGCACCTGAATGTAGCCTGTAGATGAAATGCAGGCGCATTTAAATCGGAGTTTATACACCTCCAAACATATTATACATGCACAACTGCATATGGGTTGAGCATATCCTGCTTGTTAAACACCACACCACGTTTTCTAACGGTTTGTATAATATGTTTGGAGGTGTATAAACTCCGATTTAAATGTGCCTGCTTTTCATCTACAGGCTACATTCAGGTGCATCTGGGAGGCTCTGGGCCATATCCGCTGGCATGGTTACATGCTGGAGGTCACTGGTGAGCTGTCTGTGAATCAGGCCTTACGCTCCCGTAATGCCCAACGGCACCTGGTATCGCCCATACGGCACAGGTAGGTTGAGGGCCTCGGGGCTACTTGAGGGACCTTGCCGTGGTGTCCGAGCTTAAGACATGTCCTCCTAGTAGGATATGTCGAACTAACCCCTCAATTTTATCAGTGTGAGGGTTTAGCATTGCTGCAGGGTGCACCTGCTTTTGCTATGGTTATGTTTTTGATTGTTCTCCACATCCACATTATCGCTATCGTATGTAGGATGGTTATTGTGGTACTTGTAGTCCGTTGCTGGCATCTTCCATTGTATGCATTTTTTGCTGTTGATTGCCCCTAGCAACGGACTACAAGTGCAGGATGTGCTCCCCTAGATACATACTGCATATGGGTTGAGCAAATCCTGCTTCTTAAACACCACACCACGTTTTCTTTCAGGCAAGTCAACCCCAAGACGGAGTGACACTGTCGTATCCGGGATGCGGAATAGCCTCTGGGGAGCTGGAGGGGTGCAGGTGATGTGGAGCAAGACACAGCAACAGAAGAGGACACAGCCGAGGAGGTTAGCGAAGAGGATGGAGTAGGAGTAGAGGAGGTGGCAGCAGACCTGCCTGCAAGTTGTGGCGGTGTCACCAACTCCGCTGCAGAGCAACGCATTTCTTGCTTGGCAGCCGTCAGCAGGTTTAAACAATGTGCAGGGTACGTGATATACCTGCCCTGACCATACTTTGCAGACCAGGTATCAGTGGTCAGATGGACCCTTGCCCCAACACTGTGTTCCAGACATGCCATGACTTCCTTTTCCACAATAGAGTACAGGTTGGGGATTGCCCTTTGTGAAAAAAAAATTCGGCCGGGTACCTTCCACTGCAGGGTCCCAATAGCTACAAATTTTTTTAAGGCCTCAGACTCCACCAACTTGTATGGTAAAAGCTGGCATGCTAAGAGTTCCGACAAGCCAGCTGTCAGACGAAGGGCAAGAGGGTGACTCTGTGACATTGGCTTCTTACTCTCAAACATTTCCTTGACAGACACCTGACTGTGGGCAGATGAGCAGGAATTGTTGAAGGTGAGAGGCGGAGTGGTGGGTGGTTGAGAGTGGGCAAGGAGGACAGCAGTGGTTGATGTGGCTGAAGATGCTGGACCAGGAGGAGCACAGTGGCTTTGAGTTTGTGTGTTGCTTGTACTCATGTGTTGATCCCATAGGCGTTTGTGATGTGAGATCATGTGCCTTCGCAAAGCAGTTGTACCTAGGTGGGTGTTGGACTTCCCATGACTCAGTTTCTTTTGGCACAGCTTGCAAATGGCATTGCTGTTATCAGACACACCAAAAAAATGCCACACTGCTGAGCTTTGCAAT
This sequence comes from Bufotes viridis, assembly GCA_033119425.1. Lineage (NCBI taxonomy): Eukaryota > Metazoa > Chordata > Amphibia > Anura > Bufonidae > Bufotes > Bufotes viridis. The sequence continues at coordinate 249,077,048 of CM065590.1, forward strand.
GACGACATTCTGGTGGTGGCAACAGCATACGTTGATTGGCGTGCTGTCTGGCTGACCCCGTGTGCCGTTACATGCTGTCTGATTGCGCCACTAGCTCCTTGCGACGACCTCCTCCTGCTTCCAACTCGTCTCCTCCTTCTCTCTGTCCCCCCATCTGAACTTTCACCCTGTTCTTCCTCTCTTCGAGCGGGCACCCACGTGACATCAACGGACACATCGTCATCATCAACCACTTCACCTGTATCTGACAACTCAGCAAAGGAAGCAGCAGCGGGTACAACATCATCATCATCACACCGTATGTCCATGTGTGTAATGCTGCCTGACTGAGACATATCTCTGTTATCTACATCCTCTGGCAATAATGGTTGCGCATCACTCATTTCTTCCAACTGATGTTTAAATAACTCCTCTGACTGATCAAGTGAAGCGGCTGTGGTGCTAGTGTTGGTGGTGGCGGCGGGCAGGGGAGAGGTAACTTGAGAGGTGCCCGAAGCTGAGCTGGAGGAGGATGGTGTGTCACGGTTTCGAGCGAAGCTGTAGAAGATTGGGTGTCCTTTGTAAGCCAATCAACTATGTCCTCAGAATTTTTCGAGATCAGGGTACGTGGCCTCTGAACACTGGGCATTATTCTAGGGCCAAAGGAAATCACAGCACCGTAACCACGACGGCCCCTGCGGGATGGCCTGCCTCTGCCTGTCATTTTTTTTTTATTAGTGGTACTATGTGTGCAAGGTACTGTGCCACCCTATATGAGTGGTGGGCAGTGGGCACAGTACAGTCTGTGGGCCTGACACTCACTGGCAGGCAAATGCAATTATATTAAAGTGTAAAAATTAAATGACTTTTTTATCTGCAAGGTACTGTGCCACCCAATATGAGTGGTGGGCACTGGCAGTGGGCACAGTACAGTCTGTGTGGGCCTGACACACACTGGCAGGCAAATGAAATTATATTAAAGGGCAAAAATGTAATGACTTTTTTATCTGCAATGTACTGTGCCACCATATATGAGTGGTGGGCAGTGGGCACAGTACAGTCTGTGGGCCTGACACACACTGGCAGACAACTGAAATTATATTAAAGGGTAAAAATTAAATGACTTTTTTATCTGCAAGGTACTGTGCCACCCAATATGAGTGGTGGGCACTGGCAGTGGGCACAGTACAGTCTGTGTGGGCCTGACACACACTGGCCGGCAAATGAAATTATATTAAAGGGTAAAAATTTAATGACTTTTTTATCTGCAAGGTACTGTGCCACCTGATATGAGTGGTGGGCACTGGCAGTGGGCACAGTACAGTCTATATGGGCCTGAAACACACTGGCAGGCAACTGAAATTATATTAAAGGGTAACAATTTAACGACTTTTTTATCTGCAAGGTACTGTGCCCCCCTATATGAGTGGTGTGCACACAGTAAAATCTGTGGGCCTGCGGCCTCTCACACAAGGGCAGGCAACTGCAATATAATATATATATATATATAAAAAAAAAAAAAGCAGACTGATGTACCAGCCCTAAAAAGGCCTTTTTGGGGGTGCTGTAAGGACACTGTCCTTACAGCAGATGAGTCTTTGAGGACTGAAGTGGACACAGAACACTAGTAGCTAACGCTTTCCCTAGAATCCCTATATTAATTCAGCAGCAGCACTCTCCCTGCTCTAACTAACACTTCAGCTTCAGAATGAATCTAAGATGGATGCTGTCCTTGCTTTTTGATAGGTGGGTGGAGGGTCCAGGAGGGAGAGTATGCTGATTGGCTGGAATGTCTCTGCTGACTGTGAGGTACAGGGTCAAAGTTTGCTCAATGATAATGTATAGGGGGCGGACCGAACATCGCATATGTTCGCCTGCCGCAGCGAACGCGAACAAGCGATGTTCGCCAGGAACTGTTCGCCGGCGAATAGTTCGGGACATCTCTAGTTCTAATAGCACTTTCATGCACCAAGCTTGGCTCCAGCTCAGGGGCTGTAATTAAGTTCTGTGCTTGGTTATAATATTAAATTTTGCACTGAGCATGGTTCTATGGCTGTATTTATATACAGAACTTGGTTCTTTTACTATATTTATATGGGGAGATTAGTTCTTCTACCTTTAGTTTCTTTTTACTATTGTTATGTTGCTGTATCTCTGCTATGGGAATGGTTCTAGTACCATATCTATGTGTTATACCTCTCACAGTTGGATCCACCTATGATATTGAAAGTTTATATAAAGGTCTAATGAATGGGTATAAGGTAGTCAGTGTATGTAGGTTTGTGTGTGCAATTATATTTTTAATAGGGATGAGCGAACCCGAACTGTATAGTTCTGGTTCGTACCGAATTTTGGGGTGTTCGTGACATGGACCCAGACCCGAACATTTTCAAACAAGTTTGGGTTCGGGTCCGTTGTTCGTCGATTTCTTCCCGCTTTCTGAAGGGCTGCACAGCAGCCAATAGGCTAGCGTTTTACTTCTTGCCCTAAGAATCCATCACAGCCATGCCTACTAATGGCATGGCTGTGATTGGCCAAGTGCAGCATGTGACCCAGCCTCTAATTAAGCTGGAGTCAGGTAACGCCACACGTCACACTGCTCTGATTAGTGTAGGGAGAGGATGCAGCTTTTGTGAGAGCGAGATTAGGCAGGGAAAAGTCAGCAAAAACACCTAATGAAGTGATCGATCTACAGCTGTGAGTCATTCAACTTCTGCTAGTTAATTGCTCACTGGTTTTCAGGCTGCACAGAGCTTTTTTCTGTCACTTTGATCAGCGGCTATTTTGTGTCTTGTGGTGCACCAGCACAAGATTCCACCAAGTCCATCAATCCATCAATACTAGTTTTTTGGCTTAGCTGTGCTTATTGTCACCCCTAAAAATTCTGGATAGAAATTTCTATATTTTATTAAGGGGTTAAATTCAATTGCCAAAATAGCAATCCCCTAAATATGGTGTTCCAGCTGTGGCTAGCCAAGTGTAATACTGTCTGCTGTCTGGCAAAGGATAGATTTTTTTCTGTGGTGAAATTCAATTGCCAAAATAGCAATCCCCTAAATCTGGTGTCCCAGCAGTGGCTGGCAAAAGTTTAATAGTGTCCGGCAAAGGATAGATAATTTTCTGGGGTGAAATTCAATTGCCAAAATAGCAATACCGTAAATCTGGTGTTCCAGCTGTGACTGGACAAGTTTCATAGTGTCCGTCATAGGATATATTATTTTCTGGGGTAAAATACAGTTGCAAAAATAGAAATAATGTAAATCGGTTTTAAAAGTGTGGCTGGACAAGTTTAATAGTGTCCGGCAAAGGATATTTTTTTTTCTGTGGTGAAATTTAATTGCCAAAATAGCAATACCCTAAATCAGTGGTTTCAGCTGGGGCTGGCCAAGTTTAATAGTGTCAGTCATAGGATAGATTTTGTTCTGGGGTGAAATTTAATTGCCAAAATAGCAATACCATGAATCTGGTGTTCCAGCTGTGACTGGACAATTTCAATAGTGTCTGTCAAAGGATATATTATTTTCTGGGTGTAAAATCAGTAGCAAAAATAGAAATACAGTAAATCTGGTGTTCCAGCTGTGGCTGGATAAGTTTAATAGTGTCCGGCAAAGGATATATTTTTTTAGGGGGTTAAATTCAATTGCCAAAATAGCAATTCCATAAATCAGTGGTTTCAGCTGTGGCTGGCCAAGTTTAATAGTGAACGGCAAAGGATTTATTATTTTCTGCGGTGAAATTCAGTTGCAAAAATAGAAATACAGTAAATCTGTTGTTCTATCTAGTGCAGGCCTAGTTTAAATCTGTCCATAAAAGGGTAAATTTTTTTCTGGGGTGAAACTTAATTGCCAAAATAGCAATACCCTGAATCTTGTGTTCCAGCTGTTGCAGGCCTAGTTTAAATCTGTCCGTAAAGGGTATATTTTTTTCTGATGTTAAATTCAATTGCCAAAATAGCAATACCAGAATTTGGTGTTCCAGCTAGTGGCTGGCCAAGTTTAATAGTGTTCGTCAAAGGATTTATTATATTCTGTGAAATTTAGTTGCCAAAATAGAAATACATTAAATCTGGTGTTCCAGCTGTGACTGGACAAGTTTCAGTGTCGGCAAAGGATATTTTTTCAAGTTTAATAGTGTCAGTCATAGGATAGATTTTGTTCTGGGGTGAAATTTAATTGCCAAAATAGCAATACCATGAATCTGGTGTTCCAGCTGTGACTGGACAATTTCAATAGTGTCTGTCAAAGGATATATTATTTTCTGGGTGTAAAATCAGTAGCAAAAATAGAAATACAGTAAATCTGGTGTTCCAGCTGTGGCTGGATAAGTTTAATAGTGTCCGGCAAAGGATATATTTTTTTAGGGGGTTAAATTCAATTGCCAAAATAGCAATTCCATAAATCAGTGGTTTCAGCTGTGGCTGGCCAAGTTTAATAGTGAACGGCAAAGGATTTATTATTTTCTGCGGTGAAATTCAGTTGCAAAAATAGAAATACAGTAAATCTGTTGTTCTATCTAGTGCAGGCCTAGTTTAAATCTGTCCATAAAAGGGTAAATTTTTTTCTGGGGTGAAACTTAATTGCCAAAATAGCAATACCCTGAATCTTGTGTTCCAGCTGTTGCAGGCCTAGTTTAAATCTGTCCGTAAAAGGGTATATTTTTTTCTGATGTTAAATTCAATTGCCAAAATAGCAATACCGTAAATTTGGTGTTCCAGCAGTGGCTGGCCAAGTTTAATAGTGTTCGTCAAAGGATTTATTATATTCTGTGGTGAAATTCAGTTGCCAAAATAGAAATACATTAAATCTGGTGTTCCAGCTGTGACTGGACAAGTTTCATAGTGTCCGGCAAAGGATATTTTTTTTTAGGGGGTTAAATTCAATTGCCAAAATAGCAATTCCATAAATCAGTGGTTTCAGCTGTGGCTGGCCAAGTTTAATAGTGAACGGCAAAGGATTTATTATTTTCTGCGGTGAAATTCAGTTGCAAAAATAGAAATACAGTAAATCTGTTGTTCTATCTAGTGCAGGCCTAGTTTAAATCTGACCATAAAAGGGTACATTTTTTTCTGGGGTGAAATTTAATTACCAAAATAACAATACCCTGAATCTGGTGTTCCAGTTGTTGCAGGCCTAGTTTAAATTTGTCCGTAAAAGGGTATATGTTTTTCTGGGGTGAAAGTTAATTGTCAAAATAGCAATACCCTGAATCTGGTGTTCCAGCTGTGACTGGACAATTTCCCTAGTGTCCGTCAAAGGATATATTATTTTCTGGAATGAAATACAGTTGCAAAAATAGAAATACTGTAAATTTGGTGTTCCAGCTGTGGCTGGACAAGTTTAATAGTGTCCAGCAAAGGATTTTTTTTTTTTCTGGGGTGAAATTCAATTTCCAAAATAGCAATACCATAAATCAGTGGTTTCAGCTGTGGCTGGCCAAGTTTAATAGTGAACGGAAAAGGATTTATAATTTTCTGTGGTGAAATTCAGTTGCAAAAATAGAAATACAGTAAATCTGTTGTTCCAGCTGTGACTGGACAATTTCTCTAGTGTCCGTCAAAGGATATATCATTTTCTGGGGTGAAAATCAGTAGCAAAAATAGAAATACAGTAAATCTGGTGTTCCAGCTGTGGCTGGACAAGTTTAATAGTGTCTGGCAAAGGATATTTTTTTTTTTGGGGTGAAATTCAATTGCCAAAATAGCAATACCATAAATCAGTGGTTTCAGCTGTGGCTGGCCAAGTTTAATAGTGTACGGCAAAGGATTTATTATTTTCTGCGGTGAAATTCAGTTGCAAAAATAGAAATACAGTAAATCTGTTGTTCCATCTGGTGCAGGCCTAGTTTAAATCTGTCAGTGAAAGGGTATATTTTTTTCTGGGGTGAAATTTATTTGCCAAAATAGCAATACCCTGAATCTTGTGTTCCAGCTGTTGCAGGCCTTGTTTAAATCTGTCCGTAAAAGGGTATATTTTTTTCTGATGTTAAATTCAATTGCGAAAATAGCAATACCGTAAATTTGGTGTCCCAGCAGTGGCTGGTCAAGTTTAATAGTGTTCGTCAAAGGATTTATTATTTTCTGCGGTGAAATTCAGTTGCCAAAATAGAAATACATTAATTCTGGTGTTCCAGCTGTGACTGGACAAGTTTCATAGTGTCCAGCAAAGGATATTTTTTTTTTCTGGGGTGAAAATCAGTTGCAAAAATAGCAACACCCTGAATCTGGTGTTCCAGCTGTGACTGGACAATTTCCCTAGTGTCCGTCAAATTATATAAAATTTCCCTGGGGTGAAAGTCAGTAGCAAAAATAGAAATACAGTAAATCTGGTGTTCCAGCTGCTACAGGCCTAGTTTAAATCTGTCCGCAAAAGGGTATATTTTTTTTCTGGGGCGAAATCTAATTACCAAAATAGCAATACCCTGAATCTGGTGTTCCAGCTGTTGCAGGCCCAGTTTAAATTTGTCCATAAAAGGGTATATTTTTTTCTGGGGTGAAAGTTATTTGCCAAAATAGCAATACCCTGAATCTGGTGTTCCAGCTGTGACTGGACAATTTCCCTAGTTTCCGTCAAAGGATATACTATTTTCTGGGGTGAAATACAGTTGCAAAAATAGAAATACTCTAAATCTGGTGTTCCAGCTGTGACTGGACAAGTTTAATAGTGTCCGGTAAAGGATATATTTTTTTATGGGGTGAAATTCAAATTCCAAGATAGCAATACCATAAATTAGTGGTTTCAGCTGTGGCTGGCCAAGTTTAATAGTGTCCGTCACAGGATAGATTTTGTTCTGGGGTGAAATTTAATTGCCAAAATAGCAATACCCTGAATCTGGTGTTCCAGCTGTTACTGGACAATTTCCCTAGTGTCCGTCAAAGGATATATTATTTTCTGGGGTGAAATACAGTTGCAAAAATAGCAATACAGTAAATCTGGTGTTCCAGCTGCTACAGGCCTAGTTTAAATCTGTCCGTAAAAGGGTATATTTTTTATGGGGTGAAATGTAATTGCCAAAATAGCAATACCCTGAATCTGGTGTTCCAGCTGTTGCAGGTCTAGTTTAAATCTGTCCATAAAACGGTATATTTTTTTCTGGGGTGAAATTTAATTTCCAAAATGGCAATACCCTGAATCTGGTGTTCCAGCTGTGACTGGACAATTTTCCTAGTGTCTGTCAAAGGATATATTATTTTCTGGGGGGAAATACAGTTGCAAAAATAGAAATACTGTAAATCTAGTGTTCCAGCTGTGACTGGACAAGTTTCATAGTGTCCAGCAAATGATATATTTTGTTCTGGGGTGAAATTCAATTGCGAAAATAGCAATACCGTAAATCTGGTGTTCCAGCTGTGACTGGACAAGTTTAATAGTATCCGTCAAAGGATAGATTTTGTTCTGGGGTTAAATTCAATTGCCAATAAAGCAATACCCTGAATCTGGTGTTCCAGCTGTTGCAGGTCTAGCTTAAATCTGTCCATAAAAGGGTATATTTTTTTCTGGGGTAAAATTTAATTGCCAAAATAGCAATTCCCTGAATCTGGTGTTCCAGCTGTGACTGGACAATTTTCCTAGTGTCCAGCAAAGGATAGATTTTGTTCTGGGGTGAAATTCAATTGCCAATAATGCAATACCCTGAATCTGGTGTTCCAGCTGTTGCAGGCCAAGTGTTAATCTGTCCGTAAAAGGGTATATTACACTCAGCGTGCATCTCCAAGTATATTTCTTTCCGTAAAGAAGGTATATTACAAAAAGTGTTACATTACAATTGCTGAAAGCATAATCCTGTAAATCTGCACGCACTATTGTGCATTTCATAGTGTATTTTTGTCCGTAAAAGGGCATATTACACTCAAGGTGTACATACAAGTGCTGAGAGGGTCATCCTCAATAACTTTACACTCTACCATGCATCTTCAAGTGTATTTCTGTACATTAAAGGGTATATCTCACAAAGTGTTAAAATACAATTGCTGAAGGCATAATCCTACATATTTTTTCACACGCTACTGTGCAAGTGTAAATCTGTCCATAAAAGGATACCTTTCATCCAGTGCCTAAATACTAGGCCTACAATTGATATTCCCCTAAATCAGTGGTTACTGCTGTGTCTGGATTAGTGTTAGGTGCCTGTTAAAAAAGGCCTGAATTTGAAATCAATACATTGGGCCAAATATTTTTTTTTTCTAATTGTGGTGCTTGGTGAACTGTAACAATGAGGAAAACATCTAGTAAGGGACGTGGACGCGGTCGTGGTGGTGTTAGTGGACCCTCTGGTGCTGACATTCTGCCACAGCCAACTACCTCAGGTTCCAGTACCCACCAGAATTTACAGCGATATTTGGTGGGGCCCAATGCCGTTGTAAGGATGGTAAGGCCTGAGCAAGTACAGGCGCTAGTCAATTGGGTGGCCGACAGTGGATCCAGCACGTTCACAACATTATCTCCCACCCAGTCTTCTGCAGAAAGCGCAGAAAGCGCACGTGTACACACCCCTCCACGTACTGACTGATGGTGGGGCCCCATTCAACTTCTGGGTCTCCAAATTGTCCACGTGGCCAGAGCTAGCCTTTTATGCCTTGGAGGTGCTGGCCTGCCCGGCGGCCAGCGTTTTGTCTTAAGATGTATTCAGCACGGCAGGGGGCATCATTACTGACAAGTGCAGCGGCCTGTCCACAGCCAACGTGTACAAGCTGACGTTCGTAAAAATGAACCAGGCATGGATCCCAAAGGACTTGTCCATCCCTTGTGCAGAATAGACATTTAAAACTGCCTCCCCTTCAACCATATATTCTGTGCTCCGGGGCACTTCTTTATTGAATCCTCTTTTTTTAATTTTACCATTATATTGCGGTGCAACCAAAAGTTGAATGAACCTCTCCTCCGTCTAGGTGCCAGAGGCCTAATTACATGAAAGTGGCCTTTTCCAGTGGTGGGTGACATGACGCCTGATTCTCTGCTATGCGACCTCTCTCCTCCGTCCGGGTGCCAGGGGCCTAATTATCGAAAAGTGGCCTTCTCCATTGGTGGTTGACATGATGCCTGATTCTCTGTTATGCGACCTCTGTCCTCTGTCTGGTCGCTGGGGCCTAAATTATCGAAAAGTGGCCTTCTCCATTGATGGGTGACATGACACCTGATTCTCTGCTATGCGACCTCTCTCCTCCGTCTGGGTGCCAGGGGCCTAATTATCGAAAAGTGGCCTTCTCCATTGGTGGGTGACATGACGCCTGATTCTCTGCTATGCGACATCTGTCTTCTGTCTGGGTGCTTGCGCCTAAATAAATGAAAGTGGCCTTCTCCATTGGTGGGTGACTTGAAGCCTGATTCTCTGCTATGGGACCTCTCTCCAATTGATATTGCTTACATTTTATTTATTTTATGTTCTTTTAATTCATTTCCCCATCCACATTTGTTTGCAGGGGATTTACCTACATTTTTTGCAGCCCTCTAGCCCTTTCCTGGACTATTTTACAGCCTTTTTAGAGCCCAAAAGTTCGGGTCCTCATTGACTTCAAGATGAAGTTCGGGTCGAGTTTGGATCCTGAACCCGAACATTTTCGGGAAGTTCGATCCCGAACATCCAGGTGTTCGCTGAACTCAAATTTTTAAATTTAAAGAAAAAGTATAGGTTATTACTGATACACACAAAAATATATTCCCAGGGTCCACATCTATAACGTTCAGTTATAATATTGTTATATTGTTTAAATGGCTTATTAGGACAGGTGAATATTTCTGCTGCATGCTATGTATCCTGCACGCATATCTTTTTTTGGTCAAGCAGGGATCCTGTTGCTAAAAAGTTAAATCTCACCCTGGGTAATTCCCTAGCTCTTGCACATGAAGAACCTGTGGTTTTCCTGCCCATTCCTCCATGAATATTTCAAATTCTATTTTGTTTAATATTACATAAGAGAATTTCTAGCTGCATTTTATGAGAATCACAGAAAAATACAGATGAATAATGAGGGAAGTTCTACCTTCATAGGGGGCTAGCAACTACTGCTTCATGCTTTCTGCATTTTCAGATTTTAGCTTTTAGGACTATGTAGTATATGGAGATATATTTTAAAATGACTGGCAAGTAGTATGCATCTTAAATGATTAACGTTGTTTAATCTGTGTGTGTCAGAAAATAATTCCACTGTATTAGAAGGAGCTCTAGGTAGATTTACTGTTGCATTTCCCTAGCTGCACCTAAGCTGTGTGAATGTGTGAGTTATACACTGTGTAAAATATTTTTTTAAACCTAAAATACACTATAACAAAAATCAAGTAATTTTTTGGGATATACAGTATGCTATATTATATAAAATAAACACATTTGTGAATAACACAAATTACAATAATGATTGATTATTATTTTAAATATACCAATAGTGATGAGCGGCAGGGGCAATATTCGAATTCGCAATATTTCTCAAATATTCATTAGAATATTCGCAATATATTCGCGAATATTCATATTCGGGATTATTCTATTGATTGCAAAAATCGGCAATGTAATATTCGCATAGTGCGAATATTCTAAAACATGATATATATAGCACTATATACTATAGTGCTATATATTTGTTTTTTAGAATATTCCTCATTCATGACTTCAGATGGAAAAAATATACGAATATGCTAAAAAATAAATATATAGCACTATATTCAATATAGTTCTATATATTCATTATTTTATAGAATATAGTGCTATATATTAGTTTTTTAGAATATTCATCATTGTTTTTAATCTGAAGTCATGATTCCTCCCTGCTTCAGTTGCTTTTGGGCCAATGACTGTTCACATTAAATTGGAAAAAATTGTGAATATTCTAAAAATGGAATATATAGCACTATATTGTATAGTGCTATATATTCGTGTTTTAGAATATTTGCATTACGCGGATATTACATTGCCGATTTTTTACATAAGAGAAAATAAATTAAATAATGAAGAATATTCTAATTCACTACAGACTACAATATTGCAGCCTTCTCCCATTGGCCCACAAGCAAGAAGCAGGTAGGTATACTACAGTAGGTTATGGGTTCAGATGAAAAAAAAAACAACTAATATTCGTTTTTACAAATATATATCACTATTTCCGAAATATTGGCGAATTCTCGAACTGCTGATATTCGCGATAAAAAAATTGCAATTCGAATATTCGCGCTCAACACTATATACCAAATATAGGTTAACTTCAATGAAAAAAATCTCATTATAATTAAGCAAAAATAGGCACAAAACCAGGAAAAATATGTAATGAACTCATTCCTGGTCATGCTGATGCCAATTTCTGTCTTACAAGACCTCACCAGCAGTAAAGGGTGGGACAAGCTCTCTGGGTGACCAAGTCATGAGACTATTAAAAGGGTTAAAAATTGGGTTAAGATGGTTAATAAAATGTTTAAAAATAAACATTACACACCTGTTAAGTCGACCACCACTCCAGCACAGATATTTCAGTGGTCTCTGCTGTTTTTTGTTAATTTTCAGTCGTCACGTGTTATACCAATCTAGAAACACTGTAAAAGCCAGTGACTGGCTGCAGCAGTATCATTTTACCGCTTCAGGAAAGCAAAAAAGTCTGGGGGACCAGAGGATTGAAAAGAAGAGTAATGTTTGATCTTTATTTTATAACATTTTCTACAGATATATTAATTAGGGTGGGTTCACATCTGCATTCTGGATTCCATGATATAACATGATTATAACTGAAAATAACGGAATCCATAAAATGGAAGTCAAAATGGAAGCCTTTAACAGGCATTCCGTTTTGATCCATTTTAAAAGAAGTCTATTTGCAATCATAACGGATCCGTCTGGTTCCCGTTATGCAAGACAGAAAACAAAGTCCTGTCGACAGGACTTTTTTCTCCGTTCTGCATAACAGAAATGGGACGGATCAGTTATGATACCCATAGACTTCTATTAAGAAAGCTTCCGTTTTGCATTTCATCATAATACAAGTCTATGGGCAGCAGAACGGATCTGTCCTTCCGTCTTATGGATTCAGTGATTTTCCATTATAACCATGTTATAATGGAAAGCCATAACGGAATCCAGAACGCAGATGTGAGCCCACCCTTTCTTGGACTCTCTGACAACTCCTCTAATGCTTATTTCATCCATGGTCCTTGAGGTTTCACATGATGCATGAGCTAAGGGGGAACACTCTTTGGATCTTAGAGCCTATAGCATCATTAGATCCTGGAACACTGAAGCCAACTGCTAGTACAAAGAAATTTAAAGGCAGAGCATTTGTTAAATATATTTATTTCATAAAAGTGTCTAGCATACTCTGTGTGAAAGAAGGACTAACTAAGTAGCCAAATAGTATGTTAAGCATGGTTTGATTTTCACTAAGTAGTTAGATTAAGAACTGGTGTTATATAGCATTCAATTTAAGACAATGTTATAGTGGTCCTTTCTCCATTCAATGAAAACTTGTTGGCTACAAACTGTCATAGGGACAGGCTGCATCTCAATAGGGAAGGTGCAACTTTTTAGAGGGAGAAGATGGCTAGAAGGTTAGAGGCATGTTTAAACTAGGGACTGGGGAAGGGGGGTAATTACAGTATAGGAGGGGAAGATAGTGCAGATAGAGACCTGTGGCAATGTAATGGGACTGAAGGTGGACTGGAGTCAGTGGCTAAAGCAGTTCATAAGGAAAGGTGTAGGGTAAAAAATATCTACGGTGTAGGAGCCTGACCAATAAAACGCCGGAACTGGAATTATTAATGTCTGAGGAGGACTATGACATAGTGGGAATAACTCAGACATGACTGGGTGATAGCTATGACTGGGCAGTCAACTTACATGGTTACATCCTGTTTAGAAAGGATCATAAAAACATGAGAGAAGAAGTTTGCCTTTATGTAAAGTCCTGTCTAAGCCCACACTCTGGGAAGATAAACGTGGGGTAATATGGAGGCACTATGGGTTCCAATAATAAACTACTGCTAGGAGTCCGTTATAAGCCACCTAATAAACTAGAGTCCATAGTAAATCTGCTACCAAGGACCAAAGGAAATAGATGTGGCATCAAATCATAATGAGATCTTTGTATGGCGAACTTCAAGTACCCAGATACAGAGTGGGAAACTTAAACCTATGGATCTCACAAAGGAAACAGATTCTTGTTAATAACTAAAGAAAATTTCATTTCCCAACTAGTATGGGATCTCAATAGAAGGATAGCCATATTGGATTTAATATTAACCAATAGACCTGACAAAATGACAGAGGTGCAAGTGACACCTGGGAATAATGACCATAATATTATAGACTTTCAATTGACCTTTAATATGGTAATATTTTGTCAAGGAGGCACAAAAACGCTGAACTTTGGGAAAACAAAATTTGATCAGCTTAGAAAAGCCATTAGCCTCTCTAACTTGGAAATGACCTCAAAAATAAAAATACACAAAATGGGATATTTTTATAAACAACCTAAATTTTCACTGTTAGAATAAAAGGGTTAGGAACAGGGAACAAACAATGGGGTAATTTATCAAACCAGATACATTAGGTTTTTGGTCTAAAAATGTCGCATGACATGCCAATTACGACTATTTCTGCAACATTTTGGAGACATGTCACTTTTCAATATAGTCTATGTTTAAGGCAGAAAATTGAGATAAGCCCTAGTTTACAGCACATATTTTGTCTGCGACACTTGAAATGATACAGAAATGTAGCCAAAAAAAATCACACCCTATGCCAGGCAGCCCTCTGGTATATTTTTTAGGACTAAGTCATACAACACAATGCAGTTGCACAAAATAGATGTAAACCGTGCAATATGTCATAAATTTGGTCCAACCACACAATGCAAAACCGGACTTTGAAATGACATAAAAACAATCTCAAATTATAAATCACCCCTAATGTGTATAAACAGACATGTAAAGGGGGAAATAAATTACAAATAGAAAGCATTTAAATGATTTTGACACATTCATGGCATTTTTTATTGCTTTTTATTCATTTTGGGCTAAAAGTCATTTTTTCAATGGACCTTTACTAAAAATGTTCATCCATTTTTGAGATATAAGGGTTAAAAATCTGTCTGCAGAGTATCAATTCTCAGTCCAGTCAGCTAACAGCTCATGTAGACCTGTGATCTCCTAACCTCTTAAACACTCACACAATATGTCTTAAATTAGTGTTTATGAGGTCAAGAGATCACAGAGTTTCACATGAGCCATCATCTTAGGGACTGAAAAGTGATACTCTACAACCAGATTTTTAACCCTTGGATCTCAAGAAAATGGCTGAATATTTTTAATAATATTAAGTTAATATTATTTTAATATTTTTTATAATATCTTTAATAAAGACCAATTTAAATTACTAAAACAAAAAGGTAGCAAGAAAGCACTAAGAAACTATAAAAAAATTAAATGCGTCAAAGACTAATAAAGGCAGCCAAGCTGGAGATAGAGAGGCTCATTGCTAAAGAGACTGAAACTAACCATAAAATGTTCTTCAAATACATAATTGAACATTAAGCCTGAAAGTGTTGGCCCTTTAAAAAGTAATGAAGAAGCAGTTGTAGAGGATGATGTAAAAAAAAAGCTAATTTATTAAATTCACTGTGGAAAATGTAATGCAAAATAAAATGCAGAGTGTCAAAGTAAACTCACGATTAAATGTGGCCTGCCTGGCCTAGGAAGAAATGCAGCAGTGTATTAAAAGATTTAAAAAGATATACCCTGCATCTCCTAAAGTAATGTAATCGACATACCCTGATTTCTGATGTTCATAGACTCTATAATGACAGTGTTAGTTCCAGAAGGATTGGCACTTAACAAATGGGATGCTAATATTCAAAAATGGGTCAAAAACTGAGCCTGGAAACTATATTTGTTGTGGGTAACCTGCTTGAAAGTTTTGCAAGAGATGCTCTCCTGGAGTATCTCAATGAAAATAAGTGTATAATGCTGTATCAGCATGGGTTTATAAGAGATTGGTCTGGTCAAACTAATGTAATCAGAAGGTAATTTCTAGACTGGACTAGTATGTGTCGATGGAAGTCATATGTCTTGACTTCTCCAAAGCATTGGATACTGTGCCACATAAAAATTAGTACACAAAATGTGAATGCTTGAATTGGGAAAAAATGTGAGTACTATATTTCGGTTATTGGCTCAGTGATAGAAAACAGATGGTCGTTATTAACAGTGATGAGCGGGAGGTGCCATATTCGATTTCCCGATATGTTGCGAATATTCAATTGAATATTCGTCATATATTCGTCGAAATCAAATATTCGTCATTATTCTATTTATTGCGAATAGTATGTAATGTAATATTCGCGTATTGCGAATGAAACTTTGAACGGGGTATAACTTTCCTATTGGTTGGCTTGCTAAAATTAACAAAGATAGAGAATATAGCACTATATTCATTATCTTTGCTAAACGAAGATAGCGAAATATTCTCTATCTTTTCTATTAACGAAGATAAAGAATATAGCGCTATATTCGTATTGGTTATCTTTGTTAATTCTAGCAAGCCAAGTAAACTTGCCTATACACAGCTCTAAGTTGGATGCGCAATGTGAGAATATTAAGTAATATTACTCGCATTGGGCATCTAACTTAGAGTGGGGTATATGCAACTTACTTATTGTTTGGCTGGGTAGAATTAACGAATATGATGAATACGAATATAGCGCTATATTCTCTATATTCGCTATATTCGCTAATTCTAGTAAGCCAATAGGAAAGTTACCTATTTTTTGCAATAAATAGAATACTGAGTCATTATTCTATTTATTGCAAAAAATAGGCAAAGTAATATTCTCGCATTGCGCATCCAACTTAGAGCTGTGTATAGGCAAGTTTACTTGGCTTGATAGAATTAACAAAGATAACGAATATGAATATAGCGCTATATTGTTTATCTTCATTAATACTGAAGATAGAGAATATTTTGCTATCTTCCTTCTTAATGAAGATAACAAATATAGAGCTATATTCTCTATCTTCGTTAATTCTAGCAAGCCAACCAATAGGAAAGTTATACCCCGTTCAAAGTTTCATTCGCAGTACGCAAATATTACATAAACTATATTCTAAATAGTGGCGAATTAGCGAAGTGCTGATATTCGTAAAAAAAAATTGCTATTCGAATATTTGCACTCAAGACTCAAATTAGGACATTATTCTGCTGCAGATGGATCTGGATGGATCTTGGGCAGAGAAGTGACAAATGAGGTTTAACACTGATAAATGTAAGGTTATATGCATGGGAAGGGAAACTACTGTATATGTCACCAGTACATACTAAATGGTAAAAGATTGGGTAACACTGACATGGGAAAGGACCTAGGAATTTTAATTGTCAATAAACTTAACTGTAGCAACCAGTGCTGGGTTGCTGCTGTCAAGCCAATAAGATTATGTGGGGCATCAAAAGAGGCATAGATGCATGTGACAAGAAATTCTGCCACTTTACAAATCATTAGTCAGACCGCACATGGAGTATTGTGTAAAATTTTGGGGACCAGTAGTGATGGCCTTGCGGTTCACCCTGCGGTCGTTTCGCGTTCTCGATTCGGCAAACATGGCGAAGCGCCAAGTTCTTTTGCATTGCGACAGAATTTTACCCATGACACACACATCAGGTGGGGCAGGAAAGCCATTTGAGACATTTCAGCACATGGACACACCCCCACCCTATAACAGAAACCAATCTGGCAGCCATTTTACATTCTGTATTTTGCCAGTGTAGGGAGAGGTTGCTTTGCGGATCAGGGACAGACTGTTAGGGACACCAAACGCTAGCTAATAGGGCCACAAAAGTACTTTTAAGGACTGGAATAGGTGTGCTATCGATAGGTGTGATATACTGAGGGGTGTGATATACTTATAATATACTTTCTAACACAAGTATATAGTGCATTTGTATTGTGCAGCATTTATTTGCGCACCGCAGCTTAGAGGGACAGGCGCTATTGGAACAACTATTTGCAACGTGTGTGATATACCTGTTGTCCCCAAAAAAACTGATTGAGTGGTGCGATATACATGCTTGTACAAAATACTGATTGAGGGGTGCGATATACCTGCTTCCACCAAATATTGATTCAGGGGTTCCATATACATATTTCGACAAAATACTGATTGAGGGGTGTGATGTAGCTGCTTCTACAAAATACTGATTACTGATTAAGTATTAAGTGGTTAAGTGGTTCTAAATACCTGCTTCCACAAAATACTAATTGATGGGTGAGATATACCTGCTTCCACCAAATATTGATTGAGGCCTGCAATATATCTGCTTCCACCAAATATTGATTAAGGGGTTCTGTATACCTGCTTCCACCAAATATTGATTAAGGGGTTCTATATATCTGCTTCCACAAAATACTGATTGAGGGGTTTAATATACCTGCTTCCACAAAATACAGATTGAGGGGTTTGATAAACCTGTTTCCTTAAAATACAGATTGAGGGGTGCGATATACCTGCTTTCAACAAATATTGATTAAGGGGATCTATATACCTGCTTCCACAAAATACTGATTGAGGGGTGTGATATACCTGCTTCCACAAAATACTGATTAAGAGGTTTGATATACCTGCTTCCACAAAATACTGATTGAGGGTGTGATATACCTGCTTCTACAAAATATTGATTCAGGAGTTCTATATTCCCGTTTCCATGAAATACTGATTAAGGGGTGCGGTATACCTGCTTGTACAAAATACTGATTAAGAGGTCCTATATACCTGCTTCCTCAAAATACAGATTGAGGGGTACAAAATACCTGTTTCCACAAAATACTGATTGAGGGGTGTGATATACCCACTTCCACCAAATATTGACTCAGGGTTTCTATATACCTGTTTCCACAAAATATTGATTGAGTGGTTTGATATACCTGTTTCCACCAAATATTGATTCAGGGGTTCTATATACCTGTTTTCACAAAATACTGATTGAGGGGTTTCATATACCTAATTCAGCAAAATACTGATTAAGGGGTTTGTAATACCTGCTTCCACAAAATACTAATTGAGAGGTGCAATATACCTGTTCCACTAAAAATTGATTCAGGGGTTTGATATACCTTGCTTCCACAAAATACAGATTGAGGGGCGCAATATACTTGCTTATACAAAATTCTGATTAAGGAGTTCTATATACCTGCTTCCACAAAACACTGATTGAGGGGTGTGATATACCTGCTTCTACCAAATATTGATTCAGGAGTTATATATAACTGTTTCCATGAAATACTGATTGAGGGGAGCAATATACCTGTTTCTACAAAATACTGATTAAGGGGTTCTATACACCTGCGTCCACAAAATACTGATTGAGGGGTGCTATATACCTGCTTCCACCAAATATTAATTAAGGGGTTCTATATACCTGTTTCCACAAATTACTGATTGAGGGGTGCGATGTTCCTGCTTCTACAAAATACTGATTAAGGGCTTTGATATACTGATTACACAAAATACTGATTGAGGGGTGCGATATACCTGCTTCCACCAAATATTGATTAAGGGTTTCTATATACCTGTTTCCACAAAATATTGATTGAGGGGTTTGATATACCTGTTTCCACCAAATATTGATTCAGGGGTTCTGATATACCTGTTTCCACAAAATACTGATTGAGGGTGCGATATACCCGCTTCCACCAAATATTGACTCAGGGTTTCTATATACCTGTTTCCACAAAATATTGATTGAGGGGTTTGATATACCTGTTTCCACCAAATATTGATTCAGGGTTCTATATACCTGTTTTCACAAAATACTGATTGAGGGGTTTCATATACCTAATTCAGCAAAATACTGATTAAGGGGTTTGATATACCTGCTTCCACAAAATACTAATTGAGAGGTGCAATATACCTGTTCCACTAAAAATTGATTCAGGGGTTTGATATACCTTGCTTCCACAAAATACAGATTGAGGGGTGCAATATACCTGCTTATACAAAATACTGATTAAGGAGTTCTATATACCTGCTTCCACAAAACACTGATTGAGGGTGTGATATACCTGCTTCTACCAAATATTGATGCAGGAGTTATATATAACTGTTTCCATGAAATACTGATTGAGGGGAGCAATATACCTGTTTCTACAAAATACTGATTAAGGGGTTCTATATACCTGCGTCCACAAAATACTGATTGAGGGGTGCTATATACCTGCTTCCACCAAATATTAATTAAGGGGTTCTATATACCTGTTTCCACAAATTACTGATTGAGGGGTGCGATGTTCCTGCTTCTACAAAATACTGATTAAGGGCTTTGATATACCTGCTTACACAAAATACTGATTGAGGGGTGCGATATACCTGCTTCCACCAAATATTGATTAAGGGGTTCTATATACCTGCTTCCACAAAATACTGATTGAGGGTGTGATATACCTGCTTCCACAAAATACTGATTAAGGGGTTTGATATACCTGTTTCCACAAAATACTGATTGAGGGGTGCGATATACCTGCTTCCACAAAATATTGATTCAGGGGCTCAATATACCTGTTTCCACAAAATACTGATTGAGGTGTGATATACCCACTTCCACCAAATATTGACTCAGGGTTCTATATACCTGTTTCCACAAAATATTGATTGAGGGGTTTGATATACCTGTTTCCACCAAATATTGATTCAGGGGTTCTATATACCTGTTTTCACAAAATACTGATTGAGGGGTTTCATATACCTAATTCAGCAAAATACTGATTAAGGGGTTTGTAATACCTGCTTCCACAAAATACTAATTGAGAGGTGCAATATACCTGTTCCACTAAAATATTGATTCAGGGGTTTGATATACCTTGCTTCCACAAAATACAGATTGAGGGTGTGATATACCTGCTTATACAAAATATCTGATTAAGGAGTTCTATATACCTGCTTCCACAAAATACTGATTGATGGGTGTGATATACCTGCTTCCACCAAATATTGATTCAGGAGTTATATATAACTGTTTCCATGAAATACTGATTGAGGGGAGCAATATACCTGTTTCTACAAAATACTGATTAAGGGGTTCTATACACCTGCGTCCACAAAATACTGATTGAGGGGTGCTATATACCTGCTTCCACCAAATATTAATTAAGGGGTTCTATATACCTGTTTCCACAAATTACTGATTGAGGGGTGCGATGTTCCTGCTTCTACAAAATACTGATTAAGGGCTTTGATATACTGATTACACAAAATACTGATTGAGGGGTGCGATATACCTGCTTCCACCAAATACTGATTGAGGGGTGTGATATACCTGCTTCCACAAAATACTGATTAAGAGGTTTGATATACCTGCTTCCACAAAATACTGATTGAGGGTGTGATATACCTGCTTCTACAAAATATTGATTCAGGAGTTTTATATTCCCGTTTCCATGAAATACTGATTAAGGGGTGCGGTATACCTGCTTGTACAAAATACTGATTAAGAGGTCCTATATACCTGCTTCCTCAAAATACAGATTGAGGGGTACAAAATACCTGTTTCCACAAAATACTGATTGAGGGGTGTGATATACCCACTTCCACCAAATATTGACTCAGGGTTTCTATATACCTGTTTCCACAAAATATTGATTGAGGGGTTTGATATACCTGTTTCCACCAAATATTGATTCAGGGGTTCTATATACCTGTTTTCACAAAATACTGATTGAGGGGTTTCATATACCTAATTCAGCAAAATACTGATTAAGGGGTTTGTAATACCTGCTTCCACAAAATACTAATTGAGAGGTGCAATATACCTGTTCCACTAAAAATTGATTCAGGGGTTTGATATACCTTGCTTCCACAAAATACAGATTGAGGGACGCAATATACCTGCTTATACAAAATTCTGATTAAGGAGTTCTATATACCTGCTTCCACAAAACACTGATTGAGGGGTGTGATATACCTGCTTCTACCAAATATTGATTCAGGAGTTATATATAACTGTTTCCATGAAATACTGATTGAGGGGAGCAATATACCTGTTTCTACAAAATACTGATTAAGGGGTTCTATACACCTGCGTCCACAAAATACTGATTGAGGGGTGCTATATACCTGCTTCCACCAAATATTAATTAAGGGGTTCTATATACCTGTTTCCACAAATTACTGATTGAGGGGTGCGATGTTCCTGCTTCTACAAAATACTGATTAAGGGCTTTGATATACTGATTACACAAAATACTGATTGAGGGGTGCGATATACCTGCTTCCACCAAATATTGACTCAGGGTTTCTATATACCTGTTTCCACAAAATATTGATTGAGGGGTTTGATATACCTGTTTCCACCAAATATTGATTCAGGGGTTCTATATACCTGTTTTCACAAAATACTGATTGAGGGGTGCGATATACCTGCTTCCACCAAATATTGACTCAGGGTTTCTATATACCTGTTTCCACAAAATATTGATTGAGGGGTTTGATATACCTGTTTCCACCAAATATTGATTCAGGGGTTCTATATACCTGTTTTCACAAAATACTGATTGAGGGGTTTCATATACCTAATTCAGCAAAATACTGATTAAGGGGTTTGATATACCTGCTTCCACAAAATACTAATTGAGAGGTGCAATATACCTGTTCCACTAAAAATTGATTCAGGGGTTTGATATACCTTGCTTCCACAAAATACAGATTGAGGGGTGCAATATACCTGCTTATGCAAAATACTGATTAAGGAGTTCTATATACCTGCTTCCACAAAACACTGATTGAGGGGTGTGATATACCTGCTTCTACCAAATATTGATGCAGGAGTTATATATAACTGTTTCCATGAAATACTGATTGAGGGGAGCAATATACCTGTTTCTACAAAATACTGATTAAGGGGTTCTATATACCTGCGTCCACAAAATACTGATTGAGGGGTGCTATATACCTGCTTCCACCAAATATTAATTAAGGGGTTCTATATACCTGTTTCCACAAATTACTGATTGAGGGGTGCGATGTTCCTGCTTCTACAAAATACTGATTAAGGGCTTTGATATACTGCTTACACAAAATACTGATTGAGGGGTGCGATATACCTGCTTCCACCAAATATTGATTAAGGGGTTCTATATACCTGTTTCCACAAAATATTGATTGAGGGGTGCAATATACCTTTTTCCACAAAATACTGATTAAGGGGTTTGATATACCTGCTTCCACAAAATACTGATTGAGGGGTGCGATGTACCCGCTTCCACCAAATATTGATTCAGGGGCTCTATATACCTGTTTCCACAAAATACTGATTGAGGGGTGCGATATACCTGCTTCCACCAAATATTGATTCAGGGGTTCAATATACCTGCTTCCACAAAATACTGATTGAGGGGTGCAATATACCTGCTTCCACAAAATACTGATTAGGGGGTTTGATATACCTGCTTCCACAAAATACAGATTGAGGGGTGTGATACACCTGCCTCCACCAAATATTGGTTATGGGGTTCTATATACCTGCTTCCACAAAATACTAATTGATGGGTGAGATATACCTGCTTCCACAAAATGCTGATTAAGGGGTATGAGATACCTGCATCCACAAAATACTGATTGAGGGGTGCAGTACACCTGATTTCACTAAATATTGATTAAGGGATTCTCTACACCTGTTTTCACAAAATACTGATTGAGGGGTGCAATATACCTTTTTCCACAAAATGCTGATTAAGGGGTTTGATATACCTGCTTCCACAAAATACTGATTGAGGGGTGCGATGTACCCGCTTCCACCAACTATTGATTCAGGGTCTCTATATACCTGTTTCCACAAAATACTGATTGAGGGGTGCGATATACCTGCTTCCACCAAATATTGATTAAGGGGTTCTATATACCTGTTTCCACAAAATATTGATTGAGGGGTGCAATATACCTGTTTCTACAAAATACTGATTAAGGGGTTCTATATACCTGCGTCCACAAAATACTGATTGAGGGGTGCTATATACCTGCTTCCACCAAATATTAATTAAGGGGTTCTATATACCTGTTTCCACAAATTACTGATTGAGGGGTGCGATGTTCCTGCTTCTACAAAATACTGATTAAGGGCTTTGATATACTGCTTACACAAAATACTGATTGAGGGGTGCGATATACCTGCTTCCACCAAATATTGACTCAGGGTTTCTATATACCCGTTTCCACAAAATATTGATTGAGGGGTTTGATATACCTGTTTCCACCAAATATTGATTCAGGGGTTCTATATACCTGTTTTCACAAAATACTGATTGAGGGGTGCGATATACCTGCTTCCACCAAATATTGACTCAGGGTTTCTATATACCTGTTTCCACAAAATATTGATTGAGGGGTTTGATATACCTGTTTCCACCAAATATTGATTCAGGGGTTCTATATACCTGTTTTCACAAAATACTGATTGAGGGGTTTCATATACCTAATTCAGCAAAATACTGATTAAGGGGTTTGATATACCTGCTTCCACAAAATACTAATTGAGAGGTGCAATATACCTGTTCCACTAAAAATAGATTCAGGGGTTTGATATACCTTGCTTCCACAAAATACAGATTGAGGGGTGCAATATACCTGCTTATACAAAATACTGATTAAGGAGTTCTATATACCTGCTTCCACAAAACACTGATTGAGGGGTGTGATATACCTGCTTCTACCAAATATTGATGCAGGAGTTATATATAACTGTTTCCATGAAATACTGATTGAGGGGAGCAATATACCTGTTTCTACAAAATACTGATTAAGGGGTTCTATATACCTGCGTCCACAAAATACTGATTGAGGGGTGCTATATACCTGCTTCCACCAAATATTAATTAAGGGGTTCTATATACCTGTTTCCACAAATTACTGATTGAGGGGTGCGATGTTCCTGCTTCTACAAAATACTGATTAAGGGCTTTGATATACTGCTTACACAAAATACTGATTGAGGGGTGCGATATACCTGCTTCCACCAAATATTGATTAAGGGGTTCTATATACCTGTTTCCACAAAATATTGATTGAGGGGTGCAATATACCTTTTTCCACAAAATACTGATTAAGGGGTTTGATATACCTGCTTCCACAAAATACAGATTGAGGGGTGTGATACACCTGCCTCCACCAAATATTGGTTATGGGGTTCTATATATCTGCTTCCACAAAATACTGATTAAGGGGTGCAATATACCTGCTTCCACAAAATGCTGATTAAGGGGTTTGAGATACCTGCATCCACTATATACTGATTGAGGGGTGCGGTACACCTGATTTCACTAAATATTGATTAAGGGATTCTCTACACCTGTTTTAACAAAATACTGATTGAGGGGTGCGATATACCTGCTTCCACAAAATACTGATTAAGGGGTTTGATTTACCTGCTTCCACAAAATACTGATTGCGGGGTGCGATGTACCCGCTTCCACCAAATATTGATTCAGGGACTCTATATACCTGATTCCACAAAATACTGATTGAGGGGTGCGATATACCTGCTTCCACCAAATATTGATTCAGGGGTTCAATATACCTGCTTCCACAAAATAGTGATTGAGGGGTGCAATATACCTGCTTCCACAAAATACTGATTAAGGGGTTTGATATACCTGCTTCCACAAAATACAGATTGAGGGGAGTGATACACCTGCCTCCACCAAATATTGGTTATGGGGTTCTATATATCTGCTTCCACAAAATACTGATTAAGGGGTGCAATATACCTGCTTCCACAAAATGCTGATTAAGGGGTTTGAGATACCTGCATCCACTATATACTGATTGAGGGGTGCGGTACACCTGATTTCACTAAATATTGATTAAGGGATTCTCTACACCTGTTTTCACAAAATACTGATTGAGGGGTGCGATATACCTGCTTCCACAAAATACTGATTAAGGGGTTTGATATACCTCCTTCCACAAAATACAGATTGAGGGGTGCGATACACCTGCCTCCACCAAATTTTGATTATGGGGTTCTATATACCTGTTTCCATAAAATATTGATTGAGGGGTGCAATATACCTTTTTCCACAAAATACTGATTAAGGGGTTTGATATACCTGCTTCCACAAAATACTGATTGAGGGGTGCGATGTACCCGCTTCCACCAACTATTGATTCAGGGTCTCTACATACCTGTTTCCACAAAATACTGATTGAGGGGTGCGATATACCTGCTTCCACCAAATATTGATTCAGGGGTTCAATATACCTGCTTCCACAAAATACTGATTGAGGGGTGCAATATACATGCTTCCACAAAATTCAGATTGAGGTGTGCGATACACCTGCCTCCACCAAATATTGGTTATGGGGTTCTATATATCTGCTTCCACAAAATACTGGTTAAGGGTTGCGATATACCTGCTTACACAAAATTCTGATTAAGGGGTTTGATATACCTTCATCCACAAAATACTGATTAAGGGGTGCGGTACACCTGATTTCACTAAATATTGATTAAGGGGATTCTCTATACCTGTTTTCACAAAATACTGATTGTGGGTTTCTATATACCTGCTTCCACAAAATACTGATTGAGGGGTGCGATATACCTGCTTCCACAAAATACTGATTAAGGGGTTTGATATACCTGCTTCCACAAAATACAGATTGAGGGGTGCGATACACCTAGCTCCACCAAATTTTGATTATGGGGTTCTATATACCTGTTTCCATAAAATATTGATTGAGGGGTGCAATATACCTTTTTCCACAAAATACTGATTAAGGGGTTTGATATACCTGCTTCCACAAAATACTGATTGAGGGGTGCGATGTACCCGCTTCCACCAACTATTGATTCAGGGGCTCTATATACCTGTTTCCACAAAATACTGATTGAGGGGTGCGAAATACCTGCTTCCACCAAATATTGATTCAGAGGTTCAATATACCTGCTTCCACAAAATACTGATTGAGGGGTGCAATATACATGCTTCCACAAAATACAGATTGAGGTGTGCGATACACCTGCCTCCACCAAATATTGGTTATGGGGTTCTATATATCTGCTTCCACAAAATACTGGTTAAGGGTTGCGATATACCTGCTTACACAAAATTCTGATTAAGGGGTTTGATATACCTTCATCCACAAAATACTGATTAAGGGGTGCGGTACACCTGATTTCACTAAATATTGATTATGGGGATTCTCTATACCTGTTTTCACAAAATACTGATTGTGGGTTTCTATATACCTGCTTCCACAAAATACTGATTGAGGGGTGCGATATACCTGCTTCCACAAAATACTGATTAAGGGGTTTGATATACCTGCTTCCACAAAATACAGATTGAGGGGTGCGATACACCTGCCTCCACCAAATATTGATTATGGGGTTCTATATACCTGTTTCTACAAAATACCTGTTTCCACAAAATACTGATTGAGGGGTGCGATATACCTGCTTCCACAAAATACTGATTAAGGGGTTTGATATACCTGCTTCCACAAAATACAGATTGAGGGGTGCGATACACCTGCCTCCACCAAATTTTGATTATGGGGTTCTATATACCTGTTTCCATAAAATATTGATTGAGGGGTGCAATATACCTTTTTCCACAAAATACTGATTAAGGGGTTTGATATACCTGCTTCCACAAAATACTGATTGAGGGGTGCGATGTACCCGCTTCCACCAACTATTGATTCAGGGGCTCTATATACCTGTTTCCACAAAATACTGATTGAGGAGTGCGAAATACCTGCTTCCACCAAATATTGATTCAGGGTTCAATATACCTGCTTCCACAAAATACTGATTGAGGGGTGCAATATACATGCTTCCACAAAATACAGATTGAGGTGTGCGATACACCTGCCTCCACCAAATATTGGTTATGGGGTTCTATATATCTGCTTCCACAAAATACTGGTTAAGGGTTGCGATATACCTGCTTACACAAAATTCTGATTAAGGGGTTTGATATACCTTCATCCACAAAATACTGATTAAGGGGTGCGGTACACCTGATTTCACTAAATATTGATTAAGGGGATTCTCTATACCTGTTTTCACAAAATACTGATTGTGGGTTTCTATATACCTGCTTCCACAAAATACTGATTGAGGGGTGCGATATACCTGCTTCCACAAAATACTGATTAAGGGGTTTGATATACCTGCTTCCACAAAATACAGATTGAGGGGTGCGATACACCTGCCTCCACCAAATATTGATTATGGGGTTCTATATACCTGTTTCTACAAAATACTGATTGAGGGGTGAGATATACCTGCTTCTACAAAATACTGACTAAGGGGTTTGATATACCTGTTTCTACCAAATACTGATTGAGGCCTGCAATATACCTGCTTCCACAAAAACTGCTTTTCTCTAGGGAATTTGGCACATGGTCATTTTGAAAATGACAGGCAGAGGAAGATGCAGGCCATTCTGCAGGGGTGGTAGGGGTTGGTCAGGTGCACCAGGCTGGAGCCTAAGTGGGAAGTTGGAGAAGGTGCGTACCATTACTTCAAAGGACGCACCAGAGTTGGTTGAGTGTCTCACTCAGCCTTCCGCTTCTGCACCCTCCTCATCCTCGGTATCTTTACCCTCACCACTCTCTGCTATGTGCACCCCCAAAGACACCACCACCACCACCACCAAAGCCCCTCCACTCAAGTCAGAGGAATTCTTTTCCTATCTATTCCCTGACCTTAGCAATGCACAGCCATTGTTGGCATCGGATGAAGAAGAGGAGGTAGCAACGGCAGCCACCCAGCGGTCTGACGACAGTACCCAATCAGCCCAAGGAGGGAGGTCCTCGCTGTTGCTGCCTACTCCAAGATCTCTTATGTCAGTGGTGGTGAAAGTAACGATAATGACGTGTCGATGAAAGTCACATGGGTGCCCACAAGAGAGGAAGAGGAGTTCAGAGGGAGAGACGGAGCAGCAGAGAGGGAGGAGAAGGAGGAGAAGCAGGCAGAACTCGCAGTGCACAGGAGGCAAAAAGCAGACTACAAGTGTATCTGGAGAGAGCAATCTACCATGCACGGTCACTTCTGGAGATCCCAGGACGCCAGCACATGGCTCTTCAGTGTGGGCTTTTTTTAAAGTGTCAGCTGCTGACAATAGTGTTGCCATCTGCAGCCTGTGCTGTCAACGCATAAGTCGCGTCAATGCATAATTTTGGGGCGTGTACTCCCGTGGCCTAAGATACAATTTTTCTAGGCTCCAGCAGGGCATATTTTCCATAATTTATATTTTGAGAGTTTTCGTGTAAGACGAATTAAATTGACCCCTGATTAGTGTTGAGCGAACAGTTCGAGCATCGTTCGGGTTCGTACCGAATTTTGGGGTGTCCGGGACCCGGACCCGAACCCGGACATTTTCAAAAAAGTTCGGGTTCGGGTTCGTCGTTCGGCATGTATTTTGGCGCATTTTGAAAGGCTGCAAAGCAGCCAATCAACATGCATCATACTACTTGCCCTAAGATGCCATCGCAGCCATGCCTACTATTGGCAAGGCTGTGATTGGCCAAGTGCAGCATGTGACTCAGCCTCTTTATAAGCTTGTGCGCACGTCGGGACGTGCTTACTCCCGATGTGAATAGAACAGGGATAGACGCAGCTGATGCTAGAGGCGAGAATAGGCAGGGATAATTGAATAACTGGAAGCAAATTTCTCTCCTCCACCTGTGATTCATCTGAACAACTGCAGCTGAGCTGCTTTTTTGATAGGGATTGGCTATTTTTAGAGTGGCCAGAGTGATTTTTCCATCCACATGTACCTGGGCTGACCGCCGGCCGCCATTTTGCGACTTGTAGTGCTGCAGCAGAAGCTGCCACAGTGTGCATTCCAAAGCTCCAAACAAGTCAGACATCTACACCTGGGATTCAGACCAATAGCGATTTAGCAGCACAGTCCAAGGCTATTTTTTTAAAGGTTGTGCAGACCATTTTGTGGCACATGTTACTGGGCTGATAGGCGGCGGCCATCTTGGGACTAGTGCTGCAGCACAATCTCTCCCAACGTCCATTAATCACTTGTAATAGTGGTCTGTGCCATAGAAATCCTACATCAGGGACTTGGGTGTGCTTGTGTCACCCCTACTAATACCAGTCCACCTGTAATCCATACAGTGAAAAGCCATAAAGTATTCCAGTGAGGGAATTTTTTTTATTTAAAAAAGGCCAAGTTAGTTTATCTGGCGTTCAATATACTAGATACAGTTAGGCCTGCGTTTCATACATCTGGAATTAGCAAATTAATGTGCTGGGGTTGGGAAAACATATATGTACCCATACTAGAATCTGTCAAAGAAAGCGGTACTCACATATAACAGTCATTCCATCTGTAATCCATACAGTCAAAAGACTGAAAGTATTCCAGTGAGGGAATTTTTTTATTTAAAAAGGCCAAGTTAGTTTATCTGGCGTTCAATATACTAGATACAGTTAGGCCTGCGTTTCATACATCTGGAATTAGCAAATTAATGTGCTGGGGTTGGGAAAACATATATGTACCCATACTAGAATCTGTCAAAGAAAGCGGTACTCACATATAACAGTCATTCCATCTGTAATCCATACAGTCAAAAGACTGAAAGTATTCCAGTGAGGGAATTTTTTATTTAAAAAAGGCCAAGTTAGTTTATCTGGCGTTCAATATACTAGATACAGTTAGGCCTGCGTTTCATACATCTGGAATTAGCAAATTAATGTGCTGGGGTTGGGAAAACATATATGTACCCATACTAGAATCTGTCAAAGAAAGCGGTACTCACATATAACAGTCATTCCATCTGTAATCCATACAGTCAAAAGACTGAAAGTATTCCAGTGAGGGAATTTTTTTATTTAAAAAGGCCAAGTTAGTTTATCTGGCGTTCAATATACTAGATACAGTTAGGCCTGCGTTTCATACATCTGGAATTAGCAAATTAATGTGCTGGGGTTGGGAAAACATATATGTACCCATACTAGAATCTGTCAAAGAAAGCGGTACTCACATATAACAGTCATTCCATCTGTAATCCATACAGTCAAAAGACTGAAAGTATTCCAGTGAGGGAATTTTTTTATTTAAAAAGGCCAAGTTAGTTTATCTGGCGTTCAATATACTAGATACAGTTAGGCCTGCGTTTCATACATCTGGAATTAGCAAATTAATGTGCTGGGGTTGGGAAAACATATATGTACCCATACTAGAATCTGTCAAAGAAAGCGGTACTCACATATAACAGTCATTCCATCTGTAATCCATACAGTCAAAAGACTGAAAGTATTCCAGTGAGGGAATTTTTTTATTTAAAAAGGCCAAGTTAGTTTATCTGGCGTTCAATATACTAGATACAGTTAGGCCTGCGTTTCATACATCTGGAATTAGCAAACTAATGTGCTGGGGTTGGGAAAACATATATGTACCCATACTAGAATCTGTCAAAGAAAGCGGTACTCACATATAACAGTCATTCCATCTGTAATCCATACAGTCAAAAGACTGAAAGTATTCCAGTGAGGGAATTTTTTTATTTAAAAAGGCCAAGTTAGTTTATCTGGCGTTCAATATACTAGATACAGTTAGGCCTGCGTTTCATACATCTGGAATTAGCAAATTAATGTGCTGGGGTTGGGAAAACATATATGTACCCATACTAGAATCTGTCAAAGAAAGCGGTACTCACATATAACAGTCATTCCATCTGTAATCCATACAGTCAAAAGACTGAAAGTATTCCAGTGAGGGAATTTTTTTATTTAAAAAGGCCAAGTTAGTTTATCTGGCGTTCAATATACTAGATACAGTTAGGCCTGCGTTTCATACATCTGGAATTAGCAAATTAATGTGCTGGGGTTGGGAAAACATATATGTACCCATACTAGAATCTGTCAAAAAGCGGTACTCACATATAACAGTCATTCCATCTGTAATCCATACAGTCAAAAGACTGAAAGTATTCCAGTGAGGGAATTTTTTTTATTTAAAAAGGCCAAGTTAGTTTATCTGGCGTTCAATATACTAGATACAGTTAGGCCTGCGTTTCATACATCTGGAATTAGCAAACTAATGTGCTGGGGTTGGGAAAACATATATGTACCCATACTAGAATCTGTCAAAGAAAGCGGTACTCACATATAACAGTCATTCCATCTGTAATCCATACAGTCAAAAGACTGAAAGTATTCCAGTGAGGGAATTTTTTATTTAAAAAAGGCCAAGTTAGTTTATCTGGCGTTCAATATACTAGATACAGTTAGGCCTGCGTTTCATACATCTGGAATTAGCAAACTAATGTGCTGGGGTTGGGAAAACATATATGTACCCATACTAGAATCTGTCAAAGAAGCGGTACTCACATATAACAGTCATTCCATCTGTAATCCATACAGTCAAAAGACTGAAAGTATTCCAGTGAGGGAATTTTTTTATTTAAAAAGGCCAAGTTAGTTTATCTGGCGTTCAATATACTAGATACAGTTAGGCCTGCGTTTCATACATCTGGAATTAGCAAACTAATGTGCTGGGGTTGGGAAAACATATATGTACCCATACTAGAATCTGTCAAAGAAAGCGGTACTCACATATAACAGTCATTCCATCTGTAATCCATACAGTCAAAAGACTGAAAGTATTCCAGTGAGGGAATTTTTTTATTTAAAAAGGCCAAGTTAGTTTATCTGGCGTTCAATATACTAGATACAGTTAGGCCTGCGTTTCATACATCTGGAATTAGCAAACTAATGTGCTGGGGTTGGGAAAACATATATGTACCCATACTAGAATCTGTCAAAGAAAGCGGTACTCACATATAACAGTCATTCCATCTGTAATCCATACAGTCAAAAGACTGAAAGTATTCCAGTGAGGGAATTTTTTTATTTAAAAAGGCCAAGTTAGTTTATCTGGCGTTCAATATACTAGATACAGTTAGGCCTGCGTTTCATACATCTGGAATTAGCAAACTAATGTGCTGGGGTTGGGAAAACATATATGTACCCATACTAGAATCTGTCAAAGAAAGCGGTACTCACATATAACAGTCATTCCATCTGTAATCCATACAGTCAAAAGACTGAAAGTATTCCAGTGAGGGAATTTTTTATTTAAAAAGGCCAAGTTAGTTTATCTGGCGTTCAATATACTAGATACAGTTAGGCCTGCGTTTCATACATCTGGAATTAGCAAACTAATGTGCTGGGGTTGGGAAAACATATATGTACCCATACTAGAATCTGTCAAAGAAAGCGGTACTCACATATAACAGTCATTCCATCTGTAATCCATACAGTCAAAAGACTGAAAGTATTCCAGTGAGGGAATTTTTTTATTTAAAAAAGGCCAAGTTAGTTTATCTGGCGTTCAATATACTAGATACAGTTAGGCCTGCGTTTCATACATCTGGAATTAGCAAACTAATGTGCTGGGGTTGGGAAAACATATATGTACCCATACTAGAATCTGTCAAAGAAAGCGGTACTCACATATAACAGTCATTCCATCTGTAATCCATACAGTCAAAAGACTGAAAGTATTCCAGTGAGGGAATTTTTTTATTTAAAAAGGCCAAGTTAGTTTATCTGGCGTTCAATATACTAGATACAGTTAGGCCTGCGTTTCATACATCTGGAATTAGCAAACTAATGTGCTGGGGTTGGGAAAACATATATGTACCCATACTAGAATCTGTCAAAGAAAGCGGTACTCACATATAACAGTCATTCCATCTGTAATCCATACAGTCAAAAGACTGAAAGTATTCCAGTGAGGGAATTTTTTTATTTAAAAAGGCCAAGTTAGTTTATCTGGCGTTCAATATACTAGATACAGTTAGGCCTGCGTTTCATACATCTGGAATTAGCAAATTAATGTGCTGGGGTTGGGAAAACATATATGTACCCATACTAGAATCTGTCAAAGAAAGCGGTACTCACATATAACAGTCATTCCATCTGTAATCCATACAGTCAAAAGACTGAAAGTATTCCAGTGAGGGGATTTTGCTTATAAAAAATAATATATTTCATTGTGGTGCGAGTTGAATCGCAACAATGAAGAAAAATACTATTAAGGGACGAGGACGCGGTCGTGGTGGTGTCCGTGGAGCCTCTGTTGCTGGTAGAGGACGTGGCCGTTCGGCCCTAGGCGCACACAGTAGGGAACGAACTCCCTCAACTAGCCGGCAGAATGTACCGCAATATCTCGTGGGGCCCAATGCCGCTCTTAGGATGGTAAGGCCTGAGCAGGTACAGGCATTAATCGATTGGGTGGCCGACAGTGCTTCCAGCACGTTCACCACATGGTCTTCCACCCAGTCTTCTGCGGAAAGCGCACAGGTGGCACCTGAAAACCAAGCCCATCAGTCTGTCACATCACCCCCAAGCATATCAGGGAAACGGTCTGAGCCACAAGTTATGCAGCAGTCTCTTCTTCTGTTTGAAGACTCTGCTTCCAGGGTTTCCCAGGGGCGTCCACCTAGCCCTTCCCCAGTGGAGGAAGACATACCATGCACTGACGCACAACCACTTATGTCTCCAGATGAAGAGGACATGGGAATACCACCACAGCAGAGTCACCGACTCTCTGATGATGACGAAACACAGGTGCCCACTGCCGCGTCTTTTTGCAGTGTGCAGACTGAACAGGAGGAGGTCAGGGAGGGAGACTGGGTGGAAGACGATGCAGAGGACGATGAGGTCTTAGACCCCACATGGACTGAAGGTCGTGGCGATGACTTTCACAGTTCAGAGGAAGAGGTAGTGGTGAGACCGAGACAACAGCGAAGCCAAAGAGGGAGCAGGGGGCCAAAGCAGGCGAGCCGCCGCCCCAGAGTTCGCCTGCTACTGGACATCGCCAACAGGGACCCAGCCCCACAAAGGCAGCTTCAAAGAGTTCCCTGGCATGGCACTTCTTTAAACAATGTCCTACCGACAAGACCCGAGTGACTTGCACGCTCTGCCATCAGAGCCTGAGGCGAGGCATTAACGTTCTGAACCTCAGCACAACCTGCATGACCAGGCATCTACATGCAAAGCATGAACTGCAGTGGGGTACACACCTTAAAAACCAGGCACTCGCTGAGGCTCCCCCTGCTCCCTCTACCGCTGCTGCCTCGGCTTCCGCCTCGAGAGGAATGTTGCCACCTGCCGAGCAGCAAACAGAGGATGTGCCACCGACACCACCACCACCGCCACCGTCAACTAGCGTCTCCACTATATCACACAGCAGCGTTCAGCTCTCAATATCTCAAACCTTAGAGAGGAAGCGCAAATTCCCCGAGTCACCCTCGAGCCCTTGGCCTGAACGCCAGCATTTCTAAACTGCTGGCCTTTGAAATGCTGTCATTCCGGCTGGTGGACACAGACAGCTTCAAACAGCTGATGGCCATGGCTGTCCCGCAGTATGTGGTTCCCAGCCGCCACTACTTCTCCAAGACAGCCGTGCCTTCCCTGCACATGCAAGTGTCCGATAAAATCAAGTGTGCACTGCGCAACGCCATTTGTGGCAAGGTCCACCTAACCACAGATACGTGGACCAGTAAGCACGGCCAGGGACGCTATATCTCACTAACTGCACACTGGATGAATGTAGTGGCGGCTGGGCCCCGGCGGACAGTTCCTTGGCGCACGTCCTTCCGCCCCCTAGGATCGCAGGGCATCATTCTCTG
The DNA here is from genome assembly GCA_033119425.1 of Bufotes viridis. Classification (NCBI taxonomy): domain Eukaryota; kingdom Metazoa; phylum Chordata; class Amphibia; order Anura; family Bufonidae; genus Bufotes; species Bufotes viridis. The sequence continues at coordinate 249,111,637 of CM065590.1, forward strand.
CCTCCTGTAGCCTCCTCCTCCTACTCGGCTTCCTCCTCCACTGCTTCCACCAGCTCATCCGGTCAGCCACACACCTTCACCACCAACTTCAGCACAGCCCGGGGTAAGCGTCAGCAGGCCATTCTGAAACTCATATGTTTGGGGGACAGGCCCCACAGCGCAAAGGAGTTGTGGCGGGGTATTGAACAACAGACCGGCGAGTGGTTTCTGCCGGTGGGCCTCAAGCCAGGCCTGGTGGTATGCGATAATGGGCGAAATCTCGTGGCAGCTCTGGGACTAGCCGGTTTGACGCACATCCCTTGCCTGGCGCATGTGCTGAACTTGGTGGTGCAGAGGTTCATTCACCACTACCCCAACATGTCAGAGCTGCTGCATAAAGTGCGGGCCGTCTGTGCGCGCTTCCGCCGTTCACATCCTGCCGCTGCTCGCCTGTCTGCGCTACAGCGGAACTCGGCCTTCCCGCTCACCGCCTCATATGCGACGTGCCCACCCGGTGGAACTCCACCTTGCACATGCTGGAGAGACTGTGCGAGCAGCAGCAGGCCATAGTGGAGTTTCAGCTGCAGCACGCTCGCGTCAGTCGTACTGCCGAACAGCACCACTTCACCACCAATGATTGGGCCTCCATGCGAGACCTGTGTGCCCTGCTGCGCTGTTTCGAGTACTCCACCAACATGGCCAGTGGCGATGACACTGTTATCAGCGTTACAATACCACTTCTATGTCTCCTTGAGAAAACACTTAGGGCAATGATGTTAGAGGAGGTGGCCCAGGTGGAGGAGGAGGAGGAGGATGAGGGCTCGTTTCTAACACTTTCGGGCCAGTCTGTTCGAAGTGGCTCAGAGGGAGGTTTGTTTAAGCAGCAGAGGACAGGTTCACAAGTCGCCAGCCAAGGCACTGTACTGGAGGACGAGGAGGATGAGGAGGAGGAGGTGGAGGGGGACGAGGATGACGCAAGTTCACAGCGGGGTGGCAGCCCAGGCCCATCACTGGTGCGTGGCTGGGGGATACGGTGGACGATGACGATACGCCTCCCACAGAGGACAGCTTGTCCTTACCCATGGGTAGCCTGGCCCACATGAGCGAATATATGCTCCAATGCCTGCGCAACGACAGCAGAGTTGCCCACGTTTTAACGTGTGCAAACTACTGGGTGGCCACCCTGCTGGATCCCCGGTATAAAGACAATGTGCCCACTTTAATTCCTGAACTGGAGCGCGACCGTAAGATGCGCGAGTACAAGCGCACGCTGATAGAGGCGCTCTTGAGAGCATTCCCACATGTCACAGGGGAACAGGTGGAAGGTGAAGGCAGAGGAGTGGCAAGAGGTCGGTGGCTGATATGATGCCAGAATATGTGCTGTGGGGCCTCTCTCCTCTTCCTGGGTGCAGGGGTCAAAGTAACTAAATGGTGGCTTCTCCTGTGGTGGTTGATATGATGCCTGATTCTCTGCTGTGAAACCTCTCTCCTCCATCTGGGTGTAGGGGTCAAAGTCTTTCAAAGTCGCCTTCTCCTGTGCTGATTGATATGAAGCTGATGGTTGTGCCATCTGACATGGTTGCCGGGGTCCCATTAAATTGGGGCCTACTCCTGTGGTGGGTGATCTAAATGCCTGATTCTCTGCTGTGTAACCTCTCTCCTCCGTCTGGGTGTAGGGGTCAAAGTAACTAAATGGTGGCCTACTCCTGTGGTGGGTGATATGATGCCAGAATATGTGCTGTGGGGCCTCTCTCCTCTTCCTGGGTGCAGGGGTCAAAGTAACTCAATGGTGGCTTCTCCTGTGGTGGCTGATATGATGCCAGAATATGTGCTGTGGGGCCTCTCTCCTCTTCCTGGGTGCAGGGGTCAAAGTAACTCAATGGTGGCTTCTCCTGTGGTGGCTGATATGATGCCAGAATATGTGCTGTGGGGCCTCTCTCCTCTTCCTGGGTGCAGGGGTCAAAGTAACTAAATGGTGGCTTCTCCTGTGGTGGTTGATATGATGCCTGATTCTCTGCTGTGAAACCTCTCTCCTCCATCTGGGTGTAGGGGTCAAAGTCTTTCAAAGTCGCCTTCTCCTGTGCTGATTGATATAAAGCTGATGGTTGTGCCATCTGACATAGTTGCCAGGGTCTGATTCAATGGGGGCCTACTCCTGTGGTGGGTGATCTAAATGCCTGATTCTCTGCTGTGAAACCTCTCTCCTCCGTCTGGGTGTAGGGGTCAAAGTCTTTCAAAGTCGCCTTCTCCTGTGCTGATTGATATGAAGCTGATGGTTGTGCCATCTGACATGGTTGCCAGGGTCCCATTAAATTGGGGCCTACTCCTGTAGTGGGTGATCTAAATGCCTGATTCTCTGCTTTGAAACCTCTCTCCTCCGTCCGGGTGTAGGGGTCAAAGTCTGTCAAAGTCGCCTTCTCCTGTGCTGATTGATATAAAGCTTATGCTTGTGCCATCTGACATGGTTGCCGGGGTCTGATTCAATGGTGGCCTACTCCTGTGGTGGGTGATCTAAATGCCTGATTCTCTGCTGTGTAACCTCTCTCCTCCGTCTGGGTGTAGGGGTCAAAGTAACTAAATGGTGGCCTACTCCTGTGGTGGGTGATATGATGCCAGAATATGTGCTGTGGGGCCTCTCTCCTCTTCCTGGGTGCAGGGGTCAAAGTAACTCAATGGTGGCTTCTCCTGTGGTGGCTGATATGATGCCAGAATATGTGCTGTGGTGCCTCTCTCCTCTGTCTGGGTCCAAAGGCCTAAATCACTGAAAGAGGCCTTCTCCTGTGGTGTGTGATATGATGCCTGAATATGTGCTGTGGTGCCTCTCTCCTCTTCCTGGGTGCGGGGTCAAAGTAACTCAATGGTGGCTTCTCCTGTGGTGGCTGATATGATGCCAGAATATGTGCTGTGGGGCCTCTCTCCTCTTCCTGGGTGCAGGGGTCAAAGTAACTCAATGGTGGCTTCTCCTGTGGTGGCTGATATGATGCCAGAATATGTGCTGTGGGGCCTCTCTCCTCTTCCTGGGTGCAGGGGTCAAAGTAACTCAATGGTGGCTTCTCCTGTGGTGGCTGATATGATGCCAGAATATGTGCTGTGGGGCCTCTCTCCTCTTCCTGGGTGCAGGGGTCAAAGTAACTAAATGGTGGCTTCTCCTGTGGTGGTTGATATGATGCCTGATTCTCTGCTGTGAAACCTCTCTCCTCCATCTGGGTGTAGGGGTCAAAGTCTTTCAAAGTCGCCTTCTCCTGTGCTGATTGATATAAAGCTGATGGTTGTGCCATCTGACATAGTTGCCAGGGTCTGATTCAATGGGGGCCTACTCCTGTGGTGGGTGATCTAAATGCCTGATTCTCTGCTGTGAAACCTCTCTCCTCCGTCTGGGTGTAGGGGTCAAAGTAACTAAATGGTGGCCTACTCCTGTGGTGGGTGATATGATGCCTGGTTCTCTGCTGTGGGACCTCTCTCCTTTGTCTGGGTGCTGTGGTCAAAATAATAGTAAGTGACCTTCTCCATTGGTGGGTGACTTGAAGCCTGATTCTGTGCTATGGGACCTCACTCCAATTAATATTGTTTAATTTTTATTTATTTTATGTTAACTCATCATTTCCCTATCTACATTTGTTTGCAGGGGATTTAACTACATTTTGCTGCCTTTTGCAGCCCTCTAGCCCTTTCCGGGTGTGTTTTACAGCCTTTTTAGTGCCCAAAAGTTCGGGTCCCCATTGACTTCTATGGGGTTCGGGTTCGGGATGAAGTTCGGGTCGAGTTCGGATCCCGAACCCGAACATTTTTCGAAAGTTCGGCCGAACTCGTCGAACCCGAACATCCAGGTGTTCGCTCAACTCTACCCCTGATTAAAATACATATTTTTTGTTGGAATTTTTGCTAATGATCCCCCTCTGGTATGTCACTGTCCATGTTGTGAGACTATTTGTGCACTTCTAGTAAGTATTTTGTGGCTGCAAATATGACCTGAAGGTTTTTAAGTTCGCCTGCCATTTAAGTCAATGGGGCCCGCCACGAACACGCGGTTTGCAAACATTTGATTGCGAACGCGCGTTCGCAAGCCGTCCAGGCCGATGTTCATCCATCACTAGGCACTAGTGCACAAAAAAGGCATAAGGTAGCATAGCTTGAGAGGGTTCAGAGAGGGGAAACTGAAGTAATGAATGGAATAGGTGGACTGCAGAACCTAGAAAGATTGTCAAAATTAGGGTAATTTAGTTTAGCATAAATATGACTGAGGGAAGATCTAATAACTATGTATAGAGATATCAAAGGTTAATACAGAGATCTCCCCCATGATCTATATATACCCAGGACTGTCACCGTGACAAGGGGACATCCTCTATGTCTACTTTGCCAGAGCAGGTTGTGTTGGTTTACTCACTAAAGGGTTTAAAGGGAGCCTGGATGCATTTCTGGCAGTTAATGACATTATAGGTTATAGTTACTAAAATTTTGAAGAAGGGGAGTTGATCCAGGTAGTTATTCTGAATGCCTGATTTTAGTTGTGAAAATGTGAATTTTTTTTTTTGCCCCTAAAATGAGGAATAGGCTTCTACATCATGTTCTTTTTTGTCTTCCCCTCAATCAACTTTGTAGGATAACAGGCTGACTAGAGACCTCCAAACCAGACCCCATAAATATGGATGGAGGACAGATGCAATTAATAAGTGACAATATCTACTAAATACAGATTTAGTGTAGACCCCCCTACAGGAACTTAGACCCCAGGTCCCCTGAGGTATTGAAGTATTACAGACCAGATGTCAAACAAATACAAATCTCAGAACAGATCTTGAACCATACACCTAAATAAATACAGACCCCCAAACCAGAACCCCTTAATATAGATACAGTGTTAACCCCGTAAACTAATGCAGATCCCCTTAAAAGAGATTCAAACCCTCGAAAATAAATCCACACCATAGACCCCATAAATGCTAGGCAAACCCCTAAATTCAGACCAGATATTCAAAATTTAGACCTGTAAAATAATGATTTCATTACTGTTCTCCACTCTGGATTAAGTACCTGCAGCAGCCATGTGACCATTGGCACATCATTCATATCATTCCACAAAGCAGTTTTGTCTTAGTTTCTGCCAAGATGCATGGCAAAACCACAATAAAACTGTAATATACATCATATCTTTGGGTAATTTTGGTGACTATTGGCTCCTTGGGAACCTTAGGGTCTGGTTAGCGGATCTAAACCATCCATATTCTAATATGGCATTGGAGCCTGATAAGGGGTAGGTGTAGCAAACTTGGGCACCATTTGGGAAAGGGAGCATTTTGAAAAATTAACCTTGCTCTACCGTACCTACATGTATATTTCTATACACAGAAACATGTGAACATAAACATACATACATGTATGAATGTTGCTTCCACCGACATAACATTTACATAGCAGAGCCAAACATATAAGCTAAATGATTATCCATTCAACAGATATCTTACAGATTCAGATTTTTGGGAAATAGGGTCAAATTCTATTGTTTAGATTTGAATAGCTTACCTCGAATTATTAGCATTCTTAACATTTCTTACAATTTCTTAAATAACAATGCTTCAATTTATGCTGTTTTAATGCATACATTGTACCCTTCCTCTCAACAGTACTCAGGGAAACCACTTATTCTACCTACCCATTTTCTGTTGTCATGGAAATAGTAAACATCAAAAGATGCTATTATAATTGGCATACTCAACCAGACAGTGCATACACTCTAAGGATGCACATAGTTAAATTAATCATTCTAGAGGAGCACAGCTTCAGGAGTTGTAAAGAAGCTATCAGTCACACCCAAACTCTAGTGTTAAAGAGCTTCATTGATCTCTGTAGGTCTTTAAAAACACCAGAATTATAAATACTAGCCAAGAGCTGGAAAGGTGCTGGTATTTTGCACTAAGGCCCAGGACTTTCAAAGTACTCCATACAAAACATCAAATAAACATCTGACCATCTGGGCACATAATGAGCGCTTCTCTCTTTCACCTATGCCTTCAGCATGTCAGGGGGCTCTGACTTTGCACAGCCAGAAAGTCAAATAGCCACCATGCTCTGACCCTGACTGAGGAATCTGTTTATTCCCCAGTAAAGATCCCAACAGTCACACCTGGGATCTACTCCGGCCAGGGGGAATAGTTGTACTGAAGCATGGGTGAGGACTGGTATCTCCCAATGCCAAACCTACCTACCAGTCCAAAAATATCTATCCCACAACAAATTCTGAACAAAAAGGCTCCAGCAAACTACACATTGTTGAAACTAATACAGCTTTCTGGATTATTTTTATCTCACCCAGGTAAGGATTTTGGGTGAACTATGCACCCCGTCCAGCACTTTTCCACATACTTGGTAACAATATTTACTTTACCACCCTAAAGGCTCCATATGTCATGTACAGAATCCCTTCTGTATTATAGTATTTTTTTCTTCAACATTTTAAAAACAATCCTGAATTTACTAACTAAAATTACCCCAAGTTGACATACAATTTTTAGATCAAATATATTGATTGTGAAAAAGAAAAAAAAAAGAAAATAACTTAAAATATTCTTTAAACATTGCATATTTATATTAGTCCTGTAAAACTTACTTATAAGACATATCATAAAAATGTTTCGCTATGAACCCAACCCGGAGTAAAAATCTCTTTTATGCTACAAAAAAGCAGATAGCTTTTCATATGCAAATAAGTCTTTACAGAGAAAATGTTTACCATTCCATATGATAGAAATGTGACACCTAGTGCCATTGGACTTTTCTTCAAGAATATTTACATTACTTTTTTCAAATTGTTTTGTCTGCTTGCAGTAGCTTGGGCACCATTAATTTCACTCAAAACCTTGTATGTGTTGCCAGCGGCATTCTGCTGTTCTTTAATTTTGTATTTGTCATCTAGTTTAAGTAAATAATGTATCACCTTATTGAGCCCTTTTTGGAGAGTTAACTCAGCTGCAGGGATTTTTTTGTCATCTCTAAACCAACAAGCTGCTTTGGGTGCATTTTGCTATCCATAATACAGGCATTTAAGTGCAGTTTGTGAGGAAGAGATAGCTATAAACATCAAATGATCTTTCCCAGTTTAGACATATTGTAATTTACAGTAGCTTTGTCTGCAAAGCCAGAGACACTGCATTATGTATGTATGAACCGTTAGCCATTCCAAAATTCAAGTTTATCATTAAACAGGTCATTTATTACTTTTGTCACAAAATAATGATAACTTTTCCTGTGTAAATATATTTTTCCAGTGAAATATTTTACTGTCTGTAATGTCATATACATTGAATAAAGCTTTACAAAGTGCTTACACTGCAGCTCTAATATAATTTCTCTGGCTTTATTCCCAGTTACGAAGAACTCTTTAACTCACATTAACCTACAGTATTTCCTTTAACAAAAATGCCTATTGTGGGTAAAAAGTCACCCATTTTAATCCATTTCCTAAGTGAACATTTTAGTAAAGTAAGTAAAACAAAAAAAAAAAAGAAAACGACAGAGATATATTACTGTTATTAAAGAAACGCAACAACAACAAAGAGAAAGAGAAAAATGCTGCTACTCATGCACAATGGAATGGAGCACATCAATCATGTATGTCTGACAACGAGTTTCAGAGATAGTTCTACGGCAATATATCAATTAGCTGGGCTAACAGATCAAACAAGATAACATTTAGCAGAAATGTTGAGTCACATTTTCTTATTCCGAATCCGAAAATAAAATTGACATAGAAAGAAAAGCTCAGTAAAAAAGAAAGTTATAGCAAATAGACTGACCTACTAAACACAAAAGTAGAATACATGGTCTGATGCTTATAAAAAAAAGCTAACTTCTGATCTCTGCTTTAAAATCTCCATGAAGTTAAATCTCCTTAAAGAGAATGATGGGTCTCCAAATCACCATGTTAGCTGCTGGCATTACAGTGATAGGCTGGCTGGAACGCGTCATCAGGTACTATATAGCACCCAATGCTGCATGATCTGTTCAGACATAGACAGGGAGAGCAGAGCATAGGAAGGGAAAGACAGAGCAGGGAACTAATTTCACAGTTTTTATTCTGAGAAAGCTTTTCCAAGACCCAAAAGTCCTTTTAAGGACTACTTTGTGTGTGTGTGTTTAAGAGCAGCAATCTATTTACCTCCTACAGTTTCAGGGATAGTGCTTCGGAAGGGACAGATAGTGCAGGGAGAGAAATTAGCTGTTTTTATTACCAAAAGCTTTTCAATGACTCCAAAGTCCTTTTAAGTACTACAGTGCGTGTTTGACAGCAGCAAGATATTTTTATTTTATACCTATTAGTGACATATACTGTACATTATCCGCAGACTGTATCTTTAATAATCTGGGCCACATCTAGTGTCCACAGTGTGTGGCTTTGTGTAAAAAATACTGAACTACATCTGCAAACAGTGTCTGTATTACAAATTCCAATAATCTGAGCCTAATATAGTGTTCATAATCTGTGGTGTTCTGTAACCAATACTGTACTACATCTGCAAACAGTATCTGTATTACAAATTCCAATAACCTGGGCCTAATATAGTGTCCATATTCTGTGGGTTTCTGTGACATATACTGTCCTGCATCTGAAAACAGTTTCTGTAGCACAAATTTAAATAATCTGGGCCTAATGTAGTGTCCATACTGTGTGTTTTTTTGTGACAAATTCTGTACTACATCAGAAAACACATTTACTGTGTGTGCATTTAATACATATTACTGACATATACTCTGCTTTATCCGTAGACGGTGTATGCTAGTCTGTGACATTATCAGGGGTATATCTCCTGTGTAATGTGTGCGCATCCCAAATACCTTTTTTAATTTATTGGCGCATTCACTTACAAATCTTATGCTACTGTATGTGTGACATACTTTGTGTGTGACATTATTTGGAAGGGCCTTCCGGTCAACTGACCCTTTAAAACATCATTTGCGACTGCCTTCAGGGCAGCTGACCCTCTAAAGCATCATTTGCGAGTGGCTTCAGGGCAGCTGACCCTCTAAAACATAATTTGCGAGGGCTTTCAGGGCAGTTGACCTTGTAAAACATTATTTGTGAGGGCCTGCAGGTGAGCTGACTCTAGAAAACAAAATTTTCCAGGGCCTTCAGGTGAGATGACCCTCTAAAACATTATAAGTGAGGGCCTGCCGGTGAACTGACCCTCTAAAACATTATATGTGAGGGCATGCAGGTGAGCTGACCCTGTAACACATTATATCTGAGGGCCTGCAGGTGAGCTGACCCTGTTAAACATTATATCTGAGGGGCTGCAGGTGAGCTGACACTGTTAAACATTATATGTGAGGGGCTGCAGGTGAGCTGACCCTCTAAAACATTATATGTGAGGGTCTGCAGGTGAGTTGACCCTCTAAAACATTATACATGAGGGCCTGAAGGTGAGCTGACCCTGTTAAACATTCTATGTGAGGGGCTGTAGGTGAGCTGACCCTGTAAAGCATTATATGTGAGGGCCTGCTGGTGAGCTGACCCTCTAAAACATTATGAGCGACTGCAGCCTAGAAAAGCATGTTGATATGATGGAGGAGGAGGAGTAGAGAAGTCAGGGGCAATCCAGGCCTTGTTCATTTTTATAAGAGTCGACCTGTCAGCTCTTTCAGTTTAGAGACAGATGCGTTTATCAGTTATTATGCCCCAGCAACAAAAGATAACCGCTGTGACAAAACGCTGGCGTCAGGGCAGGCCAGCACCTCTGAGGCGTAAAGGGGCAGTTTGTGCTATCTGTCCAGCTTGGACACCCAATAGTTGTAAGGCACAGAGGGATCACTGAGGACGCTGACACTGTCTGCTATGTACTCCTTCACCATCTTCCAAAATTTTTCCCGCCTTGTGACTCTAGGACGCCAATCAGGGTGAGGGTGCTGGTGGGGTGTCATGAAATTGTTCCAGGCCTTGGAGAGTGTTGTCCTGACTCTGTTGGAACTGCTGTGTTGCACAAGGAACTACGTACTCTGCCGCCAGCGTTGTCAGCTGTAAATTTACCCACAATGACATTCTGTTCTATCATTATTATGGTTTGTGTATTATTGTTGGTATTATTATTGTTATTGTGGTTTATGTTTTTAAAATATGTTATGGTTATTTGGTTATTTATGAGTTGATTAACAGGCCATGCCATTAGTTTACCTCCACTCTCATGTGTTCTGTTTTTAGTTATATCAATGTATAAGTTTGGGATGTTTGTTGTGCATGGGACATATATGCTGTATGATTGCCATGTGTGTGAGCTTGCCAAGCTCCAAAGCTGCCAACAAGTTACAGCCATTATCAGTTACAACAACCAACAATGCCTGGTTGTAGTTTGAGTGGCGAGAGCCACAGCTCAGTCTGGTCCCTTATACCCTGCCACAGCTCTGCTGCGGTGTGCTGTTTGTCACCTAAGCAAATGAGTTTCAGTACGGCCTGTTGGTGCTTCCCCACTGCCGTGCTACACTTCTTCAAGCTACTGACTGATGGCTGACTGGTGCTGTAAGATGAGAATTCAGAGGTGGAAGTGGAGTAGGAGTAGGAGAAGGGGAGTTTACTGCACCTAATGTAGGTAGTGGTGAAAATCCTGATGGAATGGGGGCCCGCAATCCTTGTGGTTGGTAGCCCCTGTGCCATCTCAGGGTATGACTAGCTACCGGTCTCCACAAGGTTCACCCAGTGTGCCGTCACGGAAATGTAGCATCCCTGGCCAAAAGCACTTGTCCGTGTGTCAGTCGTTAAGTGGACCTTACAAATAACTGCGTTGGTCAGGGCACGGGTGATGTTACAGGACACAAATGCTGGTATAATGCGGGGACAGCACACTGAGAAAAAATTTGACTGCGGATTTGACTAGGTGGCCGGCCGTGTCTCTCTCCCTCTTCATGGAGACAGGCTACCGCCCGGCCACTCGGCAGGCAGCTAATCTGTGGGTCAGGAATGGATGCAGGAAGGCTTTCCACAGCACGTCCTGCGCAGCGCAACCTCTGAGCCTGCTTTTGGGCCTCTCGGCGATCTCCCTCCATCACTGCTGCAGTGAACAAGGGAGATTGCCGAGCACAGGCTGAAGCTGCACAGGACGTGCAGTGGAATGCCTGATGGTGCCGGGGAGCGAGCTGGCAGTGTACAGGATCAGCAACACAAGTACGGGGACGACGACAATAATGGAGAGCTGTCTCTGTCTGGGGGCAAAATTAACTTGGGGGGGGGACAATAATGGAGGGCTGTCTCTGTCTGGGGGCAAAATTAACTTGGGGGGGGGGGCGTGGACAATAATGGAGGGCTGTCTCTGTCTGGGGGCAAAATTAACTTGGGGGGTGGGGGGGTGGACAATAATGGAGGGCTGTCTCTGTCTGGGGGGGAAATTAACTTGGGGGGACAATAATGGAGGGCTGTCTCTGGGGGCAAAATTAACTTGGGGGGACAATAATGGAGGGCTGTCTCTGTCTGGAGGCAAAATTAACTTGGTGGGACAATAATGGAGGGCTGTCTCTGTCTGGGGCAAAATTAACTTGGGGGGCAACAATGGAGGGCTGTCTCTGTCTGGGGGCAAAATTAACTTGGGGGGGACAATAATGGAGGGCTGTCTCTGTCTGGGGGCAAAATTAACTTGGGGGGGGACAATAATGGAAGGCTGTCTCTGTCTGGGGGCAAAATTAACTTTGGGGGGTGGGGGGGTGGACAATAATGGAGGGCTGTCTCTGTCTGGGGGAAACATTAACTTGGTGGGGACAATAATGGAGGGCTGTCTCTGGGGGCAAAATTAACTTGAGGGGGACAATAATGGAGGGCTGTCTCTGTCTGGGGGCAAAATTAACTTATGGGGGAACAATAATGGAGGTCTGTCTCTGTCTGGGGGCAAAATTAACTTGGGGGTGGGGGGACAATAATGGAGGGCTGTCTCTGTCTGGGGGCAAAATTAACTTGGGGGAGCAGCTTGGCGGTCAAACTACGTGGAGGGCCGTGTGGTGGTAAAATTACTTAGTGGGGGCAAATTACATAATGGAGGGCTGTCTGGGGGCAAAATTAACTTGTGTGTGGGCAAAATTAACTTGTGTGTGGGCAAAATTAACTTGTGTGGGGGCAAATTACTTAGTGGGGGCAGTGTGGTGGGCAAACAACATAATGTGGGGCAGTGTGGGGGCAAATTACATAATGTGGGGCAGTGTGGGGGCAAATTACATAATATGGGGCAGTGTGGGGGCAAATTACATAATGTGGGGCAGTGTGGTGGGCAAATTACATAATGTGGGGCAGTGTGGGGGGCAAATTACATAATGTGGGGCAGTGTGGGGGGCAAATTACATAATGTGGGGCAGTGTAGGGCAAATTACATAATGTGGGGCAGTGTGGGGGGTAAATTACTTAATGTCAGGCAGTGAGGGTGCAAAATACTTAATGTGGGGCAGTATTACTAATGTGGGCATTCTAGAAGGACATTACTATTGGTGGGACTATGAGGAGCACTATTACTATGGGGGGCACTATTATTTCATCAGGGTAGTATTTGGGGGTATTGGGGTGCACAGTGAGCAGCAGGATAACACTGTGGGGGCTCCAGGTTGGGGGATGATGATAGAAAAGTAAAGAACCTAAGATGTCCGTGTGTCAAACTGTACAGAGACGAGGAGCGGCTGAAAGAAGTGACTGGACGAAATGGAGAAGATGATGAGAAGATCTACATTAGAGGAGATGTCACCTAGGAGGCTCTGGATGTGAGAGGTATGTGCTGCTGTATAGCAAGTACAGGAAAGTGCGTGGGGGCAGGAGGTGACTTTTGACTTAGAGAACTCCATATTCCTTGGGACTGTATATATAGTGTATTTATGTATGTGTAACATGTATATGGTGTATTTATGTGTATGTGTGTTGGATATATGTGTTGTGACGCCGAGCGTCCGCCGTTGAGTAGGGAACCTGTTCTTAAAAATTTTAAATGACGTTGTGCTGGTATAATTACGCAACGCTATGGGGCTGGTATATAATTTTTTCCAGGGCTGGTTTTCATACCCAGTCCGGCCCTGGCCATGAGGCTGAGGAAAGCCTCAGTGTCCACCGGCCTAAACGGCAACATTTCCAGGGCAAGCAATTTTTAAAGGTGTGCATTTGGTGCTATGACCAGTGGGGGGTCGGCTGGGTATTTGCGCTTACGTTCAAAAGCCTGGGTTAAGAACATCTGTACGCGGGCCTATTTGTTGTGGCCCACCTTTTCCTTTTTGCCATCCCACAGCCTCTTCCAGCCTGTTGCGGTGCTGTGGATCCCTCCCCCTCTGTACTGCTGTACTCGCTTGACTTGCCACCTTCCCAGGTTGGGTCAGTGATTTCATCGTCCACCACCCCCTCTTCCACTTCCTCACTCGGGTCATCCTCCTGACTTGTGTTGTTGACCTAACAAGACCCTCACTTATTGACAACTGTGTCTCATCCGCATTATCCACCTAATGAAACACTAATTGACATTCCCCACCGTCATCTTCTTCTGACTGTGGATGCTGAAGAGTTTGGGAATCAGTGCACACGATCTAATCATGTCCCTTTTCAGGGAGGGTCAACTCACCTGCAGGCCCTCCCCTACAATATTTTACAGGGTCAGCTCAGCAGCAGGCCCTCACGTACAATCTTTTACAGGTTCAGCTCAGCAGCAGGCCCTCATGTACAATATTTTACAGGTCAGCTCAGCAGCAGACACTCGCCCAGATTTTTTTCAATGGTCAGCTAAGCAGCAGACACTTGCCCATAATTTTTGCAATGCTCAGCAGCAGGCTCTCGCCCCTAATGTTTTAGAGGGTCAACAGCAGGACCTTGCTCCTACTGTTTTGGGGGGTCACCAGCAGGCCATCAATGATAATTATTCAAGGGTGTGTATGATGCCCTCCTTTATCTGTAACAAAGGATGTTTTGGAATATTGTTTTCTTGTAATCTTTGGCAGCCCTTTCACTTAGTGCATAGGCTTTATGAGTGTAGGAGTCCCACTACCTGAACAATTGTACCACAATGTGAATTAGGCCTACTTTATGTGATATGCTGGCTGTTTCAGAGGGCCTCTTGCTTGTACTTTTTTGCAGCACTTGCACTTTATATACAATTGAATATACAGGAAATAATGTTTCCTAACAATTTTTCATGTGAAATTGATTTTTTTTGGGGTGGTTTTATGTGTATTTTTGTCAGTCTGTAAAAGTGGAGTACAACTCAGACAACATGGTTCCCAGCAGCGACCAGCGATCCAAGATGCATCCAGACATTGTCCTCATGCTGTTCCCGATCCATTTCAGTGGTGTTTCTGTCACTTTCTACCCTTTTCCAATGGACCAGGCACCCTCCCCTCTTTAGAGCAAGGGGTGTCTGGTTGTCCCCCATTGACTTCCATTATACTCGGGTGCTCGGCCGAGCACACGAATATAGCAATGCGTTCGGGCCGGAATTCCATCACTTTTGCATTCCAATTTGTGAACAGTCAGTGAAAATCAGGAAAGTTTAACTAAAATTGAGACTGTTGGCAAGTACTGTATAAAGGTGAGGATATATCCATACAAAACCTCATTTTAGGTACATAATTAGCAATGGAAATCCCACAACTTGTAATTTGATTAGAAGCACCCTTTAAAGATCTGAATTTCCCTTTGACTTTTTTTCTGCTCTGATTTTTCTTTCTGGCCAACTTAAGAAAATCTATGACCAAAGCCTATGGAATGCCTAAGACATTCTCTTGAGGTATTCAGCATTATTTGGGACACACTTTACATCAATGTGGTGCTGTAACTTACAACTCCTCCAACCCCCATACTGCGCTATGTCAGTGCCATCTGTTCTGCCTCACCAGTGATGACATGGCAATCCTTGAGGATTCTATAGATGCACCCCCAGTTGTGCACATTTGCAACTCCTGCTCAAAGCTTCTCTGTGGTGAAGGCTGACTCTGTATATGTCTTTTCTGGGGTAAGAGCTAAAAGTTAAAGGACTGCAGGGAACCCTACAGTATGTTTTGTCATCAACAGTTTGCCATTATTAAAACCTCAACATTGTCATCTGCCTGAGTACGAGTCCTTACCTTCAGTTACATTAAATGCATCTTTGAATCTCTGGCAGTAAGACAGCTAACTAATGCTCCTTTTTCTATGGGGAGAAAAAAATTGGGTTCAGATCTCTAGAATGTTTCTGAATGGAATGCAATCCATTCAGTATGCATCAGGATGTCTTCCGTTTCGTCCCTTGTACGGTATTTGACCGGATAATATACCACAGCATTGACCAGTGGCATTGGCCCACTGTGAAGTTTTCTAGTATATCCTTTGGCCCGTCTGCTCCTTCATCCAACACCCAGCAAAGTGTCATGCAGAATTGTTATGTTAAATGTGGTTTGTGACCATCTCTCACTGCTGGATATGTTTCTGTGGATATGAAAGGTTTGGATCACTGCTTTAGCTTAACAGCGTTTTCCAGGCTGCTGACATTGATGACTTATCCTCAGGATCAATGAGGGTCCAACACTCTGCACCCTCACCCAGTCACATGTTCCTTGCAGCTTCCATTGCTGGAATTAGCCTGGTGAATGGAACAGAAATGCTGCAGTAACCCAGCATGGCCTATACACTTTGAAAGGAGCTGTCTGCTTTCCTTTTCATTCAAGTTCTAGTTCTATCACAAGACACTGCAGGGAACAGCGGATCGGTGAAGACCCTCACCAATCAGATATTAAAGGGAACTTGACCTCCCCGACAGCCTGCAGTACCTCATAGCTATAGTCATCATGTTTCCAACAATGTCTTTGACTGTTTCATCTGATGAAACACTTTTTCAAAGAGCAGCTCTACTGGGGGTGCATGCAAATTTGATACTTAAAGTCAAGGATGCAGCCCCAGTCCACTTAGCTGTGACCCTGTCCTGCTTTTTTCCCCCTGATTTATGGCTTAGTGCATTTTTTTCTTTAGACGAGATCTTGCACATGAGCAGTTCTGTTTTATTGCTAGCATCTATATAAAGATATGATTTTCAGTGTATCTGACTTCAGAGGCTTTCTCCCTGGAGTTAGAAATGAGTCAGGTAGTGCCTGTGCAGTGAGGCTCCTAGGTCAGGTAAACTGAAGATTGGCTCACCATGCGGATGCTGAAAATGAAAGAGAAAGGTATTGAGTCTGAAATAAAAAAAAAAACACTTGGCTGTCAATCAGGGGAAAAAGGCAGGACAGGGGCGTGGCTAGCTTGATTCGAAACGTCAAGACTGCTCAAGCAGTCAATTTGCATACGCCGTTGAGACTAAAAAAGGTTTTTGCCAATGCTATTCATTATGAAACAGGCAAATACGTTGTTGGAGAAATGATGACTAGTGTTGAGCGAACCGGAACTGTATAGTTCGGGTTTGTACCGAATTTTGGGGTGTTCGGGACACGAACCCGAACATTTTCCAAAAAGTTCGGGTTTGGGTCCTTTGTTTGACGATTTATTCCCGCTTTCTGAAGGACTGCACAGCAGCCAATCAGCTAGCGTTTTACTTCTTGCCCTAAGAAGCCATCACAGCCATGCCTACTAATGGCATGGTGGTGATTGGCTGAGTGCAGCATGTGACCCAGCCTCTTTATAAGCTGGAGTCTTGTGATGCCGCACGTCACTCTGCTGATTTGAGCTTAGGGAGAGGATACTGGTGCTGCAATCAGTGACAGAATAGGGCAGAAATCTGAAGAACCTGTGCAACTTTAATCCTCAAAATACAGCACATAGAGAGGGAGGGAGCATCAGCAAACATTTGTGTACCCAGCCGCTGCCAGGGAGATTTTTTTTGTAATCTATCTGTTACTGAGGTGGGGGTCGGTGGCCATTTTAGGCACTGCAGTGTACTGCATGTCTGCCAGCCTGCCAGGGACATCAGCCTAATCCTATTTTGTAGCTCAGTGAAGGGAAAAATAACTTTTTTTTTCTGGCTGCTCAAGTCCCCTATATTGCCTTGTTTATGTTTAAGGGGTGACATAGTCCATTTGTCTAGCCTGGGCTCTATGGTGGCACAGAGCACTTTTGTATACTATGCACTAAACCATATATTCCATTTCAGCTACCAAATAGTGCATAAGTGTATTTTAGTTAAAAAAAAGTGGTCAACCTTATCCACCAAGCCTATTTTACACCGCCAAAATATATATTTGACATTTCTGCGGTGAAATAGAGAATCCGTGTAATATTGGGGGAAAAACTGTATTTCTTGTCCACAAAACAGTTCTGCATACAGCGTCCAATGACATATTTTATATTTCTGCATGAAAATATTGCTTCTTTGGTTTTTATAGAAAAAAAAACGTTATTCAAGGTCCACCAAACAGCCTAAATTACCCATTACAACCACCTATTTTACATTGCTGCTGTGAAATACAGCATAAGTGTATTTTTTTGACAAAAGTGGTAATCCTGATCCACAGAGCATCTTGAAATACTCCGCTTAAATACCGATTTCACATTACAGCTGAGAAATAGTGCATTATTCTTTTTTGTGTGAAAAAAGCAATATTTTTGCTTCCCAAACAGTTGTACATACACGGTATAAATATCTAATTTAAATTTACAGCAGAAAAAAACTGCATTTTGGGGTTTTATTGAAAATAGCCGTGTTTTAAGCCAAAAAAACTGTTGTGCATCCGTCGTTTAAATAATTATTTTCAATTTATAACAGTCTAAGGCCTCTCTAACATGGGAGTCATGTTTGACGCCCGGATAGGATGCAGGTGCGTTGCGGGAATATGCACGATTTTTCCGCGCGTGTGCAAACTTTTGTAATGCGTTTTGCACGCGCGTTGGAAAAATCGCCATGTTTGGTACCCAGACCCGAAGCCGGACTTCATCACTGAAGTCCGCTTTCGGGTTGAGTATTCTGGAGATTTTATTATTTTCCCTTATAACATGGTTATAAGGGAAAATAATAGCATTCTTAATAAAGAATGCTTTGTAGAATGTTGATTAAGTGGTTAAAAATAAAAAACGTAACATACCTTAGCCACTTGATCGCGTAGTTGGCGTACGTATTTTCCGTGATGGACCATGTGATTGGACCATGTGATGTGACGTCATCACAGGTCCTTTAGACTGCAGCTAAAGCTTGACGAGAGAAGAGAGATAGCCCACTATGCGATCAAGTGGCTAAGGTAAGTTAAGTTTTTTATTTTTAACCACTTTATCAACATTCTACAAAGCATTCTTTATTGAGAATGCTATTATTTTCCCTTATAACTATGTTATAAGGGAAAATAATAAAGATCTGGTCCAGTCAGTCGCTTAGCAACCATGCGGGAAAATCGCACTGCATCCGCACTTGCTTGCGGATGCTTGCGATTTTCCTGCAGCCCCATTCACTTCTATGGGGCCTGCATTGCATGAAAAATGCAAAATATAGAGCATGCTGCAATTTTCACGCACAGCAGAAGTGATGCGTGAAAATCACCTCTCATGTGCACAGCCCCATAGAAATGAATGGGTCCGGATTAAGTGCGGGTGCAATGCGTCCACCTCACGCATTGCACCCGGGCGGAAAACTCACCCGTGTGAAAGGGGCCTACTGCATTTGAGAATTTTGGTGACCAAATCCGTGTTCTGGGTCCTCAAATCTGGTGTCCATACATAATATAAATATCTACTGTTAATGTACAGCAGTTAAAAACTAGAGATGTCGCGAACATAAAATCTTCCGTTCGCGAACGTCGAACGCGAACTTCCGCAAATGTTCGCGAATCAGCGAACCGCGATAGACTTCAATTGGCTGGCGAATTTTAAAACCCACAGGGACATTTTCTGGCCACAATAGTGATGAAAAAGTTGTTTCAAGGCGACTAAAACCTGGACTGTGGCATGCCAGTGGGGGATCAATGGCAAAACTCCCATGGAAAACTACGTAGTCGACGCAGAGTCGGGTTTTAATCGATAAAGGGCATAAATCACCTAACATTCCTAAATTGTTTGGAATAAAGTGCTTTAAAACATCCAGTGTCTGTATACGATCAGGTATGATGTTGTATTGATCAGGTAGTGTAAGGGTTACGCCCGCTTCACAGTGATAGACCTAACTGTGACAGACCAAACTCCCTGTTTAACCCACCGCAAACAACCGCAAACAGTCCATTTGCACAACCGCAAACTCCCCATTTGCACAAGGTTGGATACCAAGCTAGCCATGTCCCGTTCCTTGTCCTCACTGACGTCATTGAAGGTCTCTTCTCCACCCAGCCACGTACAACACCAAGGGTCCCCGAAATGTGACAACAAGCCCCCTGGGAGGCCTGCTGTAGTTGGTCTTCCACCTCCTCAAAGCCACCTGCCTCCTCTGACTCCTCTTCTTCAGACTCCTCTCTCTGTGTTGCCGCAGGTCCAGCAATCGACGACGACAAGGCCGCTTCTGGTGGTGATGGTGACCACAACTCTTCCTCTTCATGCTCATATACGGCCTGATCCAGCACTCTTCGCAGGGCACACTCCAGAAAAAAAGCATCTGGGATGAGGACGATGATGTTGCCTTGGGTTTGACTAACCAGGTTTGTTACCTCCGCAAAAGGAGCCTTCAGCCATTGTGCATGAGCGTTCAGTAAAGCGGCCAAAAAATACCCAGCTCCGCAGAGGCTGTCCTCTTTTTTTTTAATTAAAAAAATCTGTTCTTACCAGTTTAATCTCTATTTTGTCCCCTATCAGGGGCCGGTGTATGGAATAGATTTTAGGAACCAGGAGATGGAAAAAGATGGTTGGTCGGTCCTCTTCCTTCCAATTTGGGGCACTGCACGTGTGCCGTGCAATGTACTGTGCCACCCTATATGAGTGGTGTGTTAAGTAGTACTATTCCTATCAGTTTAATCCCTGTTACGTCCCCTATCAGGGGATGTGTATCAAATAGATTTTAGGAACCGGGAGAAGGAAAAAGATGACTGGTCGGTCCTCTTATTTATAATTTGGGGCACTGCGCGTGCGCCGCGCAATGTACTGTGCCACCAATACAAACAGAGTGAACTACTAGTCTTACCATTTTATTCTTTGTTAAGTCCCCTATCAGGTGGCGTGTATTGAATTGAATCCTTGCATGGGGAGATAGAGAAAAAAGCTTGCTCTGTCCGCTTCCTTCTAATTTTGGGCACTTGCAATGGAATTTGCCACCAATGCAACTAGTGTTAACTAAGTACTATTCCTATTAGTTTAATCTCTGTTTTGTCCCTTATCAGGACCAGGGCCGATGTAGTGAATAGATTTTGGGAACCGGGAGATGGAAAAAGATCCATGCTCGGTCCACTTTGTTTGAATTTTAGGTCACTGCGCATGCGCCGTGCAATGTACTGTGACACCCTGTATGAGTAGTGGGCACTGGCAGTGGGCACAATACAGTCTGTGTGGGCCTGACACACACTGGCAGGCAGCTGAAATTATATTAAAGGGTAAAAATTAAATGACTTTTTTTATCTGCAAGGTACTGTGCCACCCCATATGAGTGGTGGGCACTGGCAGTGGGCACAGTACAGTCTGTGGGCCTGACACACACTGGCAGGCAACTGAAATTTTATTAAAGGGTAAAAATTAAATGACTTTTTTTATCTGCAAGGTACTGTGCCCCCCGATATGAGTGGTGGGCACTGGCAGTGGGCACAGTACAGTCTGTGTAGGCCTTAGACTAGTAGCTAATTCTTTCCCTAGAATCCCTATATTAATTCAGCAGAAGCAGCACTCTCCCTGCTCTAACTAACACTGCAGCTTCAGAATGAATCTAAGATGGATGCTGTCCTTGCTTTTTGATAGGAGGTGGGAGGGTCTGGGAGGGAGGGTATGCTGATTGGCTGGAATGTGTCTGCTGACTGTGAGGTACAGGGTCAAAGTTTGCTCAATGATGATGTATGGGGGCGGACCGAACATCGCATATGTTCGTCCGCCGCGGCAAAGTCGAACAAACGATGTTCGCCGGTGAATAGTTCGGGACATTTCTATTAACCACCTCAGCCCCCCTAGCTTAAACACCCTTAATGACCAGACCACTTTTTACGATTCTGCACTACACTACTTTCACGGTTTATTGCATACAACTTACCACCTTAAATTAATTTTACCTCCTTTTCTTCTCACTAATAGAGCTTTTATTTGGTGGTATTTCATTGCTGCTGACATTTTAACTTTTTTGATATTAATCAAGAATGACTGAATTTGTTGCAAAAAAATGACATTTTTCACTTTCTGTAGTAAAATTTTTGGAAAAAAAAACTACATTTCTATATAAATTTTTCTCTAAATTTATTGTTCTACATGTGTTTGATAAAGAAAAAAATCCAATAAGTGTATATTTATTGGTTTGGGTAAAAGTTATAGGGTTTACAATCTATGGTGCAAAAAAGTGAATTTCCGTATTTTGAAGCAGCTCTGACTTTCTGAGCACCTGTCATGTTTCTTGAGGTGCTAGAATGCCAGGATAGTATAAATACCCCTCAAATTTCACCATTTTAGAAAGAAGACACCCCAAAGTATTTGCGGAGGGGCATGGTGAGTTCATGTATGATTTCATTTTTTTTCACAAGTTAGCGGAAAATGACACTTTCTGAGGAAAAAATAATAATAAAGTTTCCATTTCTGCTAACTTCTGGCAAAAAATAAATAAAAAATCTCCCATGGACTCACTATGCCCCTCAGTGAATACCTTGGGGTGTCTACTTTCCAAAATGGGGTCATTTGGGGTGTGTGTTTACTGTTCTGGCATTTTGGGCGGGGCTAAATTTTGAGCAACCCTGTAAAACTTAAAGGTACTCGTTGGACTTTACGCACCTAGGCTGCAAAAAAGTGTGGCACACATGTGGTATCGCCGTATTTAGAAAAAGTAGGGCAATGTGTTTTGGGGTGTATTGTTACATATACCCATGCTGGGTGAGAGAAATATCTCTGTAAATTGTCAACTTTGTATAAAAATTTTAAAAAGTTGTCATTTACAGAGATATTTCTCTCACCCATCATGGGTATATGTAAAAATACACCCCAAAACACATTGCTCTACTTCTCCTGAGTACGGCGATACCACATGTGTGACACTTTTTTGCAGCCAAGATGCGCAAAGGGGCCCAAATTCCAATACACCCCAAAACACATTGCCCTACTTCTCCTGAGTACCACATGTGTGACACTTTTTTGCAGCCAAGGTGCGCAAAGGGGCCCAAATTCCAATGAGTACCTTTTAGGTGGGCATTTTTACGCATTTGTATTCCAGACTTCTTCTCACGCTTTAGGACCCCTAAAATTCCAGGGCAGTATAAATACCCCACATGTGACCCCATTTTGGAAAGAAGACACCCCAAGGTATTTCGTGAGGGGTATAGCGAGTTCATAGAAGTTTTTTTTTTTTGGCACAAGTTAGCGGAAATTGACTTTTTTTTTTTTTTTTTACAAAGTCTCATATTCCACTAACTTGTGACAAAAAATAAAATTTTACATTAACTCACCATACCCCTCACAGAATACCTTGGGGTGTCTTCTTTCTAAAATGGGGTCACGTGAGGTGTTTGTACTGTCCTGGCATTTGAGGGTCTCCGCAATCATTACATGCATGGTGTATGGCCTGCATGAGGAGTTTCTGCTATTCTCCTTATATTGAGCACACGGGTAATGAGATTTTTTTTTTCCGTTCAGCCTCTGGGCTGAAAAAAAAAAAAATGAACGGCACAGATTTCTTCATTCGCATCAATCAATGTTGATGAAAAAATCTCTGCCAAAAAATGTGCAAAAAAAAAGAAGTAAGGCCCCATTCACGCGTCCGCAAAAATGTCTGCATCTGTTATGCAATTCTGCGGAATAGATGCAGACCCATTCAGTGTGAATGAGGCCGGCGGTAATGCGGAGAGAACACTATGTGCTCGCCGCATCAACATCTTCGCAAAAGATAGAGCATTTCCTATTCTTGTCCGCAACTGCGGAAAAGAAAAGGCATTTTTTATATACTGATCTGTCAATGTGCGGATCCTCAAATTGCAGAAAGCACATTGCCGGTGTCCGTGTTTTGCGGAACACATACGGACGTCTGAATGAGCCTTACAGAGGGTTATAAGTGACAGGTGGGGTGACAGTGGGTGATCAGGGGTTAATCAGGGGTTAATCGGAGGTTAATCAGGGGTTAATCGGAGGTTAATCAGGGGTTAATCGGAGGTTAATCAGGTGTTAATCAGTGACGGGGGGGAGGGGATGGATGGGGGGGTCTGTGTGGTGATTGTTGCACTTACATATGTTTCCTCTGGTGGTCCCAAGCAAAAGGAACCACCAGAGGAGCAGGCAGCAGGCATATCAAACGCTGTTAACAAAACAGCGTCTGATATGCGTTTTTTTTTAACTACTACAGCCCGCCAGCGCATGATCAGCGCTGGCAGGCTGTAGTTTAACTTCCTCCCGTCGCGAACCTGTGAGCCTCTCGCGAGATGACGCGCCGATGCGTCAATGAGGAATAACCCGGCCGCCCGCAGGACGCATCCCTGCGTAAGGCGGTAGGGGAGTGGTTAAAATCTGCATTTTGGGGTTTTATTGAAAAAAAACGTGTTTTAGGTGGAAAAACCTGTTGTGCTTTCTTTGTTTAAGTATTTATTTCCAATTTATAACAGTCTAATACTGCATTTGTGAATTGTTGTGGCCAAATCTGTGCTCTGGGTCCCCAAATCTGGTGTCCATACATAGTATTAATATCTACTTTTAATGTACAGCAGTTAAAAACTGCATTTTGGGGTTTTATTGAAAAAAGCTGTGTTTTAGTCCGAAAAAACTGTTGTGCATCCGGCGTATAAATAATAAATTTCAATTTACAGCAGTGAAATACAAATTTTCTATATTTTATTGTTCCACAAACCACTTGTGCATACAGCGTAACAAAAAATATTTTACATTTCCACATAGAAATTGAGAATCTGTGTATTTTGGGCACAAAAAAACATTATTCTGGGTCCACAGAGCATTTTTATGACACGTGCACTGCCTTAGCGAATGTAATAGTCGACTGGTGGCAGGTAAATTGACACCGGAGAGAGACCAATCTTTCAGCTTGGTGGGTGAACGCAAATAATGAGGAGAACATTAAATAAGGGACGTGGGCATGACCGTGGTGGTGTTGGACCTCCTATTGCTGTGAGAGGACGTGGCCAATCAGCACCAACTACTGCACCAAGTCAAACACCTTCCTCTGGGGCGAGTAGGCAACAGAATCTGCAGCGTTATTTTATAGACCCAAATGCCGCTCTACGGATGGTGAAGCCAGAACATGTACAGGCGATAGTAGATTGGGTGACTGACAGTGCCTCCAGTTCCTTCACAGTATCTAATACCCAGTCCTCTGCAGCCCATGCCCATCAGTCTTCCACCTCACCCCCTTGCAAATCAGCCAAGCAGTCAGAGCCCCAAATCATGCAGGAAAGTCTTTTTGATGATTCTGTTGGCAGGGTTTCCCCCGCCCATCCACCTAGCCCTGCCCCAGAAGAGGAATACTTTGAATGCACTGATGCTCAACCACTTTTGTTGCAGGATGAGGACATGGGAATACCACCACAAAATGTCTCTGATGATGATAAAACACAGGTGCCAACAGCTGTGGCTTTCTGCAATGTGCAGACCGATGAGGAGTGCAGGGGTCATGAATGGGTGGAATATGATGTGGAGGATGATGAAGTCCTAGACCCAGACTGGACTGAAGGTCGTGCTAGTGAGGCGTGCAGTTCTGAGGAAGAGGCGGTGGTCGCAGAGCACAATAGCACAGCAAAAGAGGGAGCAGGGTGAAAAAGCGCAGCGGCCGTTCCAGAGACAGTACGTCTGCTACTGTCCCCCGCACCCAGGCACCGTGCACACCAAGGCCTGCTCCAAGGAGTTCATTGGCGTGGCAGTTCTTCACACAACGTCCTGACGACAAGACACGAGTGGTTTGCATGTTGTGCCATCAGAGCCTGAAGTGAGGCATAAATGTTCTTAACCTGAGCACAACCTGCATGACCAGGCATCTACATGCAAAGCATGAACTGAGTAAACACCTTAAAAACAAGGAACTCTCTCATGCTCCTCCTGCTCCCTCTTCTGCTGCAGAGCATTTCAAAATTACTGGCCATAGAAATGCTGCCATTCCGTCTGGTGGAAACGGACTGTTTCAACAGCTGATGGCGGTGGCTGTCCCCCATTACGTTGTTCCCAGCCGCCACTAATTTTTCAGGCGAGCTGTCGCTTCCCTGCACAACCAAGTGGAGGATAAAATCAAGTGTGCGCTGCGCAATGCCATCTGTGGCAAGGTCCACATAACCACAGATACATGGACCAGTAAGCATGGCTAGGGTCGCTATATCTCCCTAACTGCATGCTGGGTAAACATAGTGGCGGCTGGGCCCGAGGCGGATAGTGGTTTGGTGCATGTCCTTCCACCACAGAGTATCCCAGGGGATTATTCGTTGCCTCCTGTTGCTTCCTCCTTCTACTCTGCATCACCTTCCCCCTCCTCCTGCTCCTCTTCTACCACCCCCACATCCGGTCATCGAAAGAACCTCACCCCCAACTTCAGCACAGCTCGGGGTAAACGTCAGCAGGCGATTTTAAAACTCATGTTTTTGGGTGACAAACCCACACTGCACAGGAGCTTTGGAGGGGCATAGAACAGCAGCTCTTGGACTAGCCGGTTTGACGCACATCCCTTGCCTGGCACATGTGCTGAATCTGGTGGTCCTGAAGTTTCATCAAAACTACCCAGACATGTCAGAGCTGCTGCTGAAAGTGCGGTCCGTATGTGCGCGCTTTCGTCGTTCTCACCCTGCTGCTGCTCGCCTGTCAGTGCTGCAGTGTAATTTCAGCCTTCATGCTCACCGCCTCATATACGACATGCCCACCAGGTGGAACTCCACCTTACATATGCTGGAGAGACTGTGCGAGTAGCAGCGGGCGATAGTGGAGTTTCAAATGCAGTATGCACGGGTCAGTCGCTCTGCGGGTCAGCACCACTTCACCACCAGTGACTGGGCCTGCATGCGAGAGCTGTGTACCTTGTTGCAGTCTTTGGAGTACTCACCAAACATGGCCAGTGCTGATGACGCCATTGTTAACATTACAATACCGCTTCTATGTCTCCTTGAAAAAAAATTTATGGCGATGATGGAAGAGGACGCGGCACAGGAGGAGGAGAAAGAGGGGGCATTTCACAGGGTTTCAGGCCAGTTATACAGAAGTGGCTCAGAGGTAGGGATCCTGCACCAGCAGAGGCCAGGTACACATGTGTACAGCCAGGACACACTTCTGGAGGAGGAGGAGGTAGAGGAGGAGGAGAAGGAGGAACCAGTTTCACTGCAGGGTGGCACCCTACGCAACTCAGAGCCATCACTGGAGCGTGGCTGGGGGGATACGGAGGACGCAGACGATACAGCACCTACAGAGGACAGCTTATCTGTACCTCTGGGCAGCCTGGCACACATGAGCAACTACATGCTGCAGTGCCTGCGCAACGACAGCAGAGTTGCCAACATTTTAACTTGTGCTGACTACTGGATTGCCAACCTGCTGGATCCCCGTTGCAAGGACAACTTGCCCACCTTAATTCCCACACTGGAGCGTTATAGGAAGATGCGCGATTACGTGATAGGTAGACGCGCTCCTGAGGGCATTCCCAACTGACACGGGGGGACAAGTGGAAGCACAGGGCAAAGGCAGAGGAGGAGGAGAAAGAGGTCGCCAAGGCAGCTGTGTCACGGCCAGCTCTTCAGACAGCAGAGTTAGCATGGCCGAGATGTGGAAAAGTTTTGTCACTGCGCCACAGCAAACTGCACCACCAGCTGAAAGGCAACGTGTTAGCAGGAGGCAGCATTTCAACAACATGGTGGAACAGTACTTGTGCACATGCCTCTACGTATTGACTGATAGTTCTGCCCCATTCAACTTCTGGGTCTCCAAATTGTCCACATGGCCAGAGCTTGCCCTTTATGCCTTGGAGGTGCTGGTGTATTGTCTGAACGTGTATTTAGCATGGCAGGGGGCGTCATTACAGACTAACGCAGCCGCCTGTCCACAGCCAATGTGGCCAAGCTCACCTTCATTAAAATGAACCAGGCAGGGATCCCACAGGACTTGTCCGTACCTTGTGCAGAGTAGACATTTATAACTGCCTCGCCCTCAACCATACATTCCTCTGTCTGGGTGTCAGGGGCCTAAAATTCTGTTAATCGCCTGCTGCTTTGGCGGGTGACATCAAGCTTGATTTTCTGCTATGGGACCTCTCTTCTCTGTCTGGCTGCTGGGGCCTAAATAACTGAAAGTGGCCTTTTCCATTTCTGGGTGACATGAAGACAGATTTTCTGCTATGGGACCTCTCTCCTCTGTCTGGTTGCCAGGGGTCTACATTTCAGATAATGACATGTTGCTTTGGTGGGTGACATTATCCTCTTTATACTGCCAAATGACCTCTACATTGTCTGGTTGTTCGGAGCCTATATTTCGTTTCATCGCTTGCTGCATTGGTGGGCGGCATTATCCTCTTTTTACTCTCAAATTACCTCCACATTGTCTGGTTGTTGGGAGCCTATATTTCGTTTCATCACTTGCTGCATTGGTGGTAGATATTAAACTCTTTATACTGTCAAATGACCGCCCCATTGTCTGTTTGTCAGGGGCCTATATACTCATTTCATCGCTTGCTGAATTGGTGGGAGACATTATCCTCTTTTTACTGTCAAATGACCGCCCCATTGTCTGGTTGTCAGGGTCTATATTTCGTTTCATCACTTGCTGCATTTGTGGAAGACATTATCCTATTTATGCTGTCAAATGACCTCTAAATTGTCTGGTTGTCAGGGGCCTATATTTTGTTTCATTGCTTGCTGCATTGGTGGTAGACATTATACTCTTTATGCTGTCAAATGACCTCTAAATTGTCTGGTTGTCAGGGGCCTATATTTTGTTTCATTGCTTGCTGCATTGGTGGTAGACATTATCCTCTTTTTACTGTCAAATGACTGCCCCATTGTCCGGTTGTCAGGGGCCTATATTTTGTTTCATCGCTTGCTGCATCGGTGTTAGACATTATCCTCTTTATGCTGTCAAATGACCTCTACATTGTTTGGTTGTCTGGGGCCTATATTTCGTTTCATCGCTTGCTGCATTGGTGGGAGACATTACCCTCTTTTTACTTTCAAATGACCTCTCCCCTGTCTGGATGTCAGGGGCCTACATAAATGATAATGGAATGTTCCATCGCAGGTTGACCTGAGGCCTGTGTTGCTGTTACGGGACCACTCTCCTCTTTGCTGGTGCCATGGTCCAGAATTAGTGAATGAGGCCTGTGGCACTACTGGGTGAAATCAATACTGTTTTGGCATGATTGCAACTCTCCTCTTTATGGGTGACATGGGTCTGAATCTGTGAATGAGACCTGTGGCATTGCTGGGTCAAATGAATACTGTCTTGGCGTGATTTTAACTCTCCTCTTTGTGGGTCCTGTGGGCCTGAATGTTTGAATGAGGCCTGTGGCCCTGCAGGCAGACATGATTCCTTCATGGCTGTGATGACAACTTCAACTCCCATGTATGGATGCCATTGGCCTGAGTCTGTGAGTGAGGCCTGTGACACTGCTGGCACACATGAATCCTGCTTGGCTGTGATGTGAACTTCAACTCCCATGTATGGTTGCCAAGGCCCTGAGTCTGTGAATGAGGCCTGTGGCACTGCAGGCAGACATGATTCCTTTTAGGCTGTTATGAGAACTTCAACTCCCATAGCATTCCCACCTGACACCACCCCAACCTCCTATTCCACCTCCTCCTCCAAGTTGCCAATTGATATTGGTTCATTTTTATTTATTTTATTTTATTTTATTTTAATTCATTTCCCTATCCCCTGTACATTTTGCTGCCTTTTGCAGCCCTCTAGCCCTTTCCAGGGCTATTTTACAGCCTTTTTAGTGCCCAAAAGTTCGGTTCCCCATTGACTTCAATGGGGTTCGGCTTCGGGGTCAAGTTCGGGTCGACCGAACTTCTCGAACCCGAACATCCAGGTGTTCGCTAAACTTTAATGATGACTATAAATGTGAGGTACTGAGGGTGGTTAGAGAGGCACTATGGTGATGTCAGGTTTCCTTTAAGGACCTATACTGAGGATAGATCATCAATGTCAAGAGCCTGGAAAATGCCTTTAAATAGTGAATATATAGTGAATTTGATTGTTTAGTTTTTCATTTTGTTGAAGAAAAATTGTATCCCCAGACCTGTAATTCCATTATAAATATTCAGGCAAATAAATACTGCATATATAGTACAAATGCAAATCAAATAGATAATAGAAATAAATATTAAAAGGCATCATTCATATTTAGAGCTATAATTAAATTCATATAGTCATGCTTGGCACAAAATCGGTTGACACTGTCAAATTTAAATCGTAGCATACTATTATTGCACATTCTCTGTCAAATTCAGAGAAGCAGTTGAATCAAATTTTTGTAAACTTCGCTCATCTCTAATGCTCACCATAAAACACTGGCTAATTACAAAAACTGTATTGTACTGATGATAACTGTAAAATAAATTTTGTTTCTTCAGGTTCTTTGGGGAGTGCAAATTCAACCTTGCATTTGTATATCATGCAATAGTTAAAACTAGCAAAATACAATCCAAAACTCGCCAGAAACAAGTTGCGCTGAATCTTTATAGTTCACAAGGGCAGAACTCAGTGCCAGAATCTGTTATAGCACATATTATCTGGGTGAAAGTGCATTTCCGAACATGTAAAAATAATTACATCTGCTGCGTCTGTGTCCCTTTCTTCTACTAATCACTGCATCTGTGCTAGGTACTGCCATTTGCTCAGTGATGCCTAAGTGGAAAGCTGCCATGTAATTATAAACTCTGCTAACTGAAAAAAGAACTGAAATGCAAATTATGAAGAGTTCACAAATACATAACAATGTGTATTTTACTTGTACACCTTTAAATTTTAATCAATACATTAAATAAGAACAGGATTATAATACATGCAGTACAGTAGTTAGGAAAATACTTTTGAAAATTATTTAAAGTATGTCAAATTATAGGTTTCAATGAGATTATTTTACATTGTAAATTAGTTAACGGTCATTAGGGGAGAGTACAAAATGCATAAGATGAAATTCAGGGTCCTATTTAAGGTTAAATCAGGATTTAATATATTTTTACAAGAGAAAAGAATCAAAACGACAAAATGAGCATGTCACTAGACTTCAAGTATAAACATATCAATATTAGGTAGTGTTGCTCATGGCAAGGTGGCAAGAAGTGAGAAAAAAGCCACAGAACTAAAATCTATTTATTTAATAACAAAAATGATAGATTGTTAGAATAGGTGTAACATAGGGCTTGGGAGGACCCTGAATGGTAAAGCCTAAATCTTTGGTCCGTGCATCTCTGAAAGCAACGGCACACGCGTGCACGCACACACGCACACACGCACACACACACACACACAAACACACACACATGAAAGAGATAGAGAAATGCACAACTCTATTGAAAGCATACTCAAGATTGTGGTGTGGTTAGCATGTGTGTCTAAGACTCCAGTATTCAGTCAGGATACTATATGGAAAAC
Source organism: Bufotes viridis (assembly GCA_033119425.1). Classification (NCBI taxonomy): domain Eukaryota; kingdom Metazoa; phylum Chordata; class Amphibia; order Anura; family Bufonidae; genus Bufotes; species Bufotes viridis. Next base: position 249,142,163 of record CM065590.1, read on the forward strand.
TTGAATAATGATGCAATTGGTAATGGTAAGTCCTTATAACACTGCCAGGACAAGGAGTCTCATAGATTTTAGTGGGAAAGGGATGTAGCACAAATATTATTTGGACAAATTTATTTTCTCTCCAATGAACACTTAAGAAACTTGGTGCCAGTATGGACGGCGTGATGACGTGAGGAGCTCGCGTTGCGCTCTCCTCCCCCTGCTCTCCTCCCCCCGCCTCGCTCTCCAGCTGATGCCCTGATGCTGCCGGTGTCTCGTGGACGCTGACCCCTGCCTTCATCGGTCCGCTGCCTGCCGCTATTGTTGCTGCCTCCGCTGTGTCTCCTGCCGTGCTGTGCTTCCAGTCCACCCACCTCTCTCCCCGTTCTCCGGTTGGTTACATTGTGGGGCTCTCTCCTCCACCTGTTCCCCTGATCATTCTGGATCTTCCCGATCTGTGTTTGGCTCCTCTGCTCTTCTCCGATTAGTCTCCTGCTTCTCTACCTTCCGCTCTTTGGTGCACTGGTCTGACTGGACTGCCTTCGGTGTGCTTATGCCTCTATCTGCCCCCGTCCCAGTGGGTGAAGACGCCGGTCATGTGAGACTTTGTATATATGTGTGATCCTATGCGATTGGGGGTATTATACTCCGTTTTCCCTCCTGCCCTCCTGCCCTCACTAGGGCTGCTCCTGCTCCCTGTGATTTGTTGTGCTGCTCCCTGCAATTCCCTGCAATCTATTGTTCTCTATATGAAAAATCAATTATTAAGAGACAGAGGTGGAAGAGGTGGAAAGAAAGCAAACTAATGCTTAAGGGGAACCAGCGTTAAAGATAAAGATAAAAACAGGGGGGGGGGGGAAGGGAGAGAAATAAAGGGAGCAACAAAACAGAGGTGAAAAGGGTTAAGGAAGGGTTAAGGAAAAAAAAAAGAAGAAAAAAAGGGAAAAAAAGAGGAAAAGGAAGAAGAAAAAAAAAGAAAAAAAAAGGAGAAAATAAGTGACAAGTCTTGAGGGTGAGGGGAAGAAAAAGAGAAAGGAAAAAAAAAAAAGATCGCAAGGGAGAAGGAAAAAAGGAAATAAAGGGGATAAAAAAAAATAATAATAAAAAAAACAAGGTGGAAAGAGCAAAGGGGAAAAGGGAAGGAAAGAAAAAGAAAAGCAAAGAGGAGGAGGAGAGGGAAGAAAGAAAGGAAGGGAAGAAAGAAAGAAAGAAAAAGAAGGAAAGAACAACAGAGGAAAGATCAAAAATAAAAAATAATAAAAATAAAATAAAATATCAAAAAAAAAAAAAAGGAAGTTTTTAAATAACTCCAAATGGCTCCGAAGCGGCGATCAGTGGACACTTCTGGAATTAAGATAGGGGCGCCTTGCAGGGGTGTGGGTGTTATTTTTTTTTCTCACTTTTTATTTTTGTGGTTAATGTCAATTAGAATTGTCTCCTGGAGTGTTAGAGGTCTTGGGGAGAGGGTATAGTAGAAACCCATCTCACCAGGGAGACTGTGTCTCATTTGACAACGGGATGGCAAGCACAATCATATCATTCCACCTTTAGTAGCGCCTCAAGGGGTGTTTCGGTTCTAATCCACCACTAGATTTCACGTTAATAGAATCATCCATAGACGATCAGGGGAGATTTATTTTCTTGTATGGTAGACTCTACGGACATAGCTACATTCTGGCCTTTTTTTATATACCTCCGCCGTTTTCGGTCTATCCACTTAATCAACTATTACTATTTCTGGAAAGGAGGCCAGAATGTCGACTTGTCCTGATGGGAGATTTTAATGCTGTTATGGATCCAAAAACGGACAGATTGACTTTGGATGCAGATTTGGGTAGGAATATTGGTTCTTCCCCATTGTCCCAGTTCTGCCTGGAGGTTGGTTTGGTGGATATATGGGAACATCTTGGTGGAGGAAAGAGAGTGTACTCCTGTGTTAGCAGGGGTGGTAGAGCAATGTCCAGAATTGATCTAGCATTTACTAATGAGAGTAATTTGAACAATATCAAAAAGATACGATATGGAGTAAGAACAATTTCAGACCATTCACCTGTAACAATTGAGGTTCACACTGGGGGGAATTCAGATATTATGGGGCTTGGCTTCAAGCTGAACCCATATTGGCTTATTATTATGGACAATTTTCTCTCTATCAAATTACTGATATCCTCCTTTTGGGAGGTGAATCTCCCCTCTGCTAACATCAATATAGTGTGGGATGCCCTGAAAGCGTACTTAAGGGGGGTTCTTATAAGTGATATTACTGCTATAAGAAAAACATTTAGGAAAAAAGAGGAGGAATTGGTTAGGATGGTGTCGTCTACAACAGAGCGATTTGTCAATCAATCTATGGATTATAATAAGGAAGAGATGCAGAAAGCTAGCCGTTCTCTTGAGGAATATGTATTTGAAAAAGCAGACCATAGATTATTTTTTAAAGGACAAAAATATTTCTCAAAGACTGGTCGCCCTGGTAAGCTCTTGGCCAGAATAGTTTCACAACAGGAGAAGAAAAAGAAAGCTATAACTCTGATTCGTAATTTAGATGGTGTAACTATACGAGATCCAGAGGGAATCAGAGATACATTTTTGCAATATTTCTCCCAGATATATAGAGCATCCCCTGGTATGTCATCTGACCTGGCGAGGCGGTTCCTGGAGAGAATTTCTCTCCCGATACTAACGGAGACTCAAAAAAATCTCCTGGAAAAAGAAGTGACTCTATTGGAGCTCCAGGAGGCCTTGAGGTCTATCTCTGGGAACTCCGCGCCAGGTTTAGATGGTTTTCCGTATGAATTTTACCGTAAGTATGGTGATGCTATCCTTCCCCACCTACTTAGAAGTGTTTTCTCAAGCGTTAGATAGATTAGATCTTCCAACATCTATGATGGAAGCTCTGATAGTCTTAATTCCAAAAAAAGATAAAGACCTAGCGGATTTGAGCTCTTATAGACCAATCTCCCTATTAAATACGGATGTTAAGCTACTGTCCAAGGTTATGGCTAGGAGGCTTTCTAGAGTTTTGCCCTCTGTTATTCATCCAGACCAAAATGGTTTTATGCTGAGAAGGGGCACTCATCATAATCTACATAGGTTTTTCACCAATATCCAGTCGCCTGGGAGTGACGCCCGCTCCATCATGTCATTGGACGCCACTAAGGCGTTCAACAGGGTTGAGTGGGCGTTCCTCTGGGAAGTGATGAGAAAAATGGGTTTCGGACCCAAATTTATAGCAATGGTACAGCTGTTATATAAATCTCCGGTTGCCAGGATTAGGATTAATGACATGTTGACTGAGTGCTTTGAACTAGGGAGAGGCACCCGACAAGGCTGTCCTTTATCTCCCCTCCTGTTTAATATCTATATTGAACCCCTTGCGGTTAGCATAAGGCAGGATTCAAGGGTGGCTGGTTTTGGGGTAATGGGGAAGCAGGACCATATATCTCTTTATGCAGATGATATTCTGTTTTTTATCCATCAAACAGAAAGTACACTTCCTCGAGTAATGGAGTTAGTCAATTTTTTTGGCAACTCTTCCGGTTTAGAGGTCAACTGGGCCAAGACCACCCTTCTTCCAGTGGATGAATTGCGAGGGCCTACTGATGATTTGATTAGTCGATTATCGATTTCGGAGACGATGAAGTATCTGGGGATAGCAATTTCTGCCAAAATTCAAGATTACTTACAGCTTAACTTGATTCCCTTACTACAAAAGCTGAGATCTAAAATCAAGATATGGCAAAAAATTCTGTCTGCAAGAGCGGAAAGAATTTCGTTAATAAAAATGGTGGTGCTGCCCCAGGTCCTTTATGTTCTTCGCAACTCCCCTATATGGATTGAGGATAAGTACTTTAGGTTAATAGAGCGGATGATAAATGATCTACTATGGGGGAGGAAACGCGTGAGTTAAAGGCAGTGTACTTTTCTATGCCTTACAAGCAGGGAGGTCTAAATCTCCCTTATTTTAAGGGTTATGTTATGGCTTCTCAACTCTGCTTCTTCAATGATTGGGAAAATAGCCATCTCTGCAGAAAATTGGTTAAAGATTCAGGTTTTTCAGACTTCTTTACAGTTTTGGAGTCTGATTACCTACTTAAGTTACAGAATGACTATAAACCATTCTGCAGAATGGCTATGAAAGCCTGGATGGTTATAAAAAGTTTGTTGAAAGTTAGGGCATCACTTATCTGCACTCCACTGTGGCACAACTTAAAACTTCTGAATCTTGACGATTTAAACTGTCAGCAATATTGGAGGGAAAAAAATATTTATTATCTGAGCCAAGTGGTTAAAAATGGGCAAATCCTGACTCTTATGGAGCTAGAACAAGAGGAAAATGTAGGTGAGGTGGCTTGGTATGCATATTTTCAATTGCGTTCGGCACTGTTTAGTATTTCTGATAATCACTTGCTTAATATAGACACTCCGGAATTTTTACATAATTTGATACAAAAGAAGGGTGTCACGAAAGTTAGAGTATCACATTGTTATAGGCACTTGATAAAAAAAAATTTTTATGGACTGTTTGTCTCCAGGGCAAAGGTCCTGGTCCACTTCACTGTCAGATCTGGGTTCCCTGATTGGGAGAATGTAGGCGACAATTCAAGTCGGGTTTCGCACAATTTTAATCACATTCTGGTACAGTTTAATATTATGCACAAAATATATGTAACACCTTTATGGCTCCATAGGAGAGGACTTAGAGCTTCTTCTGAGTGACCCCGATGTGGCGTTCCCAGGGCAGATCATTTACATCTGTTCTGGGATTGCCTGACAGTGAGTAGTTACTGGAGGTCGGTTCAAAAAACCCTAACCCAAAGACTCAATATGGATATTCCATTATCCCCCAAAGTATGGGTTTTGGGGATCTATCAGAGGTTAGTTCCCAGGTTATGAAGTCTCGATTGCGGATTAAAGTGTTGTTTTTAGCCAGGCTTCTTGTATTTAGAAAATGGTTTTCCTCCTTTGCTCCAGATTGTAACAATTGGCTAAATTTAGTTAATAAGGTTAAAAGTTACGAGAGGATTCTGGATTCTGTATAGAGAGGCAGCAGAGCACAGCAAGGAAAACCTATAAATGGCAAAGGATGATTGCCAGTAGCTGCCTTAAATAGGGATATAATCCACTGAGCGCTGAAATCACAGAGGGGCTTGACTCAGGTGTGACATCATCAAGGGGCATGGTGATCAAGAGGGGCATGGTCTTTTTGGCATCAAGAGGGGCATGGCCTAAGTGCCGAGTCACCAAGGGACATGGCCTGACAGCGCATCTGGCACTGTCCGAACCCTATACTGCAGCGCTGGAGCTCGGACAAGCAGGTTGGTGACCCTTTAACAGGGACTTATGATTATTTGAAATTCTGAAAGATGGTTAGGGTTTTAAGATGCTAGTTGGATAGGTTAGTGACTAGACATGAGCGAATTTTTGAAAAATTCGATTCGGCCGATTCAACGAATTTTTGGCAAAAAATTGCTTTGATCCGAATTTATTCGCGGGAAATCAAATTAAAAAAGCTATTTCTGGGCTGCAGAGAGCCTTTATAGGGGTGTAGAACACTGTGACTTGCGGTAACACGCATAGGGAGTCTGCTGTGGTAGTGAAATAATATTGTGAGTCAGTATGACATGCAGGTGACAGGGGTCGCTCTTAGAATCACTGCATACTTCATTTATTTGGGAAGTCATGGGGCCAAAACTGACCAAATAACTCAAGTATCAACTCAGCCTTACAGGTAGATTGGAGTGGAGTGGAGAGGGTGTCAGCAGTAAGTTTGTGTTGATGTCACTAATTAATTTGCCCTTCCTCTGATCAGAACAATAACCCACAAAAAACTGATCCTGTCTCTGGAGCATAAGCCTTAACTCGGTCAGCATTTGCTAAATAATTCATCAGTATTGCTAATTCCAAAAAAAACTGGAGTGGATCTAAAACAGAGATGACACATGAATGTAATATTTGTCTGTCTTCTGTGTTTTGTACCCACTCCTGCTTTTGGCTACCAAATCATAAGCCAATTGTGATGGGACCATACAGGCCTTACAGCTGCTACACAGACAGGATCTGTTGTGTGTCTCATTTCTCCTTGCTTCTGACAGATTAGAAGAAAGGTCAAATAAATGATGATGTCAGCCAGGCCGAAAGCCAAAATAGTGGCCCAGTCATGAAGTGGTGAGGGTGGGAACAGCATGAGAAGTCCACAGAGTGAACCTTTGACATAGTGGTGAGGTGGAAGCAGCATCAGGAAGCCACAGAGTGGCCTAATGACAGGGTCTGGAGGTGGATGCAGTATGAGGAGACCACAGAGCGGCACAATGACTGAGTCTTGAGGTAGTGGCAGCAGCATCAGGAGGAGGCCACAGAGTGGTATATTAAATGAGTGTGGAGGTGGCAGCAGCATAAGAAGACCACAGAGCGACACAATGACAGAGTCTGGAGGTGTAGTAGCTGAGGCAGGTAGCCAGAAGAAACTGGTCTCTTTTTTCAAGGAATAGTTGAGGCGGCATGGATGATCTAATCAGATGCATCAGAAATTAATGGGTGGAAATCCTGGCTGATCCACGCCTGATTCATCTTGACAAAGGTCAGTCTCTCCATATTTTGGGTGGACAGCAAGTTCTCCTTGGGTTCACTGTGGCCCCGCCACAGTAAACACCCACTCTGATGCCACACTACAGGCTAGGCAGGAAAGCTTTTCCAGGGCAAACTCAGCCAGTTGAGGCCATAACTCCAGTTTGGCTGCCCAGTAGTCCAGCAGATCTTCAATGTGGGTTGGCAGGGTGCTGTCCAAGTATGCAACCACCTGCTGGTTCAGGTCTACCTGCTGCTGCTGTTGGGGAGTAGTTTCAACTGTAGACTCAGGCTGCTGCTGATGGAGCTGGTACTGCTCCTGCCACATCACCTCTCCCCAGCAGCCATGGCAGTGGAACATGAGTGCAGAGGGCCCCCCCGGTCATGACTGATGAGGAGTAGGAGGAGGAGCAGGAGCATCTGGACCAGCAGAAGATGGGAATGACAGACAGCTCCCTTCGGCTGAGGTGGTGGAGCCTTGACTGCCTGAAACCCGGTGGGTGCCACTGGGTGATGCACAGGTTGCTGCGGCAAGCTGGACCACCACATAGGATCCACGGTTCTCCCAGGCCACTGTATGGTGACGCTGCATATGTTAAGGCAGGGCCATAGTGCCAAAATTGGCACCCTGGTCACTCTTCACTTTCTGCCCACAGATTTAACATATGGCCATGTTCACCTGCTCTGGCGCTTTGAAAAAATACTGCCACACTGCTGAGAAGGTGATTTTCCCCCCAACAGTCCACACTGACTGACTGCTACCGCTGCTGCCTCCGTGAACCCCTGCACCACTACTTCCTGGGCAGGTGGGCTGCTGCGAAGTAGGTGGTCTACCCAGGGCACGTTTTGCTCCTGACCTCCCACTGGCTACCATCTTGTTGGCTCCACCGCTGCCTCACGGGCAAGCTGCCACCCTTTTCTCCTGATGATGATGAAGCCACTTCTGCACCCGGCTCCCAAGTACGATCGGCTTCATCATCATCGAGTAGTGTCTGCACGTCACTGATGTCCTCCTCAACGGCCTCTGGGTCAGGAGCCTGACCGCTTGCAACACCACCTCCCATGCCACTCTCCTCATCACTACTTGCCCGCGTAGCCGAGGAACCGGCGAATGTCTCCTCCAGATCTTAGCTGGGCAGTAGCTGCTGACTGTCCTCTAGTGGCTCTTCCTCCCTGAAAAGTGGAGCTGAGCCAACAGCATACAATAGAGGGAACAGAAAAGGACAGAGGCAGGTTGAGGACATGTAAGGGCACAGGGCCTGCTCCTGAGCTATGCCAACTAAGGGTTGTGTCTGACTAACCCACCGATTGTTTGCTGGGGGTGTCTGATGTGACTTGGGATGAAGTGGATGACCGGGTTAACCAATCAAGAACCGCTGGGTTGCTGGTCAAGACATGACCGCTAGATGACACCGGGAACTCAGGCCTGTCGCTGCAACTCTTGCTGCCATGCCCCCTTACACTGCTGTGACCTCTGCCTGCGCCATAAACATGTCGGCCTCTGCCACTCCTCTTTGCAAGGCCTGGCACTACTCTGTCAGACATACTTTTAGCTGAACAAAATAAATTAAAAGCTAATTAAAACACCCCTAAAAGCACGAATATATTTTTCTTTTTGTAGTAAAATAGGCCACTAAACACTTTCACCACAAATAACGGCAACAGTGAACTGCATACATATTTTTCTTGCAGTACTGAAATACGCCACTAAACGCTCTCAGCACATATAGCTGCAGAAGTGAACTGTGTATTTATTTTTCTTTTTTTAATGAAGTAGGCTACTAAAAGCTTTCCCCACAAATAACAGCAGCAGTGAACTGCGTATATATATATATATATATATATATATATATATATATTTTGTAGTACAAAAATACCTCACTGAACGCCTTTACCCCCAAATAACTGCAGAAGTAAGCTGCGAATATATTTTTCTTGTAGTACAGAAATACGTCACTAAACGCTCTCAGCACTGTGGGGAGTCGCTCTGGTAGATAGCAGTGCGGGTGCAGTACAGAGGCAAAACAAGAAGTCCAGAAAGTGCAATAAACAGTGTTTTATTCACACTTGCACAAAATAAACGATAAACAGTCTCTTGGTGTTAATTCACACTCAGCAAACACAAAAAAGCAAAATCAAAGAGTCCAAAACCAGGTTCAATCACCTGTGAGATGTTTAGGTGCGCGTTCGCACCTGGCGGTCGGCCCAGCCGCAGGATAATCCACCTTCAGGCTTCCAGGACGACTGCACGACTCCTTGCTGAGCTCATCCTTCCAGCCCAGAGAGCAACACAACACTAGCAGCAGCTCCAGGACAATCACACCCCCACACCCAGCTGCTGGCTGTGTTATAAAGGCCCTGGAAAACCCGGCCTGGACCGTGGGGAGTAGGCACCCACCCAACTCTTTGCCTACTCCCAGTAAGAGCCGGCCCGGATTGGCTTTGCAGCCAAACTAAATAGCAAGGTGTCAAGCAGCACTAGCTGCTGCTGACACACCAAAAATCCGGCTCTTACCTCACCGAGGCCAGGAACCTCGGTGACACGTACCTCCCGTCCATGACGGCACCTTGCGCCCTCTTACAGCACATATAGCTGCAGAAGTGAACTGTGTATATATTTTTCTTTTTGTAATAAAGTAGGCCACTAAATGCTTTTACTGCAAATAACGGCAACAGTGAACTGTGTATATATTTTTCTTGTGGTACAGAAATACCTCACTAAAAGTTTTTACCCCCAAATAACTGCAGAAGTGAACTGCGTATATATTTTTCTTTTTTCCCAGATATAAGCCACTAAATGCTTTTCAACATAGCACCTGCAGCCCAAGAACAAACTGCTGGAATAACAGTGCTGTATAATGGCTATTTGGATCCCCAAACTATCTTTTCCTGCACTTGTAAATCGCTTTTCTAGCACTGTCGCTAGCGCCTTCTGACATCTCTTCCTGCACTAAGATGCTGTGAAAAGATTCCTCCCTATCCTTTCCCTGCATTTATAAATTGTTTTTTCAGGTTTTTTTTCACAATTCGCTTTTTCCAATTGCATCCCTCTTACCTTCTCATGTCTGTCCCTGCACTCAGAATGCTAGAAAATGACAGACTCTAAAATGGCTGCCGTATTTACAGGGCTGTGACATCACAGTGCTGGCTGGCTACTGATTGGCTGCATGCATGCATGTCAATCTTGGTGATCCTGCCTTGCCAGAGCTCATTGCCCCTTATCCTCAGTCCTCCCACGTGTGGCTGCCATTTTAGGAAAGATTTTGATTTGTTTCCACGAAGAGCAAGGAAATTTGCATTCATTGCGAATTGAATTTTTCCTGAAATTCTGATTGAATTCCACTTCATCTGATTCGATTTGCTCATCTCTATTAATGTCCTAAATGATTTCGTATGGAGTCTGGACCAACGAACTTTGGTCCAAGTTTGGCAATGTTACATTTGAGGTTTCTCATAGACAGACAGATTTTCTCACCAAGTGTGAATACTGAACCAGAAGAGCACTTATGTGTGGCCCTCTTTTGCCTGCTGACTGAGCTGTCAATATTCTGCTGAACCTTAGGCCAAACCTGTTTCAATTGGTCAATATAGGACTGTTCAGGAGTGTTGGAATCAATTGAAGAAAAAGAACCGAATACAAGAATTAAAAGAATTACATAATTACAGTAAAAAGGAGAGGGCTTGGTGGATTCACGGACATGGTTATTTAGTGCAAACTCTGCTGGAGGAAAGAACAACACTCAGTCTCTCTCACAGTCAGAGACATAACATACAGGGATTTTCTCCATCATCTGGCTAAGACATTGAGTTTGCAATTAGTCTCTGGGTAGTAAGCAGATAAGAACCCCAAGTCTACCTTAAGCTTGGTGCCGAAAGCCCTAAAAAACCTGGACACAAAAGAACCTGAACAGAGCCAAACAACTAAATCACTGTCTTGCTCTTTGAGGCTGGGAGATCCGTTATGAGATCCAAGGACAAATTTCTCCAGGATTGAATCGGCACTGGAAGGGGCAGGAGGCCGAGAATGAGCCATTTTATATGGAGCATACACCCCATTGCCTAGTGTATAAACCCAAACTTCCTGCATATAAATGGGACATCTGCAACTACGAACACCATGCACCTCTTCCAGAAACCTGAGTCTTAGTTGTGGTGGCATCTTCCTGGAAGAAAGAACTTTAGGGATTGAAGACTGTGCAAGCTTGACCTCTCCTGCTAGGTCTAAGGAGACAGAGGAAATGACAATACCAGGAGGAAGTAATTTGTTAGGGAACAGAATTGCTCAGCAGTGCAGGGCTAAGCTATTTGGACAGTGCATCCTCCTTGATGTTCTAAGACCAAAATATGGCAAACAACAGGGCCCACTCAGGTTGAGATTCAAACTTTTAATGAGTTCTAAATGAATAAGATTATTATGGTGCATAATTACAGTGACACAATGAACTAACTTGTAAAGGAATTCTTCTAACATCCATTTGACAACAATTCACAATTGGTAATATCATAATTGGCTACTGCAAGGGAAGATTTATGAAAGAAGGCATGGGGTCATTGGTGAGAATTAATGAACCTTCAGGGGCCATTTTTATGTGTCTTAAAGGGAAACTCTTAAAAAACGTGCCATGCTGGAGCATATAATTTTTTTTTTGTAGGCCACGGGCCCCTAAAAATTAGGCATTCACTAGGGATGAGCGAACCTAAACTGGATAGTTCGGGTTCATACCGAATTTTGGGGTGTTCGGGACATGGCCCCGGACCCGAACATTTTCAAAAAAGTTCGGGTTGGGGTCCGTTGTTCGGCGATTTTTTTCCCGCTTTCTGAAGGCCTGCACAGAAGCCAATCAGCTAGCTTTTTACTTCTTGCCCTAAGAAGCCATCACAGCCATGCCTATTAATGACATGGCTGTGATTGGCCAAGTGCAGCATGTGACCCAGCCTCTATTTAAGCTGGAGTCACGTAGCGCCGCACGTCACTCTGCTCTGATTAGTGTAGCGATAGGACGCAGCTTTTGTGAGGGCGAGATTAGGCAGTGAAAAGTCAACAAAAAAAAATTATGAAGTGATCGATCTACAGCCGCTAGGCTGCACAGAGCGTATTTCTGTCATTTTTTTCTGGGGTGATCGGCGGCCATTTTGTGTCTTGTGGTGCACCAGCACAAGCTGCCACCAAGTCCATCAATCCATCAATCCATCAATACTTGGGTTTTCTTTGCTATATCCTACATCAGGGGCTTGGCCGTGCTTATTGTCACCCATAGAAACTCAGGATAGAAATTTCTATATTTTATTGAGGGGTTAAATTCAATTGCCAAAATAGAAATAATGTAAATCTGGTGTTCCAGCTGTGGCTAGCCAACTGTAATACTGTCTGCTGTTAGGCAAAGGATATATTTTTTTTATGTGGTGAAATTCAATTGCCAAAATAGCAATCCCCTAAATCTGGTGTCCCAGCAGTGGCTGGCAAAGTTTAATAGTGTCCGGCAAAGGATATATTTTGTTCTCGGGTGAAATTTAATTGCCAAAATAGCAATAACATAAATCAGTGGTTTCAGCTGTGGCTGGCCAAGTTTCACAGTGTCAGTCAAAGGATATATTTTGTTCTGGGGTGAAATATAATTGCCAAAATAGCAATACCGTAAATCTGGTGTCCCAGCAGTGGCTGGCCAAGTTTCATAGTGTCCGTCATAGGATATATTATTTTCTGCGGTGAAATTCAGTTGCCAAAATAGAAATACAGTAACTCTGGTGTTCCAGCTGTGACTGGACAAGTTTCATAGTGTCCGTCATAGGATATATTATTTTCTGCAGTGAAATTCAGTTGCAAAAATAGAAATACCGTAAATCTGGTGTTCCAGCTGTGACTGGACAAGTATAATTTTTTTTTTTTTTTGGACAAGTATAATAGTGTCCGGCAAGGGATATATTTTTTTCTGGGGTGAAATTCAATTGCCAAAATAGCACTACCGTAAATCTCATTTCCCAGCAGTGGCTGGCTAAGTTTAATAGTGTCCGGCAAAGGATTTATTATTTTCTGGGGTGAAATTCAGTTGCAAAAATAGAAATACAGTAAATCTGGTGTTCCAGCTGTGACTGGACAGGTTTGATAGTGTCCGGCAAAGGATATATTTTGTTCTAGGGTGAAATTCAATTGCCAAAATAGCAATACAGTAAATCTGGTGTTCCAGCTGTGGCAGGCCAAGTTTAATAGTGTCCGGCAAAGGATATATTTTTTTTCTGGGGTGAAATTCGATTGCCAAAATAGCAATACCATAAATCAGTGGTTTCAGCTGTGGCTGGACAAGTTTAATAGTGTCCGGCAAAGGATATATTTTGTTCTGGGGTTAAATTTAATTGCCAAAATAGCAATACTTCAAATCTGTTGTCCCAGCAGTGGCTGGCCAAGTTTAATAGTGTCCGGCAAAGGATATATTTTTTCTGGGATGAAATTCAATTGCCAAAATACCAATATCATAAATCTGGTGTCCTACCAGTGGCTGGCCAAGTTTAACCTCTCCCGGACCGCCGGGCTCTTCTGATCCGACGCATCTACGCGTGATCTCGCTAGACGCGAGATTTCGCGTAGATGCGCCCGCGCATGCGCAGATCGCGCACGGCAAAAGGCGCAGAGCCAGTTGATCATCAGCCTGCCAGCCAATCGGCAGCGCTGGCGGGCTGATGACTTTTAAAAAAACGAATGAGAAGCCATTTAACTCATCATATTTGTAAATATGATGGATTAAATGGCTTCTGTGCCCTCTCCTGGGTCCTTTTCGTCGGTTGGACCCAGGAGAGAGCACACCTTACTGTGAGTACACCCAAGCACCACACACTAGCCCCTGATCAGCCCCCCATCACCCAAATTAACCCCTTGATCATCCCTTTCATCACCTGTCAATCATCTAGTGAGAGGGAAAAAAGTGATCAGTGTAAACTGTCACTTTTTTTTTTCTCACTAGGATTGACTTTTAGGTTTAGATTACTTTAGGCCCCTTTGGTAGGTAGTTAGCGTTAGCGCCCAGCCCACCGCACCGCAGTCACTGGTTCGCTGATTAGCGTAGCGCTAATCAGCGTTTGTACTTTTATAGTATCTGTAAGTGATCAGAACTGATCACGGTCAGATATATAATAGTACTAGTGTCACCTTAGTTCGCCCTCCACCCAAAACGCAGTGTTTGCCCGATCAGGCCTGATCGGTCGCCCACACCTGCGTTCACCCACGCCCACCCCGCCGCAGTGACAAAAAATATTTTTTTTTTGTAATCACTGCACAATCCCTTCACAAGCGCTGCGGCGATAAAAAAAATCAGTTTTGATCTTTTTTATTAATCGCAGCGGCTTCTGTACTTCGCTACCCTCTCAATTGTAAGACAGGCTTGCTTTTTTTCTTGGGTAGTCTCAGGGAATACCCCCTAAATTTAGACGCCCAAATGTCAAACAAGGGGTATTCCTCTGAAGAGGCCTACAGGATTTTGACCCAGTCGGATGAGGAATGGGAACCCTCATCTGACGAATCTAGCGGGTCAGAATACGAACCTGTAGAGAGCAGTGGCAGTCTGACCCAAAGTTCGGACGAGGAGGTTGAGGTCCCTGATAGAACCAGGCGTACCCGGCTCCGTGTTGCTAGACCGCAGGTTGCGCAGGATCCGCTTCAAGGGCAGCAGAGTGGGGCTGGCGCTGCCGGATTACATGGTGAGGCATACACCAGCAGCGCAGCCCGTCCTGGACCTTCTACCAGCACTGCCGTACAACATGGTGAAGTGGCGAGCACCAGAAGGGCAGTAGAAGCTGGTACGGTGGCACGTGCAGTAGTTTCCCCGTCGCAGCCACCGCGCAGACAGGCCCGTAGAGCCCCTAGAGTCCCTGAGGTGCTGGCAAACCCTGATTGGCAGCCCCCAACTTCAGCCGCACCATTAGTTCCCCCTTTCACCGCCCAGTCAGGAGTTCGGGTGGAAACAGCTAAGATAGGATCGGCGCTGGGGTTTTTGAGCTGTTTTTCACTGCGGAGCTCTATGACCTAGTCGTGGCAGAAACAAACAGATATGCCACTCAATTTATCACCGACAACCCGGGAAGCTCTTATGCCCAGCCTTTCCGGTGGAAACCAGTCCAAGTTTCCGAATTTAGAACTTTTCTGGGCCTTCTCCTCAGCATGGGCATTACAAAAAACATGAATTGCGGTCATATTGGTCCACGAACCCAATTCATCACATGCCCATGTACTCTGCTGCCATGTCCAGGACACGTTTTGAGACCATCCTGCGTTTCCTGCACTTTAGTGACAACACCACCTCCCGTCCCAGAGGCCACCCAGCTTTTGACCGGCTCCATAAAATTCGGCCCCTCATAGACCATTTCAACCAGAAATTTGCAGATTTGTATACCCCTGCACAAAACATCTGCGTAGACGAGTCCCTTGTACATTTTACCGGGCGCCTTGGCTTAAAGCAGTACATCCCAAGCAAGCGCGCCCGGTATGGGGTCAAATTGTATAAGCTCTGTGAAAGGGCCACAGGCTATACGCACAAATTTCGGATCTATGAGGGAAAAGATCAGACCCTGGAGCCGGTCGGTTGCCCTGACTACCTGGGGAGCAGTGGGAAGATAGTCTGGGACTTGGTGTCACCCTTATTCGGCAAGGGGTACCATCTTTATGTGGACAACTTTTACACAAGTGTGGCCCTCTTCAGGCATTTGTTCCTAGAACAGATTGGCTGCTGCGGCACCGTGCGACCTAGTCGCCGGGGCTTCCCCCAACGGCTCATTACCACCAGACTTACAAGGGGGCAGAGGGCTGCATTGTGTAACGAAGAACTGCTCGCGGTGAAATGGAGAGACAAGCGTGACGTTTACATGCTCTCCTCCATTCACGCAGACACGACAGTCCAAATTGAACGGGCAACCAGTGTCGTTGAAAAGCCCCTCTCAGTCCACGACTATAACCTCCACATGGGAGGGGTGGACTTCAACGACCAGATGTTGGCCCCTTATTTGATTTCCTGAAAGACCAGACGCTGGTATAAGAAGGTGTCTGTATATTTGATTCAGTTGGCTCTATATAACAGTTACGTTCTCTACAGTAAGGCTGGGAGAACGGGATCCTTCCTCAAATTCCAGGAAGAGATCATCAAGAACCTCCTGTATCCAGGAGGTTCCGTGGCCCCAACCACCAGTGTAGTTAGCCGTCTACACGAGCGGCACTTCCCCAGCGTTGTGCCTGGTACCTCAACCCAACAGCCACCCCGAAAAAGATGTCGTGTCTGTAGCAGGAGTGGAATAAGGCGTGACACCCGTTATTTCTGTCCTGACTGTCCTGACCACCCTGCCCTATGCCTTGGAGAGTGTTTCCGGAAGTACCACACTCAGTTACACTTAGGGACCTAGGGACAGCACTACACAGGTAGTTTTTTTCCACTCAGGCTCTAGGGTCTCTCAGGACACTAGGTTTTGAGAGACCCTAACACATAGGGAACGGTGCTGGTGTGCTACAGCAGAAGTTTGAAGCGGTAGAAACCTCTCCTTTCACTTGGGATAACGTGTATAATGTACTTCGCACCATCTCTGTGTGATTTACACTTTACACATTGTTCCATGGGAAAGGAGAGGTTTCTGCTAGGAAAATAAAGAGTGAGATGGTAAAAAAAAAAAAAAATTAAACAGGTAGCAAGAAAAAAAAATCTTGAGTTAGTTCAGGTTTTTATGTTCATGTTTTACAATGTTCTGGTTTTATAAAGTTTGCAACGTTCAAGTTATGTGCCTGCTGCCTGTTTTTTCTTCGTTCCCCCCCCCCCCCCATAACAACCCTTTATTTTCCAGGTAGACCAACGGACTAACCGACGAAAACGCCGCAGCACTGATGTGAATTCTGAGAGAAGCATTGCGCTGCTATCAGAAGACACGTGAAGTCGGTGTATGCGGCGCTGCAAGACGAGATTTCTGCTCTGCAGGACAGGTACGTTTGCCCTGGCATATGAGCTGAGGAGAGGTGTTGGAGTTCATATGCTTTGGCACACACTTTGTATTAAAAAATCTGGCAAAGATGTCTTCCTCCACACCGATCGATTGATCGATGTGAATGGAGAAATCACGTTTGCCAGGACATAGGAGCTGAGTGGGTATGGATGTTTGGGCGGAGCCCCTATGTCCTGGCAATCGCCAGGCCCCTCTTATTTTTCTTGCATATTTTTTGGCAGAGATTTTTTCATAAACATCGATTGATGCGAATGAGGAAATCTGTGCCTTTCGTTTTTTCTTTCAGCCCAGAGGCTGAACAGAATAAAAAATCTCATTACCTGTATGCTCCATATAAGGAGAATCGCAGAAACTCCTAATGCTGGCCATACAGGTAATGATTGCGGAGACCCCCAAATGCCAGGGCAGTACAAAAACCTCACATGTGAACCCATTTCGGAAAGAAGACACCCCAAGGTATTCGCTGAGGGGCATATTGAGTCGATGAAAGATTGAACTTTTTGTCACAAGTTAGCGGAAAGGGAGACTTTGTGGAAAAAAACAAAAAAAAATCTAATTCCGCTAACTTGTGCAAAAAAAAAAATCTTCTATGAACTCGCCATGCCCCTCACAGAATTCCTTGGGGTGTCTTCTTTCTAAAATGGGGTCACATGTGGAGCATTTATACTGCCCTGGCATTTTAGGGTCCCTGAAGCGTGAGAAGAAAAATGCGTAAAAATACCGTTTTAAAAGGTAATAATTGGATTTAGGGCCGATTTGCGCAACTTGGCTGCAAAAAAGTGGCACACATGTGGCATCGCTGTACTCAGGAGAAGTAGGGCAATGTGTTTTGGGGTGTATTTTTACATATACCCATGCTGGGTGAGGGAAATATCTCTGTAAATGATAACTTTTTAAAAAAAATTTAAACAAAGTTGCCATTTACAGAGATATTTTTCACACCCAGTAGGGGTATAGGTAAAAATACGCCCCGAAACACATTGCCCTACTTCTCCCGAGTACGGCGATACCCCATGTGTGCCACTTTTTGCAGCCAAGATCCGCAAACGGGCCCTAAATCCAATGAGTACCTTTAGGATTTCACAGGACATTTTTTACGCATTTGGATTCCAAACTGCTTCTGACATTTAGGGGCCCCTAAAATGCCAGGTCAGTAAAAATACCACACAAGTGACCCCATATTAGAAAGAAGACAACCCAAGGTATTCCGTGAGGGGTATGGTGAGTTCATGTAAAATTGTATTTTTTGGCACAAGTTAGTGGAATATGAGACTTTGTAAAAAAAAAAAAAAAAAATCCAATTCCGCTAACTTGTGCCAAAAAATAAAAACTTCCATGAACTCACTATGCCCTTCAGCGAATACCTTGGGGTGTCTACTTTCCGAAATGGGGTCACTTGTGTGGTATTTTTACTGCCCTGGCATTTTAGGGGCCCCTAAACGTCAAATGCAGTTTGGAATCCAAATGCGTAAAAATGTCCTGTAAAATCCTAAAGGTACTCATTGGATTTAGGGCCCATTTGCGCATCTTGGATGCAAAAAAGTGGCACACATGAGGTATCGCTGTACTCAGGAGAAGTAGGGCAATGTGATTTGGGGTGTATTTTTACATATACCCATGCAGGGTGTGAGAAATATCTCTGTAAATGACAACTTTTAAAAAAAATTTATACAAAGTTGTCATTTACAGAGATATTTTTCACACCCAGTAGGGGTATATGTAAAAAGACACCCCAAAACACATTGCCCTACTTCTCCCGAGTACGGCAATACCACATGTGTGGCACTTTTTTGCAGCCAAGAGTACCTTTAGGATTTTACAGGACATTTTTACGCATTTGGATTCCAAACTGCTTTTGACGTTTAGGGGCCCCTAAAATGCCAGGGCAAAAAAATACCACACAAGTGACCCCATTTCGGAAAGAAGACACCCCAAGGTATTCTGTGAGGGGTATGGTGAGTTCATGTAAAATTGTATTTTTTGGCACAAGTTAGTGGAATATGAGACTTTGTAAAAAAAAATTAAAAAAAATCAATTTCCGCTAACTTGTGACAAAAAATAAAAACTTCCATGAACTCACTATGCCCCTCAGTGAATACCTTAGGGTGTCTACTTTCGGAAATGGGGTCATTTATGGGGTATTTCTACTGTCTGGGCATTGCAGTACATCATGAAACAGGACAGGTGCTCAGAAAGTCAAAGTGGAAATTCACTTTTTTGCTCCATAGTTTGTAAACGCTATAACTTTTACCCAAACCAATAAATATACACTTATTGCCTTTTTTTTTATCAAAGACATGTAGAACAATAAATTTAGAGAAATTTTTTAGAGAAATGTAGTTTTATTTGATAAATTTTCCAACATAAAGTGAAAAATATCATTTTTTTGCAAAAATTTCATAAAAAAAAGTAAAATATCAAAAAAAGTAAAAATGTCAGCAAGAAAGAAATAGCACCAAATGAAAGCTCTATTAGTGAGAAGAAAAGGAGGTAAAATTCATTTGGGTGGTAAGTTGTATGGCCGAGCAATAAACGGGTAAAGAAGTGTAGTGCAGAATTGTAAAAAGCGGCCTGGTCATTAAGGGTGTTTAAGCTAGGGGGGCTGATGTGGTTAATAGTGTCCGGCAAAGGATTTATTATTTTCTGGGGGGAAATTCGATTGCCAAAATAGCAATATCATAAATCAGTTGTTTCAGTTCTGGCAGGCCAAGTTTAATAGTGTCCAGCAAAGGATATCATTTTTTCTGGAATGAAATTCGATTGCCAAAATAGCAATACCATAAATCAGTGGTTTCAGCTGTGGCTTGCCAAGTTTAATAGTGTCCGGCAAAGGATATATTTTGTTCTGGGGTTAAATTTAATTGCCAAAATAGCAATACTTCAAATCTGTTGTCCCAGCAGTTGCTGGCCAAGTTTAATAGTGTCCGGCAAAGGATATATTTTTTCTGGGATGAAATCCAATTGCCAAAATACCAATATCATAAATCTGGTGTCCTACCAGTGGCTGGCCAAGTTTAATAGTGTCCGGCAAAGGATTTATTATTTTCTGGGGTGAAATTCGATTGCCAAAATAGCAATACCATAAATCAGTTGTTTCAGTTGTGGCAGGCCAAGTTTAATAGTGTCCAGCAAAGGATATAATTTTTTCTGGAATGAAATTCGATTGCCAAAATAGCAATACCATAAATCAGTGGTTTCAGCTGTGGCTGGCCCAGTTTAATAGTGTCCGGCAAAGGATATATTTTTTTCTGGGGTGAAATTCAATTGCCAAAATAGCAATACCGTAAATCTGGTGTCCCAGCAGTGGCTGGTCAAGTTTAATAGTGACCGGCAAAGGATTTATTATTTTCTGGGGTGAAATTCAGTTGCCAAAATAGAAATACCATAAATCTGGTGATCCAGCTGTGACTGGACAAGTATAATAGTGTCCGGCAAAGGATATATTTTTTTCTGGGGTTAAATTAATTTGCCAAAATAGTAATACCGTAAATCTGGTGTCCCAGCAGTGGCTGGCCAAGTTTATTAGTGTCCAGCAAAGGATTTATTAATTTTGGGGGTTAAATTCAGTTGCAAAAATAGAAAAACAGTAAATCTGGTGTTCCAGCTTTGACTAGACAAGTTTGATAGTGTCCAGCAAAGGATATATTTTGTTCTGGGGTGAAATTCAATTGCCAAAATAGAAATACCGTAAATCTGGTGACCCAGCAGTGGCTGGCCAAGTTCAATAGTGTCCGGCAAAGGATTTATTATTTTCTGCGGTGAAATACAGTTGCAAAAATAGAAATACAGTAAATCTGGTGTTTCAGCTGTGACTGGACAAGTCTAATAATGTCCGGTAAAGGGTGACATTTTTTTCTGGGGTGAAATTCGATTGCCAAAATAGCAATACCATAAATCAGTGGTTTCAGCTCTGGCTGGCTAAGTATAATAGTGTCCGACAAAACATATATTTTGTTCTGGGGTGAAATTCAATTGTCAAAATAGCAATACCGTAAATCTGGTGTTCCAGCTGTGACTGGCCAAGTTTAATAGTGTCCGGCAAAGGATAGATTTTGTTCTAGGGTGAAATTCATTTGCAAAAAAAGCAATCCCCTAAACGTGGTGTTCCAGCAGTGGCTGGCCAAGTTTAATAGTGTCCGGCAAAGGATTTATTATATTCTTGGGTGAAATTCAGTTGCCAAAATAGAAATACAGTAAATTTGGTGTTCCAGCTGTGACTGGACAAGTTTCATAGTGTCCGGCAAAGGATATATTTTATTATGGGGTGAAATTCAATTGCCAAAATAGCAATACCGTAAATCTTGTGTTCCAGCTGTGACTGGACAAGTTTAATAGTGTCCTTCATAGGATATATTATTTTCCACGGTGAAATTCAGTTGCAAAAATAGAAATACTGTAAATCTGGTGTTCTAGCTGTGACTGGAAAAGTTTAATAGTATCCGTCAAAGGATAGATTTTGTTCTGGGGTGAAATTCAATTGCCAATACAGCAATACCCTGAATCTGGTGTTCCAGCTGTTGCAGGCCAAGTGTTAATATGTCCGTAAAAGGGTATATTACACTCAGCGTGCATCTCCAAGTATATTTCTTTCCGTAAAGAAGGTATATTACAAAAAGTGCTACATTACAATTGCTGAAAGCATAATCCTGTAAATCTGCAAGCACTATTATGCATCTCATAGTGTATTTCTGTCCGTAAAAGGGTATGATACACTCAAGATGTATATACAAGTGCTGAGAGGGGCATCCTCAATAACTTCACACGCTACCGTGCATCTCCAAGTGTATTTCTGTCCGTTAAAGGGTATATTACACAAAGTGTTAAACTAGAATTGCTGAAGGCATAATCCTACATATTTTTTCACACGCAACTGTGCATCTTCATGTGTAAATCTCTCCATAAAAGGATACCTTTCATCCAGTGCCTAAATACTAGGCCTACAATTGATAATCCCCTAAATCAGCGGTTACTGTTTTGCCTGGATTAGTGTAATACGGTACATAAATAAATAGGCAGATAGTTTTAGGTGCCTGTAAAAAAAAGGCCTGAATTTAAAATAAATACATTGGGTCAAATATTTTTTTTCTAATTGTGGTGCTTGGTGAACGGTAACAATGAGGAAAACATCTAGTAAGGGACGCGGACCTGGTCGTGGTGGTGTTAGTGGACCCTCTGGTGCTGGGAGAGGACGTGGCCATTCTGCCACAGCCCCACGTCCTAGTGAACCAACTACCTCATGTTCCAGTACCCGCCAGAATTTACAGCAATATTTGGTGGGGCCCAATGTCGTTCTAAGGATGGTAAGGCCTGAGCAAGTACAGGCGCTAGTCAATTGGGTGGCCGACAGTGGATCCAGCACGTTCACAACATTATCTCCCATCCAGACAAGGAGGTCCTCGACCCCACATGGAATGAAGGTCGTGCCACTGACTTTCAAAGTTCAGAGGAAGAGGCAGTGGTGAGACCTGAGCCAACAGCGTAGCAAAAGAGAGAGCAGGGGGCAAAAGCAGAACAGCCGCCGCCAAGAGAGTTCGCCTGCTACTGGCCACTGCCACTAGGGACTGAGCACCCCAAAGGCAGCTTCAAGGACATCCCTGGCATGGCAGTTCTTCAAACAATGTGCTGACGACAAGACCCAAGTGGTTTGCATGCTGTGCCATCAGAGCATGAAGCGAGGCATTAACGTTCTGAACCTTAGCACAATCTGAACTAGTTAATAGTGTCCGGCAAAGGATATATTTTTTCTGGGGTGAAATTCAATTGCCAAAATAGCAATACCGTAAACGTGGTTTTCCAGCAGTGGCTGGCCAAGTTTAATAGTGTCAGGCAAAGGATTTATTATTTTCTGGGGGGAAATTCAGTTGCCAAAATAGAAATACAGATAATCTGGTGTTCCAGCTGTGACTGCACAAGTTTCATAGTGTCCGGCAATGGATATATTTTTTTCTGGGGTGAAATTAATTTGCCAAAATAGCAATACCGTAAATCTGGTGTCCCAGCAGTGGCTGGCCAAGTTTATTAGTGTCCAGCAAAGGATTTATTAATTTCTGGGGTTAAATTCAGTTGCAAAAATAGAAATACAGTAAATCTGGTGTTCCAGCAGTGACTGGACAAGTTTGATAGTGTCCGGCAAAGGATATATTTTGTTCTAGGGTGAAATTCAATTGCCAAAATAGCAATACCGTAAATCTGGTGACCCAGCAGTGGCTGGCCAAGTTCAATAGTGTCCGGCAAAGGATTTATTAATTTCTGGGGTGAAATTCAGTAGCCAAAATAGAAATACAGTAAATCTGGTGTTTCAGCTGTGACTGGACAAGTTTCATAGTTTCCGTCATAGAATATATTATTTTCTGCGGTGAAATACAGTTGCAAAAATAGAAATACCGTAAAACTGGTGTTCCAGCTGTGACTGGAAGTCTATAGTGTCCGTAAGGATATTTTTTTATGGTGAAATCCGATGCCAAAGTGCAATACCGTAATTTAGTGGTTTCAGCTGTGGCTGGAAAGTATAGTTGTCCGCAAAACATATTTTGTTCTGGGTAAATACAGTTGCAAAAATATAAATACATTAAATCTGGTGTTCCAGCTGTGACTGGACAAGTTTAATATTATCCATCAAAGGACAGATTTTGTTCAGGGGTGAAATTCAATTGCCAATACAGCAATACCCTGAATCTGGTGTTCCAGCTGTTGCAGGCCAAGTGTTAATCTGTCCATAAAAGGGTATATTACACTCAGCGTTCATCTCCAAGTATATTTCTTTCCGTAAAGAAGGTATATTACAAAAAGTGTTACATTACAATTGCTGAAAGCATAATCCTGTAAATCTGCACGCACTATTGTGCATCTCATAGTGGATTTCTGTCCGTAAAAGGGTATGATACACTCAAGATGTATATACAAGTGCTGAGAGGGTCATCCTCTGCATTTGCACACCCTATTGTGCATCTTATTGTGTATTTCTGTCCGTAAAAGGGTATATTACACTCAATGTGTAAATACAAGTGCTGATAGGGTCATCCTCAATAACAGCACTCGCTACCGTGCATCTCCAAGAGTATTTCTTTCCGTAAAAGGGTATATTACACTAAGTGTTAAAATACAAGTGCTGAAAGCATAATCCTCTACATTTGCACACAGTATTGTCCATCTCCAAGTGTATTTCTTTCCAAAATTCTTTCCTTTCATCTAGTGCCTGAATACTAGGCCTACAATTGATATTTCCCTAAATCTGTGGTTACTGCTGTGCCTGTAATACGGTACATAAATAGATAGCCAGATAGTGTTAGGTGCCTGTAAAAAAAAGGCCTGAATTTGAACTCAATACATTGTGCCAAATAATTTTTTTCTTATTGTGGTGAACGGTAACAATGAGGAAAACATCTAGTAAGGGACGCGGACATGGTCGTTGTGGTTTTGGTGGACCCTCTGGTGCTGGGAGAGGACGTGGCCATTCTGCCACAGCCACACGTCCTACTGAACCAACTATCTCAGGTTCCAGTACCCGCCAGAATTTACAGTGATATTTGGTGGGGCCCAATGCCGTTCTAAGGATGGTAAGGCCTGAGCAGGTACAGGCGCTAGTCAATTGGGTGGCCCACAGTGGATCCAGCACGTTCACAACATTATCTCCCACCTAGACTTCTGCAGAAAGCGCACAGGTGGCGCCTGAAAACCAAGCCCATTAGTCTGTCACATCACCCCCATGCATATCAGGGAAACTGTCTGAGCCTCAAGTTATGCAGCAGTCTCGTATGCTGTTTGAAGACTTTGCTGACAGGGTTTCCCAAGGGAATCCACCTAGCCCTTCACCAGAGGTGGAAGACATAGAATGCACTGACGCACAACCACTTATGTTTCCTGATGATGATGACTAGAGATGAGCGAACACCTGGAAGTTCGGGTTCGGGAAGTTCGGCCGAACTTCCCGAAAATGTTCGGGTTCGCGATCTGAACTCGACCCGAACTTTATCACGAACACGAACCCCATTGAAGTCAATGGGGACCCGAACATTTAGGCTCTAAAAAGGCTGTAAAATAATCCAGGAACGGGCTAGAGGGCTGCCAAAGGCAGCAAAATGTAGGTAAATCCCCTGCAAACAAATGTGGATAGGGAAATTAATTAAAATAAAATAAAATAAATAAAATTTAACCAATATCAATTGGAGAGAGGACACACTCCAAGGAATCATGCGTCATATCACCCAACACTGGAGAAAGCCACTTTCAGTTATTTTGGCCCCAGCACCCAGACAGAGGAGAGAGGTCCCACAGCAAGGAATCATGCGTCATATCACCCACCACTGGAGAAGGCCACTTTCAGTTATTTCAACCCAGCACCCAGAAGGAGGTTACAGGTCCCACATCAAGGAATCATGCATCATATCACACACCACTGGAGAAGGCCACTCAGTTATTTCGGCCCCAGCACCCAGACAGAGGAGAGATGTCCCACAGGAAGGAATCATGCGTCATATCACCCACCACTGGAGAAGGCCACTCAGTTATTTCGGCCCCAGCACAAAGACAGAGGAGAGAGGTCCCACAGCAAGGAATCATGCGTCATATCACCCACCACTGGAGAAGGCCACTTTCAGTTATTTCAGCCCAGCACCCAGACCGAGGATACAGGTCCCACATCAAGGAATCATGCGTCATATCACACACCACGGGAGAAGGCCACTCAGTTATTTCGGCCCCAGCACCCAGACAGAGGAGAGAGGTCCCACAGCAAGGAATCATGCGTCATATCACCCACCACTGGAGAAGGACACTCAGTTATTTCGGCCCCAGCACCCAGACAGAGGAGAGAGGTCCCACAGCAAGGAATCATGCGTCATATCACCCACCACTGGAGAAGGCCACTTTCAGTTTTTTCAGCCCAGCACCTAGACCGATGATACAGGTCCCACTTCAAGAAATCATGCGTCATATCACCCACCACTGGAGAAGGCCACTCAGTTATTTCGGCCCCAGCACCCAGACAGAGGAGAGATGTCCCACAGGAAGGAATCATGCGTCATATCAACCACCACCGGAGAAGGCCGCTCTCAGTTATTTCGGCCCAGCACCCAGAAAGAGGTGAGAGGTCCCACAGCAAGGAATCATGCGTCATATCACCCACCACCGGAGAAGGCCACTTTCAGTTATTTTGGCCCAGCACCCAAACAGAGGAGAGAGGACCCACAGCAAGGAATCATGCGTCATATCAACCACCACCGGAGAAGGCCACTTTCAGTTATTTCGGCCCAGCACCCAGAAAGAGGAGAGAGGTCCCACAGCAAGGAATCATGCGTCATATCAACCACCACCGGAGAAGGCCACTCTCAGTTATTTCGGCCCAGCACCCAGACAGAGGAGAGGGGTCCCACAGGAAGGAATCATGCGTCACATCAACCACCACCGGAGAAGGCCACTCTCAGTTATTTCGGCCCAGCACCCAGACAGAGGAGAGAGGACCCACAGCAAGGAATCATGCATCATATCACTCACCACTGGAGAAGGCCACTCAGTTATTTCGGCCCCAGCACCCAGACAGAGGAGAGATGTCCCACAGGAAGGAATCATGCGTCATATCAACCACCACTGGAGAAGGCCACTCTCAGTTATTTCGGCCCAGCACCCAGACAGAGGAGAGAGGACCCACAGCAAGGAATCATGCATCATATCACTCACCACTGGAGAAGGCCACTCAGTTATTTCGGCCCCAGCACCCAGACAGAGGAGAGATGTCCCACAGGAAGGAATCATGCGTCATATCAACCACCACTGGAGAAGGCCACTCTCAGTTATTTTGGCCCAGCACCCAGAAAGAGGAGAGAGGTCCCACAGCAAGGAATCATGCGTCATATCACCCACCACCGGAGAAGGCCACTTTCAGTTATTTCGGCCCAGCACCCAAACAGAGGAGAGAGGACCCACAGCAAGGAATCATGCGTCATATCACTCACAACTGGAGAAGGCCACTCAGTTATTTCGGCCCCAGCACCCAGACAGAGGAGAGAGGTCCCACAGCAAGGAATCATGCGTCGTAATAACCACCACCGGAGAAGGCCACTCTCAGTTATTTCAACCTTGCACCCAGAAGGAGGTTACAGGTCCCACAGCAAGGAATCATGCGTCATATCAACCACCACCGGAGAAGGCCACTCTCAGTTATTTCGGCCCAGCATACAGACAGAGGAGAGAGGTCCCACAGCAAGGAATCATGCGTCATATTAACCACCACCAGAGAAGGCCACTCTCAATTATTTCAGCCCAGCACCCAGACAGAGGAGAGAGGTCCCACAGCAAGGAATCATGCGTCATATCAACCACCACCGGAGACGGCCACTCTTAGTTATTTCGGCCCAGCACCCAGACAGAGGAGAGAGGTCCCACAGCAAGGAATCATGCGCCATATCAACCACCAGCGGAGAATGCCACTCTCAGTTATTTCGGCCCCACCACCCAGACAGAGGAGAGGTTCATTCAACTTTGGGTTGTACCGCAAGATCATGGTAAAGTTAAAAAAATGAGGATTCAATAAAGAAGTGCCCCGGAGTACAAGAATACATGGTTGAGGGGGAGGCAGTTATAAATGTCTATTCTGCACAAGGGAGGCACAGGTCCTGTGGGATCCATGCCTGGTTCATTTTTATAAACGTCAGCTTGTCCACGTTGGCTGTGGACAGTCGGCTCCGTTTGTCAGTAATGACGCCCCCTGCAGTGCTGAATACACGTTCAGACAAAACGCTGGCCGCCGGGCAGGCCAGCACCTCCAAGGCATAAAATGCTAACTCTGGCCACGTGGACAATTTGGAGACCCAGAAGTTGAATGGGGCCGAACCATCAGTCAGTACGTGGAGGTGTGTGCAGACGTACTGTTCAACCATGTTAGTGAAATGCTGCCTCCTGCTAACACGTTCCGTATCAGGTGGTGGTGCAGTTTGCTGTGGCGTGGAGACAAAACTTTTCCACATTTCTGCCATGCTAACCTTGCCCTCAGAGGAGCTGGCCGTGACACAGCTGCATTGGCGACCTTTTGCTCCTCCTCTGCCTTCGCCTTGGGCTTCCACCTGTTCCCCTGTGACATTTGGGAATGCTCTCAGGAGCGCCTCTACCAGCGTGCGCTTGTACACGCGCATCTTCCTATCACGCTCCAGTGCAGGAAGTAAGGTGGGCACATTGTCTTTGTACCAGGGATCCAGCAGGGTGGCAACCCACTAGTCCGCACACGTTAAAATGTGGGCAACTCTGCTGTCGTTGCGCAGGCACTGCAGCATGTAGTCGTTTATGAGTGCCAGGCTCCCCAGAGGTAAGGACAAGCTGTCCTCTGTGTGAGGCGTATCGTCATCATCCTCCGTATCCCCCCAGCCACGCACCAGTGATGAGCCTGATTTGGTTCGTGTGCCACCTCGCTGTGAACCTGCTTCATCCTCATCCTCCTCCACCTCCTCCTCATCCTCCTCGTCCTCCAGTAGTGGGCCCTGGCTGGCCACATTTTTACCTGGCCTCTGCTGTTGCAAAAAACCTCCCTCTGAGCCACTGCTAACAGACTGGCCTGAAATTGCTAAAAATGACCCCTCATCCTCCTCCTCCTCCTCCTCCTGGGCCACCTCCTCTTCCATCATCGCCCTAAGCGTTTTCTCAACGAGACATAGAAGTGGTATTGTAACGCTGATAACGGTGTCATCGCCACTGGCCATGTTGGTGGAGTACTTGAAACCGCAACAGGGCACACAGGTCTCGCATGGAGTCCCAATCATTGGTGGTGAAGTGGTGCTGTTCCGCAGTGCGACTGACGCGTGTGTGCTGCAGCTGAAACTCCACTATGGCCTGCTGCTGCTCGCACAGTCTCTCCAGCATGTGCAAGGTGGAGTTCCACCTGGTGGGCAGGTTGCATATGAGGTGGTGAGCGGGAAGGCCAAAGTTACGCTGTAGCGCAGACAGGCGAGCAGCGGCAGGATGTGAACGCCGGACGCGCGCACAGACAGCCCGGACTTTATGCAGCTGCTCTGACATGTCGGGGTATTTGTGAATGAACTTCTGCACCACCAAATTCAGCAAATGCGCCAGGCAAGGGATGTGCGTCAAACCGGCTAGTCCCAGTCTGTTGTTCAAAACCCCACCACAACCCCTGCGCGGTGTGGGGCCTGTCCCCCAAACATATGAGTTATAGAATGGCCTGCTGACGTTTACCCCGGGCTGTGCTGAAGTTGGTGGTGAAGGTGTGTGGCTGACTGGATGAGCTGGTGGAAGCAGAGAAGGTGGAAGCCGAGTAGGAGGAGGAGGCGGCTACAAAAGGCAAAGAATGATGCCCTGCGATCCTTGGCGGCGGAAGGACGTGCGCCAAGGAACTCTCCGCCTGGGGCCCAGCCGCCACTACATTTACCCAGTGTGCAGTTAGGGAGATATATCGTCCCTGGCCGTGCTTACTGGTCCACGTATCTGTGGTTAGGTGGTCTATGCCACAGATGGCGTTGCGCAGTGTACACTTGATTTTATCGGATACTTGGTTGTGCAGGGAAGGCACGGCTGTCTTGGAGAAGTAGTGGCGGCTGGGAACAACATACTGTGGGACAGCCATGGACATCAGCTGTTTGAAGCTGTCTGTGTCCACCCAGCCTGAATGACAGCATTTAAAAGGCCAGTAGTTTAGAAATGCTGGCATTCAGGCTCAGGGCTCGAGGGTGGCCAGGTGGGAATTTACGCTTTCTCTCCAAGGTTTGTGAGATGGAGAGCTGAACGCTGCCGTGTGACATGGTGGAGATGCTTGGTGACGCAGGTGGTGGTGTCAGTGGCACATCCTCTGTTTGGTGGGCGGCAGGTGCCAACGTTCCTCCTCAGGCGGAGGAAGAGGCCGAGGCAGCAGCAGAAGAGGGAGCAGGGGGAGCCAGAGAGAGTTCCTTGCTTTTAAGGTGTTTACTCCACTGCAGTTCATGCTTTGCATGTAGATGCCTGGTCATTCAGGTTGTGCTAAGGTTCAGAACGTTAATGCCTCGCTTCAGGCTCTGATGGCACAGCGTGCAAACCACCCGGGTCTTGTCGTCAGCACATTGCTTAAAGAAGTGCCATGCCAGGGAACTCCTTGAAGCTGCCTTTGGGGTGCTCGGTCCCTGGTGGTGGTGGCCAGTAGCAGGCGAACTCTCTTGGCGGCGGCTGTTCTGGTTTTGCCCCCTGCTCCCTCTTTTGCTACGCTGTTGGCTCGGTCTCACCACTGCCTCTTCCTCTGAACTATGAAAGTCAGTGGCACGACCTTCATTCCATGTGGGGTCTAGGACCTCATCGTCCCCTGCATCGTCTTCCACACAGTCTTCCTCCCTGACCTCCTGTTCGGTCTGCACACTGCAGAAAGAAGTAGCAGTTGGCATCTGTGTTTCGTCATCATCAGAGACGTGCGGACTCCGATGAGGTGGTATTCTCATGTCCTCATCATCAGAAAACACCAGTGGTTGTGCATCAGTGCATTCTATGTCTTCCACCACTGGGGAAGGGCTAGGTGGATTCCCTTGGGAAACCCTGCCAGCAGAGTCTTCAAACAGCATAAGAGACTGCTGCATAACTTGAGGCTCAGACATTTTCCCTGATATGCATGAGGGTGATGTGACAGACTGATGGGCTTGGTTTTCAGGCGCCACCTGTGCGCTTTCTGCAGAAGACTGGGTGGGAGATAATGTTGTGAATGTGCTGGATCCACTTTCGGCCACCCAATTGACTAGCGCCTGTACCTGCTCAGGCCTTATTATCCTTAGAACGGCATTGGGCCCCACCAAATATCGCTGTAAATTCTGGCGGGTACTGGAACTTGAGGTAGTTGGTTCACTAGGACGTGTGGCAGAATGGCCACGTCCTCTCCAAGCACCAGAGGGTGCACTAACACCACCACGACCGCGTCCCTTACTAGATGTTTTCCTCATTGTTACCGTTCACCAAGCACCACAATAAGAAAAAAATATTTGGCCAAATGTATTGATTTCAAATTCAGGCCTTTTTTTACAGGCACTATGCCTATTTATTTATGTACTGTATTACACTAATCCAGGCACAGCAGTAACCACTGATTTAGGGGAATATCTATTGTAGGGCTAGTATTTAGGCCCTGGATGAAAGGTATCCTTTTTGGACAAATTTACTCTTGGAGATGCACAGTAGCGTGAGAAAAAATATGTAGGATTATGCCTTCGGCAATTGTATTTTAACACTTTGTGTAAAATACCATTTAACGGACAGAAATACAATGGGAGATGCACGGTAGCGTGTGAAGTAAATGAGGATGACCCTCTCAGCTCTTGTATATACACCTTGAGTGTAATACACCCTTTTACGGACAGATTAAAACTTGGCCAGCCACAGCTGGGACACCAGAGTTAGGGGATTGCTATTTTGGCAATTGAATTTCACCTCAGAAAATAATCTATCCTTTGCCAGACAGCAGACAGTATTTTGGCAATTTTATTTAACCCCTAAATAAAATATAGAAATTGCTATCCTGAGTTTCTCGGGGTGACAATTAGCACAGCCGAGCCCCTGATGTAGGATATAGCAAAAAAAAAAACTAGTATTGATGGATTGATGGACTTGGTGGCAGCTTGTTCTGGTGTGCCACAAGTCACAAAATGGCCTCCGATCACCCCAGAAAAAAAGTGACAGAAAAACGCTCTGTGCAGCCTAAAATCCAGTGAGCAAGTAACTAGCAGAAGTTCAATCATTCACAGCTGTAGATCGATCACTTCATTAGGTGCTTTTGCTGACTTTTCCCTGCCTAATCTCGCCCTCATAGCAGCTGCGTCCTGTCCCTACACTAATCAGAGCAGTGTGACGTGCTGCGCTACATGACTCCAGCTTAAATAGAGGCTGGGTCACATGCTGCACTTGGCCAATCACAGCCATTCCATTAGTAGGCATGGCTGTGATGGTCTCTTAGGGCAAGAAGTAAAACGCAAGCTGATTGGCTGCTATGCAGCCCTTCAGAAATCGGGAAGAAATTGCCGAACCCACGAACCCAAACTTTTTTGAAAATGTTCGGGTTCGGGTCCGTGTCCCGAACACCCCAAAATTCGGGACGAACTCGAACTATTCTCGAACTGTTCGCTCAACACTGGCAAATCTGCCTAGAGACAAAACCTATCCTTTTGGCATGAAAAATACCAAAAGTTTCAGAACTTTTTCCACCTTTAATGTGACCTATAAACTGTACCACTCAATTGAAAAACAAACGGAAATCTATTAGGTGGAGGGAAGAAAACAAAAAAAATAATAATAATGTGGTTGCATAAGTGTGCATACCCTCCTATAACTGGGGATGTAGCTGTTTTCAGAATTAAGCAATCACATTCAAAATCATGGTAAATAGGAGTCAGCATACACCTGCCATCATTTAAAGTGCCTCTAACTTACCCCAAATAAAGTTCAGCTGCTCTAGTTGGTCTTTCCTGAAATTTTCTTAGTCGCATCCCACAACAAAAGTCATGGTCCACAGAGAGCTTCCAACGCATCAGAGGAAACTCATTGTTAAAAGGTATCAGTCAGGAGAAGGGTACAAAAGAATTTCCAAGGCATTAGCTATACCATGGAACACAGTGAAGACAGTCATCATCAGGTGGAGAAAATATGGCACAACAGTGACATTACCAAGAACTGGACGTCCCTCCAAAATTGATGAAAAGACGAGAAGAAAACTGTTCTGGGAGGCTACCAAGAGACCTACAGCAACATTAAAGGAGCTGCAGGAATATCTGGCAAGTACTGGCTGTGTGGTACATGTGACAACAATCTCCTGTAGTCTTCATATGTCTGGGCTATAGGGTAGAGTGGCAAGACTAAAGCCTTTTCTTGCGAAGAAAAACATCCAAGCCAGGCTACATTTTGCAAAAACACATCTGAAATCTCCCAAAAGCACGTGGGAAAAGGTGTTATGGTCTGATGAAACCAAGGTTGAACTTTTTGGCCATAATTCCAAAAGATATGTTTGGCACAAAAACAACACTGCACCATACCCACAGTGAAGCATGGTGGTGGAAGCATCATGCTTTGGGGCTGTTTTTCTTCAGCTGGAACTTGGGCCTTAGGATAGAGGGAATTATGAACAGTTCCAAATACCAGTCAATATTGGCACAAAACCTTCAGGCTTCTGCTAGAAAGCTGAATATGAAGAGAAACTTCATCTTTCAGCATGACAACGACCCAAAGCATACATGCAAATCAACAAAGGAATGGCTTCACCAGAAGAAGATTACATTTTTGAAATGGCCCAGCCAGAGCCCAGACCTGAATCCGATTGAAAATGTGTGGGGTGATCTGAAGAGGGCTGTGCACAGGAGATGCCCTCACAATCTGACAGATTTGGAGTGTTTTTGCAAACAAGAGTGGGCAAATCTTGCCAAGTCAAAATGTGCCATGCTGATAGACAAATACCCAAAAAGACTGAGTGCTGTAATAAAATCAAAAGGTGCCTCAACAAAGTATTAGTTTAAGGGCGTGCAACCATATTATTTTATTTTAATATTTTTTCTTCCCTCTACCTAAAAGATTTCAGTTTGTTTTTCAATTGAGTTGTACAGTTTATAGGTCACATTAAAGGTAGCAAAAGTTCTGAAATGATTTTTCTTTGTTTCATTTTTTACAACACAGAAAACTGATATTTTAACAGGGGTGTTTGGCTTTTTATATCCACTGTATATAGGCAGATAGTAAACATGATCTTTTACAACATGAAAAAATTATAACAATCCACTTCACAAGATATATATATATATATATATATATATATATATATATATATATACACACACACACACACACACACAATACTTGTAGTATAAAATAAGCATATTGTACAGAGTATGCTTATTGAAAACTAATTTTTTGTGTATTCATCATATACGCACATGTGTATTTACCAGTAGATGTCACTGTTGCCAATAGACTTGGCTCTGAACTATAGATGCACAGATGGAGATGTTCACTGTTGGCCAACATAGCAACAGATACTAATTGCAAATCTCAATTCACTGCTTGCTTAACTTTCCCTGATGCTGGTGACATCCTTGGCCTTGGCCTTCATATCTAGTCTCTGTAGCATCCAAGGATAATTAGTTTTATTGTTTGTTACTTTTTATAGCTGATACACAAATATCTAGTATTAAAAAATGTGTTCTTGATCGAATGTTATGACCGCATGCATAATGTAATGTCCTGTAGCTTCATTGTTTATTGTGTAGTCAATAAACTGTTGTTTCAAATTTTATTAATTAACTCTACAGTTATACTCCAAAAGCTAAAGACCAATACATAATTGGATGTATTGTATTTTAATCTTTCCTTTCTCAATGTCATGAAATGATAAAATCACAGTGAGTTCAAATACAATAATTAGCGTTTAAAAATACATATACAGGCAATTCTACAGTAAGGGCATAATCACTGTAAAAGGGGTTTTCTAGTTTGCACCAACTTCCTGTAACATAATAATTTATAAAGGCAGCTATAATTTTATATTGTATTTCTTTTATCTTAATTGTTCCTATCTTCTGTTCTCTGCTGTGGTCACATGATCATGATCATGCAGCTCTTTATTTCCTTTAATATGTCCTTGGGTGTCTAAAGGCTTCAACAGTGGAAGTGATAGGGTAGTGTCTATGTAACTAGCTGGGCGGAAGGAGCTATAAACTAGCTGGGCATTTTTGGAGATGGTGCTGGAACTGTTGCAGAAAAATAATAAGTACTATATACAGGATGGAAACAAACCAGAGTGATTTATTTATATACTGAAAACAGGTCAGGAGAGTCTAGGTTGATTGAAAAAAAAAGCACAGAGGAGATGAACATGGGGTAAGCATCTACATGAGCATATGTTTAAAAAAAATTGTAACCCCAGAAAACTAAATAATAATAAAAAAAAAAATATATATATATATATATATATATATATATATTCCATGGGAAAGAAAGCAGCACTCCAAAATCTCAAGGAAAACACGATTTATTCACCCAGAGTCCAAACAGCAAAGTTTCAACCGCTTGTTGCGGTCTTTCTCAAGCCGTACAGACATGTGTGCATACGTGATATAGAAAAGACATATCAATTTGTGACAATTAATCATATAATTAAAGTAAACATTGTAAAAATTCACACAACAGTATGGTATACATTTACTCCAGGTGCATAATTACCTGTATAAGATAATATTATTATCATAAAGTGCCTGCGCTATGTGCAAAAATGCAATAAAGTGTGCAAATTCATTATTCCTTATAATTGCTAATAAGTCATACACAGGTGCAATATGCAAAGTGCAATTAAAAACATTTACCAGTGTGGCATTAACCTGTGTTGTCACAGAGTCATTCGGGTTCCAACGGCGTCCACATCGTTTCAATGTCCATGCGCGAGACTTTGCTAATATCGCAAATAGCGCATACAGGAAGGCAATACATTTCAAGTTCCCAACTAAGCTAACTAAAGATGGCAGAGCCAACATATGGGTCAAGTGCGCACGCCAAGTGCTGCTGGCTTTCTTTCCTATGGACTATTGAATTGAACCACGGTGCTGGTTCTGTGTCTGCCGGATTTTTGCACCCCTCTTTATTAAACAGTGTGCTGCATCCTCCTTTTCTAAATATATATATATATATATATATATATATATATATGTCGGAAAAAAGGGCAGCACACCAATATAGTGAAAAAATGAGTTTAATCACCCATGTGGTACAAAAAAACGTGTTTTTTTGTACCACATGGGTGATTAAACTCATTTTTTCACTATATTGGTGCGCTGCCCTTTTTTCCGATATATATTGGGCAATAGGCTTATGCCCTGGGATACTGCACCCGACATTACGGCTTTTTTCCAGTGCCGCCATTTTTCTATTGATATATATATATATATATATACACACGTTGTCTAAAGGGTATGCTGAGTATGTACACCAGGTGATGCACCTTGTAGGCCGAGTATATGTGGCACAGTATTGTAGGCCAGGCTTAAACTTGTCTGATGGCAGAAGATGTTAGACATAATAATTTGAATATATTTTACCCAGAAATCCAGAGGAAAATTGTCTAGCCTACAAAAGTCATCATGTATATCAACTGGTCTCCATGACAGAAGTAGTGCCCAATAAGATTTGGGACATTTTACAGTTGGATTTTTATTTTTTATTTTAGAAGTAGGGTTAAGCGGACCCGTGGATGTTCAGGTAAACTTCGGGTTTTGAATCCGAACTTGATCCAAACTCAAACCCGAACCCCTTGAAGTCAATGGAGACCCGAACTTTGGTGCACTAAAATGGCTATAAAATTGTCATAGTGAGGGCTAAAGGGCTGCAAAAGGAAGCAAAATGGGGGTAAGAGCAGGACAATTGCCCTGCAAATATATGTGGATAGGGAAATTATATCAAATAACATAGAATATAAAAAAAAAAAAGTAATGATTTTGAAATAGGATGCTGAGGTCAAAGTGGAGTAGGAGCTTGAGGAGGCGGTGGACGTGGCTGTGTAGGTGGAAGCAAGGGTGGAGGAGGTGGTTGTTTTTTTAATTTTAATTGTTTTTCCTTTATTTATTTTTTATTTTTTTAATAAATTTGGGAAGACCCCAAAGCATTGGGAACTAGAAAAGAGAATGCAAAGAGAAGTGCGATGGAGTCTAACAATGGCTGGGTGCGGCCGATATACTTGTCTATTCAGCACAAGGTGCGGACAAGTCCTGTGGGATCCATGCCTGGTTCATTTTAATGAAAGTAAGCTTGTCCATCTTCCACTGAGCCCCCGCTGTCAGGTGAGAATGCCATCAGCAGCGCGTCTACTCACGCAACTTCCGATCACGGAATTAAGGACGGCGCATTGTCCTCAGTCCTTGAGGACAGTAGCCACAGAACCATACATATGTATCTGTAGATCATAGTACACAACCATTGGGTACACATTAGTTTTTGTCAGCAGAATATAAATAACGGTTCTACCTAGAGTCATACTGTATCTATGTACTAAACGTCATCACAGCTCACATAGTATAATCTATAGTTACATGATGCACCATTGCACTTCACAAAAAGGATGAACGTAAAGCCTTAATTGAGGCCTTTGGGACTTAGACTCTGCAAACGGTATATCCATCTGGCTTCCTCTTGAAAGAGGATTTTATCCAGATCACCATGGCGTGGTCCTAATGTCTTTTTGCACAAGCCCCAAAATTTTAGGCAGCTGGGATTCCCTGCATGAAAAGTTCTCACATGCCTTGAGATAGTAGTGTCCACTTTAGTATTAATGCTACTAATGTGTTGAGATATTCGCCTGCGGAATTCTTGTACAGTTTTACCCACGTAGAGTTTTAAACAAGGACATTGAGCAATATAGATAATCCCCTTAGTCTGACAGTTGATGAATTGTCTAATGTCACATTTTTTCCCATCCACAGGGTTAGTAAAGAGTTTTGTCTTCAGGATCAGTGGGCAAAAACTACATCGACCACAAGGGTAACTACCCACAACAGGGGATCTCAGCCAAGTAAGTTTCACAGGATCAGTATTATAAAAACTATGTACAAGATGATCCTTAATGTTTTTACCCCTACGGTAGGTAATTTGTGGTCTATTGGACAGAATCTCCTTTAAGTCGGCATCCGCTTTCAGTACATGCCAGTGCTTTTGCAAGATATTATAGACTTTTCGATGTTGGTTATCAAACATGCCAATACATCTAACCGTAGAGGATTTTCCTACAGTTTTTTGTTACATGGTTCGATTTGTATTCTTAGCTCTATTAAAAGCTTTTTGTAGTATCTTTTTGGGATACCCTCTTTGTTGGAAACGGGAAAGGAGGGCATCACATTCCTGGAGGAACCCAGAGTCATTTGAGCAGTTATGACGTGCCCTGATGTACTTGCACACCGGTATGCCCCTTTTTAGAGGCAGTGGGTGAAAGCTTTGCCAGTGTAAAAGATTATTAGTTGAGGTAGGTTCTCGGTAGACCTCAATATTGATGCGGCCACATGTGTCAACTTGCCCAAATTCAATGCCGCCAACAGATTGCTTTCGTTGTCATACACCACTTTGCCAATCTCCAGTTGGTGCGGGGTCAGCCACTGACCCACCTGTGCGTTCAGGGCAGACAGGACTGCTGGTCCGGTTTGACTCTCTGCTTTCAGGCAAGTCAACCCCAAGACGACATGACACTGTCATATCCCGGATGTGGAATAGCCCCCAGGGAGCTGGGGGGGGGGGGGTGCAGTTGATGTGGAGAAAGATGCAGCAGCAGAAGAAGACTCAGCCAAGGAGGTTAGCGAAGAAGGTGGAGTAGGAGGAGTAGAGGTGGTGGAAGCAGGCCTGCCTGCAAGTCATGGCGGTGTCACCAACTCTGCTGCAGAGCCACGCATTCCATACCTGGCAGCTGTCAGCAGGTTTACCCAATGCGCAGTGTACGTGATATACCTGCTCAGCAATGGAAGCAGCATTGGGTACAACATCATCACACCGTATGTCCATGTGTGTAATGCTGCCTGACTGCGACATATCCCCTGGCAATAATTGTTGCGCATCACTCATTTCTTCCAACTGATGTTTAAATAACTCCTCTGACTGATCAAGTGAAGCGGCTGTGGTGCTAGTGTTGTTGGTGGCGGTGGTTGGGTGAGTGGTAACTTAAGAGGTGCCCGAAGCTGAGCTGGAGGAGCACGGTGCGTCAAGGTTACGAGCGGAAGCTGTAGAAGATTGGGTGTCCTTTGTAAGCCAGTCAACTACATCCTCAGAATTATTCGAGTTCAGGGTAGATGGCCTCTGAACCCTGGGCATTATTCTAGGGCCAAAGGAAATCACAGGACCACGACCATGATGGCCCCTGCGGGGTGGCCTGCCTCTGCCTGTCATTTTTTTTTTTTATTAGTGGTACTATGCGTGCAAGGTATTGTGCCACCCGATATGAGTGGTGGGCAGTGGGCACAGTACAGTCAGTGGGCCTGACACACTCTGGCAGGCAACTGAAATTATATTAAAGGGCAAAAATGTAATTACTTTTTTATCTGCATGGTACTGTGCCACCCTATATGAGTGGTGGACAGTGGGCACAGTACAGTCAGTGGGCCCGACACACACTGGCAAGCAACCACAATTATATTAAATGGTAAAAATTAAATGACTTTTTTTATCTGCAAGGTACTGTGCCACCCTATATGAGTGGTGGGCAGTGCGCACAGTACAGTCAGTGGGCCTGACACTCACTGGCAGGCAACTGCAATTATATTAAAGGGTAAAAATTAAATGACTTTTTTTATCTGGAAGGTACTGTGCTACCCGATATGAGTGGTGGGCACTGGCAGTGGGCACAGTACAGTCTGTGGGCCTGACACTCACTGGCAGGCAACTGCAATTATATTAAAGGGTAACAATTAAATGACTTTTTTATCTGCAAGGTACTGTGCCACCCAATATGAGTGGTAGACAGTGGGCACAGTACAGTCAGTGGGCCTAACACTCACTGGCAGGCAACTGCAATTATATTAAAGGGTAAAAATTAAATGACTTTTTTTATCTGGAAGGTACTGTGCTACCCGATATGAGTGGTGGGCACTGGCAGTGGGCACAGTACAGTCTGTGGGCCTGACACTCACTGGCAGGCAACTGCAATTATATTAAAGGGTAACAATTAAATGACTTTTTTTATCTGCAAGGTACTGTGCCACCCTATATGAGTGGTGGGCAGTGGGCACAGTACAGTCAGTGGGCCTGACACTCACTGGCAGGCAACTGCAATTATATTAAAGGGTTAAAATTAAATGACTTTTTTATCTGCATGGTACTGTGCCACCCTATATGAGTGGTGGGCAGTGGGCACACTAAAGTCTGTGGGCCTGACACTCACTGGCAGGCAACTGCAATTATATTAAAGGGTAAAAATGAATTGACTTTTTTTTATCTCCAATGTACTGTGCTACCCGATATGACTGGTGGCCACTGGCAGTGGACACAGTACAGTCAGTGGGCCTGACACACACTGGCAGGCAACTGCAATTATATTAAAGGGTAAATATTAAATGACTTTTTTTATCTGCAAGGTACTGTTCCACCCTATATGAGTGGTGGGCAGTGGGCACAGTACAGTCAGTGGGCCTGACACACACTGGCAGGCAACTGCAATTGTATTAAAGGGTAAATATTAAATGACTTTTATTATCTGCAATGTACTGTGCCACCGTATATGAGTGGTGGGCAGTGGGCACAGTACAGTCTGTGGGTCTGACACTCACAGGCAGGCAACTGGAATCATATTAAAGGCTAAAAATTAAATGACTTTTTTATCTGCAAGGTACTGTGCCACCCTTTATGAGTGGTGGGCAATGGGCACAGTACAGTCAGTGGTCCTGACACACACTGGCAGGAAAATGCAATAATATTAAAGGGTAAACATTAAATGACTTTTTTATCTGCAAGGTACTAATCCCCCCTATAAGAGTGGTGGGCAGTGGGCACAGTGCAGTCAGTGGGCCTGACAAAACACTGGCAGGCAACTGCAATTATATTAAAGGGTAAAAATTAAATTATCTTTTTATCTGCAATGTACTGTGCCACCCAATATGAGTGCTGGGCAGTGGGCACAGTACAGTCAGTGGGCCGGACACACCCTGGCAGGCAACTGCAATTATATTAAAGTGTAAAGATTAAATGACTTTTTTTATCTGCAAGGTACTTTGCCACCCTATATGAGTGGTGGGCAGGGAGCACACTAAAGTCTGTGGGCCTGACACTCACTGGCAGTCAACTGCAATTATATTAAAGGGTAAAAATTAAATGGCTTTTTTATCTCCAATGTACTGTGCCACCCAATATGAGTGGTTGGCAGTGGGCACAGTACAGTCTGTGGGCCTGACACTCACTAGTAGGCAACTGCAATTATATTAAAGGGTAAAAATTAAATAACTTTTTATCATCAAGGTATTGTGTCACCCGATATGAGTGGTGGGCACTGTCAGTGGGCACAGTAAAGTCTGTGGGCCTGACACTCACTGGCAGGCAACTGCAATTATATTATCGGTCATTCCAAAATGCAACATCTTCAAAGTGCAACATTCTAAGTGCTGAGACTGAATTATACCAGAATTTAATATTATGGATATGGAATCCACTTTGTCATCACTGCCTACTGACCATCACCCAATTCTCTCCTCTCCAGGTATGTCTACTCTGAAGCTAACTGCTACATCCAGCTTTCCCAGAGTCTGATATCGTCCACACCCCTCCTGTTTCCGTCACATTGCTTGGTATGTCTACTCTGAAGCTAACTGCTACATCCAGCTTTTCCAGAGTCTGATATCGTCCACACCCCTCCTGTTTCCTTTACATTGCTTGGTATGTCTACTCTGAAGCATTAATGTCTCTTTCCCTGCTGGATTTATTGAGTATTTGTTTACATTGACTATTTCTGTATCTGGTCCTCCCTTGATTAGGCCATAAGAAGCCCCCTCCCCTCTTGTTCACACCTGATTGAACACTGAGTGGTGTAAATCTAAGTTGTTAGGTCATTCCAGACCGCCGTCATTCCAAAATGCAACATCTTCAAAGTGCAACATTTTAAGTGCTGAGACTGAATTATACCAGAATTTAATATTATGGATGAGGAATCCCCTTTGTCATCACTGCCTACTGACCATCACCCAATTCTCTCCTCTCCAGGTATGTCTACTCTGAAGCTAACTGCTACATCCAGCTTTCCCAGATTCTGATATCGTCCACACCCCTCCTGTTTCCTTCACATTGCTTGGTATGTCTACTCTGAAACTAACTTCTACATCCAGCTTTCCCAGAGTCTGATATCGTCCACACTCCCTCCTGTTTCCTTCACATTGCTTGGTATGTCTACTCTGAAGAATTAATGTCTCTTTACCTGCTGGATTTATTGAGTATTTGTTTACTTTGACTATTTCTGTATCTGGTCCTCCCTTGATTAGGCCATAAGTAGCCCCCTCCCCTCTTGTTCACACCTGATTGAACACTGAGTGGTATAAATCTATGTTGTTAGGTCATTCCAGACCTCGGTCATTCTAAAATGCAATATCTTCAAAGTGCAACATTCTAAGTGCTGAGACTGAATTATACCAGAATTTAACCAGAAGGGACCCAAAGGTAACTACAAAAAAGTTAATGTAAACAATGTTTCAATCTTTCATCTTACTCTTCCCACTTTTCCTAAACCTCCTAAAATACCCCCACATCCCTTCACCCAGCAAGGAACTATTCATATCTCCCTCCATCTTACCTTCTCATCTAACTGATTGCACAAACTTGTTTGGCAACGTAAAACACTTCCTTCCCAAACACACACAGATACCCCCTGCCCTTTCTTTTTCTCACCTACTAACACTTTCTCTGCTTCTCCTTATTGCTGGTGATATCTCACCAAATCCAGGCCCCCCTCAGCAAATCCCCACTATCACCTCTACCTCCTACTACAAATCTCATTCCACAAATTTCTGCAACCCCTTAAACCTAATAACCATTCCTCTGACCCCTGCTCCTTTGGTTCCTCTTGATGGAGCATTATGGAACGCTCGCTCTGTCTGTAACAAACCGTCCTACATTCATGATCTATTTATCTCTCAAAAACTTTCCTTTCTGGGTCTCACAGAAACATGGCTTACACCCTCCGACACCTCCTCCCCTGCTGCACTCTCATATAATGTATTTCATTTCACTCACACCCCCCGCCCTGGCAGCAAACATGGTGGAGGAGTTGGTCTTCTCCTATCAGACACCTGCTCTTACAGCCTAACTCCACTGCCGCCTCCATTGCACCCACTTCATTTGAAGTACACTCTGTTCGCATCTACTCTACCTCCAACCTCCAAGTAGCTGTTATTTACCGCCCCCCAGGCCCAGCCACCATCTTTCTTGACCACCATAACACCTGGCTCCTACACTTTCTTTCTGCTGACATCCCCAATATCATCATGGGTGACTTCAACATCCCCATTGACACCTGCCACTCAGCCGCCTCTAAACTCCTATCACTCTCTTCCTCCTTCGGCCTCTCACAGTGGTCTTCCGCTCCCACACACAGAAATGGTCACACTCTGGATCTTATCTTTACCCGCCTCTGCTCCCTATCTAACCTTTCTAATTCGCCTCTCCCCCTATCCGACCACAACCTACTCACCTTCTCTTCACTCGTCTCTGCTGCTGCGCCCCTTGTCCATACACTAGCACACCCCCGCAGGAACCTTAAACATCTTGACTTTCGCTTGCTCTCCGATTCTCTTCTGCCGCTCTCTTCAATTTTTTCCCTCCAAGACCCAGATACTGCCACCACCCTATATAACACCACAATAAGTGCAACTCTGGACAATATTGCCCCACTTACACACAACAAAACCAGAAAAATCAACAGACAACCCTGGCACACTGACCTGACCAAAAATCTCAGACAAGCGTCCAGGGCTGCAGAGCGGCGATGGAAGAAATCCCATTCTAAAGATGAATTCACTGCATACAAGCAATCCCTCCTCATTTTCAAATCCTCACTTGCTGATGCAAAACAGGGCTACTTCTCATCTCTCATATCTTCCCTATCCCACAACCCAAAACAACTTTTTAACACCTTTAATTCTCTTCTCCGTCCACCAGCGCCCCCACCCTCTCCTCTCATCTCGGCTGAGGATTTTGCCACATTCTTCAAACAAAAGATAGTCAACATCAGAGAAAGCTTCAACACACAGTCCCCAAAGACCCTTCACACAGCTGCTCCATCCTCTTCTCTCAAAACCAGCTTCTCCGCTATTACAGAAGAAAAACTCTCCACTCTACTCTCCAAATCCAATCTCACCACCTGTGCACTTGACCCAATCCCATCCCTCCTCATCCCTAAACTAACCACAGTGTTTATCCCAGCACTAACTCATCTCTTCAACCTATCACTAACCTCTGGTCTCTTACCCTCTGCTTTTAAACATGCTACCATTACACCCATCCTCAAAAAGCATTCACTTGACCCATCTTCTTTGTCCAGTTATCGCCCCATATCACTTCTTCCATATGCCTCAAAGCTACTTGAGCAACATATCCATTCTGAACTGTCCTCTCACCTCTCCTCCTGCTCCCTCTTTGACAGGCTACAATCTGGCTTCCGACCCCACCACTCAACCGAGACTGCCCTCACCAAAGTCACCAATGACCTACTACTTGCCAAAACCAAAAAACATTACTTTGTCCTCCTTCTCCTTGACTTGTCCTCTGCCTTTGACACTGTCGACCACTCCATTTTGTTACAAACTCTCTCATCTCTTGGCATCACTGACCTGGCCCTCTCTTGGATCACATCATACCTCACAGACCGGACATTTAGCGTCTCCCACTCACACCACCTCCTCGCCTCACTCCCTCTCTGTTGGTGTCCCGCAAGGCTCCGTCCTAGGACCCCTGCTCTTCTCTATCTACACCTTCGGCCTGGGACAGCTTATAGAGTCCCATGGCTTTAAGTATCACTTATATGCTGATGACACACAAATCTACCTCTCTGGTCCAGACATCACCACCTTACTATCCAGAATCCCACAATGCCTATCTCGCATATCCTCCTTCTTCTCCTCTCGCTTTCTAAAACTTAACATGGATAAAACAGAATTCATCATCTTTCCCACATCTTGCTCACCCCCCCCCCCCAACAGACCTATCTATCACAATCAATGACTGCACACTCTCCCCGGTCAACCATGTCCGCTGCCTTGGAGTGACCTTGGATTCTGCCCTCTCC
Organism: Bufotes viridis; assembly: GCA_033119425.1. Lineage (NCBI taxonomy): Eukaryota > Metazoa > Chordata > Amphibia > Anura > Bufonidae > Bufotes > Bufotes viridis. The sequence goes on from CM065590.1 coordinate 249,186,396, forward strand.
TTCCGACCACACATCCAAGCCCTTTCCACCACCTGCCGCTTCCAACTTAAAAACATCTCTCGCATCCGCCCTTTCCTCAACTTTGAATCTGCAAAAAGGCTTGTACATTCCCTCATCATCTCCCGCCTAGACTACTGCAACATTCTCCTCTATGGCCTTCCATCTAGCTCTCTCACACCCATACAATCTATCCTCAACTCTGCTGCCCGACTAATCCACCTCTGCCAGTCCCTGCACTGGCTCCCCATTGCCCAGCGAATTCAGTTTAAAATACTAACCAACACATACAAGGCCGTCCACAACCGGTCCCCTCCCTACATCTCTGAGCTACTTTCCCGATACATCCTCACACGCAATCTTCTCTCCTCTCCTCTTTATCACCTCTTCCCACACTCGCCTCCAGGATTTCTCCCGTGCATCCCCTATACTCTGGAACTCGCTACCTCAACATATCAGACTGTCACCTACAGTGGAATCCTTCAAAAGCAACCTGAAAACCCACCTCTTCAGACAAGCCTACGACCAGTGACACTGCTGCCTCTATACCACCATGACCAACTTCACCATCGCCTACTGTCTCCATCACCCATTCCATGTAGATTGTAAGCCCTCACGGGCAGGGCCCTCTATCCTTCTGTACCAGTCTGTAACTTGTCTCGTTCATGCTTAAGACAATTGCCTGTATTATGTATGTGCACCGCTTATTATATGTACAGCGCTATGGAATGAATGGCGATCTAAAAATAAATAATAATAAAAAAATAATAATATTAAAGGGTAAAAATGAAATGACTTTTTTATATGCAAGGAACTGTGCCACGCTATATGAGTGGAGGGCAGTGGGGACAGTACAGTTAGTGGGCCTGACCCACACGGGCAAGCAACTTCAATTATATTAAAGGGTAAAAATTTAATTAATCTGTCCGTAAAAGGGTATATTTTGTTCTGGGGTGAAATTCAATTGCCAAAACAGCAATACCCTGAATCTGGTGTTCCAGCAGTTGCAGGCCTAGTTTAAATCTGTCCAAAACAGGGTATATTTTGTTCTGGGGTGAAATTCAATTGCCAAAATAGCAATACCCTGAATCTAGTGTTTCAGTAGTGGCTGGCAAAGTCTAATAGTGTCCGCCAAAACATATATTTTGTTCTGGGATGAAATTCAATTGCCAAAATAGCAATACCCCGAATCTGGTGTTCCAGCAGTTGCAGTCCTAGGTTACATCTGTCCGTAACAGGGTATATTTTGTTCTGGGATGAAATTCAATTGCCAAAATAGCAATACCCTGAATCTGGTGTTCCAGTAGTGGCTGGCAAAGTCTAATAGTGTCCGCCAAAACATATATTTTGTTCTGGGGTGAAATTCAATTGCCAAAATAACATTACCATAAATCTGGTCTCACAGCTGATGCAGGCCAAGTGTTAATCTGTCCGTAAAAGGGTATATTTTGTTCTGGGGTGAAATTCTATTGCCAAAAAAGCAATACCCTGAATCTAGCGTTCCAGCAGTTGCAGGCCTAGTTTAAATCTGTCCGTAGCAGGGTATATTTTGTTCGTGTGTGAAATTCAATTGCCAAAATAGCAATACCCTGAATCTGGTGTCCCAGCTGTTGCAGGCCAAGTGTTAATCTGTCCGTAAAAGGGTATATCTTGTTCTGGGGTTAAATTCAATTGCCAAAATAGCAATAGCCTGAATCTGGTGTTCCAGTAGTGGCTGGCAAAGTATAATAATGTCCGCCAAAACATATACTTTGTCCTGGGGTGAAATTCAATTGCCAAAATAGCAATACAATAAATCTGGTGTCACAGCTGTGGCTGGCAAAGTATAATAGTGTCCGCCAAAACATATATTTTGTTCTGGGGTGAAATTAAATTGCCAATATAGCAATACCCTGAATCTGGTGTGCCAGCTGTTGCAGGCCAAGTGTTAATCTGTCCGTAAAAGGGTATATTACACTTAAGGTGTATATGCAAGTGCTAAGAGGGTCATCCTCATTAACTTCACACGCTACCGTGCATCTCCCACTGTATTTCTGTTCGTTAAAGGGTATATTACACAAAGTGTTAAAATACAATTGCTGAAGGCATAATCCTACATATTTTTTCTCACGCTACTGTGCATCTCCAAGTGTAACTCTGTCCATAAAAGGATACCTTTTCATCCAGGGCCTAAATACTAGCCCTAAAAGAAGATATTCCCCTAAATCAGTGGTTACTGCTGTGCCTGGATTAGTGTAATACGCTACATAAATGAATAGGCCGATAGTGTTAGGTGCCTGTAAAAAAAAAAAGGCCTGAATTTGAAATCAATACATTGGGCCAAATATTTTTTTTCTTATTGTGGTGCTTGGTGAACAGTAACAATGAGGAAAACATCTAGTAAGGGACGCGGACGCGGTCGAGTTAGTGCACCCTCTGGTGCTGGGAGAGGACGTGGCCATTCTGCCACACGTCCTAGTGAACCAACTACCTCAAGTTCCTGTACCCGCCAGAATTTACAGCGATATTTGGTGGGGCCCAATCCCGTTCTAAGGATGGTAAGGCCTGAGCAGGTAAAGGCGCTAGTCAATTGGGTGGCCGAAAGTGGATCCAGCACATTCACAACATTATCTCCCACCCAGTCTTCTGCAGAAAGCGCACAGGTGGCGCCTGAAAACCAAGCCCATTAGTCTGTCACATCACCCTCATGCATATCAGGGAAACTGTCTGAGCCTCAAGTTATGCAGCAGTCTCTTATGCTGTTTGAAGACTCTGCTGGCAGGGTTTCCCAAGGGAATCCAACTAGCCCTTCCCCAGTGGTGGAAGACATAGAATGCACTGATGCACAACCACTGATGTTTCCTGATGATGAGGACATGGGAATACCACCTCATCGGAGTCCGCACGTCTCTGATGATGACGAAACACAGATGCCAACTGCTGCGTCTTTCTGCAGTGTGCAGACCGAACAGGAGGTCAGGGAGGAAGACTGTGTGGAAGACGATGCAGGGGGCGATGAGGTCCTAGACCCCACATGGAATGAAGGTCGTGCCACTGACTTTCATAGTTCAGAGGAAGAGGCAGTGGTGAAACCGAGCCAACAGCGTAGCAAAAGAGGGAGCAGGGGGCAAAAGCAGAACAGACGCCGCCAAGAAAGTTCACCTGCTACTTTCCACCTCCACCAGAGACCGAGCACCCCAAAGGCAGCTTCAGCTGAAGCAAGGCATTAACCTTCTGATCCTAAGCACAACCTGCATGACCAGGCATCTACATGCAAAGCATGAACTGCAGTGGAGTAAACACCTTAAAAGCAAGGAACTCACTCTGGCTCCCCCTGCTCCCTCTTCTGCTGCTACCTCAGCCTCTTCCTCTGCCTCAGGAGGAACGTTGGCACCTGCAGTCCACCAAACAGAGGATGTGCCACCGACACCACCACCTTCGTCACCAAGCATCTCCACCATGTCACACAGCAGCGTTCAGCTCTCCATCTCACAAACCTTGGAAAGAAAGCGTAAATTCCCACCTAGCCATCCTCGAGCCCTGGGCCTGAATGCCAGCATTTCTAAACTACTGGCCTTTGAGATGCTGTCATTCAGGCTGGTGGACACAAACAGCTTCAAACAGCTGATGTCCATGGCTGTCCCACAGTATGTTGTTCCCAGCCGCCACTACTTCTCCAAGACAGCCGTGCCTTCCCTGCACAACCAAGTATCCGAAAAAATCAAGTGTGCACTGCGCAACGCCATCTGTGGCAAGGTCCGCCTAACAACAGATACGTGGACCAGTAAGCATGGCCAGGGACGCTATATCTCCCTAACTGCACACTGGGTAAATGTAGTGGCGGCTGGGCCCCAGGTGGAGAGTTCCTTGGCGCACGTCCTTCCGCCACCAAGGATTGCAGGGCATCATTCTTTGCCTCCTGTAGCCTCCTCCTCCTACTCGGCTTCCTCCTCTTCTGCTTCCACCAGCTCATCCAGTCAGCCACACACCTTCAGCACAGCCCAGGGTAAATGTCAGCAGGCCATTCTGAAACTCATATGTTTGGGGGACAGGCCCCACACCGCGCAGGAGTTTTGGTGTGGTATTGAACAACAGACCGACGAGTGGTTTCTGCCGGTGGACCTCAAGCCTGGACTGGTGGTGTGCGATAATGGGCGAAATCTCGTCGCAGCTCTGGGACTAGCCGGTTTGACGCACATCCCTTGCCTGGTGCATGTGCTTAATTTGGTGGTGCAGAAGTTCATTCACAACTACCCCAACATGTCAGAGCTGCTGCATAAAGTGTGGGCCGTCTGTGCACGCTTTCGGCGTTCACATCCTGCCGCTGCTCGCCTGTCTGCGCTATAGCGTAACTTCGGCCTTCCCGCTCACCTCCTCCTATGCGACGTACCCACCAGGTGAAACTCCACCTTGCAAATGCTGGAGAGACTGTGCGAGCAACAGCAGGCCATAGTGGAGTTTCAGCTGCAGCACACACGCGTCAGTCGCACTGTGGAACAGCACCACTTCACCACCAATGATTGGGCCTCCATGCGAGACCTGTGTGCCCTGTTGCGCTGTTTCGAGTACTCCACCAACATGGCCAGTGGCGACGACACCATTATTAGTGTTACAATACCACTTCTATGTCTCCTTTAGAAAACGCTTAGGACGATGATGGAAGAGAAGGTGGCCCAGTAAGTGGTGGAGAAGGAGGAGGAGGATGAGGGGTCATTTTTAGCACTTTCAGGCCAGTCTGTTAGAAGCGGCTCAGAGGGAGGTGTTTTGCAGCAGCAGAGGCCAGGTACAAATGTGGCCAGCCAGGGCCCACTACTGGAGGACGAGGAGGATGAGGAGGAGGGGTGGAGGAGGATGAGTATGAAGCAGGTTCACAGCGGGGTGGCACCCAACACAGCTCAGGCCCATCACTGGTGCGTGGCTGGGGGGATACGGAGGATGATGACGATATACGCCTCCCACAGAGGACAGCTTCTCCTTACCTTTGGCGAGCCTGGCACACATGAGCAACTACATGCGGCAGTGCCTAAGCAATGACAGCAGAGTTGCCCACATTTTAATGTGTGCGGACTATTGGGTTGCCACCCTGATGGATCCCCGGTACAAAGACAATATGCCCACCTTACTGCCTGCACTGGAGCGTGATAGGAGGATGCACGAGTACAAGCGCACGCTGGTAGACGCGCTCCTGAGAGCATTCCCAAATGTCACAGGGGAACAGGTGGAAGCCCAAGGCGAAGGCAGAGGAGGAGCAAGAGGTCGCCAATGCAGCTGTGTCACGGCCAGCTCCCCTTAGGGTAGGGTTAGCATGGCAGAAATGTGGAAAAGTTTTGTCTCCATGCCACAGCTAACTGCACCACCACCTGATACGGAACGTGTTAGCAGGAGGCAGCATTTCACTAACATGGTTGAACAGTACGTCTGGTTGAACAGTACGTCTGCACACCCCTCCACGTACTGACTGATGGTTCGGCCCCATTCAACTTCTGGGTCTCCAAATTGTCCACGTGGCCAGAGTTAGAATTTTATGTCTTGGAAGTGCTGGCCTACCCGGCGGCCAGCGTTTTGTCTGAACGTGTATTTAGCACGGCAGGGGGCGTCATTACTGACAAACGCAGCCGCCTGTCCACAGCCAACGTGGACAAGCTGACGTTTATAAAAATGAACCAGGCATGGATCCCACAGGACCTGTCCCTCCCTTGTGCAGAATAGACATTTATAACTGCCTCCCCCTCAACCATGTATTCTTGTACTACGGGGCACTTCTTTATTGAATCCTCATTTTTTTAACTTTACCATGATCTTGCGGTGCAACCCAAAGTTGAATGAACCTCTCCTCAATCTGGGCGCCTGGGCCTAAAGAACTGAAAGTGGCCTTCTCCAGTGGTGGGTGATATGATGCCTTATTCCTTGCTGTGGGACCTCTCTCCTCTCTATGGGTGCTGGGCCTAAATAACTGAAAGTGGCCTTCTTCAGTGGTGGGTCATATGACGCCTTATTCCTTGATGTGGGACCTCTCTCCTCTGTCTAGGTGCTGGGGCCTAAATAACTGAAATTGGCCTTCTCCAGTGGTGGGTGATATAACGCCTTATTCCTTGCTGTGGGACCTCTCTCCTCTGTCTGGGTGCTGGGGCCTAAATAACTGAAAGTGGCCTTCTCCAGTGGTGGGTGATATGACGCATGATTCCTTGCTGTGGGACCTCTCTCCTCTGTCTGGGTGCTGGGGCCGAAATAACTGAAAGTGGCCTTCTTCAGTGGTGGGTGATATGACGCCTTATTCCTTGCTGTGAGACCTCTCTCCTCTGTCTTGGTGCTGGGGCCTCAATAACTGAAAGTGGCCTTCTCCAGTGGTGGGTGATATGACGCCTTATTCCTTGCTGTGGGTCCTCTCTTCTCTGTCTGGGTGCTGGGGCCAAAATAACTGAAAGTGGCCTTCTCCAGTGGTGGGTGTTATGACACATGATTCTCTGCTATGGGACCTCTCTCCAATTGATATTGGTTAATTTTTATTTATTTTATTTTAATTAATTTCCCTATCCACATTTGTTTGCAGGGCATTTACCTACATTTTGCTGCCTTTTGCAGCCCTCTAGCCCTCTCCTGGGCTATTTTACAGCCTTTTTATTGCCTAAAAGTTCGGGTCCCCATTAACTTTAATGGGGTTTGGTTTCGGGATAAAGTTCTGGTCGAGTTCGAATCCCGAACCCGAACATTTTCGGGAAGTTCGGCCGAACTTCTCGAACTCGAACATCCAGGTGTTCGCTCATCTCTAGTGGTCTAATATATAGGTATGTTTATCTAGTTCACCTGCTGCACCATTAAGACTTTATCTTTTGAATCTGTTCCAGTTGGAATCAATAGTGGTGTAGGGCACAGAGCCAAAAAAAGAAAACCAATTCTATGTGTCCCTGATTCATAAATTTCGGTGATTCACTTGTCTCATTCTACTGTTTGTGGCGTGTCCACATTGATTAGTAGATTAGCCAATCTATTAGGCCCTGAACCACATTTTGGGGTGATAGTCCTGTTAATTCAACTATTTGTAGTATGTTCACATTGATATTTAATCGCTTAACAGGTTCTGTGATTTTTGTATTACAGAGCAGTCTTATTTAACACCGTGTGGGCAGTGCAAATAAATTGATCCTTCGCACTACAAAATTGTCCACCATTTGCTTGTCGTTGTTTGTTGGAAAAAATATTCTTTTATCTGAAGAAATATTTTTCTTTGTGAAAACATTAGTCTTGTATTAAATAAACTAGTCTTTTACCAAATAATTTAGTCTGTCCAGTATTACAATCCCCGATCCCTATGACAAACAATGTTGAGTGGGTAACCGAAACCTGTCAGCAAAGGGTAGACACTTGGCTGTCCCTTCAGTGCATCATGTGCGGACCCGCACATGTAAGAGCGTCACAGAACAGTTAGTGCTGAATGCCACTTGGCCCTCCAAGAAGTTGGATATGGTAGCGTTCAATTTAGCATCATTATTAGGACATGGTTAACAATACAAGGAAGAGATTTTAACTGCAGCAACTTTAATAAAACGTTATTGCATGTCTAACTGTTTCCCTTAAGGCTGTGGAAGCATAACACGCACCTGTCCGCGAAGCGAAGACACACGGCGATCCCTTTGGTGCAGCGCGTGCAGCTACATACTTAAGGGCATCACAGAACAGTTAGTGCTGAACTCTACTTGTCCTTCGATAATGTTGGGCGTGAACAGCCTGGGGTCAAATAACTTCTTGTATTTGACTTAAAACCAGATGGTCCAAACTTAGTGCATGGATCAAACATGGCAGCTGGATTATTGCCATAAGGGAGGAGTCAGAATGCACCACACAAATCACTCCACCAACTCGACCTATATTCATTGTAGCTAATATGTTGTTTTAGCGAAAAACAGTCTGCGTCATTATTGCAGCCGTTTATGGTTGGAACTACAACAGTATTACCAGACAAATGGCTCTGCCAACTAAACCCAAATTCACCAGTCCTGGCTAATACATTCTGTTATAGAAAATGTTATTATTTGTCACTTGTTGATAACTCCATAAGGTCCGGGATCCCTCCATAATGTAAACATAACGATATTTTGCTTTCTACTTGTATTTGGGTTAAAACCAGATGGGCCAAACTTGTTAGATGATCAAACATGGCAGCTGGATTATTGCCATAAGGGAGGAGTCTTGTTGGTTATCAGAATAATCAGCCACCCTAATCAACTCTGTCATGGGGCCACCATTATCACAGCTACTGCCAATCCTGCTGCTGCTGCCAATGTCGCCACTCTGTCATGGGACCACTACTTGAATCTTGGGGCACTGCATGGTTAAGTCCACTGTGATAAATAAGACCTGAAGCTTTTATTGACATGTAATAATGACGCATAGTAATTCCACAGCTAACAAAAAAGATTAGCTATGAACCTTGGTGAACTGAACAGTGATGTAGATGGCGATAAATTACAACTGCCTGCAATACTGATGACACAGTACAGTACCTACATATCAGATTAACTACGAATGTCAATACACTAGAACATAATGTACACAGTGATACCCTCTCACTGCAATCTCCATGCATTGTCCCTGCAGTTTAACCCCTTCCCGACTTATGATGTAATGGTACGTCATGGCGGAAAGTGACTTGACGCTTTTTGACGTACTATTATGTCATGGTGATTCCGCTGCTATATTCGCTGGCATCGTTGTAAATAGAAGGTACATGCGGCGGGTGAGGGAGCCTATCTGGTCCCCGTGCTGCTGTGGCAGGGACCCGATGGGTGACAAGGGAGCCTGATGCCATGGACAGGCTGCCCAATGCCTTGCACGGCATCAGGACCTGCTTTCTATTGGGGCCGAGGAGATCCAGCCCCAGGCTGAGTAATACACTAACAGGCAATTCAATATAATATAGATGTATTGTAATGCATTTCAGAGGGGATCAGACCCCCAAAAGTTGAAATCCCAGAGTGAGACAGAAATAAAGTAAAAAAAAAGGTAAAAAAAAAAAATGTTAAATAAAAAAATAAAGTTTCAAGTAAAAAAAGAAAAAAATGCCCCTTTGCCCAAATTTTATAATAAAAAAATTGAAAAAAGGAGGAAAAAACATACATATTAGGTATCTCCGTGTCTGTAATGACCGGCTCTATGAATATATAGTATCACATGATCCACCCCCTCAGGTAAACACTTAAAAAAAATAATAAACTGTGATTTTGTACATCACAAAAAGGGCAACACCAAGCGATCAAAATGGTGAATGCCCCACAAAATCGTACCAATAAAACCGTCATCTCATCTCGCAAAATATCAGACCATATCTAAGACAATCGGTCAAAAAAAAAAATATATAGCTTTCAGACAATGGAGACACTAAAACATCATTTTTTTGTTTAAAAAATGCTATCATTGTATAAAATTTAAATAAATAAGAGAAGTAGACATATATTGTATCACCGCATCCGTAACAACCTGAATATATATATATATATATATATATATATATATATGTATAAAGCCATTTTTTGTCACCTAACATCACATAAAGTGCAACACCAAGTGATCAAAAAGGCACATGCCACCCAAAATAGTACCAATCAAACTGTTTCCTCATCCTGCAAAAATGAGACCCTACCTAAGACAATTGGCCAAAAAATTTTAAAAGCTATGGCTCTCAGACTATGGAAACACTAAAACATTATTTTTTGGGTTTCATAAATGCTAATATTGTGTAAAACTTTAATAAATAAGAAAAAGTATACATATTAGGTATTCCTGCATCTGTAACAACCTGCTCTATAAAAATATCACATGACATAACCCCTTAAATAAATAAAAACTGAGCAAAATCAAACGAATTGTTTGGTAACCTTGCCCCATAAAGTGTAATATTGAATGATCAGAAAAATCATATGTACCCAAAAATAGTACCAATAAAAATATCAACTCATCCTGCAAAAAAACGAACCCTTGCACAAGACGATCGGAGAAAAAATGTAAAAAAATATAGCGTTCGGAAAATGGAGACACAAAAACATAATTTTTTTTCAAAATTGCTTTATTATGTAAAACTTAAACAAACAAAGAAAGTAGACATATTTGATATCATTGCGTTTGTTACAACCTGCTCTATAAAAAAAGCACATTATCTAACCTGTCAGGTAAATGTTGTAAAAAACAAAAAATAAAAATGGTGCAAAGCCAGCCATTTTTTTCGTAACAAAAAAAGGAATATAGAGCAGAGCGACTTAAAATCATATATACCCCAAAATAATACCCATAAAACTGTCAATTTATCCTGTAGTTTCCAAAATAGGGTCACTTTTTGGAGTTTCTACTGTAGGGGTGCATAAGGGGGGCTTCAAATGGGACATAGTGTTTACCCCTTTCATGATCAAGGGTCATTGATACCCCCGTGACCACATCTAATTTTGCAAATCTGACATGTGTCACTTTATGCGGTAATAACTTTGGAAAACTTTTACTGATCCAAACCATTCTGAGATTGCTTTCTCATGACACATTGTACTTCATGATAGTCATAAATTTGAGTCAATATATTTTACCTTTTATTTATGAAAAAATCCCAAATTTTCCAAAAATTTTGAAAAATTTGCAGTTTTCAAAATTTCAATTTCTCTGCCTTTAAAACAGTAAGTGATACATCATAAAATATGTATTACTTGACATTCCCCATATGTCTACTTTATGTTGGCATCATTTTGTAAAGGTAATTTTATTTTTTAGGACGTTATAGAGCTTAGAAGATTAGAAGCATTGCTTACAATTTTTAAGAAAATTTCCAAAACCCACTATTTAAGGACTAGTTCAGGTCTGAAGTCAGTTTGTGGGGCTTATATAGTAGAAACCCCCCATAAATGACCCCATTTCAGAAACTACACCCCTCAAGTTACTCAAAACTGATTTTACAAACTTTGTAAACTTTTTAAACCTTTAGGTGTTCCACAAGAATTAAAGGAAAATGGAGATAAAATTTCAAAATGTCACTTTTTTGGCAGATTTTCCATTTTAATCATTTTTTTTTTTCTTTAACACATAGAGGGTTAACAGCCAAAACTCAATATTTATTACCCGGATTCTTTGGTTTACAGAAACACCCCGCATGTGCTGGTAAACTGATGTAAGGGCACAGGGCAGGGCGCAGAATTGAAGGAGTGCCATATCGTTTTTGGAAAGCATATTTTGCTGGGCTGGTTTTTAGGTGCCATGTCCCATTTGAAGCCCCTCTGGTACACCCTTATAGTAGAAACTCCCAAAAAGTGACCCCATTTTGGAAACTAGGGGATAAGGTGCCAGTTTTATTGGTACTGTTTTGTAGTATGTATGATTTTTTATTGCTTTATATTACGTTTTTGTGAGGCCATGTAACTAAAAAATGTCTGTTTTAGCACCGTTTTATTTTATTTTTTTGCAAGATTCATCTGACAAGGTAGATCATGTGCTATTTTTATAGAGCAGGTTGTTACGGATGTTATACTATCAAATATGTCTACTTTCTTTGTTGGTTTGTTTCAGTTTTACATAATAAAGCATTTTTTTTAAAATTGTTTTTGTGTCTCCATTTTCTGAACGCCTTATTTTTTTTCATTTTTCTGCCAATCGTCTTGTGCAGGGGCTCGTTTTTTGCAGAAACAGTTGATGTTTTTATTGGTACAATATGAGTTTTTGATCATTCAATATTACACTTTATGGGGCAAGGTGACCAAAAAATTGGTTGTTTTGGAAAAGTTTTTATTTTTACATCGTTCATCTGAGGGGTTAGGTCATGAGACATTTTTATAGAGCAGATTGTTACGGATGTTGCAATACCTAATATGTATACCTTTTCTTATTTATTTCAGTTTTACACAATAATAGCATTTTTGAAACCAAAAAAATTATGTTTTAATGTCTCCATGGTCTGAGAGCCAAAGCTTTTTTATTTTTAGACCAATTGTCTTAGCTGGGTTTCATTTTTTGCGGGATGAGGTGATGGTTAGATTGGTACTATTTTGGGTGGCATATGCCTTTTCGATCGCTCGGTGTTGCAATTTTTGTGAAGTAAGGTGACAAAAATGGCTTTTTTTACACTGTTTTTTTTAATGGTGTTTATCGGACAGGGTGGATCATGTGATATATTTATATAGAAGGTCTTTACGGATGCTGTGATACCTGCTATGTGTAGTTTATTTTTTTCATATTTTAATCTCTTATAAATGAGCGGATATATGAAAAAGCAATTTATTTTATTTTTAATTTACATTTTTATTAATTAATTTTTTAATTTTTTATTTTCACACTTTTTTATCAAGTCCCACTTGGATCTTGAAGATCTAGTGGGGCTTATTTATGTCCTATGCAATGCTCTTGTATAGTATGAGACTATCAGTTTTACACTTATAGATTGCAACACTGGATGCTTTTGCAAGCCTTTGCAACCTTTGGGCTGCTGCCATCACAGTGCGGCAGCCCAATGGTTGAGAGAGGGAGCCCCCTCTTTCTATTAACCTCTTGGATGCCGCTGACAGCGGCATCTAAGGGGTTACAGCAGAGTGTCAGCATACAGCTGACACTCATTGCTGATGGCAGCGGCTCATGAACGGAGCCGCCGCCATCACAAATAGAAGGGGGACAGAGCAGGGGGACCCACTAGGGGCATGAGTCGGGGGTCGAAATAGGGGCAGGACCGGCACAGATGGGGGCAGGAAGGAAACACAGCCACGACATACGGATCATGGCCGGCACCCAGACACCAGGGAAGACATCAAGGGGCAGGCAGGCCAAATCAGGGGGCGAAAAGCAAGGCATGGAGCAGCAAGTGATTTGAGGCTCCGGTCTTCAGAGTGCAGATTAGAGTCTGAAACCGGCATTTTTACATTGCCGCGATCCGATTTGTTAGTCTGCACGATCGCCGGCAAGGCACCACTCTGATTGGTCCCTTGCCAGAATCACTGGACTGTACACTGTTCCTGGCAGCAGCAGTCCGGGGGCAGAAGCTTTAATCCAAGTGTTTTGCAGTGCTTGGATTAAAGACCTGCCAGAACGTTTATATTCGTGCTAGGTGCATGGTGCATGTGCAGCTAGCACATATATAGCCATATGGCAGTCAGGAAGAGGTTGAAAGACAAGTCCAGCAAAATCTGCCTTCCAAAAACCATACGGCGCTCCTTTTCTAATGCGCCCTGCCGTGTGCCCTTACATCAGTTTACAACCACATGGGGGGGGGGGTTGGCTGTTAATCCTCAATGTTTTAAAGAAAAAAATGGATTAAAATGGACAATTTGCCAAAAAAGTGAAATTTAGAAATTCCTTCTCAATTTTCCTTTCATTCTTGTGGAACACCTAAAGGGTTAACAAAGTTTGTAAAATCAGTTTTGAGAAACTTGAAGGTTGTAGTTTCTACAATGAGGTAATTTATGGGGGGTTTCAACTATGTAAGCCCCACAAAGTGACTTCAGAACTGAACTGGTCCTTAAAAAGTGGGTTTTTAAAATTTTCTTACAAATTTCAAGAATTGCTTCTAAAATTCTAAGTCTTCTAACATCCTAAAAAAAAGTAAAATGACATTTACAAAATGATGCAAACATAAAGTAGACATATGGGGAATGTCAAGTAATAAATATTTTATGAGGTATCAATTTCTGATTTAAATTTTGAAAATTGTGAATATTGTGATATTTTCATAAATAAAGGGGAAATATATTGAATCAAATTTATGACTGTCATAAAGTACAATGTGTCGCAAGAAAATAATCTCAGAATGGCTTGGATAAATAAAAGTGTTCCAAAGCTAATAACACATGAAGTGACACATGTCAGATTAGCAAAAAATGGCCTGTGTAGGAGGATAAATGCTGGCACGGATAGAAGGATTTAAAGAGGTTCTTTGGGCTTTTCCATATTGATGACCTATCCTCAGGATAGTTCATCAATATCAGATCTGCAGGGGTCCGACAACCGTCAACCCTACCGATCACTGTATGAAGAGATGGTGTGTGCTGTGTGCACGTGCTGTCTCCCTTCTCTCTTCCTGCTCTGCTGCTGTATATCTATGGAACAGTAGCAGCGGAGAGGAAGAGAGAAGGGAGACGGCACATGCGCACAGCGTGCATCATCTTCTCAAACAACTGATCAGCCTTCACAGTGATATTAGGTCACGAAGTGGGATACATATGAGTAGGCAGAGTGGCTTGGGTATACACGATGAGACCAATTAATTCGGAAATAATTGAATTTCTTGATGTGTCGTCTGAATTTAAGTTTTCCAAACTTTGCTCATCTATAATGAAAACCATAAACAATTTAAATACAAAGAGGGACATTTATCCTGAGGGGAATTTTTTAATTCAGTTTTGCAGAAGATGTTTCTCCCCTTTCTCCGCTTTACTGGAGTAAGACTGAGACAATTTTTGCAACATTTAAAAAGTTGCTGATAATACTGCCTTAAATTAGCTCAATAGGCTAACCATGCCTACTTTCCCATGTGCTTTTCAAAACTGGAGTGACTGGTGTAAAAATGTCCAATAATAGCCAATGATCTGAACAAAGCAGTCAGCCCCTTCACTGCTGGAAAGGAAACTCAGAACATCAAAGCTCTGCAGCAGCGCAGAACTTCCAGGACCACGAGACAAGCACTGAAATAGGATAATTCATTCAGTTTCGAGATCATATATCTTAAATAAAAAATCAACAACAATTAACATTTTCTGCCATTGGATAACTCCTTTAACTTGATAAAACATTGGTAAATTTGAAGGTGATATCAGACTGGGGTTGAGCCCCTTCTAAATTGTGATATAGAGTCCTGCGGTTTCTGTATATACCCCTGAATGGAGTCCTTTACAAAGCTGCTACTTTTTAGATCTTCAGATTTGCCTTTCTCCCTGTAGAATCTCATAATGTTGCGTTTCATAATCTGCACCCCAGTTTTCTTCTTACAACGTGCAGTGCCAAGTTTCTTTAATATGGGGCACCAATGGACTTTCCTGAATTCAACACAAAGTTTGCATTTATGCCATTTATAGTATACTTTTATTTCAGTTATTGTGGCAATACACAACATTTAAGCCATATACAGTACTGTAGATTTAAGTGAGTAAGCAGGACAAGACTATCTGTGCTTTATATTCAATCAACTATAACAGAAATTACTGTGTATGGTAAATTTTTATGAAAATAGAGGGACACAAAATGGCTGTATTTACACTAGAATTTTATCAGCATTATTTTGTTTGGCCATTTTGTGTCCTCTTCTGATTTCAATGGGATTTTTTCCATATCATTAACAATTAAGTAGCTTTAGTTAGACACCATTTTGGTGTGTGTCTGACACATCCAAAAAGCAGAGCTGATAGATCACATTACAATAAATTCTGCTATCATTTAACTTTTAATTTTTGTTTTTGTTTAAATCTGTCAGAAATGGAAGTATTTTGGCAGATGTGAGCAGAACATAACATTCATGTCAAATCTTAATTCCTTATAGACCTAGCCAATTTTGTTCTTTTTCTCCTCACCTTTATTGGAAAGTATAATAATTGCATCCACACAGATGTTTTATGGGACATGTTGTACTTGGAGTATGCATATATTACTTAATATATATAAATATCTCTCTCTCTCTCTCTCTCTCTCTCTCTCTCTCTCTCTATATATATATATATATATATATTTAAATTTGGGGTATGCAAACAAAATAGGTACAATTTTGATATCCCTTTTTTTACTAACCTTAATGAAATGTATTTAATTGCAGTACAGTTTATTATGGCCCTGAGGTTGCTAAATATTAAACTAAAAACATTTGTTATATGAAACATTTTAATATGAAAATAATTTATAAAAAACTTTTTTAAACATTTTTGTCTTAAACAAGCTCATCACTTTTGCATACCATATACTGGCTATTACTTAGGTGGAAGGTAAATGATCCAATCTAATATATAAAGTTAAGTGTATGTATGTGTGTATGTATGTACGCTAAAGGAATCATCACCGTCGCATTTACAATCATGAAATTTGGCACACAGGTACATCAGGTGTCCGGTAAAGTTTTAGACCAGGTCTAAGCTCTCTAGCACTTACCATTTCTGAGATATTCCCCAAAAATGCATTAGCCTTATCAGCCAATAGAAGCTTGCAGGCCCTTAGTCTCCACATACACACAGCCATTTTTCTTCACTACTGCAGGTCAGCTTTAAAGGAAATCTGTCACCAGGATAATTGCTATTGAAGTAAAGCCATGGCCTAATATCACTTAGTACCTTATTTCCAGATGTGCCTTTGTTCCAGCAATAGATGTTTTTTATCCTCTGAAAATCTAGTTTTTTTGGTATGTAAATGAGTCAGTAAGGTGTCCAGAGGGGCGTCATTCTTGCATGAAGGAGCTAGGCGTGCCTCCTGCCACAATGTGGCCACCCACCCCTCCTATATCACATTCAAGCCATAACTATGCCCCCTTTTCCCTTCTCCCAGCATGAGGGTGGGCTTGGGCACTAGCAAGAGGCATGCCTGGGCTCCTTTCTGCAAGAGTGACGCCCCTCTGGGCACCTTACTGGCTCATTTGCATAAAAAAAAACTGGGTTTTCAGAAGATAGAAAACATCCATTGCTGAAACAAAGGCACATCTAGAAATAAGGTACTAAGTGCTATTAGGCTATGGCTTTACTTCAATAGCTATTATCCTGGTGACAGATTTCCTTTAAAGGGACAGGGTGCTATGGATGACACTGTTAAGGGAGTAGAGTGCTGTGGAGGTCACAGTTCAGGGGGCAGGTAGGGTGGACATTCAGGACACCCTCAAAATACGGACTTAAAAAACCCCACCCCCAGGTACAGCTAAGCCACGCCCCCGACCCTGGGGCAGGCTGCTTTGGAGATCACAGTTAAGGGGATGGTCTGCTCTGTGTAAAGGGGAAGATTGCTGTAGAGGCCACTGTTAAATGGCTGGGTGTTGTGGAAATCACTGTTAAGGAGACAGAGTACTGAGGTGGTTACTAATAAAGGGGCGGCTGCTGTGGAGGTCACTGCTAAAGGGGACAGGATGCTGTGAAGGTGACTGTTAAGGGGCCAGAGCTGTAGAGGTCTCTGTTAAGGTGGCAGGAGACGGTGGAGGTCACAGTTAAGGTGACGGTCCGCTATGGAGGTCACTGTTAAGGGGCAGGGTGCTGTAGAGTTCCCTGTTAAGGGGATTAGGTGTTGTGTAAATCCCTGTTAAGGAGACGGGGTACTGTGGAGGTCACTAATAAAGGGGTGGCTGCTGTGGTGGTAACTGTTAAAGGGGACAGGATGCTGTGAAGGTCACTGCTAAGGGGCCGGAGCTGTAGAGGTCTCTGTTAAGGGGGCAGGAGACGGTTGCGGTCACAGTTAAGGGGACGGTCCGCTATGGAGGTCACTGTTAAGGCGCGGGGTGCTGTAGAGTTCATTGTTAAGGGGATGAGGTGTTGTGTAAATCCCTGTTAAGGAGACAGGGTACTGTGGAGGTCACTAATAAATGGGCGGCTGCTGTGGAAGTCATTGTTAAAGGGGAGGACACTGTGGATGTGACTATCAAGGGGGCAGGCTGCTGTGGAGGTCAATATTAAAGGGGTGGGCATTGTGGAGGTCACTGTTAAGGCAGGAGGGGACTGTGGAGGCCATTATTAAAGGGGCAGCAGGGTTCTGTGAGGTCACTGTTAAGGCAGTGGGGTACTGTGGCAGTCACTGTTAAAGGGGCAGTCACTGTTGAGGTCTCTGTTCAGGGGTACGAGAATGGTGGAGGTCACAGTTAAGTGGACTGTAACCTATGGTCAGTGTTAAGGGGTGGATGCTGTAGAGATCACTGTTAAGCGGGCGGGCCCCTGTGGAGGTCACAGTCAAGGGAGTGGAATGCTGTGGAACTCACTGTTAAAGGGGGAGGCTGATGTGAAGGTCAAAGTTAAGGGGGAGGGCTGCTGTGGAGGTCCCATTTTAAGGAGACGTGGCACTGTGGGGGGTCAGTGTTAAGGGGTGGGGGCTGTGGAGATCACAGTTAAGGGGGCTGGGTACTGTAGATGTCACTGTTATAGTGGATACTGTTGATATCTTTTAACGACACACACAAACATTAAATTAAATAGATGAAATATACCTGTGCGAATCCATGTCCTTCTGCTAGTTACTTTAATATAAATAAGAAAATTAGATATTATATACTGTGTGGCAATATATTTGTAACAAATCTAGCACTGGCCTTGTACCTCACATGGATCCAGAATTATCCCCATTCATTGCTCTATTTGTTCTGTTAGATTATGTTCAGGCTGACAGCTTAGGGGTGTGTCCTTTGTGATGCATCTCTCACCCTATCACAGCTCAGAGGGTGTATCCTACGGCTATCTCAAACAGAAGGTATGGCTGGTTTTAGTTGAAGGATCGAACTGAGCATGTATATCCAGCTCAAGGAGCTTGACAGATAGATAAGGAAAAGAACAAACAGCAGGTGGCGCTATACAAATACATTTTATTAACCACTTCAGCCCCCCTAGCTTAACACCCTTAATGACCAGGCCACTTTTTACAATTCCGCACTACACTACTTTCACCGTTTATTGCTCCGTCATGCAACTTACCACCCAAATGAATTTTACCTCCTTTTCTTCTCACTAATAGAGCTTTCATTTGGTGGTATTTTATTGTTGCTGACATTTTTACTTTTTTTGCCATTAATACAAATTTAATGACATTTTTGCAAAAAAATGACATTTTTCACTTTCTGTTGTAAAATTTTTCAAAAAAAAATACATTTCTATATAAATTTTTCTCTAAATTTATTGTTCTACATGTCTTTGATAAAAAAAGTCCAATAAGTGTATATTTATTGGTTTGGGTAAAAGTTATAGCGTTTACAAACTATGGTGCAAAAAAGTGAATTTCGGCATTTTGAAGCAGCTCTGACTTTCTGAGCACCTGTCATGTTTCTTCAGGTGCTAGAATGTCAGGATAGTATAAATACCCCCCAAATCACACCATTTTAGAAAGAAGACACCCCAAAGTATTCGCGGAAGGGCATGGTGAGTTCATGTATCATTTCATTTTTTTTCACAAGTTAGCGGAAAATGACACTTTCTGAGAAAAAAAAAAAAAAAAGTTTCAATTTCTGCTAACTTCTGGCAAAAAAATAATAATCTCAGACTGACTCACTATGCCCCTCAGTGAATACCTCGGGGTGTCTACTTTCCGAAATGGGGTCATTTGTGGGGTGTGTTTACTGTTCTGGCATTTTGGGCGGGGCTAAATTGTGAGCAGCCCTGTAAAAGCTAAAGGTACTCGTTGGAATTTGGGCCCCTTTGCGCACCCAGGCTGCAAAAAAGTGTCACTTATGTGGTATCGCCGTACTCAGGAGAAGTAGGGCAATGTGATTTGGAGTGTATTTTTACATATACCCATGTTGGGTGAGAGAAATATCTCTGTAAATTGTCAACTTTGTATAAAATTTTTTAAAAGTTGTCGTTTACAGAGATATTTTTCACACAAAGTATGGGTATATATAAAAATACACCCCAAAACACATTGCCCTACTTCTCCTGAGTACAGCGATACCACATGTGTGCCACTTTTTTGCAGCCTGGGTGCGCAAAGGGGCCCTAAAACCAATGAGTACCTTTAGGATTTCATAGGGCATTTTTACGCATTTGGATTCCAGACTTCTTCTCACGCTTTAGGGGCCCCTAAAATGCCAGGACAGTATAAATACCCCACATGTGACCCCATTTTGGAAAGACACCCCAAGGTATTCTGTTAGGGGTATGGTGAGTTCATGTAAAATTTTATTTTTTGTCACAAGTTAGTGGAATATGAGACTTTGCAAAAAACAAAATTAAAAAAATATATATATCAATTTCCGCTAACTTGTGCCAAAAAATAAAAATTCTGTGGACTCGCCATGCCCCTCACGGAATACCTTGGGGTGTTTTCTTTCCAAAATGGGGTTACATGTGGGGTATTTATACTCACCTGGCATTTTAGGGGCCCCTAAAGCGTGAGAATCCAAATGCATAAAAATGGCCTGTGAAATCCTAAAGGTACTCATTGGTTTTAGGGCCCCTTTGCGCACCCAGGCTGCAAAAAAGTGTCACTCATGTGGTATCCCCGTACTCAGGAGAAGTAGGGCAATGTGTTTTGGGGTGTATTTTTACATTTACCCATGCTATGTGCGAGAAATATCGCTGTAAACGACAACATTTTACATTTTTTTATTCAAAGTTGTCAATTTACAGAAATATTTCTCTCACCCAGCATGGGTATATGTAAAAATACACCCCAAAACACATTGCCCTACTTCTCCTGAGTACGGCGATACCACATGAGTGACACTTTTTTGCAGCCAAGATGCGCAAAGGGGCCAAAATTCCAATGAGTACCTTTTAGGAGGGCATTTTTACGCATTTTTCTTCTCACGCTTTAGGGCCCCTAAAATGCCAGGGCAGTATAAATACCCGACATGTGACCCCATTTTGGAAAGAAGACACCCCAAGGTATTCCATGAGGGGCATGGCGAGTTCATAGAAGATTTTTTTTTTGGCACAAGTTAGTGGAAATTGATTTTTTATTGTTTTTTCTCACAAAGCCTTTCCGCTAACTTTTGACAAAAAGTTTAATTTTTAATGGACTCATTATGCCCCTCAGCGAATACCTTGGGGTGTCTTCTTTCCAAAATGGGGTCACATGTGGGGTATTTATACTGCCCTGGCATTTTAGGGGCCCTAAAGCGTGAGAAGAAAAATGGGTAAAAATGCCCTCCTAAAAGGTACTCATTGGAATTTGGGCCCCTTTGCGCATCTTGGCTGCAAAAAAGTGTCACTCATGTGGTATCGCCGTACTCTAGAGAAGTAGGGCAATGTGTTTTGGGGTGTATTTTTACATATACCCATGCTGGGTGAGAGAAATATCTCTGTAAATTGCCAACTTTGAATAAAAAAATTTAAAAGTTGTCGTTTACAGCGATATTTCTCACACACAGTATGGGTATATGTAAAATACACCCAAAACACATTGCCCTACTTCTCCTGAGTACGGCGATACCACATGAGTGACACTTTTTGCAGCCAAGATGCGCAAAGGGCCCTAAAACCAATGAGTACCTTTAGGATTTCACAGGGCATTTTACGCATTTGGATTCTCACGCTTTAGGACCCCTAAAATGCCAGGGCAGTATAAATACCTCACAAGTGACCCCATTGTGGAAAGAAGACACCCCAAGGTATTCTGTGAGGGGCATGGCGAGTTCACAGAAAAAAAAATTTGGCACAAGTTAGCGGAAATTGTTTTTTTTTTTTACAGTCTCATATTCCACTAACTTGTGACAAAAAATAAAATTTTACATGAACTCACCATACCCCTCACGGAATACTTTGGGGTGTCTTCTTTCTAAAATGGGGTCACATGTGAGGTTTTTGTACTGCCCTGGCATTTGAGGGTCTCCGCAATCATTACACGTATGGCCAGCATTAGGAGTTTCTGCGATTCTCCTTATATTGAGCATACGGGTAATGAGATTTTTTTTTTCCATTCAGCCTCTGCGCTAAAAAAAAAAAAAATGAACGGCACAGATTTTTTCATTCGCATCGATCAATGTGGATGAAAAAATCTTTGCCAAAATCAGTGACTGCGGTGCGGTGGGCTGGGCGCTAGCTACCTAACAAGTAGCTAACTAACTGGCGGTGATAAGGGACCCTTATGCCCCATTCAGACATCCGAAATTCTGTTTGCGGAACGGAATTGTGGACCCATTCATTTCTATGGGGACAGACTTTGTCCCCCTCGGATCCGGAATTACGGTTCCGCGCTTCCGGGTCTGCACTTCCGTTCCGCAAAAATATAGAACATGTCCTATTCCTGTCCGCAATTGCGGACAAGAAAAAGCATTTGCTATATAGTTCTGGCAATGTGCGGATCTGCAAAATGCGGAAATCACATTGCCTGTGTCCGTGTTTTGAGGATCTGCGGATCCGCGGATCCGTGAATCCACGGATCCGCAAAACACATATTGACGTCTGAATGGAGCCTTACAAGGGGTGTGATCAATGACAGGGGGGTGATCAGGGGGTCTAGATGGGGTGATCAAGGGGTTAATAGGTGAGGGGGGGTGGGGGGGGTTAGTGTAGTGTTTGGTGCAACTTTACATAGTTACCTGGTCCTCTGGTGGTCGATCCCAGCAAATGGGACCACCAAAGGACCAGGTAGCAGCTATATCAGACGCTGTTCACAAAACAGCATCTGATATAGCTGTTTGATGCGATTTTATTCGCATCTACAGCCTGCCAGCGATGGATCATCGCTGGCAGGCTGTAGCCGAACTGCCGAGACGCGCTTCTCTGTGAACGCGTGCACGCGCGCGCGTTCACAGGAAGTCTCGGCTCTGACGAGATGACGCGTCGATGCGTCATCTCAGAGCTACAGGACTGCCCGCAGGACGCATCCCTGCGTTAGGTGGTCCTGTAGCGGTTAAATAACTCTGTCACTATACACATTTTTTAATTACATTTGCAAAAGTATTTAGATCCATATTTTTCATGGGACAACCCCTTCAAGTAAAGTTTGAAAAGACTACATTTAAAATGCTGATATTTCCACAGCATTCACTAAATACTATTTAATTACTGATAAAAATGTTATGGTCGGATAATTTTTTTAAATTTCTAACAGTGTACAGCCATAAAAAAATAAGCTACTGGCAAATAGTTGCACAAGTAGACATTTTTCTGTACATTCTGTTAGCAAATCCATTGAAGTTCACAATAGTCAGCATCTCCTCAACCAGCAATGGCTAATAACAAGGAACAATAGATTATTTTCACCTAGATGGCAAACACAGAAAAAAGGTTTGGTTTAGAATCTCTTTAGTATTTAACGTTTAGTTCAAGCTAATCACAGTATTTCGTACAATAGCAAGAATATATCAGTGTTGAAGTAAATCCACATGTACAGTAAATAGATAAATAAATTATTATGCTAATGATAATTACTAATTGTATTGTAAATTAATCCAGTATCAATCTATGAACACATTTCATTTCAATGAAATTCATTTGTGTGCCTGCCATTTTTAAATTTCAGTTCTGGAATCTTATTCAAACATTTCAAGTCAGTTCCTTTCTTCCATGCAATTTCTTCTACCTCATTAAACATGTTGCTGCTGTATCACAAATGCAGGGCAATGGTTTCATAGTGACACATTTTTCTACTTAAATTCACAGTTCATTTGCTAATTATGCACCAAATACTTTCAGTCTTCTTTGACATCCATTTCTGTGACAAGTGTTTTGTTGCAGAAAAAAATACTTTTTTATCCCTCAAACAGGGTTATTTTAGTTTGTTAATGTTTGCTGGTCTTATTCCTTAAGACAAACACATGTTAAAGGAGTTCTCTGCTTTGAACAATTCCAATTCCTACTTTTTAGAAAGAAGCCTTGGCAATAAACTGATTACAAAGTGTACCTTGCTGGGACTGCAAATGATCAGCTGTAATCTGTGTGGAAGCCTGGCATTAAGTGTTCATTTTTTCTCTAGTGCCACTACAGGTGAAATTACAGGCTATGGATATCTTTGCTATAAATGTACTTTTTCAATTGCTCTCTTACTTTGTAAACGCAAAGTTAAGCAATTTCTTAAATAAAAATGTCATTTTTCTACCGTACAGTTGTGTAAATCATTCCCATAGCTAGCTGTCCTGCTTCTTTTGTCATTTTGACAGCACACAGTAAGGCCCCTTTCACACGAGCGAGTTTTCCACGCGGGTGCAATGCGTCATGTGAACGCATTGCACCCGCACTGAATCCTGACCCATTAATTTCAATGGGTCTGTGTACATGAGCGTTTTTTTCACGCATCACTCGCAGCATGTTCTATATTCAGCGTTTTTCACACAGCCCTAACCCCATAGAAGTGAATGGGGCTGCGTGAAAAACGCATTGCATCCGCAAGTAAGTGTGGGTGCATTGCGATTTTCACTGATGGTTGCTAGGAGATGTTGTTTGTAAACATTCAGTTTTTTATTACGCGTGTGAAAAACGCATCAAAACGCATTGCACCCACGCGGAAAAAACTGAACAACTGAACGCAATTGCAGGCAAAGCTGAATAGCTTTGCCTGTGAAATCGCACAGTTTTCACTGAACGCATCCGCAACGCATCCGGACATGCTCGTGTGAAAGAGGCCTAAGAGGCTTTAATCTCTCTCTCTCTCGTTCTCTCTCTACACCCCCACACACACACACACACTTCTTTCAAGAGTTAGCAGCAGTGAGGGAGGATGTTGTAAAAAGCAGATCAGAGAGTGGAGTGGGTGGAAAGTAAACATGTTTTTATTAAAAGAAAATAACTGTAGATGGGGAGGAAGCACAACAGTTTTCCCAGTGTAGAATATCTACTCTTGAGCAATATAGGTCTAACTGCTAGTAATCCTACTAGTAACATAGTACATAAGGTCAAAAAAAGACATTTGTCCATCCAGTTAGGACTGTCATTCTGCAAGTTGATCCAGAGGAAGGCAAAAAAAAAAAAAAAAAACTGTGAGGTAGAAACCAATTTTCCTCCTGGAAATAAAAAATTCCTTCATGACTCAAACCAGGCAATCAGAATAACTCCCTGGATCAACGACCCATCTCTAGTAGCTATAACCTGTAATATTATTATACTCCAGAAATACATCTAGGACCCTTTTGAATCCTTTATTGTACTCAACATCACCGCCTCCTCAGGAAAGAGTTCCATAGTCTCACTGCTCTTACCGTAAAGAATCCTCTTCTATGTTTGTGTACAAATCTTCTTTCCTCCAGACGCAGTAGATGTCCCCTTGTAACAGTCCCAGTCCTGGGGATAAATAAATGATGGGATAGATCTCTGTACTGTCACCTGATATATTTATACATAGTAATTAGACTCCACTCCACTCAGTCGTCTTTTTTCTAAAGTGAACAAGCCTAATTTTGATAATCTTTCAGTACTGTAGTGGCCCCATTCCAGTTATTACTTTAGTTGCCCTCCTCTGAACTCTCTCCAGCTCTGCTATGTCTGCCTTGTTTACAGGAGCCCAGAACTGTAGACAGTACTCCATGTGTGGTCTGAGTAGTGATTTGTAAAGTGGTAGGACTGTGTTCTCATCACGGGCATCTATGCCCCTTTTGATGCAACCCATTATCTTATTGCCCTTGGCAGCAGCTGCCTGACACTGGTTTTTGCAACTTAGTTTGCTGTTTATTAAAATTCCTAGATCCTTTTCCATGTCAGTGTTACCAAGTGTTTTACCATTTAGTATGTACGGGTGACATGCATTATTCCTTCCCATGTGCATAACTTTACATTTGTCAGTGTTAAACCTCATCTGCCACTTCTCTGCCCAAGCCTCCAAACTATCCAGATCCATCTGTAGCAGAATATTGTCCTCCTCAGTGTTAATTACTTCAGACAGTTTAGTGTCATCTGTAAAGATTGATATTTTACTATGCAAGCCTTCTACAAGATAATTAATAAATATATTGAAGAGAATACTCAACCCAATACTGACCCCTGAGGTACCCCACTAGTGACAGTGACTCAATCTGAGTGTGTACCGTTAATAACCACCCTCTGTTTTCTATCACTCAGCCAGTTACAGTACTTACCCACATACAGACATTTTCTCCCAGTCCGAGCATTCTCATTTTATATACTAACCTTTTATGTGGTACAGTGTCAAATGCTTTGAAGAGGTCCAGATATACGACATCCATTGATTCGCCGCTGTCGAGTCTAGAACGTACCTCCTCATAGAAACTGATTAAATTAGTTTGGCATGACCGATCCCTCATGAAGCCATGCTGATGTGGCGGTATTTGCTTATTTCAGTTGAGATCCTTTAAGATAGCATATCTAGGAAAACCTTTAAACAATTTACCCAGAACAGATGTTAAACCTACCAGCCTATAGTTTCCGGGCTCTGTTTTTGGACCCTTTTTGAATATTGGCACCACATTTGCTATGAGCCACTCCTGTGGAACATTCCCTGTCAGTATAGAGTCCGCAAATATCAGAAATAAGGGTCTGGCTATGACATTGCTTTTTTTTTTTTTTTTTTCCTTTATTTGAATGCATCTCACAGTACAGAAGTTATAAAAGCAAATGCAATAAATTTACTATATCCTCCTGGTAACCCACCCAACCCACCCTTAACCCTACAGCGATTCACTCCCCAGCCCCTAGTCGTGAGGCACATCATACTTCCCATATTCCCCATATCTTGGACCATTTATCAAATAAATTACTTTGTTTAAAGAGGATTTTTTCATAGCAAATGACTTTTTGTATTAGTTGAAACCAATTAAAACAGTTTGGGGGAGCTTTGGAAAACCACTTCCTTGTGATGAGAAGTCTTGCCAGAAAGGCGACCCTGGCGATTCCAACCTTTTTAGACCAACTTAAATTAATGCTTGCAAGGTCCCACAGAACCCAGACCCCCAGATGGACAGGAAGTCTGACCTTAAGCCTCTCCCCAATGAAATCGATAATACTTCTCCAGTAAAGTTCCAGGGAGGGGCAGGACCAGATCATGTGGATAAAATCCGCCTCTGGTTCCTCACATCTGGGACATTTTGGGGTATCCATTCCCCCACATTTCTTTAACCAGTAAGGAGTAACGTATATCCTATGAAGAATGTGAAATTGAACTAGGTAGTGCTGATAATTCCTAGATACGTGTTCCATATTTTTATAAATATTCTCCCATCCATTAGTGCTAATATTAGGACATTCCCTTTCCCAGGCTCTTTGCCCAGGTGAGGGATAACTGAACAAGTGTCTGTGTACCAACATCTTATTAAAAAAATTTTTAGATTACCATCCTTTTTATCGACCAGTGTATTCAAAATTGACTGTGAATCTATGTTCAGTACCAAAAAATTATTAGTGCAGTGAAGTGCATCTCGAAGTTGAATAAACCTAAACCAGTTAAAATTCTCCCACTTCCCCAACAGTTTATTAAAGGGGGCTATGTCTCCCTCTATAACCACCTCAGCAAGATACTTAATATTAATGTTTTTCCAATAGTT
Source organism: Bufotes viridis (assembly GCA_033119425.1). Lineage (NCBI taxonomy): Eukaryota > Metazoa > Chordata > Amphibia > Anura > Bufonidae > Bufotes > Bufotes viridis. Next base: position 249,213,415 of record CM065590.1, read on the forward strand.
ATCACCCAGCAAGGAATTTATTCCTGGGAGGGAGCAATTATGCCAGAAAGGGGTACATTTCAAAGAACCTCTTACCTCAACCCAGGTTTTAATGGTAGACCATGCTTTCGGAAACATATACGTGATAATAAAAAAATCTTGATTTTTACTGGTTAAAATATCTGATTCCAGCAGGGAGAAAATATTATCAAAGCCGAATTTTAACACAAGGAGAGAACAAAGAGGGCTGACCTCCCATCTACTGAGAAGGGCCAAAATACCCGCTATGAAATATCCTTTAAGATATGGGAGGCCAAGCCCACCTCTTGCCACGGCCTTGTAGAGAAATTCCAGCTTAAGTCGAACCCTCTTCCGGCCCCAAATCAATTCATTTAATAATCTTTCTATTTTCTTAAAGAAATTATCATTAATCCAGACAGGAGAGTTATTAAGAACATATAGATATTGGGGAAGCAGTACCATTTTTATCAGAGAAATTCTATCCACCTTAGAAAGCCTTAGTTGTAACCATGTATTAATTTTCCTTCTTGACTTGGAAATTAACGGTATTAAATTCCCCTCTATATAATCCTTTATTATTGGGGTAACAGTCACCCCAAGGTAATTAATAGAATCCACAACTCTCAACTTTGGGGGGGCCTTTAACATGTCAAGATGAAAATCATCTAGGGGCATTATATAGGTCTTCTGCCAGTTTATTTCAAGACCGGAGACTTGCCCAAAGTTGTCTATAATTTTTACTACTTGCGGAAGTAAGACATTGGTTTGATTCAGAAATATTACTACGTCGTCTGCATATAAAGAAATACGGTCATGAATACCTCCGACTCCAAACCCTTCCAGATTGGGATCCTGTCTTACTGCCATAGCCAGGGGTTCGATATATATATTAAAAAGAAGAGGGGAAAGGGGACAGCCCTGCCGTGTTCCTCTCAAAATGGGGAAATTCGGGGAAAGACTCCCATTTATATTAGTTCTAGCTGTTGGAGAACTGTATAAGGATTTTATCCTCCCAATAAACTTTGGGCCGAACCTCATTTTTTCCATTACAGCCCAGAGGAACTCCCACTCCACCCTGTTGAAGGCTTTATTCGCATCAATCGACAGAATGGAGCGGGATTTCCCCCCAGGAGATTGAATGTTAGAAAATATCAGATGGATACTATTCTGTGTACCTCTGTTAACTAGGAAGCCGTTCTGATCTGAGTGTATTACCGAGGAGATCACTTTATTTAGTCTGATGGAAAGCATTTTAGCGAGCAGTTTTACATCGGAGTTAAGCAAAGAAATAGGCCTATATGACCGCATGTCCACTGTTTCCTTACCCTTTTTTAAGATCAGAACAATAATAGCTTCCTTCATAGTATCCGGGATATTTCCAATTTCTGTAGATTTAATTATTACATCCAGGACCATAACTACGATATAATTCGTATGGTAACCCGTCAGATCCTGGGGAGGAGTTCCCCTTACAGGACTTTAACGCGGCTTCAAGCTCCTGCAGCGTAAAGTCGGCCTCCAGGAATTCTCTTTGTTGATCCGAGAGAACCCTAAAACTTAGCGAGTTTAAAAAATCATGTATTAAAAATGGTGTAGTTTGAGGGTTTGACCTATATAGATCTTCAAAATAATTCATAAAGGATTTCATAACATCAGCCTGATTGGTTAAAATTTTCCCCTCTACGGACCGGATGGCTGCTGTGTCCCTCTTTTGTTCTTGACTAGAAATTAATCTTGAGAGCAACTTCCCTGGACGGCCCCCTTCAAAAAAAATATTTTTTCCCTTAAAAAAGGCGGCATGTTGTGCTTTACAACGGAGAAACTCTGCGTATTTATCAGTACTCTGCACCATCAAGGCCCGGTTCTCCTCTGAACTATAGTTGGCATATGCCTCTGTTCTATTACTCGCTTTTTCCCTCAGAGTTCGCTCCTCCTCCCCAAACCCTCTCCTCATATGACAGATATTATGCGTCATTATCCCACGAACTACGGCCTTGAACGCATCCCAAACTACAAAAGAGTCAGCAGATCCCAGATTATCTTTCCAAAAGTTAGAAATCTCCAACTTTATAGATTCCCCTTGTTCTTTTGTATCCAAAACTGATAACCAGTAAGGGTTAAGTCTAAATCTGGGGGAATACCCTATTCCATTTTTTGAGAGGGAGATCTTAATTGAAACGGGAACATGATCAGATACTGTACGTATCCCGTATTTAATGTATCTGACGTATCTTGAGAATTTCTCGTTTACCAGAACATGATCGATCCTTGACATACTCCTACCACCTCTGGAGAAACATGAAAATACGGGTCCCCCCCCCCCCAATATATCCCATACATTAAGCAACCCAGTCTCCGTACAGAATTTAGCAAGAGCTGGTTTCAATTTGTTATTCTCTTTCTTTATACCTTTGTCCTGACTAAATCTGTCTTTTTCGTAATCAAAAACACAGTTAAAATCCCCCATTATCAAAGTTAAACATTCTGGCCATCTGTCCATGAAGTCCAACAATTCCTTAAGGACAGAGTATGAGAAGGGAGGCGGGATATATATGAACGCCAGGGTACAGGGTATTGCATATAACTGGCCATGCAGAAAGATGTACCTCCCAGAACAATCTTTAATGGCCGCTTCACAGGTAAAGTCCACCTTATGGTGAACCATAACCGTGACGCCTCTGGAGTATTTAGAAAAGCAGGTGTGATAGTTCTGGGTGGCCCACCCTCTGCTAAGATAATGTTGGGTTTCATTTGTTAAATGAGTCTCTATTAGACATATAATACCTGGGAGTTGTCTGTTAATAGCGTCAAAAACTGCCTTCCTTTTTATCTTGTCCCCCATCCCCCTGACGTTCCAGGCCATTATATTAATGGTCATTTATAAATTCCGCCTCCCCTCCCCCCCATCCCCGGGATGTTGGAGTGAATCGCTGTTCCCCCCCCAAAAAAAAAACAAAAAAAAAAAAAACCCGGAACCGGTTTACCCCCCCGGGATTCGATGTGCCCTCTCTATATGGAAAATATCGGAGAATTGATCTTTACCAAAATTTTCAGTTAAAATTTTTTTAAGCTTATGGGCAAGATTCCTTTCATCTGATCCCTCTGGGAAACCCAGGATTCTGACGTTATAGCGCCTTAATCTGTCCTCCATATCAATGAGTTTAGCTTTTAATCGATCGTTCTCTACATTTAAATCCGCCATATCGCTGCCCAACTTAATAAGATCGCTACTCAAAGTGACTACGGTCTTTTCCATTTCAGTCACTCTTTCTCGTATCTTTGTTATATCATGCTTGATGATGGAGACATCCATCTGGACTGAGCCAATCTGCTGACTGATATCTTGGATGTTTTTGCCGTTGTTTTTAACTATATGCAGGATCTCTTCAATTGGGGACGAATCTTCCACGGCCCCCCCTGCTGCCTTCGCTGCTTCACTTTCTAGTCTCCCCTTTTGCACGGCCCGCGTATTATTTTTCGGGGAAAAAAAGTGTCCATCTTTGTAGTATCTCCACTTTTTTGACTCTTACTAGGGAGCACCGTTGACCGCCTGTTCGACTTCGGACCCATTTTCAAAAAATAAATAATTTTTTTTCTTCCTTTTTAATGTTTTTTTTTTTTTATATAAATTTTTTTTTTCTTTTCCTTCCTTCTTCTTTTCCTTCTCCCCTCTCCCCTTTCCTTCTATATATATTTTTTTTAACCCCTTGGTTACTTCTTACCCCTTCTGGATTTATAATGCTTTAATTTTGTATGCAGGGAAAGGCTGTACACAGCGAGCACACTAACTATGGAGTGTGCCCTTGCAGCTACACCCAGCCACACAGAGAGCAGCTCAAACGCTGCACAAAAGCAAACAGACAAAGTTTCCACTCACTGTGTCGGGTCCCAAACCGACAGGGGGGGCACAGACGGGAGCTAGTCCGACCTCCAACGACCACAGGTGAGAGCAGCAGACGGGGTCCCAGGTGACCACAGGTGAGAGCAGCAGACGAGGTCCCAGGTGAGAGCAGCAGACGGGGTCCCATGTGACCACAGATGAGAGCAGCAGACGGGGTCCCAGAAGCAGCGTCCTTCCCAACGGAGGGAGAGCGGGTGGATGGAACTCGATCCACAGAGCAGTCCAGAGAGCAGCGGGGGCGGGAAACAGCAGGCGGCAGGACAGAGACCAGAGCAGGCGGCCGATACAGGAACGGGGAGCCGGAGGTCAGCGCTCTCCCAAGCTAACAAAATAGCTGGTCCGCTCGATGGCAGATGAGGGAGGGAAACGCATCTGAAAGGTGGGAATCAAGGCGTACGTCAGCGGCAGCAGAGTTCAGGGAGCAGACCCATTCTTGTGGAGCCTCAGGAGCTCCAGTCTCTCAGCCTTCCATGGCTTGGAGGGGGAGGGAGCAGCGTCAGCTGTACTACGCAGCTGCGTCCATCACCTCAGCCGGCTATGACATTGCTTAATTCCCTTAGGATATAGGGTGTATGCCATGCGGTCCTGGTGATTTGTCTATTTTCATCTTTGTAAAATTGACTCACCCTCACACTTTCCCTATAAAACTATAGGCCCTGTCTAGCAAAACAGAATGGCCGCCCCGATAGGGGCGATCCGGTGTTAAGAACCTCCTAATAGGCCCTTTATGTCCTTGACAATGTATAGATACCTATACATAAAGGGCCTACCAGGAGGTTCCTGACACGGGATTGCCCCTATTGGGGCGGCCATTCTGCTTTGCTAGGCCTATAGTTTGATAGGGCAAGTGTGAGGGTGCATCAATTTTCCTTTCCTTGTCCTGCCCAGACACATTGTTAATTGCTTTTTAAGGGCACAAATTGGGTGATTTTTAATGATCATCAGTAAAGGTTACGTGTTACACTGTTTAATAATAAAGCATCATGACCAGGCACCAAACTTATTTCCATTCATAGCCAATATATTAGCTAAAGTCAAGATCTGCATAAAACCTCTGTAAGATGTGTACTAAATTCATAAGCCAGCAAAGAAGTTAAGCTTTGTAATCTACATTAAAGGGGTTTTCCGGTAGATTTACACTGATGAGCTATTCTCTGGGTAGGTTATCAGTATTCAATTGATGAGGGTCCAATATCTGGGACCCCTGCCGATCAGCTGTTCGAGTAGCCCCTTTCCCAACTTCCTCTGTAATAGTACAGCAAAAGTCATGTCTTTAAAGATGCCGCCCACCTGTGAGCACAGCAGGTTCTATAGACACCAGGTTTCTGCTGTTTCATACAGCAGACACTCAGGGCTAATCCCTGCGATCAGCAGTAATGGAATATACAGACTGTTTTGTTTAGTAACATAGTACATAAGGCTAAAAAAAGACATCTGTCCATCCAGTTCAGCCTGTCATCCTGCAAGTTGATCAAGAGGAAGGCAAAAAAAAAACAGTGAGGTAGAAGCCAATTTTCCTCACTTAAGGGGAATAAAAAATTCCTTCCTGACTCCAATCAGGCAATTAGAATAACTCCTTGTATCAACGACCCCTCTCTAGTAGCTAGAACCCATAATATTATTATACTCCAGAAATACATCTTGTCCCCTCTTGAATTCCTTTAGTGAACTCACCATCACCACCTCCTCAGGCAGAGAGTTCCATAGTCTCACTGCTCTTACCGTAAAGAATCCTCTTCTATGTTTGTGTACAAACCTTCTTTCCTCCAGATGCAGAAGATGTTACCTCGTCACAGTCCTGGGGATAAATAGATGATGGGAGAAATGTCTGTACTGACCCCTGATATATTTATACATAGTTATTAGATCTCCCCTCAGTCGTCTTTTTTCTAAAGTGAATAACCCTAATTTTGATAATCTTTCAGGGTATTGTAGATCCCTCATTCCAGTTATTACTTTAGTTGCCCTCCTCTGAACCCTCTCCAGCTCTGCTATGTCCGCCTTGTTCACAGAAGCCAAGAACTGTACACAGTACTCCATGTGTGGTCTGAGTAGTGATTTGTAAAGAGGTAGGACTATGTTCTATCACGGCCCGGGCATATATGCCCCTTTTGATTCAACCCATTATCTTATTGGCCTTGGTGACAGCTGGCTGACACTGGTTTTTGCAGCTTAGTTTGCTGTTTATTAAAATTTGTAGATCCTTTTCCCATGTCAGTGTTACCAAGTGTTTTACCATTTAGTATGCACGGGTGACTTTAATTTTTCCTTTTCATCTGCATAACTTTACATTTGTTAGTGTTAAACCTCATCTGCCACTTATCTGCTCAAGCCTCCAATCTATCCAGATCCATCTGTAGCAGTATACTGTCCTCTTCTGTGTTAATTACTTTACACAGTTTAGTGTCATCTGTAAAAATTTATATTTTACTATTCAAGCCTTCTACAAGATCATTAATAAATATATTGAAAAGAATTGGGCCCAATACTGACCCCTGAGGTACTTCACTAATGACAGTGACCCAATCTGAGTGTGTACCGTTAGTAATCTCCCTCTGTTTTCTATTACTGAGCCAGTTACTTACCCACATGCAGACATTTTCTCCCATTCCGAGCATTCTCATTTTATATACTAACCTTTTATGTTGTACAGTGTCAAATGCAGGGCCGGACTGGCAGGCACACTGGGCTCCAGTGGCGACGGAGATGAGCGCTTGCATTGCGCTCATCTCCGTGCGGAGCAGCAGCAGAGGAGGGAGAGGCGTGTCCTCTCTCTCCCTGTTCCTCTGTTAGGCTGCCAGCACTAGGCCGGCAGCCTATCAGAGGCCGGCTCCGGCGGCGCGATGACATCATCGCGCCGCCGGAGCCGCACAGCTCGAGACACAGGCCGGAAGAGGCCTGCATCGCATCGCTGGAGGTAAGTATAAGTGTTCTTTTTTTTTTTCTTGGGGCTACTGGCAGCACTAAAGGGGCTACTGGCAGCACTAAAGGGCTACTGGCAGCACTAAAGGGGCTACTGGCAGCACTAAAGGGGCTACTGGCAGATAAAGGGGCTACTGGCAGCACTAAAGGGGCTACTGGCAGATAAAGGGGCTACTGGCAGATAAAGGGGCTACTGGCAGATAAAGGGGCTACTGCCACTTAAAGGGGCTACTGCCACTTAAAGGGGCTACTGGCACATAATGGGGGCTACTGGCACATAAAGGGCGCTACTGGCACTAAAGGGGCTACTGGCACTAAAGGGGCTACTGACACATAAAGGGGCTACTGGCACATAATGGGGGCTACTGGCACATAAAGGGGCTACTGGCACTAAAGGGGCTACTGGCACATAAAGGGGCTACTGACACATAAAGGGGCTACTGGCACATAAAGGGGCTACTGGCACATAAAGGGGCTACTGGCACTAAAGGGGCTACTGGCACATAAAGGGGCTACTGGCACATAAAGGGGCTACTGGCACTAAAGGGGCTACTGGCACATAAAGGGGCTACTGGCACATAAAGGAGGCTACTGGCACATAAAAGGGGCTACTATCACTAAAGGGGCTACTGGCACTAAAGGGGCTACTTGCACTAAAGGGTGCTACTGGCACATAAAGGGGCTACTGGCACATAAAGGGACGGCTACTGGCACATAAAGGGGCTACTGGCACTAAAGGGGCTACTGGCACTAAAGGGGCTACTGGCACTAAAGGGGACGGCTACTGGCACATAAAGGGACGGCTACTGGCACATAAAGGGACGGCTACTGGCACATAAAGGGGCTACTGGCACATAAAGGGGCTACTGGCACTAAAGGGACGGCTACTGGCACATAAAGGGCGGCTACTGGCACATAAAGGGCGGCTACTGGCACATAAAGGGACGGCTACTGGTACTAAAGGGGCTACTGGCACATAAAGGGGGCTACTGGCACTAAAGGGACGGCTACTGGCACACTGTTATGGGGGCACTGTGGATGTCACTGTTATGGGGGGATCTGTGGATGACACTGTTATGGCGTAATCTATGGATGACACTGTTATGGGAATCTGTGGATGACACTGTTATGGGGAATCTGTGGATGACACTGTTATGGGGATCTGTGGAGGACACACTGTTATGGGGATCTGTGGATGACATACTGTTATGGGGGATCTGTGGATGTCACTGTTATGGGGATCTGTGGATGACATACTGTTATGGGGGTACTTTCACCTGCGGCATGGCTATCCGACCTATCCGGGCTGTTCACCTCCTGATCCGCCATGCTGCAGTACCGTGCACTGCCGGCTGCTGCTCTGTCCCCATTGACTATAATAGGGGCAGGTGACGAGCTATGGCGCAGCACGGCAGAGATCGCCGGACTAAAAGTACTGCATGTCCGACTTTTAGTCCGCGATCTCTGCCATGCTGCACCATAGCTCCGCCCTGCCCCTATTATAGTCAATGGGGACAGAGCAGCAGCACGGCAGTGCACGGGTACTTGCGGCATGGCGGATCAGGAGGGTGAACAGCCCGGATAGGTCGGATAGCCATGCCGCAGGTGTAAAAGTACCCCCATAACAGTATGTCATCCACAGATTCCCCATAACAGTGTCATCCATAGATTCCGCCATAACAGTGTCATCCACAGATCCCCCATAACAGTGTGTCATCCACAGATCCCCCATAAGTGTGTCATCCACAGATCCCCATAACAGTGTGTCATCCACAGATCCCCATAACAGTGTCATCCACAGATCCCCATAACAGTGTGTCATCCACAGATCCCCATAAAAGTGTGTCATCCACAGATCCCCACAACAGTGTGTCATCCACAGATCCCCCATAAAAGTGTGTCATCCACAGATCCCCATAGCAGTGTATCATCCACAGATCCCCCATAACAGTGTGTCATCCACAGATCCCCCATAACAGTGTGTCATCCACAGATCCCCATAGCAGTGTGCCTGCCCTGCGCACTGAGGACAGATTGAAAAGAGGGGAAGATCCGTGGAAGCAAGCAGAGGACAGCACAGCAGAAGATGGAATAGGTTCTTTTGTAAGTAAATTATTTTATTATAAATGTATCCCTGCATACCGCAATACTCTCGTATTTTGAATTTATATATACTTATTTCGTTTTTTTCAGTTGTATGAATTTAAGTGGGGAAAATTATTAGTGCCCCCCATTTTGACTGTGGTATCTTATGTGCCTCCCATATATTGTTCCTAGAGTTGCCACTGCGCAGAGGCCAAGTCACGGCAACGCTAGGGTAAGGCCCGGCCTGTGTGTTTGTATATAATTATATATATATATATATATATATATATATACACATACATACACACGCTCGCGGCGTGTGTGTTTGGGGCTGGTATGCAACTTTTTCCGGGGCTGGTATGCAACTTTTTCCAGGGCTGGTTTTTATCCCCAGTCCGGCCTTGGTCAAATGCTTTGGAGAAGTCAAGATATACGACATCCATTGATTAGCCGCTGTCAAGTCTAGAACTTACCTCCTCATAGAAGCTGATTAAATTAGTTTGGCATGACCGATCTCTCATGATGAAGCCATGCTGATATGGCATTATTTGCTTATTTCCATTGAGCTCCTCTAAGATAGCATCTCTCAGAAAATCTTCAAACAGTTTACCCACAACAGATGTTAAACTTACTGGCCTATTGTTTCCATACTCTGTTTCTGGACCCTTTTTGAATATTGGCACCACATTTGCTATGTGCAAATCCGGTGGGACATTCCCTGTCAGTATAGAGTCCGCAAATATCAGAAATGAGGGTCTGGCTAAGACATTACTTAATTCCCTTAGGATATGGGGGTGTATGCCATCCGGTCCTGGCGATTTGTCTATTTTAATCTTTTTAGGTCGCTGTTGTACGTCTTCCTGTGTGAGACAGGACACTGTTAATGGGGAATTTATTTTTACGTTCAGCATTTCATCTGACAATTTATTTTCCTCAGTGAATACATTGGAGAAAAAAATATTTAACAGCTTTGCTTTCTTCTCGTCACTCACTGCAACTCCCCCCTCATTTCTCTCCGACACCTTCAGATTTATACTTTTTAACATTTATATAATTGAAGAACATTTTTGCGTTAGTTTTACTCTCTTTGGAGATTCATTTCTCGGTCTCTAGTTTGGCCGTTTTTATTTGTTTTTTACTTGTCTATTTTTTTCCTTATAGTTTTTCAGTGCTTCCTCGCTGTTCCGGCTGTTCCAGGATTGTATACATCATACAAGATGTGCACTGGACGGCGTTGTCATTTGTGCAAAACATACAAAATGGGATTACACAACAAAAGCAAAAAATACAGTATAATGTAGTAATAAGAAATAGTGATGAGTGAGCACCAAAGTGTTCGGGTGTTTCGGTGCTTGGTCCGAACACCTAGTCATATTCGTGCGCTCGGCCGAGCACCCGAGTATAATGGAAGTCAATGGGAGACAACCAGGCACCCCCTGCTCGGATGAGAGGAGGGTGCCTGGTCCATTGGAAAAGGTAAGAAAATGACAGAAACACCACCGAAAGGGATCTGGAACAGCATGGGTGCATGGGTCTGGGTGCATCTTGGACTCCAATGTCACTGCAGGAAGCATATTGTCCCAGTTGTCTGCCACTTTTACATAGCAAAAAAAATCACGCCCACAATCCCTCCCCTCAAAAAAAAAAATATAAATTTTTAGAGGTAAAATTGTTAGGAAACATTCTTTCCTGTATATTCAATCTTATATATAGTGCAAATGCTGGCAAAAATTACAAGGAAGAAGCACTCCGATACAGCCTATATATCACATAAAGGAGGGCCTCATTCACATGGGGCTACAATTGTTAGGTACACTGCTACACTCATAAAGACTATGCACTAATATTGCATGGTTTTACTCGTCCACTCTACCACAGGAATGATCAGCTTCATCACGGCCTGTTGATGCTTACCTACAGCAGTGCTACACTGCTTCCAGCTAGTGACTGATGGCTGACTGCTGTTGGAGGTGGAAATGGAGGAGGAGGTGGCGGAGGAGGAGAAGTCGGGGTTGGAGCCAGTAACATAGCTGCTGGTGGAGACCCTGATAGATGTAGGGCCCGCAATCCTGAGCGTGGGTAGCACCTGTGCCTTCCCAGGGTACAACTCACTCCCAGCCTCCATAACATTTACCCATGTGCGGTCAGGGAAATGTAGCATCCCTGGCCACCAGCACTTGTCCATGTGTCCGTGGTGAGGTGGCCCTTCCCAGTAAGTGCGTTGGTCAGGGCACGCGTGATGTTCTGGGAACATGCTGTTGTAAGGTGGGAATGGCACACCGTGAAAAATAGTGGCGGCTGGGGACTGCGTACTGAAGAACGGCCACTGACATCAGACTCCGGAAGGCCTCAGTGTCCACAAGCCTAAATGGCAACATTTCAAGGGCCAGTAATTTCTAAAGTTGCGCATTTAGTGCTATGGCCTATGGGTGTGTGGGTGAGTATTTGCGCTTGCATTCAAATGTCTGTGTTATCGACATTTGGATGCTGCGCTGGGACAGGGAAGTGGATGTTGTTGCTGACGGTTCATGCGAAGGTCCAGGTGCAGGGCAAGGGGCATCCGGGCCTGCGCCTTCTACAGGGGATTGGCCAGCAGGGGAAGAGGAGGCAGTGGTGGGACCCGCAGACCCAGAGTGTGGACCCAGGCGTACGGCCCACTTATTAGGGTGCTTGGATGCCATGTGGCGGATCATGCTAGTGGTGGTGAGGTTGTTAATGTTCACACCCTGGCTTATTTTGGTACGGCACAGGTTGCAAACTACCACTCTTTTGTCATCTGCACTTTCCTTAAAAAAGCGCCATACTGCAGAACACCTATCCCTTGGCAAGGTAGATTTCTGCATGCGGGAGCTTAGTGTAACAGTTTCGGGCCTGTTTGGTGTGGGCCGACGTCTCCCTTTTGCAATCTCACTGCCTATTCCAGACGGTTACGGTGCTGCGGATCCCTCACCCTCTCTACTGCTGTCCTTGCTCGGCTTTTCACTTTCCCAAATGACCTTATCATCCACTTCCTCCCTCTGCTCATCCTCCTGACTTGACCTAACCACCACCTCCGTGATTGGCAACTGTGTCTCGTCATTATCCCACTCATGAACGAATGATTGCCGTTCACCACTGTCATCTTCTTGAGACTGTGAAGGCTCAAGAGGTTGTGAATCAGGGCACAATATCTCAGGTACCTCTTCAAGTGTGCTTGGTGAGAGAGCCAAACCAAGTATTGGCGATGAAAAGAGGTCATGTGAATATCAGAGTTTGAGGAGACGCGACATGGTGGGAGGAAGGAGGATCAGAGTGAGAACTCATTTGATCAGACTCTTGGCTACATAGACTGGACTTCGTGGAAGAGAGTGTGGTGCTTAACCGAATGGAAACATTATCTTCTGCCAGCCAACCGCCACCTGTTCGCACTGGTCCGACGTGGACAGTGTAGTCCTGCGCCGCCCAGCTAAGTTGGACATGAAGCTGGGTAAGGTTGATTTTTGTTTTTTCTGGTGCACTGGCAGTTTCATTGCACCCAGGGCAACGGCCTCTGCTTGCAACATCAGCATCATGCCCAGGGCCATGGCCTCTGTTTGCATCATCAGCATCACACCCAGGGACCCGGTCTCTGCTTGCACCATCAGCATCACGCCCAGGGCCATGGCCTCTGCTTGCACCATCAGCATCACGCCCACTTCCCCCTACATTTGTCCTCGTCTTCTTCATATTAATGGTTTTGTCTGTAGATGTGTCGCAGAATGTTTTACTGTCCGCTAAGGACCCAGTTTTCTGATGCAGGACAGTAATGGATACAGAAAAATACTGATTTTCGGCAATACACTACGACAGAGATAATTACATTTTTACAAAACACACTGTATTGGCCTGCTTTAATGTACTGGATACAGAAGAATACAGATTTTCGCCACTACACTAGCACAAAAGAAAATTACATTTTTACAATACACACTGTTTGACTTGATGTAATGTACTGGATACAGAAAAATACAGATTTGCGGCAGTACACTAGCCCAGAAGAATTGTAATTTTTACAATACACACTGTATTAGCTTCCAGTAAGGTACTGGATACAGAAAAATACAGATTTTCGGCACTACACTAGATCAGAGATAATGTAGTTTTTACAATCCGCAATGTATTGACTTACTGTAATGTGCTGGATACAAAAATGCACAGATTTTCGGCACTACACTAGCCCAGAGATAATGTAATTTTTACAATACACGCTGTATTGGCTTGGTATAATGTACTATATACAGAAAAATACAGATTTTCGGCACTACACTAGGCCTGAGATAATGTAATTTTGACAATACACACTATTAGCTTCCAGTACGGTGCTGGATACTGAAAAATAAAGATTTTCGGCACTACAATAGTCCAGAAATAATGACATTTTTACAATACACACTGTATTGGCTTGCTGTAATGTACTGGATACAGAAAAATACAGATTTTCGGCGATAAACTAGTCCAGAGATAATGAAATTTTTACAATACACACTGTATTAGCTTCCAGTAATGTACTGGATAGAGAAAAATACAGATTTTCGGCACTACACTAGATCAGAGATAATATAATTTTTACAATAAACATTATATTGGCTTGCTGTAATGTACTGGATACAGATAAATACACTTTTTCGGCACTACATTAGGCCTGACATAATGTAATTTTGACAATATACACTCTTTTGGCTTCCAGTAAGGTACTGGATACAGAAAAATAACGATTTTCGGCACTACACTAGTCCAGAAATGATGAAATTTTTACAATACACACTGTATTTGCTTGCTATAATGTACTGGATAGAGAAAAATACAGATTTTCGGCACTACAATAGCCTAGAGATAATGTCATTTTTATAATACACACTTTATTGGCTTGCTATAATGTACTGTATACAGAAAAATACAGATTTTTGGCACTACAGCAGGCCAGAGATAATAAAATTTTTACAATACACACTGTATTGGCTTGCTGTAATGTACTGAATGTATAAAACGACAGATTTTTGGCACTACACTAGATGAGAGATAATGTAGTTTTGACAATACACACTCTATTGGCTTCCAGTAAGGTGCTGGATACAGAAAAATAAAGATTTTCGCCACTACACAAGCACAAAGATAATGAAATTTTGACAATACAAACTGTATTGTCCTGCTGTAATGTGCTATCTACAAAAAAATACAGATTTTTAGCACTACACTAGGCCAGAGATAATGAAATTTTTACAATATACACTGTATTGGCTTGCTATAATGTACAGGATACAGAAAAATACAGATTTCCGGCACTACACTAGGTCAGAGATAATGGAATTTTGACAATACACAATCAATTGGCTTCCAGTAAGGTACTGTTACAGAAAAATACAGATTTTCGACACTACACTAGTCTAGAAATGATGAAATGTTTACAATACACACTGTATTGGCTCGCTATAATGTACTGGATAGAGAAAAATACAGATTTTCCGCACTACACTAGCCTGGAGATAATGTCATTTTTATAATACACACTTTATTGGCTTGCTATAATGTACTGTATAAAGAAAAATACAGATTTTCGGCACTACAGCAGGCCAGAGATAATGAAATTTTTACAATACACACTGTATTGGCTTGCTGTAATGTACTGGATGTACAAACAGAAGACAGATTTTTGGCACTACACTAGATGAGAGATAATGTAATTTTGACAATACACACTCTATTGGCTTCCAGTAAGGTGCTGGATACAGAAAAATAAAGATTTTCGGCACTACACTAGGCCAGAGATAATGATATTTTTACAATACACACTGTATTGGCTTGCTGTAATGTGCTATATACAGAAAAATAAAGATTTTCGGCACTACACTAGGACAGAGATAATACAATTTTTACAATACACACTGTATTGGCTTGCTATAATGTACTGTATAAATAAAAATATTGATTTTCGGCACTACACTATGCCAGAAATAATTAAATTTTTATAATACACACTTTACTGGCTTGCTATAATGTACTGGATACAGAAAAATGTAGATTTCCGGCAATACACTTGCCCTGAAATAATGTAATTTTTACAATACACACTGTATTGGTTTACTGTAATGTACTGTATACAGAAAAATACAGATTTTCGGCACTTCACTAGTCCAGAGATAATATTTTTTTTACTACACACAGTATTGGCATGCTGTAATGTACTGGGTACAGAAAAATACAGATTTTCGCCACTACACTAGCCCAGAGACAATGACATTTTGACAATACACACTGTGTTGGCTTCCAGTAAGGTACTGGATACAGAACATTACAGATTTTCGGCACTACACTAGCCCAGAGATAATGAAATTTTTACAATGAACACTGTATTGGCTTGCTCTAATATATTGGATACAGAAAAATACCGATTTTCAGCACTACACTAGGTCAGAGATAATGGAATTTTGACAATACACAATCTATTTGCCTCCCATAAGGTACTGGATACAGAAAAATAAAGATCTTCGGCACTATATTAGGCCAGAGTTTGTGAATTTTTTACAATACACACTGTATTGGCTTGCTGTAATGTGCTATATACCGAAAAATACTGGTTTTCGGCACTACATTGGGCCAGAGACTGTGAAATTTTTACAATACCCACTGTATTGGCTTGCTGTAATGTGCTATATACTGAAAAATACAGATTTTTGGCATTACACTAGGCCAGAGATAATGACATTTTTACAATACACACTGTATTGGCTTGCTGTAATGTGCTATATACCGAAAAATACAGATTCAGATTCAGACTCATCTTCAACCTCAAGAAACTGAACGAATTCATGATATACAAAAAATTCACTATGGAGTCAGTGAAATCCACTGTAAATCTCCTTCCTCGAGACTGTTACATGGTGACATTGGATCTCTCTGATGCGTATTACCATGTACCCATCCACAGAGCATATCAGAAATACCTCAGGTTCGCCATCCTATTAGAAGGACAAGAGCATCACTTTCAGTTTCAGGCTCTTCCATTTGGGCTATCCTCAGCTCCCAGAATCTTTTCAAAGATCATGGCGGATGTCGCAGGGCACCTACATCTCCTGGGAATTCTAATTATACCATACTTAGACGACCGTCTGATAGCGGGCACATCCCTCCAGATGCTAGAGTCACATTTGCGAATCGTCCAACAAAAATTGACAGACTTAGGGTGGATAATCAATTTTCAAAAATCAGACCTATCTCCAAGCCAACGCAAAAAATTCCTGGGCATTCTTTTAGATTCCCACTTTCTCATGTCTTTCCTTCCGCAAGACAAACAGGAGGCGGTGCGGTTCAAGATCTCAAGCTTCTGTTCAAAAAGGAAGGCGACCATCAGGGAATTCATGAAACTTCTGAGATACCTGACCTCTACCATACCAGCGGTAAGATGGGCTCACCACCATACCAGAACTCTACAGAGACACCTCTTGGAATCCTGGGATGGCAGTCAAGGTGCCCTAAACAGATGGATAAAAATCCCAGCCAAAGTAAAGATAACACTCATGTGGTGGAAGATAGGAAGAAATCTCCAGACCGGAGTATTCTGGCGCCCAGAAAAACAGATCATTGTTACAACAGACGCAAGCTGTCGAGGCTGGGGAGGTCACACCTCAGATCAAATTGTCCAAGGAACTTGGGACTCCAATATGTCAGTGGAATCTTCAAACACAAGGGAGCTGGCTGCGGTCCTACATGTTCTAGAAAGCCTACAAGACTCCCCTCTTATCCAGGTCTTCTTCGCCAAGGTCCAGTTTTCCATCCAGACATTCCAAGACTACAATTGACAGCTTGGAAGGTGAACGCGGTATGTTAAAACAAAAAGGCCTGTCGGAAGCGGTTATTTCTACTATTCTTTGCAGTAAAAAATAAGTTACATGCCGCATATACAGAAGAACATGGAAAGCCTTTCTGGACTTTGCAGGTGATAAAATATATGCCTCTTCCACTCCTGACATTCCTCTCATCTTGGATTTTCTACAGGCGGGTCTAGACAAGGGTCTGCATCCCAATACCCTGAAAGTACAGATTTCAGCCCTGAGCAGTTTTTTTAGAACTAAAGCTGGCAGAATTACCGCTGATTAAACGTTTCATTAAAGGGGCGTTCAGAAAGTCTCTATTTATACATTCCACAGTTCCCCCCTGGAATCCAAACCTGGTATTAGAAGTCTTATTGGACGATCCTTTTGAGCCTCTCCAGGACGTATCTCTGAAGCTTCTCACATTTAAAGCAATCTTCTTGTTGGCAATTACATCAGCCAGAAGGATTGGAGAAATCCAGGCTTTTTCTAGCAAACTTCCATACCTAACTATTCTAGAAGATAGGGTCGTCCTTAGACATGCTCCCTTTTTTTCTTCCCAAGGTGGCTTCAAAATTTCATAGGCAACAAGAAGTATCACTTCCCTCCTTTTGCCAAAATCCAGTAACTGAGAAAGAAAGAAAATACCATAATCTGGATGTTAGGAGATGTTTATTGGTTTATTTAGAAGCCACAAGAACTTGGAGAAAATCTGATCATTTGCTGATTCAGTACCAAGGCCTGAATAAAGGGGCAGCAGCAAGTAAAAGTACGATAGCAAGATGGATTCGGAACACCATAGAACTGTGCTACCTCCATAAGGAACTAACCACTCCTAAGGGGATTAAAGCGCATTCTACCCGGGCAGTCTCGGCCTCTTGGACAGATAATGCCTCTGCCTCGGTAGAGCAAATATGTAAAACCGCAACATGGAAAAACCCAGATACCTTTTTTAGGCATTATAAGTTAGATGTTTTGCAAAATATTGATTTATCCTATGGCAGAAAGGTGTTATTTGCTGTTGTCTCACCCTAAAAACTTTTTTTCTCTTGTAATCCTCCCGCTATGCCGTTGTGGAGGCGCCGGGGAAAAGAGTCAATTTCTCTTACCGATAATTGGTTTTTCCAATAGCCTCCACAACGGCACGGTATTCCCTACACTATTATGTCTACTGGGACACATTATGTTACCTCGTTTTTTCTATGATGTAATGCCTCTAATTTTCCTAATACAGTTGTTCAGTTGTTTAAACATTCTTAAGTCCTATCTCATTAACTGAAGCAGGCACTGGGAGGGGGCCTTTTAAAGTTGTGCTTCTACGTTGTTTCCTGTCCCAAGGAGGCGGGGACACCCTCCTGCTATGCCGTTGTGGAGGCTATAGGAAAAACCAATTACCGGTAAGAGGAATTGACTCTTTCGGCACTACATTAGGCCAGAGATAATGACATTTTTACAATACACACTGTATTGACTTGCTGTAATGTGCTATATACCGAAAAATACAGATTTTCGACACTACACTAGGCCAGAGATAATGACATTTTTACAATACACACTGTATTGGTTTGCTGTAATGTGCTATATACCGAAAAATACAGATTTTCAGCAGTACACTAGTCCAGAAATAATTAAATTTTTACAACACACTCTGTATTGGCTTGCTGTAATGTACTGTATACAGAAAAATACTGATTTTCGGCACTAGACTAGGCCTGAGATAATGTAATTTTGACAATACACACTCTATTGGCTTCCAGTAAGGTACTGGATACACAAAAATAAAGATTTCCGGCACTACACTAGTCCAGAAATAATTACATGTTTACAACATTCACTGTATTGGCTTGCTGTAATGTACTGGATACAGAAAGATACAGATTTTCGTCACTACACTAGTCCAGAAATGATGACATTTTTACAAAACACACTGTATTGGTTTGCTATAATGTGCTATATATTGAAAAATACAGATTTTCAGAAACTATACTAGCACATTTTACTATACACAATGTATTGGCTTGCTGTAATGTACTGTATACAGAAAAGTAGACATTTTCGACACAATATTAGGCCTGAGATAATTTTGTCAATGCAGACTCTATTGGCTTCCAGTAAGGTACTGGATACAGAAAAATAAAGATTTTCAGCACTACATAAGGCCAAAGATAGTGAAATTTTTACAATACACTGTATTGGCTTGCTGTAATGTGCTATATACAGAAAAATACAGATTTTTGGCACTACAGTATGTCAGAGATAATGTAATTTTGACAATACACACTTTATTGGCTTCCAGTAAGGTACTGGATACAGAAAAATAAAGATTTTCGGCACTACACTAGTGCAGAGATAATGACATTTTTTACAATACACAGTGTATTGGCTTGCTGTAATGTACTGGATCCAGAAAAAAATAAATTTTAGGCACTACACTAGGCCAGAGATAATGAAATTTTTACAATACATACTCTATTGGCTTTCAGTAAGGTACTGCATACACAAAAATTAAGATTTTCGGCACTACACAAGTCCAGAGATAATGAATTTTTTACAATACACACTGTATTGTCTCACTGTAATGTGCTACATGCAGAAAAATACAGATTCTCAGCACTAGACTAGGCCAGATATAATGACATTTTTGTAATACACACTGTATTGGCTTGATATAATGTACTGTATACAGAAAAATACTGATTTTCGGCACTACACTGGGCCAGAGATAATGACATTTTTGCAATACACACTGTATTGGCTTGCTATAATATACTGTATACAGAAAAATACAGATATTCGGAACTATACTAGCCTAGAGATAATTTCATTTTTATAATACACACTGTATTGGCTTGCTATAATGTACTGTATACAGAAAAATACAGATTTTCGGCACTACACTAGGACAGAGATAATTACATTTTTACAATACGCACTTTATTGGCTTGCTATAATGTACTGCATAAAGAAAAATACAGATTTTTGGCACTACACTATGCCAGAAATTATTACATTTTTATAATACACACTGTATTGGCTTGCTATAATGTACTGGATACAGAAAAATATAGATTTCCGGCAATACACTTGCTCTGAAATAATGTAATTTTTACAATACACACTGTATTGGTTTACTGTAATGTACTAATGGCATGGCTGTGATTGGCCAAGTGCAGCATGTGACCCAGCCTCTATTTAAGCTGGAGTCACGTAGCGCCGCACATCACACTGCTCTGATTAGTGTAGGGAGAGGACGCAGCTTCTGTGAGAGCGAGATTAGGCAGGGAAAAGTCAGCAACAGCACCTAATGAACGGATCGATCTACAGCTGTGAATGATTGAACTTCTGCTAGTTACTTGCTCACTGGTTTTTAGGCTGCACAGAGCATTTTCTGTCACTTATTTTCTGGGGTGATCGGCGGCCATTTTGTGACTTGTGGTGCACCAGAACAAGCTGCTACCAACTCCATCAATCCAGGGGCTTGGCTGTGCTAATTGTCACCCCTAGAAACTCTGGATAGCAATTTCTATATTTTATTAAGGGGTTAAATACAATTGCCCTAATACCAATCCCCTAAATCTGGTGTTCCAGCTTTGGCTAGCCAAGTATAATACTGTCTGCTGTCTGGCAAATGATAGATTATTTTCTGTGGTGAAATTCAATTGCCAAAATAGCAATACCATAAATCAGTGGTTTCAGCTGTGGCTGGCAAAGTATAATAGTGTCCGCCAAAACATATATTTTGTTCTGGGGTGAAATTTATTTGCCAAAATAGCAATACCATAAATCAGTGGTTTCAGCTGTGGCTGGCCAAGATTCATAGTGTCCGCAAAAACATATATTTTGTTGTGAGTTGAAATTCAATTGCCAAAATAGCAATACCCTTAATCTGGTGTCCCAGCTGTTGCAGGCCAAGTTTCATAGTGTCCGCAAAAACATATATTTTGTTCTGGGGTGAAATTCAATTGCCAAAATAACAATACCATAAATCAGTGGTTTCAGCTGTGGCTGGCCAAGATTCATAGTGTCCGCAAAAACATATTTTTTGTTGTGGGGTGAAATTCAATTGCCAAAATAGCAATACCCTGAATCTGGTGTCCCAGCAGTTGCAGGCCAAGTTTCATGGTGTCCGCAAAAACATATATTTTGTTGGGGGGTGAAATTCAATTGCCAAAATAGCAATACCCTTAATCTGGTGTCCCAGCTGTTGCAGGCCAAGTTTCATAGTGTCCGCAAAAACATATATTTTGTTCTGGGGTGAAATTCAATTGCCAAAATAGCAATACCAAAAATCAGTGGTTTCAGCTGTGGCTGGCCAAGTTTCATAGTGTCCTGCAAAATATATATTTTGTTCTGGGGTAAAATTCAATTGCCAAAATATCAATACCCTGAATCTGGTGTTCCAGTTGTTTCAGGCCTAGTTTAAATCTGTCCGTAACAGGGTATATTTTGTTCTGGGGTGAAATTCAATTGCCAAAATAGCAATACCCTGAATCTGGTGTTCGAGCTGTTGCAGGCCAATTGTAAATCTGTCCATAAAAGGATACCTTTCATCCAGGGCCTAAATACTAGCCCTAAAAAAGATATTCCCCTAAATCAGTGGTTACTGCTGTGCCTGGATTAGTGTAATACGCTACATAAATAAATAGGCAGATATTGTTAAGTGCCTGTAAAAAAAGGCCTGAATTTGAAATCAATACATTGGGCCAAATATTTTTTTTCTTATTGTGGGACAAGGTCGTGGTGGTGTTAGTGTACCCTCTGGTGCTGGGAGAGGACGTGGCCATTCTGCCACAGCCACACGTCCTAGTGAACCAACTACCTCAGGTTCCAGTACCCGCCAGAATTTGCAGCGATATTTGGTGGGGCCCAATGCCGTTCTAAGGATGGTAAGGCCTGAGCAGGTACAGGCGCTAGTCAATTGGGTGGCCGACAGTGGATCCAGCATGTTCACAACATTATCTCTAGCGAGAGGACGCGCCGGCGCTTCCAGGAGGAAAAAACCTCCCGCCGGCGATTATGCGTCCGCCGGTCGGGAGGCGGTTAACCGCAAACACGGGTAATCTATAGATCCGAGTTTATATTGTCTGTCTGTCAAAATCTTTTTCGGCAGATCGCCAGTATTTGCTGGTTCATTTAGCATTACCCAGGGTGCACCACGGGGAGGCGAACCAGCTGTACACCCCATAAAGTACCATCACTTAATAGAGCGGGTACAATATTCTAGGCACTATATAACGCACCAATACTGGGCACGAAGCTCCCATTCCACCACATCCCAAAGATGCTCTATTGGGTTGAGATCTGGTAACTGTGGGGGCCATTTTAGTACAGTGAACTCATTGTCATGTTGAAGAAACCAATTTGAAATGATTCGAGCTTTGTGACATGGTGCATTATCCTGCTGGAAGTAGCCATCAGAGGATGGGTACATGGAGGTCATGAAGGGATGGACATGGTCAGAAACAATGCTCAGGTAGCCCGTGGTATTTAAACGATGCCCAATTGGCACTAAGGGGCCTAAAGTGTGCCCAGAAAACATCCCCACACCATTACACCACCACCACCACCAGCCTGCACAGTGGTAACAAGGCATGATGGATACATGTTCTCATTCTGTTTACGCCAAATTCGGACTCTACCATTTGAATGTCTCCTAATCATCAGATCAGGCAACATTTTTCTAGTCTTCAACAGTCCAGTATTGGTGACCTCATGCAAATTGTAGCCTCTTTTTCCTATTTGTAGTGGAGATAAGTGGTACCCGGTGGGGTCTTCTGCTGTTGTAGCCCATCCGCCTAAAGGTTGTGCGTGTTGTGGCTGCACAAATGCTTTGCTGCATACCTCGGTTGTAACGAGTGGTTATTTCAGTCAATGTTGCTCTTCTACCAGCTTGAATCAGTCGGCCCATCCTCCTCTGACCTCTAGCACCCACAAGGCATTTTCGCCCACAGGACTGCCGCATACTGGATGTTTTTCCCTTTTCACACCATTCTTTGTAAACCCTAGAAATGGTTGTGCGTGAAAATCCCAGTAACTGAGCAGATTGTGAAATACTCAGACCGGCCCGTCTGGCACCAACAACCATGCCACGCTCAAAGTTGCTTAAATCACCTTTCTTTCCCATTCTGACATTCAGTTTGGAGTTCAGGAGGTTGTCTTGACCAGGACACAACCCTCAATGCATTGAAGCAGCTGCCATGTGATTGGTGACTAGATAATTGCATTAATGAGAAATAGAACAGGTGTTCCTAATAATTCTTTAGGTGAGTGTATATTATATGCTTGTATCTTTTATCTTGCAGAGAATGGTAAAGAAGGGGTATGACCGTACCCGGCGGCATGCCTCAAAAAAGAAATAGTTCGCAGCATACAACAAATGCTGAGAGAAAAATTCGGCCGTGAGCACTCTGATAGTGCAATAGTAAAGAGGTGGTCGGACCTAAAAGGCGAGACCCAGAATTCGTCAGAGAAATATCTGAAAGAGTCTGCCCCGGTAAGATGCTTACTGTAACATTACACAATGTGGATGAGAAATAATGTAATGTACAGTGATGTCTAGAATTATTCATACCCTTGTCTTATTATCACATAAAGTTACGTTTAATCCAAAATACAGCTATCATATATACAAAGACGTTATTCACACTAAAATTAATTATAAGCGATGTACAAAAGGCAGTATTGGTCCCCCCTTTCCATACCAAGGAGAGGTATTCCTGTTTAATTGCAAAAAAAATAAAAATCTTGGTATCAACATAAGGAAATAACATTAAAGTAATAGCAACATATATACATAGAATTCTTCTTCACATTAAACTGTAGAGAAAAATTATAAATTAAACTATACCATACGCTAAGCTATAGATGAAATATAGAATGTATTTTAAGTATTATTTTTTGAAACTGTTGCAAGTAATACTGGAAACCCTACCCTTACTATAAAACTAGCTAAAAGAGCGTTCTACTACCCTAATAATAAGCGATGTACCAAAGGCATTATTTAAAAAACATATATATATATTTCCTTGTGTACAGCTTTTTTTTGAATAATCGTAACTAGTTTCATAAAATTATGTTATCGTATGGTCCCTAATCACAATGCGATGACCAAAGTTGCCACCTTATTTAACTGCAATGGTTAAATATATGGTGCCAGGCGGAAAGTTCCTTGAAGTCATCCGTGGCTAATATCACAGGACATTACTTTTCTGAGCCTCCCCTCATATCAGCTTAATTTCCCATGTTCCATCAGCAATAGAACAACTTGCCACAGTTCAAACCTGGAGAATTCACAGGCCATTAAACTATATCCTTGGAGCATAACGCTATGAGTTATAGGATAGACCTATAGAACATCATTTCTACCAGTGATCAACTTGCCTGGTGGTTTGCAATAACAAAATATCTGAATCGACGTAGGATACCCGGTTAAGGATACATCCCTGCCTGGGCATGTGCTGATAATTTTGCAAGTTATCACGCTACCTAGACATGTCAGAGCTGCTGATGAAGTGTGCAGGCCGTCTGTGCAGCACCTAGATATACATACTGTACTGTGCTGTCTCGCTACAGCGAACTGCCTTCCCGACTCACCGCCTCATATGCGACATGCCCACTGGTGGAACTCCACCTTGCACGTATGGAGTCTGAAGATGAGAGCCATAGTGCAGGTTTCAGCTGCAGCACGCACGTGTCAGATCGCACTGCGGACAGACCACTTCCCCCCTGATTGGGCCTCGCATGCGAGACCATGTGTGCCCTGTTCGTTGCTTTCGAGTACGCCACGCGACATGGCCAGTAGCGATGACACCGTTATCAGCAGTAACAATACACACTCCATGTCTCAAGAGAAAACTTTAAGGCGATGATGTAACAGGAGCTGGCCCAGGAGACATGGAGGTCGCGAGTCATGAGGCATTTGATTAGCACTATTAAAGGACTGTGATAAAGAAGTGTAGCCCATGAGATGCAGATTATTGCATAAATTGTTTAGTTATATTCGTTGAATTTCCTGTCTAAATCATTAACAATGTGTAATTACAGGCGACCTGTTCCGACAGTGCGCTCAACACCTGCGCACGGGATCACGTGAGTGGAGGTCTCGGAGGAGGAAGGAGGCAGGCCCCCACGCCGCGATGGAGACGAGCGACACTGCTCCCACCAGATGTCGCGAACATGTGGAGGTGGAGGAGGAGCGGTCCCTCTCAACCCCACACCTCACCGGCGGCTGCCGCAATGCCTCCGGCCAAGGTGACCGAGGAGGAGGAGAGCAAGAGGTGGCGCACAGACAGGGAGGAGGAGGAGCTTGTGACCACCCCACAGCAGGAGGGTAAATATCTACAAAAATCTTTATAAAAATAACTAACAAACCTAATTCTACTTAATTATACTATCAAAGGTAGTTTTGTAATCTTGGTTAGAATTTTCAAAGTAATAAGTAAGGGTGGGGTTTGAGCAAGGAATGATGGGTGAATGATAAGGGACAGAGCGGACAGGGTCTCCCTGTGTCCCTGAGCCAACACCCTGCTGGGTAATGAATGGCAAAGGAAAACAGGGTAGGGAAAAGGAACAGAAAACCAATACATATTACAGTACACATTTAAACAAATAAAAAAAGCCTTGATGGCGGTCAGGACACACAAAATGGAATTAAAGTGTAGCCAGAGTCCAGGTACACACACTAAACAGTCAATAATATTAATGTAATAGCAACATATATACAAACAACAACTTAACAGTAAACTGAAACATTATAAGGTAAACTCTACTAAACTCTAAACAATTCATGAAATATATAAATTTTTAAACTATTGTTTTATCAACTATTTACAAGTAATACTGGAAACGCTAGCCATATTACAAAACTAAATGTTAACATACGTACAAAGACTTCATTCACAATAAGCCTAAATAAAATTATTTTAACACTAATCTAGTCGCAAAAATCTTCAAAATATATAATTCTATTGAACACTATATAAAAATCTATTTACAAGTTAAAATGGAAACACTAGCCATACCATATAACTAAATGCTATCTTACATACCTAGACTATATTAACACTAACCCTAGTAATCATTTAAACTCTAATAAACAAAATAAATTAATATAAATTTTTTAATTTTTTAACATAAAGTGTACTTAAAATATTTACAATTAACAAAAAAGGAAATACTAGCCATACTACAAAAATAATTGATATAATATATACAAATACACTGTTCACACTAACCGTAATCACTAATTTAACCGAATAAAAGTATAACCTAATAAAAAAAAATATATATAATCTTTTGGAATAAATCATATTTCATACATTTAAACAGTTAACTATTAACACTAACAATACTACAAAACTGAATTCCATCAATGCCTACAACTGTGACTGATTATCTCTATTTTTATCTTTCACCATAGGGATAAATAATTTAATTAAAAAATAAAAGGGGTCATAAGAGACCAAAAAAAAAAAAGCGAGGCTTTCCACCTCCAAATGCAAGAATTGGAGAAGAGGCACCGGCTCCTGGAGAGGCAGAACCAGCGGGATCTGTGCGAGGTCCTGGACCAATTGGAACAATTAAAGAAGCACCGTTAGCTTCTTTGTTTTATTCATTTTATATGTTGGGGCTGGGAGGGATTGTTATTTTGTTTTATATATATATATTTTTAATTAAAAAAAAATAAAAAAATCAGATAGAGCATAGTCTGATTAAAATATTTTTTGATTCCAAATTCAAAGTTTCTGTTCTTTTGTTAAAGTATGTACTATATAACTTTGAATTAAGCAAGATTTAGTCCAGTTTGTGAATTATGCAGAGTCCAGTCAGAAAGTGTAATGTCATATATATATTAACAGTGCAGTATAATGCCTACACATAACTTAATCAGGACATTGCAGCTAATCAATTTTATTAGGTATACTTAAAGCAATACAAATTACCTAAATTTAATCCAAAAAACAAAATGTAAGATAACGGTGTCGTGTAAGGCCCACACAGATAAATACACTAGTTGAGGACAGCAGCATTGTAAGATAACGTTTTAGTGTAAGGCCTCACGGATTACATACACTAGTGGAGGACAGCAGCAGTGTAAGATAACGTTTTAGTGTAAGGCCTCACGGATTACATACACTAGTGGAGGACAGCAGCAGTGTAAGATAACGGTGTAGTGTGAGGCCTCAAGGATTACATACACTAGTGGAGGACAGCAGCAGTGTAAGATAACGTTTTAGTGTAAGGCCTCACGGATTACATACACTAGTGGAGGACAGCAGCAGTGTAAGATAACGTTTTAGTGTAAGGCCTCACGGATTACATACACTAGTGGAGGACAGCAGCAGTGTAAGATAACGGTGTAGTGTGAGGCCTCAAGGATTACATACACTAGTGGAGGACAGCAGCAGTGTACGATAACGTTTTAGTGTAAGGCCTCACGGATTACATACACTAGTGGAGGACAGCAGCAGTGTAAGATAACGGTGTAGTGTGAGGCCTCAAGGATTACATACACTAGTGGAGGACAGCAGCAGTGTAAGATAACGTTTTAGTGTAAGGCTTCACGGATTACATACACTAGTGGAGGACAGCAGCAGTGTAAGATAACGTTTTAGTGTAAGGCCTCACGGATTACATACACTAGATGGAGGACAGCAGCAGTGTAAGATAACGGTGTAGTGTGAGGCCTCAAGGATTACATACACTAGTTGAGGACAGTAGCAGTGTAAGATAACGGTGTAGTGTGAGGCCTCACGGATTACATACACTAGTGGAGGACAGCAGCAGTGTAAGATAACGTTTTAGTGTAAGGCCTCACGGATTACATACACTAGTGGAGGACAGCAGCAGTGTAAGATAACGGTGTAGTGTGAGGCCTCAAGGATTACATACACTAGTGGAGGACAGCAGCAGTGTAAGATAACGTTTTAGTGTAAGGCCTCACGGATTACATACACTAGTGGAGGACAGCAGCAGTGTAAGATAACGGTGTAGTGTGAGGCCTCACGGATTACATACACTAGTGGAGGACAGCAGCAGTGTAAGATAACGTTTTAGTGTAAGGCCTCACGGATTACATACACTAGTGGAGGACAGCAGCAGTGTAAGATAACGTTTTAGTGTAAGGCCTCACGGATTACATACACTAGATGAGGACAGCAGCAGTGTAAAATAACGGTGTAGTGTGAGGCCTCAAGGATTACATACACTAGTTGAGGACAGTAGCAGTGTAAGATAACGGTGTAGTGTGAGGCCTCACGGATTACATACACTAGTGGAGGACAGCAGCATTGTAAAATAACGGTGTAGTGTGAGGCCTCACGGATTACATACACTAGTGGAGGACAGCAGCAGTGTAAGATAACGGTGTAGTGTGAGGCTTCACGGATTACATACACTAGTTGAGGACAGCAGCAGTGTAAGATAACGTTTTAGTGTAAGGCCTCACGGATTACATACACTAGTTGAGGACAGCAGCAGTGTAAGATAACGTTTTAGTGTAAGGCCTCACGGATTACATACACTAGTGGAGGACAGCAGCAGTGTAAGATAACGTTTTAGTGTAAGGCCCACACAGATAAATGATTTGGAGGACAGCAGCATTTTCACGTAGAAGATTATATTACTAAGTAGATTCAAGATCTACTTATAGCTCGTCAAAACATAGCAGAAACAGAATGCAGCATATTCTTATCTTGTATCAGGTAAGTGTTTAAAGGTAAGTTTGACAGTGCTAATAACATTCTTTCAATAATAATGAGACTTGTAAATTAACAAATTATATTATTCTTAGATTTTTGACAAAAAAATGTAATGCAACACAGAATATTTAGTATCGCAAGCATTGTGTACAGTTTATTTGTCTACAAAATAATATACACATCATATATTTTGTGATGGTTTTTATAATATAATTTAAAAATTTTAATTAAAATGTACGTGGACTAATTGTGTTTGGGGAGACTATAATCGGTCCATTATTCTCCTATTTTAAAAAATATTTATAACAACAAAAATATTAATTGCAAAAAAAGCTGATTTGATTCCAAAAATAATGAAGTGGCTATTAACTAACCAGCATGGATTACCAAAAAAACAATAGTGTATTTTGGATTTATTATTTATTATTTAACAATATATATTAACATCATGTGCCCATAATCCAAAAATGTTTGTCAAGAATTATCCTATAAAATATTCATGTATTTTTGCTTAATAAATGTGGCAATAATGCTCTACTCACAAATACGGATTTCCACACGGATGAGTATAACGCCAGTCACACCCAACCATGTAGAGAGGTCAACACGGAAGTCCAGCATCCTTTCCAGGACGACAGACAACACCATGCTAGTACCCAATTCCGTATTTAAAAAAACGAAATAAATAAAATTAAATGAAGTTATTAGGTTTATCAATCGGTCGTGTAACATGGTCAATGAACAAGACCTTTTGAAAAGGGAAGCCCTGGTGCGTTGCCCACCATGATATAGTGAGAACCACATCCATTGCCCATTAACCCAATTTCTTCAAAATAATAAAATATTTAAATAAAACAAAACAATTTTGTAAATGAAGCATAACACCACATGATATTTTAATAACTTTTCTTATTATTTAATAGATTTATTTAACTCGTGACAATACCTTTTGAACTAAGCACATGTGTCCACATAAAAAGTTTATAATAAATAACAATCAAATTCCAAAAATTTAATTTAGAAAATAATATGGATAAAATATGGTACATGCTGGTAGTCTCCACATAATCATTCTGAAAATACAGCATAAAAAAATAAAATAAAAATAATGATCACAAAATTTTATAAAAAATTTGAAGTTGCCATAACAATGGCACACAATATTCCTAGTAAGCCAACAGTTTTAGGCATACACACTGTTTGACCGAAACTCTCAATTGTATATCAGATAGGCTCATGTAAATGTGAACTTGTTATTTTATTTTAATTTGTAAAAAAATGTGTACGCAGGGATGGGAATAACTGTGGATTCTTGAATTCTTAATTTCATACTATCAGTCATTTAAAAAAAAATATTCAATAGAAAAAAGCTATTAATAACACTATCAACAGCAGCAACTAGATGTTTATCATTTAACTGAATGTCTAAACATATATTGTAGACCAACATAGGATGACAGGCAGCAGTAGGCGCTAGTAGCTACTGCAGCATTTAGAAGTTTATGGGTCAACCTTTTGACTAATAATATATCTTGGACTAAGTGAACTGAACACAACGTGTAGCAGCACGGTTGGAGTGTTTTATGCGAACCAGGAATATCCTCTCAGGAATGGGCCCCCTCCCAGACCTGGACAGCAGCAGCAGCAGCTGTAGTATAGTCGACTGGCAGAGCAGCAGGTATAATGGTGCAGCAGGAATATCCTCTCAGGAATGGGCCCCCTCCCAGACCTGGCAGCAGCAGCAGCAGCGTGTAGTATAGTCGACTGGCAGAGCAGCAGGTATAATGGTGCAGCAGGAATATCCTCTCAGGAATGGGCCCCCTCCCAGACCTGGACAGCAGCAGCAGCAGCGTGTAGTATAGTCGACTGGCAGAGCAGCAGGTATAATGGTGCAGCAGGAATATCCTCTCAGGAATGGGCCCCTCCCAGACCTGGACAGCAGCAGCAGCAGCGTGTAGTATAGTCGACTGGCAGAGCAGCAGGTATAATGGTGCAGCAGGAATATCCTCTCAGGAATGGGCCCCCTCCCAGACCTAGACAGCAGCAGCAGCAGCGTGTAGTATAGTCGACTGGCAGAGCAGCAGGTATAATGGTGCAGCAGGAATATCCTCTCAGGAATGGGCCCCTCCCAGACCTGACAGCAGCAGCAGCAGCGTGTAGTATAGTCGACTGGCAGAGCAGCAGGTATAATGGTGCAGCAGGAATATCCTCTCAGGAATGGGCCCCCTCCCAGACCTGGACAGCAGCAGCAGCAGCGTGTAGTATAGTCGACTGGCAGAGCAGCAGGTATAATGGTGCAGCAGGAATATCCTCTCAGGAATGGGCCCCCTCCCAGACCTGGACAGCAGCAGCAGCAGCGTGTAGTATAGTCGACTGGCAGAGCAGCAGGTATAATGGTGCAGCAGGAATATCCTCTCAGGAATGGGCCCCCTCCCAGACCTAGACAGCAGCAGCAGCGTGTAGTATAGTCGACTGGCAGAGCAGCAGGTATAATGGTGCAGCAGGAATATCCTCTCAGGAATGGGCCCCCTCCCAGACCTAGACAGCAGCAGCAGCGTGTAGTATAGTCGACTGGCAGAGCAGCAGGTATAATGGTACAGCAGGAATATCCTCTCAGGAATGGGCCCCCTCCCAGACCTGGACTGCAGCAGCAGCAGCAGCGTGTAGTATAGTCGACTGGCAGAGCAGCAGGTATAATGGTGCAGCAGGAATATCCTCTCAGGAATGGGCCCCCTCCCAGACCTAGACAGCAGCAGCAGCAGCGTGTAGTATAGTCGACTGGCAGAGCAGCAGGTATAATGGTGCAGCAGGAATATCCTCTCAGGAATGGGCCCCCTCCCAGACCTGGACGCAGCAGCAGCAGCAGCGTGTAGTATAGTCGACTGGCAGAGCAGCAGGTATAATGGTGCAGCAGGAATATCCTCTCAGGAATGGGCCCCCTCCCAGACCTGGACAGCAGCAGCAGCAGCAGCGTGTAGTATAGTCGACTGGCAGAGCAGCAGGTATAATGGTGCAGCAGGAATATCCTCTCAGGAATGGGCCCCTCCCAGACCTGGACAGCAGCAGCAGCAGCGTGTAGTATAGTCGACTGGCAGAGCAGCAGGTATAATGGTGCAGCAGGAATATCCTCTCAGGAATGGGCCCCCTCCCAGACCTGGACAGCAGCAGCAGCAGCGTGTAGTATAGTCGACTGGCAGAGCAGCAGGTATAATGGTGCAGCAGGAATATCCTCTCAGGAATGGGCCCCTCCCAGACCTGGACAGCAGCAGCAGCGTGTAGTATAGTCGACTGGCAGAGCAGCAGGTATAATGGTGCAGCAGGAATATCCTCTCAGGAATGGGCCCCTCCCAGACCTGGACAGCAGCAGCAGCAGCGTGTAGTATAGTCGACTGGCAGAGCAGCAGGTATAATGGTGCAGCAGGAATATCCTCTCAGGAATGGGCCCCCTCCCAGACCTGGACTGCAGCAGCAGCAGCAGCGTGTAGTATAGTCGACTGGCAGAGCAGCAGGTATAATGGTGCAGCAGGAATATCCTCTCAGGAATGGGCCCCTCCCAGACCTGGACAGCAGCAGCAGCAGCAGCGTGTAGTATAGTCGACTGGCAGAGCAGCAGGTATAATGGTGCAGCAGGAATATCCTCTCAGGAATGGGCCCCTCCCAGACCTGGACAGACAGCAGCAGCAGCAGCGTGTAGTATAGTCGACTGGCAGAGCAGCAGGTATAATGGTGCAGCAGGAATATCCTCTCAGGAATGGGCCCCCTCCCAGACCTGGACAGCAGCATAAATAGATAAAAAGAGCAGGTAGATCAGGATGTTCCATGTGTGCAGCAGGATTGTGTTAAAAATGACGCTAAATTCTATATTGTCCAATGTCTACAATGTACATCACAAATACATTTGCTCCACACGTTGGCTGCACAGGGCTGCTCTCAGTTTCCACATTTGGCACATCCAGTGTGTGTAGCAGAACACAGCGGTAAGGCATCCAGCCTCCCTGTGTGCCGAACCCTTCACACCAGAGGGCAGTAGTAGTGGCGGGATTAGCCACAGCTCTCTCATCCTCCATGTGTCTGTGAGGAGGAAAGGAATACCGGAGCTCTCCCCACCCATACACGATTATCAGCGCCCACACGCGGTGCTCCATCCTACCGGTGGACCTATCCTTCCTGTACCGGTCTGAACACCGAACTCAGTGAAGATCCAGCTATTCTCAGCAAGGATCTTGACGTGTCCGTAGTGCCTGCTAACCCGTCATGTCTAGTTCATGTCCCTCCCCAGTAGTGTAACAGAAGAGTAAGCTGTATTCCCCAGCTACGGGATGGCGCTTGTGGCTGACTCCAGTGCTCAGCACTGATCATCGATCTCATCTCATGGTGCTGAATAAGGCCTTAGAGGCGACATATCTCTACAAAGGGTGGAGTATTACTTTTCCCCTTTAAGGCTTTCCCAGAAAGGGTATGGCTATCAAAGTGCTGCAACTTCACTGTCACTAAGCGGGCCTAGTAAGGATTCTGGTATGAAGGCATTATGTGTCTGGGTCTTGTATTGATTTTTGGATAAACTATACCTAGATAAGGACAGTAGCTGTGCTACAGTTACTTGTGCTTGAAATCAAAATTGACATTAAAATTAACTACAATAAATACATAAATAGGATTGACTACAATGCAGATTACGTGAAGTAGAGACTATAGAATAATGCAGACCTTCACAGGAGTGAAGTGTTATTTATTAAAAATATATATTGATATATACTATATGTATATTTATATATGTGTGCTGTCACACTACGATATATATATATAGAACCTTTCACTTCTGAAAAGTGAATTATGGAAAATTTACATCCTTCGGATAGCAGCATTGCAGATGATTGTGTTAGTGGACTTTATGTAAGAATCTTAACTACTCCTTTTTTTATATTACAACTCAACTAAAATGAAGCACAGCTGCAGTGCATTGGGTATGCGGGTAAAGGTAAGCTTTAAACGATATTTCTTCTTAAAACCCAGACACATAATGCCTTCATACCAGAATCCTTACTAGGCCCCGCTTAGTGACAGTGAAGTTGCAGCACTTTGCTAGCCATTCTATTTCAGGGAAAGCCTTAAAGGGGAAAAGTAATACTACACCCTTTGTAGAGATATGTCGCCTCTAAGGCCTTATTCAGCACCATGAGATGAGATGAGATCGATGATCAGTGCTGAGCACTGGAGTCAGCCACAAAGCGCCATCCCTGTAGCCGGGGAATACAGCTGACTCTCCTGTTACACTAGCGTGGAGGGACGTGAACTAGACATGACGGGTTAGCAAGCACTACGGACACGCCAAGATCCTTGCTGAGAATAGCTGGATCTTCATTGAGTTCGTTGTTCAGACCGGTACAGGAAGGATAGGTCCACCGGTAGGACGGAGCACCGCGTGTGGGCGCCGATGATCGTGTATGGGTGGGGAGAGCTCCGGTATTCCTTTCCTCCTCACAGACACATGGAGGATGAGAGAGCTGTGGCTAATCCCCGCCACTACTACTGCCCTCTGGTGTGAAGGGTTCTGCACACAGGGAGGCTGGATGCCTTACCGCTGTGTTCTGCTACACACACTGGATGTGCCAGATGTGGAAACTGAGAGCAGCCCTGTGCAGCCAACGTGTGGAGCGCTGTATGGCTACTACATTGATTATAGTTGAATAGATTTTTGATTATAGTTAAATAGATTATTGAGTTTTTTCAATTTAAAAATTGATATATATTAAAACATAATCCATATTTAAGTCTATATATACATAAAAGATATGTTTAAGGGAAAATTCATTTAATTATTTTCTATAATTCATATATTTACACTACACAACACATGATTAAAGAAATTTAGAGACATTATTAAAATAAATTATTAAATAAAATTTCTTTATCAGACTCTGTACATGATTCACCAAAATTAATAAATTAATTAAAAATATATTGACACATATATACATATGAGAAGATTAAATTTAATAAGTAATTTTTTCATAATTAAGTAGATTTGATAAA
Source organism: Bufotes viridis (assembly GCA_033119425.1). Taxonomy (NCBI): domain Eukaryota; kingdom Metazoa; phylum Chordata; class Amphibia; order Anura; family Bufonidae; genus Bufotes; species Bufotes viridis. The sequence goes on from CM065590.1 coordinate 249,247,881, forward strand.
AAAATAACTTAATAAAGAATATTAAAAATCATATTAAAATCAATAAAAATTCATCAATAAATTCATAAATATATACAACACATATAAAAAGAAATTCATAAATAGGATAAAAAATAATTTCATATTAAGATAAGACAATAAATTAGTTAAAAAGGTTAAAAACAACGGATTTACGGAGGGAGAGCGAGGGAGAGGGATGGACAAGGGACCCTTCAACGGCCTGAACCGACAGCTGGGGCCAGGAAGTCACTGCCGATCCAGGACTCGCTCATTTTGATGAATGTCAGTCTGTCCACGGAGTCAGTGGACAGACGGGTCCTCTTGTTCAGACCACCCCACCTGCCGCGCTGAATGTCCGCTCAGACAGTACGCTGGAGGGGGGACAGACAATAACTCCAGCGCATACTGAGCGAGCTCACGGCAGGTGTCCAGTCTGGCAACCCAGTACTCCATGGGGTCGTCAGTGCTCATGCTGTCTGAAGCACCAACGGACCCCATGTAGTCTGCCACCATGCGGGCCAGCCGCTGGTGGTTGCTGCTGCTGCTGCTGCTGGTACTGGGTCGCGCAGACTGGTAGAACAGCCTCATCTCACCCATTAGGTCACCTGCTCGGCTGGTGCTGCTGGGTCCAGCCACCTGCTGGGTGAGATGGGCGGGGAAACTGGAGCTGGAGGCCGAGGGGTAGTCTGCTCCAGACGCTTGATCAGACAGGCCCGCAGTTGTTCCATCCGGGCCTGCCGCCGACTTGATGGTATAAATTGTTCCAGTTTCCCTTGCATCGTGGGTCTAAAAGGGTGGCCAACCAATAATCATCCCTCCCCTTAATACTCTTGATCCGGGGTCCCTCCTGAGGCATCGCAGCATGTGGGCAGCCATGGGGAAGAGGACAGCCCGCTGTGACTCGTCATGGCTGCCCGGGACCATGACCTCTTGGTCCTCCTGCTGCTGTTGCTGCTGCTCCCGGTTGGAGCTGCCCCACCCCCGGACTAACGGTGCCCCCATCACCGGCTCTCCCTCCTGACCAGGCCCAAACTCCTGGACGTCCACTGTGTCATCCTCCTCCTCCTCCTCAACGTCCTGGGCCTGGTCCTGGTGGAGCAAGGCAGCCTCATCTTGCTCCACCAAGGCACTCTCCCCAGCTTCAAGCAGGCGATCGAGTGTCCTGTCCAGCAGGAACACTAATGGGAGCACGTCATTGAGTCCAACGTGCTCCCCGCTGACCATGTTTGTCGCCTGCTCAAATGGGGCCAACACGTGACAGACCTGCTGTATCTGCCCCCACTCCGTATTAGTGACATAGGGGAGTGGGTGTGATGGCCCTGAAGTGCCTAGGTCCAGCAGGTATTCCCTCACCGCCCGTCTCTGCTCCCACAACCTTTCCAGCATGTGGAGGGTTGAGTTCCACCGCGTCACACTGTCCACAATCAGCCTGTGAGGGGGCAGGCTGTTGTCCCGCTGCAGTCTGGACAGGGACGCGGTGGCAGTTGGGGAGCGTCGGAAATGGCTGGCAATCCTACGTACCCTTAACACAATGTCACTCAAACCTGGGTACGTACGGAGGAACTTCTGTACCACTAGGTTGAGGACATGTGCCATGCAGGGCACGTGGGTCAGACTGCCAGCCTGAAGGGCGGCGAGTAGGTTGCTGCCGTTGTCACAGACAACCAAACCTGCCTGGAGCCTACGGGGTGTCAGCCACTTCTGGACCTGAGCCTGAAGTGCGGCCAGAACTTCAGGTCCAGTGTGTCTCCTGTCTCCCAAGCTCACAAGCTGGAGCACGGCCTGGCAACGGACGTGCCCCACACTTGCATAGTTACAGGGACGCTTACTGGGGGCTCAGCAGCAGTGGAGACAGTGGCTTGTGGGAGAGCAGCAGTTCTCCCTGGACACCCCGCGGCGGCACCACAAACTCTGATGCCGCCGATCCCTCCCCGGCGCCTCGGAGGGACACCCAATGGGCAGTAAACTCAAGTATCGTCCCTGCCCATGTCTGCTAGTCCAAGCATCCATTGTGAGATGTACCCTGTCGCTGACAGCATGATCCAGCGACAGGCATACTTTCTCCACAAGGTGCTGGTATAGGGCAGGGACGCCAGTCCTGGCAAAGTAATGGCGGCTGGGGACACGCCATCTGGGTTGTGCCTGCTCCAACATCTGCCGGAACGGATTGCTGTCCACAAGATTGTAAGGGAGCAGATGTTGGGCAAGAACCCTTGCCAGGAGCCCATTGAGTGAACGCACACGCCGGTCCCCTGGGGCATAGGGCGCGGTGCGCTCAAAAGCGTCAGCAACTGATGGCTGGCGCCGGACGGCAGTGGAGGAGGAGATAGAGGAGGGTGCAGTGGAGGCAGAGGTATGGCTGCCGGTCCCAGTACCTCTATGAGAGGGAGTGGCGGAGTGGGAATGACTTACGGGGATCTGTTGTGGGGCTGCTGTACTGTGGCAGGAGCTGCTGTCCCCTGCACACTGCTGGTGGCGCTGCTGCTACCACCCTTCATCTGTTCCCACTCCCGCCAGTGGTTGACCCGTAGGTGCTGGTTCAGTGCTGTAGTACCCAGCCGAGCCACCACCCTCCCTCTCTTCACCCTGGCACGGCATAGCTGACAGATTGCTACTGTAACATCATCAGCTGCCAGGGTGAAGTAAGCCCAAACAGGCGACTTATGCACCGACCGCCGGTCAGATGGGTTGGTGCTCACTTGCGTCTGTTCGGGCTCGGTGCGCACAGGTGGAGGTGGCTGCTGCTGCTGCCTCCTACTGCTGACATTACCAGTGGAGCCCCTGCTGCTAGACTCACTGGTAACCTGGCGCACCGCTTGCCTCCGGTGCCGACCTTCCTCCTCATCAGTGCTGCTGATGCCTGACAAGGGAGGTGGCATCCATTCTTGGTCACCCTCCTCTTCATCCCTCGATGTGTCAGACCCAGGGCCAAGCCTTGGTGAACAGAGGGGAGCAGCTGACATAGAGCCCCTGACCGGGCTCTGCTGTCCCCTCGCTGATGCCTGGGTCTGACTAGGTACAGGGGTTATGTGGCTAACACCACCTGCACCTATTGGAAGGGATGTCACTGGCACCATCTCCCCTCCATCTCTTCCAAGAGTTGCTGACCATGGGGAGGACTGAACTGCAGTTCTGCCTCCTGTTCCTCCTGAGTTGCCTGCCCAAAGATATCAAAATCAACATCCACAAAAAGATCAGGTGATAAATTTTCGGGGGTGGGGGTTGATTCTGCAGGAGGCGGAACCCTGCAGATGCTGCTGCTGCTGGTTGGGGCTGGGCCGGAGGACTCTGTGGCACTGGACTGTGCCATCATAGCCACAACTTGTTGGGCATCCTGAGAACTAATTGGGCGGCTGCCACGCCCAAAGAACTCTCTGATTAGTCGGACGCCCCACACTTGAACCTCCGCGGGTAGAGGAGCGGTCCCGTGCAGGCAGCGGTCCGGCACTGGAACCAACTTCCCTACCACGACTTCCAGAACGCCCGCGTGATGTCATACTGGTCAGAGATTGGTCTTACTGTCACAGACAAAAAAAAAAAAGGGTGGGATTTGGGGAAAACTTTATTGGGATGGGGAATCTGGGGCTAAAATGAAAAACGAATTCAATAAATTAAATCAATAAATTAATAAATCCTAACCTCTATATAATTTTTTTTTTTCAACTATGAAAAGACGCAGACTCTGACGCAGACAGACACAAAAGCAAATAAACTATTCAACAACTACCCTATATAAACTTTTTTTTGTTTTTTTTCTTTTTTTCCAACTAAAGGAAGACAAGGACACTGACGCAGACAGACACAGAACCTAGTAGACTAAGGAAAACTACCCTATATAAACTTTTTTTTTTTTTTTTTTTAGCTAACAAAAGACACAGACACTGACACTGACAAACACAAAAGCTACTAGACTAAGGAAAAAACGACCCTATATAAACTTTTTTTTTTTGTTTTTTTCTTTTTTTTTAACTAAGAAAAAGACGCGGACTCTGACGCAGACAGACACAAAAGCTACTAAACTATTGAACAACTACCCTATATAAACTTTTTTTTGTTTTTTTTTCTTTCAACTAACAAAAGACGTGGACACTGACACTGACAGACACAAAACCTACTAGACTAAGGAAAACTACCCTATATAAACTTTTTTTTTTTTCAACTAATAAAAGACGCGGACTCTGACACAGACAGAAACAAAAGCTACTAAACTATTTAACAACTACCCTATATAAACTTTTTTTTTCTTTTTTTTCTTTTTTTTTCAACTAACAAAAGACGCGGACACTGACACTGACAGACACAAAACCTACTAGACTAAGAAAAACTACCCTATATAAACTTTTTTTTTTCTTTTTTTTTTTATCTAACGTAAAACACGGACACTGACAGACACAAAACAAATACTACAAACTAAACTATTATAACCTAAGGAAATACACTAACACACTTAACTAAAACACTAAAACTAAACTAAACTAAAGCCTACAATATAACTAAACTTAAGCTCCCTCAATCTACACTAATCACTCCCTACTACTACAACCTACACTATAGAATGAATAATTAGATTGTGAAATATATTGCTTTTAAAAAGCACAATTCCACACCACAAAGCACAGCACAGTTTTTAGCTCCTAACACAACCAACTCCAAGTAAAACTGCACAGAATGGCTGCTGGGAAGAATATTATATAGTAAAGAGGTGGGGAGCTTTCCTATTGGTTGCTAGGGAGGTTGCTAACCTATGACAACTGTAGGTACATCATTTTCATTGGACAAAAAGACAGAAGGGAGGGATCTATGTACTTTGACGGAAATGATATATTCGCATAAATTCGCATAAATTCGCATTACGAAACAAAATCGCAAACTGAACTAAAATTAGTGTAAACTTTATAATTAAGTGATGATTGGAAGTCTCACCTCACCCTACCAATTTAATTTGCACCACAAGCTACAAGCAGCCTGCTTCTAGCTTGTGGTCCAATTGAGATTTAGATAATTTATACTGTGCAAGGCATAGAATATTCGTGTATGCGAATTTTCGAATATATTCGCAACTCGCAGCGCTACGACTTCGCAAGCGGGAAAAATCGCATGGCAAAAATCGCAAAAACACTTTAACTTTCATGGCCGGGATGGTCAAGTCAATCAATGCGCAGGAAGAATAGCACGTGTGAAAGAAATCGCATCGCTTACTAAAAATCGCATTACGAAAAATCGCAAAAAAAAAAAAAGACAAGGGAGGGAAGTGGGGACGGGGGGTCGAGGAATGGATATAAAATGAAGCCTTGTTGAAAGTGAAACTAATGATTGGGGGTGAATAAGAATAAGAAGAGGAAAACACGACGACATATATTCGAATATGCGAATTTTCGAATATATTCGCTATTCGCAGCATGTTCGTATTCGCAAGTTGACGATCGCGACTACCAAGCGCAAAGAGTGTGAAAAATCGCATTACGGAAAAATCGCATAAAGGCAATATTTCAATTTTCAAGTCAATGCGCAGGCATGTCAGCAAGTGTTAGATATTCGCATCGCTTAATAAAAATCGCATACGGAAAATTGCAAAAAGGCAGGATTTTGGCTATGGCTTTGAAAAAGAGCCTTGATGCAAAACAAATGAAACTCAGAGTCACTCAAACTCATTTATCAACACAAGTGAACTGAAGTTCTTGAACTTATTGTGTATCATCTAATTTAACCAACGCGAATATTCGCAATATCGAATTTATGGCATGATATTCGAAAAAATCGCGAAAACGCGAATATGCGATATTCGCGCGAAATATTCGCATCGCGAATATTCGCGCCCAACACTAGTGCCCACCTTACTTCCTGCACTGGAGCTTGATAGGAAGATGCGTGAGTACAAGCGCACGCTGGTAAACGTGCTCATGAGAGCATTCCCAAATGTCACAGGGGAACAGGTGGAAGCCCAACGCAAAGGCAGAGGAGGAGCAAGAGGTCGCCAACGCAGCTGTGTCACAGCCAGCTCCTCTGAGGGCAGGGTTAGCATGGCAGAAATGTGGAAAAGTTTTGTCTCCACGCCACAGCTAACTACACCACCACCTGATACGGAACGTGTTAGCAGGAGGCAGCATTTCACTAATATGGTTGAACAGTACGTCTGCACACCCCTCATCGTACTGACTGATGGTTCGGCCCCTCTCAACTTCTGGGTCTCCAAATTGTCCACATAGCCAGAGTTAGCATTTTATGCCTTGGAGGTGCTGGCCTGCCCAGCGGACAGCGTTTTGTCTGAACGTGTATTCAGCACGGCAGGGGGCGTCATTACTGACAAACGCAGCCCCCTGTCCACAGCCAACAAGGACAAGCTGACTTTCATAAAAATGAACCAGGCATGGATCCCACAGGACCTGTGCCTCCCTTGTGCAGAATAGACATTTATAACTGCCTCCCCCTCAACCATGTATTCTTGTACTCCGGTGCATTTCTTTATTGAATCGTCATTTTTTAAACTTTACCATGATCTTGCGGTTCAACCCAAAGTTGAATGAACCTCTCCTCTGTCTGGGTGCTGGGGCCGAAATAACTGAAAGTGGCCTTCTCCAGTGGTGGGTGATATGACGCATGATTCCTTGCTGTGGGACCTCTCTCCTATGTCTGGGTTCTGGGGCCGAAATAGCTGAAAGTGGCCTTCTCCAGTGGTGGGTGATATGACGCATGATTCCTTGCTGTGGGACCTCTCTCCTATGTCTGGGTGCTGGGTCCGAAATAACTGAAAGTGGCCTTCTCCAGTGGTGGGTAATATGACGCATGATTCCTTGCTGTGGGACCTTTATCCTCGGTCTGGATGCTGGGCTGAAATAACTGAAAGTGGCCTTCTCCAGTGGTGGGTGATATGACACATGATTCCTTGCTGTGGGACCTCTCTCCTCTGTGTGGGTGCTGGGGCCAAAATAATTGAAAGTGGCCTTCTCCAGTGTTGGGTGATATGACGCATGATTCCTTGCATTGTGACCTCTATCCAATTGATATTGGTTAAATTTTATTTATTTTATTTTATTTTAATTCATTTTCCTATCCACATTTGTTTGCAGGGGATTTATCTACATTTTGCAGCCTTTGGCAGCACTCTAGCCCGTTCCTGGACTATTTTACCCCTTTTTAGTGCCTAAAAGTTCGGGTCCCCATTGACTTCAATGGGGTTCGGGTTCGGGATAAAGTTTGGGTCGAGTTCGGATCCCGAACCTGAAGATTTTTAGGAAGTTCGGCTGAACTTCCCGAACCCGAACGTCCAGGTGTTCGCTCATCTCTAGTTCTGGATACTGAAAAATAAAGATTTTCGGCACTACACTAGTCCAGAGATAATGGAATGTTTACAATACACACTGTATTGGCTTGCTGTAATGTACTGGATGTAGTAAAATACAGATTTTTGACACTACACAAGGACAGAGATAGTGAATTTTTTTTAAAACACACCATTTATTGGCTTGCTATAATGTAATGGATACAGAAAAATTCAGATTTTCAGCACTAAACTAGCCCAGAGATAGTGAAATTTTTACAATATACACTGTATTGGATTGATATAATGTAGTTAGCACAAAATATTACAGATTTTTGGCACTACATTAGCCTAGAGATAATGAATTTTTTACAATACACAATGTATTGGCTTGCTATAATGTACTGGATACAGAAAAATATAGATTTTTCAGCAGTACACTAGGACAGAGATAATGAAATTTTTACAATACACAATGTATTGGCTTGCTGTAATGTACTGGATGTATAAAAATTCAAATTTTCGGCACTACACTAGGTCAGAGATAATGTGACTTTTTCAATACACAATGTATTGGATTACTGTAATGTACTGTATACAGAAAAATACAGATTTTAGGCACTACACTATCCCAGTGATAATGTAATTTTTACAATGTACACTGTATTGGCTTCCAGTAACGTACTGGATACAGAAAAATACAGATTTTTGGCACCACACTAGCCCAGAGATAATGACATTTTTACAATATACACTGTTTTGGCTTGCTGTAATATATTGGATACCGAAAAATACTGATTTTCGGCACTACACTAGGTCAGAGATAATGTAATTTTGACAATACACAATGTTTTGGCTTGCTGTAATGTACTGGATACAGATAAATACAGATTTTCGGCACTACACTAGGCCAGAGATAATAAAACTTTTACAATACACACTGTATTGGCTTGCTGTTATGTACTGTATACAAAAAATACTGATTTTCGGCACTACACTAGTACTGAGATTATGAAATTTTTACAATACATACTCAATTAGCTTCCTATAAGATACTGGATACAGAAAAATACAGATATTCGCCACTACACTAGATCAGAGATAATGTAATTTTTTCAATACACGCTCTATTGGCTTCCTCTAAGGTACTGATTACAGAAAATAAAGATCTTCGGCAATAGATTAGCCAGAGATTGTGAAATTTTTACAATACACACTGTATTGGCTTGCTGTAATGTGCTATACACAGAAAATATAGATTTTCAGCACTACACTAGACCAGAGATAATGAAAGTTTTACAATACACACTGTATTGGCTTGGTATAATGTACTGGATACAGAAAAATACAGATTTTCGGCACTACACTAGGTCAGAGATAATGTAATTTTGACAATACACAATGTTTGGCTTGTTGTAATGTACTGGATACAGATAATTACAGATTTTCGGCATTACACTAGGCCAGAGATAATAAAACTTTTACAATACACACTGTATTGGCTTGCTTTTATGTACTGTATACAAAAATACTGATTTTTCGGCACTACACTAGTACTGAGATTATGAGATTTTTACAATACATATCAATTAGCTTCCTATAAGGTACTGGATACAGAAAAATACAGATATTCGCCACTACACTAGATCAGAGATAATGTAACTTTTTCAATACACTCTATTGGCTTCCTCTAAGGTACTGATTACAGAAAATAAAGATCTTCGGCAATACATTAGGCCAGAGATTGTGAAATTTTTACAATACACACTGTATTGGCTTGCTGTAATGTGCTATACACAGAAAATATAGATTTTCAGCACTACACTAGACCAGAGATAATGAAAGTTTTACAATACACACTGTTTTGGCTTGGTGTAATGTACTGGATACAGAAAATACAGATTTTCGGCACTACACTAGGTCAGAGATAATGTACTTTTGACAATACACAATGTTTTGGCTTGCTGTAATGTACTGGATACAGATAAATACAGATTTTCGGCACTACACTAGGCCAGAGATAATAAAACTTTTACAATACACACTGTATTGGCTTGCTGTTATGTACTGTATACAAAAAATACTGATTTTCGGCACTACACTAGTACTGAGATTATGAAATTTTTACAATACATACTCAATTAGCTTCCTATAAGGTACTGGATACAGAAAAATACAGATATTCGCCACTACACTAGATCAGAGATAATGTAATTTTTCAATACACGCTCTATTGGCTTCCTCTAAGGTACTGATTACAGAAAAATAAAGATCTTCGGCAATACATTAGGCCAGAGATTGTGAAATTTTTACAATACACACTGTATTGGCTTGCTGTAATGTGCTATACACAGAAAAATATAGATTTTCAGCACTACACTAGACCAGAGATAATGAAAGTTTTACAATACACACTGTATTGGCTTGGTATAATGTACTGGATACAGAAAAATACAGATTTTCGGCACTACACTAGGTCAGAGATAATGTAATTTTGACAATACACAATGTTTTGGCTTGCTGTAATGTACTGGATACAGATAAATACAGATTTTCGGCACTACACTAGGCCAGAGATAATAAAACTTTTACAATACACACTGTATTGGCTTGCTTTTATGTACTGTATACAAAAAATACTGATTTTCGGCACTACACTAGTACTGAGATTATGAGATTTTTACAATACATACTCAATTAGCTTCCTATAAGATACTGGATACAGAAAAATACAGATATTCGCCACTACACTAGATCAGAGATAATGTAATTTTTTCAATACACGCTCTATTGGCTTCCTCTAAGGTACTGATTACAGAAAAATAAAGATCTTCGGCAATACATTAGGCCAGAGATTGTGAAATTTTTACAATACACACTGTATTGGCTTGCTGTAATGTGCTATACACAGAAAAATATAGATTTTCAGCACTACACTAGACCAGAGATAATGAAAGTTTTACAATACACACTGTATTGGCTTGGTATAATGTACTGGATACAGAAAAATACAGATTTTCGGCACTACACTAGGTCAGAGATAATGTAATTTTGACAATACACAATGTTTTGGCTTGCTGTAATGTACTGGATACAGATAAATACAGATTTTCGGCACTACACTAGGCCAGAGATAATAAAACTTTTACAATACACACTGTATTGGCTTGCTGTTATGTACTGTATACAAAAAAATACTGATTTTCGGCACTACACTAGTATTGAGATTATTAAATTTTTACAATACATAATCAATTAGCTTCCTGTAAGGTACTGGATACAGAAAAATACAGATATTCGCCACTACACTAGATCAGAGATAATGTAATTTTTCCAATACACGCTCTATTGGCTTCCTCTAAGGTACTGGATACAGAAAAATTAAGATATTTGGCAATACATTAGGCCAGAGATTGTGAAATTTTTACAATACACACTGTATTGGCTTGCTGTAATGTGCTATACACAGAAAAATATAGATTTTTAGCACTACACTAGACCAGAGATAATGAAAGTTTTACAATACACACTGTATTGGCTTGGTATAATGTACTGGATACAGAAAAATACAGATTTTCGGCACTACACTAGGTCAAAGATAAAGTAATTTTGACAATACACATCATATTGGCTTGCTATAATGTACTGGATACAGATAAATACAGATTTTCCTCAGTACACTAGGCCAGAAATAATGTAATTTTTACAATACACACAGTATTGGCTTGCTGTAATGTACTGTATACAAAAAATACAGATTTTCGGCACTACAATAGGACTGAGATAATGCAATTTTTGAAATACACACTCTATTGGCTTCCTGTAAGGTTTTGGATACAGAAAAATAAAGATTTTCGGCACTACACTATTCCAGAGATAATGGAATGTTTACAATACACACTGTATTGTCTTGCTATAATGTACTGGATGTAGAAAAATACAGATTTTTGACACTACACAAGGACAGAGATACTTAAATTTCTTTAAATACACACTGTATTGGCTTGCTATAATGTACTGGATGCAGAAAAATATAGATTTTCAGCACTACACTAGGACAGAGATAATGAAATTTTTACAATACACAATGTATTGGCTTGCTGTAATGTACTGGATGTAGAAAAATTCTAATTTTCGGCACTACACTAGAACAGAGATATTGAAATTTTTACAATTCACAATGTATTGGCTTGCTGTAATGTACAGGATACAGAAAAATACAGATTTTCGCCACTACACTAGACCAGAGATAATTAAATTTTTACAATGCACAATGTATTGGCTTGCTGTAATGTTCTTGATACAGAAAAATACAGATAGGCCCATAGATAATGAAATTTTTACAATATACACTGTATTGGCTTCCAGTAAGGTGCTGGATACAGAAAATTACAGATTTTCGGCACTTCACTAGCTCAGAGATAATGTGATTTTTACAATACACAACGTATTGGATTACTGTAATGTACTGTATACAGAAAAATACCAATTTTAGGCACTACACTATCGCAGTGATAATGTAATTTTTACAATGCACACTGTATTGGCTTCCAGTAAGGTACTTGATACAGAAAGATAAAGATTTTCGGAACTACACTAGGCCAGAGATAATGAAATCTTTATAATACACACTATATTGGCTTGCTGTAATGTACTGGATACAGAAAAATACAGATTTTCGGCACTATACTATGACAGAGATAATGAAATTTTTCCAATACACACTCTATTGGCATCCGGTAAGGTACTGGATACAGAAAAATAAAGATTTTCGGCACTACACTAGTCCAGAAATAATGAAATTTTTACAATACACAATGTATTGGCTTGCTATAATGTACTGGATACAGAAAATTGTAGATTTTGGGCACTACACTAGGTTAGGGAATTAAATTTTTACAATACACACTGTATTGGCTTGCTGTAATGTACTGGATATAGAAAAATTTGAATTTTCAGCACTACACTAGAACAGAGATAATGATATTTTTACAATACACACTGTATTGGCTTGCTGTTATGTACTGGATACAGAAATATTCATATTTTCGCCACTACACCAGCCCAAAGATAATTACATTTTTACAATGCACAATGTATTGGCTTGCTGTAATTTTCTTGATACAGAAAAATACAGATAGGCCCATAGATAATGACATTTTTACATTTTGGCTTCCAGTAAGGTACTGGATACAGAAAAATACAGATTTTCGGCACTTCACTAGGTCAGAGATAATGTGATTTTTACAATACACAATGTATTGGATTACTGTAATGTACTGTATACAGAAAAATACTGTTTTCCGGCTTTACACTAGCCCAGAGATAGTGTAATTTTTACAATATACACTGTATTGGCTTGATATAATGTACTTAGTACAAAATATTACAGATTTTTGCCACTACCATAGCCCAAAGATAATTCAATTTTTATAATACACACTGTATTGGCTTCCTGTAATGTACTAGATACAGAAAAATATAGATTTTTAGCACTACACTAGCCCAGAAATTATGAAATTTTTACAATACACAATGTATTGGCTTGCTATAATGTACTGGACACAGAAAAATATAGATTTTCGGCACTGCACTAGGTCAGAGATAATGTGACTTTTTCAATACACAATGTATTGGATTACGGTAATGTACTGTATACAGAAAAATACAGATTTTAGGCACTACACTAGCCCAGTGATGTAATTTTTACAATGCACACTGTATTGGCTTTCTGTAATGTATTGGATACAGAATATTACAGATTTTCGCCACTAAAATAGCCCAGGGAATATAAATTTTGACAAAAAAAACTGTATTGGCTTGCTTTAATGTACTGGATGTATAAAAAGACAGATTTTCGGCACTACACTAGATCAGAGATAAGGTAATTTTGACATTTCACACTCTATTGGCTTCCTGTAATGTACTGGATACAGAAAAATAAAGATTTTTGGTACTACACTAGGCCAGAGATAATGAAATCTTTACAGTACACACTATATTGGTTTGCTATAATGTACTAGATACAGAAAAATAAAGATTTTCGGCAATTCACTAGGCTAGAGGTAATGAAATTTTTACAATACACACTTTATTGGCTTGCTGTAATGTACTGGATACAGAAAAATACAGATTTTCACCACTACACTAGCCCAGATATAATGACATTTTTACAATACACACTGTATTGGCTGCCAGTAGAGTACTGGATACAGAAAAATACAGATTTTCGGCACTACATTTGGCCAGAGATAATGTCACCTTTACAATACACACTGTATTTGCTTGCTGTAATGTACGGGATACAGAAAAATACAGATTTTTGGCACTACACTTTCTCCCTGTAAGGTACCGGATACAGAAAAAGCTGATTTTCGGCACTTCACTAGCCCAGAAATAATGTAATTTTTATAATACACACTGTATTGGCTTCCAGTAAGTTACTGGATACAAAAAAATACAGATTTTCGTCACTACACTAAACCAGAGGTAATGTAAATTTTACAATACACAATGTATTCGGATTTAGTTCTATATTGGATACAAATTTTTTCCTTAATAAAATGTATTTTCTGCGGGAATACTGTATCTACGGTGGCGATCTAAACACACACACAGATGTGCCCAAAACTAGTTACTGTAACTATGGCCAAAATATTATTCACTCTCCGTTGGAGTAATTAGTATAATGGTTGCGGATTGAACGCACATATAGATGTGGCACAAGTTACCTTAAATTTTGCAGAAAAAATTTCTCTGATGGTGCAGTGCATATTTCAGTACCAGGCTCATTGGTGAATAAGCCCCTTTTTATAATATCTGCTCAACACTCTGCTTTATGATGGTGTAGTGTATATCTCAGTACCAGGTACACTGTAGTGAATAAGCCCCTTTTTATAATATCTGCCCAACACACTGCTTTATGATTGCGTATTGTAGATGTCACTATTCAGAAATCTTTCTGTTTTTTAGAAGTTAAAAAAGCGATTTTCATGCCCTGCACTATCTGTCCCTTACTGGTGACGCCTGTCCCTGATACTGCTGAAGCAAACCCCTTCTTAAAAAAAAAAAAAAGGTGCTGCACTGCTGTCAAACACACACTCCTAAAGGGACTGTTAGTTCTTTCAATAAGGTTTTTGGAGTAAAATCAGTAAGTTTAGAGCAAAACGCTATCTGTCCCTGCCTACAGTCTGCTCTCCCTGACCCTGAATGAGGCGAGCGCCGGACCTCAGCTCCTATATGAAATGGTATCACGTGTTTCAGCCAGCCAATCAGTGTAATGCTTACAGCTAACATGGCTATGGCCTTAGACTGAGCGGAATTACTTACCTGGACCTTGATTGGCTGCTTAGAAGCCGCCAAACGTGCAGGGAGGAGACTCAAGCAATGCGACTAATACATGTGGTGCTCAGCCGATTAAAGCCGAGCGCCAAGCATAGCGATGCTAGCGCCGAATTAATACTCGGCCGAGCATGCTCGCTCATCACTAATAAGAAACTGACTAATTGAAGTCCCCCACTGAAGTCACGCACTTATCCATATTATCATACACTTAATCAAACACACAACGCCGTCAAACTCGCGTTATATATCTGCATATAAATGGAGCTCAATACACCAGCCTGTTTTTTTCCTCTGGATTCAACAGTCTTTTTGAGTCAACAGAATCAGGAATTCCCAACCAGTTTCCCAATCTGGTACTTGCCCGGCCTTAAACTGTTTACTTTCTGCAATCTGACGAGTGCAGGTACGTTCAGCTTAGAATAACCGTTGACTAAAGGGCGTGGCCTGGACGTCTTCTAAGATGGACGCACAGAAGCTGAGCTCCGCCGCCTGCCATTTGCAAGGAGACTTTGTCTTTACCTCCGCACGATTTATGGGGAAGAAGACCTGCCCGAACACCCTGGGACCAGCGCTGACAACTTATCTGAGGTCTTCGACGCTGGACGCCAATTTTTCAGGAGTTCAGCTCCCTCATCTTCTGCCTGAGGCCTACCTCCGGTCTGGACCTCTGAAGCCTGTACGCCTGCTGTGAACGGCGGAAATCCACAGCCATCCGGCTGTTCACCACTCCAGGTACAGAAGGCCTCTACCTCCTCCCTGTCCCCACTGGTGGAGGAATTCATCCACAGACCTAGCGAGGGCTCTATAAGGGACATTGCTGCAATTGCCCCAGATCCCTGTGCTCAGCGTGTCCCAGCCGCTATTATGCCGCCAAAACCGGCGAATAAGCAGTTAAAACAGGCAGCAACGCCATCACAGAGGCGCCTTGACGGCCTTGGTCACTCTGCAGGGGTTAAGGAACTGTCCCTCTCCCAACCTGCAGCTGAGGAGGAACAAACGGATTGGGACCAAATGTCGGACACTATAGGTGAGGGGGATGAAGAGTTAATACAGTCCTCTCAGGCATCCACTTTATTGCACCAAACATTGCAGCATCTGCCTACTAAGGATGATTTTAAAGCGCTTGTTTCTGAGGTAAAAAGCGCATGTAAATCTGAACTATCTGCCCTTAGACAGGACTTTAAACAGTTGTCAGCCCGCATTGAATCGATAGAGACTGATCATGACGTGACTCGCAAATATGTCTCTCAATTGCAGTCTGTGATATCGGCGCATTCTCAAACCATCCTGGAAAATACCCGCCACTTGGAGGATTTGGACAATAGGGGGTGCTGGAACAACATCCGGATAAGGAGGCTGCCTGAGCCCCCTGCAGATGAGAATTTGCAAGAGGTACTCTCTGACCTTTTCAATATGGTACTAGGCACCCCACAACCGCAGGTCATTAAGCTAGACCGTGCGCACAGGGCACTCTGCCCCAAATCCTCCTCTGCGTTTTCGCGATATGAAATTTGCTGTGTGTACGACTTCCAGCTGAAAGAAAGCATTATGGCCAAGGCCGTTTTCTGAAATCTATTGACTTTCATGGCACCAGGGTTCAAGTGTATCAAGCCCTCTCCTGGTTGACACTGCATAAATGGAGTGTCCTGCAGCCCCTGCTGGTAATCCTAAGAGATAAGAAGATCTCATACCGGTGGGGTTTCCCATTTGCCTTGATAGCCTCCAGAAATGGCAAATCATCTGTCCTGAGGGTTTATGAGGATCTTCCGCAATTTTGCATGGACTTGGACCTCTCCCCTCCTTCTCTGGACGACTGGGAACTGCCGGACCCACTTACTTCTCCAGCTCCGGTATGGAAAGAAGTACGAAAGAAACAAAACCGCTCCCCTCCTCTGTTCTGAACTGTTCTCCTCTAGCTCCCGAGATGCTCCCCCATGAGTTCTCTAATGCATCGTGACTTTTTGTTACCCGTCTCCTGTTTTTGCTTCCTACTTTTGGGGCGGCCTTTCTATTAGTAATGTTGTTATACGTTTGGTATATTTTACCTTACTTGTTTCTATCTATTTTCTGCTCTTCTTTTTTGAACGCCCGGCCTCTGGGAGGGTTCAGTCACTTTCCCCTACATAAGGTTTTTTTGTTTGCCCTTCCTCTACCCCTTCCTACCCGTAGGGAGGGGTATAGAGAGTGGTACGGTATGACGTATTATAGTTATACTTTTCTGACCCCACACTGGGTGTTCCCACCCAAAGTTCTTCCACTTTGGTAAGTTTTTGCTATCAGTTTATGTATGTCTGCGATCCCTTTTATATCGTCCCCCCCTTTTTTCTGTTTTAGATACTGCGACTTTGCCCTTTACTCATTGTGTCCATCTCCGATCGTCCTTTATCAATCGACACATCGACAGCTGAGGGTTGTAAGTTTCTCCATATGCTTAGTGCTCCTCCTCACTCATTACAATGCTTAAATGTATGTCACTAAATGTGAAAGGGCTCAAATCTAATGTAAAGAGAAAATAGAAAATGCGGGACCGCACTAGAAACGGCAGTTTTTTGCACTAATAATGATAAGCTTACAGTACTGGAGATAGTATGTCCTGCTCCAAGAAATATAAGTTGGATCCACAGTATTCGTTCACATGTATGAGCTCCTGGGTGCTTCCAGCTGATTTTCCAATCCACCTGAAGCCGCCGACCACTAATTTCACTCTCAGGAATTTGACCCTTCAGAGAAGACAAATAGATGGTGCAGTACCTTTGAGATATGTGGAGTGCCCACCCTCTATTATACTCATAATATCCAGATAATTGAGCGCATATCACCAGCCACAGTTTCCAATAACGGGTAGAGGCACTACATCACCAACCGCTGTTTCCACTATCCAGTAAGAAAACCTTTATAGAGAACAAATGGATGGTGCAGTACCTTTGATGTAGATATATTACACACGCCTTAATTTACTCACAATTTTCAGATAAAAGTGCACATATAAAATACAATGCCCGACCCAGGTTTCGCGGTAAGCTTCTTCAGGGGCCGCAGTAACCCCACCGCCAGTGTCCAAAGAATAAATAGATGATCATTTACCCCAGAAGCAATCCACACTTCCGCTAATTAGTAACATGTCAATCAGCTGTGAAGATGAAAAGAACTAAAACTTTTCAGCAATAAATAATTAATAAAATTCACCTTATATAATTATAGCAATGAATAATTAATAAAATTTCACCATGTACAATTATATCCATATGTTAAAATAAAATCAAGACATAAAATCAGACCATACAAACGGCTTTAATATCCCATTCTATATTATGTCCCAGAGGCTGCAGGGTACCCATTTCGTATATCCACTGTGCCTCCTTTTTGTTAACCTGTGTGGCAGGATTTCCTCCCCGCCAATGGCGTTTAACCATTTCCACGGCATAGAATTTCAGACCGGTGGGATCCTTGTTATGACATCTTTTGTAATGTGCAGAGACACTGTGGGTCTCAAAACCCTTCCTGATATTCTTTATGTGCTCTGCTATACGCACCTTCAATTTTCTCAATGTTCTGCCAATATACTCGAGTCCACAAGGGAACTCCAGTAAATAGATTATACCCATAGACTCACATGACATATTTCCCTTTATTTTTTTCTGTGTTTGTTTAGAAAAAGAGACAACCTCTTCTATCCTAGTTTTTTTCTTTTCTTCCCAGGAGCGGTTCTTGAATCCTGTGCAAAAACCGCACCATGTGAACACATCCCTAGGTTTCACTATATTGATTTCTTCTTTCACATAGCTGTGCACTATGCGATTCCTAACTATAGGGGCTTTTTTAAATATAAACTGAGGTTTCTTTGGTATAAGATCACCAATTACCGTATCATTTTTGAGGACATTCCAATTCTGGCAGATCACTTTCTTTATCTGGGGACACGAAGTTGAATAAGTAGTGGAGAAGGCAAATTTATACTTGTCACTAACCTTTTTCTTGTGTTCGTCACTTATCTCTATCCCTCTAATATTAGGCACACTACTTTTCACCTCATCCTTTTGATTAGAAAGCACCTCTTGGTTGTCAATATAGTGAAACCTAGGGATGTGTTCACATGGTGTGGTTTTTGCACAGGATGTAAGAACCGCTCCCGGGAAGAAAAGAAAAAAACTAGGATAGAAGAGGTTGTTTCTTTTTCTAAACAAACACAGAAAAAAATAAAGGGAAATATGTCATGTGAGTCTATGGGTGTAATCTATTTACTGGAGTGCCCTTGTGGACTCCAGTATATTGGCAGAACATTGAGAAAATTGAAGGTGCGTATAGCAGAGCACATAAAGAATATCAGGAAGGATCTTGAGACCCACAGTGTCTCTGCACATTACAAAAGATGTCATAACAAGGATCCCACCGGTCTGAAATTCTATGCCGTGGAAATGGTTAAACGCCATTGGCGGGGAGGAAATCCTGCCACCCATATTAACAAAAAGGAGGCACAGTGGATATACGAAATGGGTACCCTGCAGCCTCTGGGACATAATATAGAATGGGATATTAAAGCCGTTTGTATGGTCTGATTTTATGTATTGATTTTATTTTAACATATGGATATAATTGTACATGGTGAGATTTTATTAATTATTCATTGCTATAATTATATAAGGTGAATTTTATTAATTATTTATTGCTGAAAAGTTTTAGTTCTATTCATCTTCACAGCTGATTGACATGTTACTAATTAGCGGAAGTGTGGATTGCTTCTGGGGTAAATGATCATCTATTTATTCTTTGGACACTGGCGGTGTGGTTACTGCAGCCCCTGAAGAAGCTTACCACGAAACCCGGGTCGGGCATTGTATTTTATATGTGCACTTTAATCTGAAAATTGTGAGTATAATAAAGCGTGTGTAATATATCTACATCAAAGGTACTGCACCATCCATTTGTTCTCTATGACCCTAGGTACACACCTAAGCGTTTTTCAGCGCGTTCCTACTCGCTGAAAAACGCACAACATGTGAAATGCCATGTATCCCTATGGGCATGGTACACATTTGGGCATTTTACAGCGCGTTTAAATGCGCTGAAAAACGCCTGACACAAACGCTAGTGCTTGAGCTTCTTTGGGGCGTTTTTTCAAGCGTTTCCACCCATTGGAATGCATGGGAACGCTCCAAGTTGAAGATATGCGCGTTTTCTGTTTTAAAAACGCGCATACGATCGCGCGTTTTTCTCATTTGACCCAGCATAAAAAGGCCCAATTTGGCTAACAGTCTGCAACTTTCATATAGGTGGGCCTACATTTTTAGTGGATCTGGAACCTGTCAATCCAAAAAAGCCTAAAAAACGCGCGTTCCTTAAATGCAAAAACGCCCATGAAAACGCGCGTTTGTCGCGCAAAAAAACGCTCAAAAAAACGCTCATTCCAAAAACGCTTAGGTGTGTTCCAAGCCTGAAGGTTTTCTTACTGGATAGTGGAAACAGCGGTTGGTGATGTAGTGCCTCTACCTGTTATTGGAAACAGTGGCTGGTGATATGCACTCAATTATCTGGATATTGTGAGTATAATAGAGGGTGGGCACTCCACATATCTCAAAGGTACTGCACCATCTATTTGTCTTCTCTGAAGGGTCAAATTCCTGAGAGTGAAATTAGTGGTCGGCAGCTTCAGGTGGATCGGAAAATCAGCTGGAAGCACCCAGGAGCTCATACATGTGAACAAATACTGTGGATCCAACTTATATTTCTTGGAGCAGGACATACTATCTCCAGTACTGTAAGCTTATCATTATTAGTGCAAAAAACTGCCGTTTCTAGCGCGGTCCCGCATTTTCTATATTCTGCTTTGTGCTTGGGAGAATGAACCTACTCCTGTTTGGGTACCGCTTGTCTAAGCAACCCACCCCACCACTTTTTTCTTTTTCAGTTGTCTAATGTAAAGAGAAGACTGGCCCTCACTGAATGCCGCTCCCAGAGGGTGAATGTAGTTTTTTTTTGCAGGAAACTCACTTTGACAAGGGGGTCTCCTTTAAATTTGCCTCTAAATCATTCCCTCGAGTTTACGCAGGCTCCTCAGGCAAAAAGACGGCAGGGGTTGCTATTCTTTTGTCTACTAACTGCCCTCTCCAAGTGGATTCTCATGTTTCTGATGCGAATGGCACATATGTTATTCACCGAGCTTCCCTTAATGGTGTCCATATGGTGCTCTGTAATCTTCATGTCCACAATTCGGGTCAAATTGCATTCCTCACTAACGTTTTTAGGACATTGACTACTTATTTGCCGACGTCGATGCTCATTGGAGGGGATTTTAATGTTTCCTTCTCTGAGCATAGAGACAGGCTGTCTACCAATACGACTTCCATCTCAGCCGCTCAACGTAGGCTTTCGCGTTCATTTCGACGCTTGGTCAGACAGTATGAGCTCAATGACTTCTGGAGCGTTAATTATCCCTCCTCTAGAAGCTTTACTTTTTATTCGCATACCCATCGAACCTATTCCCATATTGACTATTTCCTGGCAAATACTCCGGTTCTTCGTATGTTGGAATCGGCTGACATTAGAACTATCTCATGGTCTGACCATGCGCCTATTTTTCTCAATATTAAAGCGACTGGACACTACACAAAAATTTTCCATTGGCGTTTGAATGAAACCCTCCTTGCCAATCCCATAACTAGACAGGAACTCCAAGACTCACTTAAGGAGTACTTTGCATTAAACAGAAACCAACTGAAAGGTGGCATGAAGCAGGATGTGCTCAACCCAAAAATGCAGTTGTGTATATACATACAGGGGAGCAGATCCTGCACTTGTGGCCCATTGCTAATGGCGATCCCCAGCAAATCCCGCAGCGGACCACAAGTACCACAATAGACATCCTACACAAGATGGCAATTAATATAACAATATAGCAATAACAAATGACAAAACAGGTGCACACTGCGGTCTTACTAAGCCCTCAAACTGATGTTAAAATTGAGAGATTAGCCAACATATCTTGCAGTGGAGGACATGTCTTAAGCCCGAGCACCACGCCAAGGTTTCTCAAGTAGCTCGGGACCTAACACTCACCTACCTGTGCCATATGGGCAATACCGGGGGCCAGTGGGCAAAATTACAGGAATGTATTAGGCCGACTGCAGGACATGTTGACTAATCTCTTAATTTTTAACATCAGTTTGAGGGCTTAGTAAGACCGCAGTGTGCACCTGTTTTGTCATTTGTTATTTTGTCATTTGTTATTGCTATATTGTACTTTGCATTAAACCAGGCTTCTGTGTCCTCCGCACCCATGTTGTGGGAGGCTCATAAAGCGGTCTTCCGGGGGTCCTGCATTGCAGTGGGAACTAGGTTGAAGAGGGATCGCAATCTTAATCAGCACACACTTATTACACAATTGCAAGAGTTGGAGGCCCATTTACAGACTCAGACCTCACGCCACCTATTGCGCCGCATACTCTTCTTAAGGACTAGGTTGCGTGAATTAGCATATCAGAAAACTGAGAAACTATTGCTGTATTCTCGACAGCGGTTCTACACGTGGGGCAATAAGTCGCATACTAGTCTAGCACGACAGTTGTGGGAATCCAGGGTGTTGGGATCCCCAACAGTCATGAGACGGACAGATGGATCCTTGGTGTATGATCCTAACGATATTTCAGCCTTATTCCAAGAATACTATGCGGCTTTATATTCCCTTCCACAGCAATTGTCGTCCGATGATGCAGAATGTCAGAACCTCTTTCATAATTTCCTGGCCAAATGTAACCTTCTTAAACTATCAGAGGAGGTGGTGTCCTCGCTGAACGCTCAGATCACTGCCGAAGAACTGAGCGAGGTGTTGAAACTACTCCTGAACAATAAGTCCCCTGGACCCGATGGCTTGCCTTTTGGGTACTATAAAACATTTTCTTCCACTCTCCTACCCCACATGGCTTCTCTGTTTAACTCTTTCCTGAAGGGTAACCCAGTCCCCTCAACGCTCTTGCATTCTTACATAATGCTTATCCCTAAACCGGGGAAGGACCCTAAAGACTGTGTGAATTACAGGCCCATCGCCCTTCTGAACTCTAAAGATATTTACAAAAACCTTAGCTAATAGGTAGAGTTAAGCAAACACCTGGATGTTCGGGTTCAAGAAGTTCGGCCGAAGTTCCCGAAAATGTTCGGGTTCGGGATCCGAACTCGACCCGAACTTCACCCCGAACCCAAACCCCTTTGAAGTCAATGGGGACCCGAATTTCTGGCCACTAAAAAGGCTGCAAAATAGTCCAGGAAAGGGCTAGAGGGCTGAAAAAGGCAGCAAAATGTAGGTAAATCCCCTGCAAACAAATGTCGAGAGGAGGAGGAGGAGGTGGAATAGGAGGTTGGGGTGGAATCAGGTGGGAATGCTATGGGAGTGGATGTTCTCATCACAGCGAAAAAGGATTCATGTCTGCCTGCAGTGCCACAGGCCTCATTCACAGACGGAGAGGTTCATTAAACATTGGGTTGCCCCGCAAAATAATGGTAAAATTAAAAAAAGGATTCAATAAAGAAGTGCCCTGGAGTACAAGCATATATAGTTAAGGGGAGGTAGTTATAAATGTCTATTCTGCACAAGAGATGGACAGGTCCTGTGGGATCCATGCCTGGTTAATTTTTATGAACGTCAGCTTGTCCACATTGGCAGGCATTTGTCAGTAATTACGCCACCTGCCGTGCTGAATACACGTTTAGACTAAACGCTGGCCGCCGGGCAGGCCAGCACCTCCAAGGCATAAAAGGCTAGCTCTGGCCGCGTGGACAATTTGGAGACCCAGAAGTTGAATGGGGCCGAACCATCAGTCAGTACGTGGCGTGGAGCGGTGTGCACACGTACTGTTCCATCATGTTAGTGAAATGCTGCCTCCTGCTAACACGTTCCGTATCAGGTGGTGGTGCAGTTAGCTGTGGCGTGGTGACAAAACTTTTCCACATCTCTGCCATGCTAACCCTTCCCTCAGAGGAGCTGGCCGTGACACAACTGCATTGGCGACCTCTTGCTCCTTCTCTGCCTTCACCTTGGGCTTCCACTTGTTCCCCTGTGACATTTGGGAATGCTCTCAGTAGCGCATCTATCAACGAGCGCTTGTACTCGCACATCTTCCTATCACGCTCCAGTGCAGGAAGTAAGGTGGGCACATTGTCTTTGTACCGGGGATCCAGCAGGGTGGCAACCCAGTAGTCCTGTCGTTGCGCAGGCACTGCAGCATGTAGTCGCTCATGTATGCCAGGCTGCCCAGATATAAGGACAAGCTGTCCTCTGTGGGAGGCGTATCGTCATCGTCCTCCGTATCCCCCTAGCCACACACCAGTGATGGGCCTGAGCTGTGTCGGGTGCCACCCCGCTGTGAACCTGCTTCATCCTCATCCTCCTCCACCTCCTCATCCTCGTCCTCCTCGTCCTCCTCGTCCTCCAGTAGTGGGCCCTGGCTGGCCACATTTATACCTGGCCTCTGCTTTTGCAAGAAACCTCCCTCTAATCCACTTCTAAGAGACTGGCCTGAAAGTGCAAAAAATGACCCCTCTTCCTCCTCCTCCTCCTCCTTAGCCACATCCTCTTCCATCATCGCCCTAAGTGTTTTCTCATGGAGACATAGAAGTGGTATTGTAATGTTGATAACAGTGTCATCGCCACTGGCCATGTTGGTGGAGTACTCGAAACAGCGCAACAGGGCACACAGGTCTCGCATGGAGGCCCAATCATTGGTGGTGAAGTGGTGCTGTTCTGCAGTGCGACTGACCCGTGCGTGCTGCAGCTGAAACTGCACTATGGCCTGCTGCTGTTCGCACAGTCTCTCCAGCATGTGCAAGGTGGAGTTCCACCTGGTGGGCACGTCGCATATGAGGCGGTGAGTGTGAAGGCCAAAGTTACGCTTTAGCACAGACTGGCGAGTAGCAGCAGGATGTGAACACTGGAAGCGCGCACAGACGGACCGCACTTTATGCAGCAGCTCTGACATGTCGGGGTAGTTGTAAAGGAACTTCTGCACCACCAAATTCAGCACATGCAAGGGATGTGCGTCAAACAGGCTAGTCCCAGAGCTGCGATGAGATTTCGCCCATTATCGCACACCACCAGGCCGGGCTTGAGGCCCACCGGCAGCAACCAGTCGTTGGTATGTTGTTCAATACCCTGCCACAACTCCTGCGTGGTGTGGTGCCTGTCCCCAAAACATATGAGTTTCAGAACGGCCTGCTGAGGTTTACCCCGGGCTGTGCTGAAGTTGGTGGTGAAGATGTCTGGCTGACTGGATAAGCAGGTGGAAGAAGAGGAGGAGGAAGCCGAGTAGTAGGAGGAGGCTACAGGAGGCAAAGAATGATGCCCTGTGATCCTTGGCGGCGGAAGGACGTGTGCCAAAGAACTCTCTGCCTGCGGCCCAGCCGCCACTACATTTACCCAGTGTGCAGTTATGGAGATATAGCGTCCCCGGCTGTGCTTACTGGTCCACATAACTGTGGTTAGGTGGACCTTGCCACAGATGGAGTTGCGCAGTGCACACTTGGTTTTATCTTATACTTGGTTGTGCAGGGAAGGCACGGCTCTCTTAGAGAAGAAGTGGCGGCTGGGAACAACATACTGTGGGACAGCCATCGCCATCAGCTGTTTGAAGCTGTCTGTGTCCACCAGCCTGAATGACAGCATTTCAAAGGCCAATAGTTTAGAAATGCTGGGATTCCGGCACAAGGCTCGAGGGTGGCTAGGTGGGAATTTACGCTTCCTGTCCAAGGTTTGTGAGATGGAGAGCTGAACGCTGCCGTGTGACATGGTGGAGATGCTTGGTGACGGAGGTGGTGGTGTTGGTGGCACATCCTCTGTTTGGTGGGCGGCAGGTGACAATATTCCTCCCGAGGCGGAGGAAGAGGCTGAGTCAGCAGCAGAAGAGGGAGCAGGGGGAGCCTGAGTGGGTTCCTTGTTTTTAAGGTGTTTACTCCACTGCAGTTCATGCTTTGCATGTAGATGCCTGGTCATGCAGGTTGTGCTAAGGTTCAGAACGTTAATGCTTAGCTTCAGGCTCTGATGGCACAGCGTGCAAACCACTCGGGTCTTGTCGTCAGCACATTGTTTAAAGAAGTGCCATGCCAGGAAACTCCTTGAAGCTGCCTTTGGGGTGCTTGGTCCCTGGTGGCGGTGGCCAGTAGCAGGCGAACTCTCTTGGCGGTGGCTGTTCTGCTTTTTCCCCCTGCTCCCTCTTTTGTTACGCTGTTGGCTCGGTCTCCCCACTGCCTCTTCCTCTGAACTATGAAAGTCAGTGGCACGACCTTCATTCCATGTGGGGTCTAGGACGTCATGGTCCCCTGCATCATCTTCCACACAGTCTTCCTCCCTGACCTCCTATTCGGTCTGCACACTGCAAAAAGACGCAACAGTTGGCACCTTTGTTTTGTCATCATCAGAGACGTGCGGACTCCGATGGGGTGGTATTCCCATGTCCTCATCATCAGGAAACATCAGTGGTTGTGCATCAGTGCATTCTATGTCTTCCACTACTGGGGAAGGGCTACGTGGATTCCCTTGGGAAACCCTGCCAGCAGAGTCTTCAAACAGCATAAGAGACTGCTGCATAACTTGAGGCTCAGACAGTTTCCCTGATATGCATGGGGGTGATGTGACAGACTGATGGGCTTGGTTTTCAAGCGCCACCTGCGAGCTTTCTGCAGAAGACTGGGTGGTAGATAATGTTGTGAATGTGCTGGATCCACTGTCGGCTACCCAATTCACTAGCGCCTGTACTTGCTCAGGCCTTACTATCCTTAGAACGGCATTGGACCCCACCAAATATCGCTGTAAATTCTGGCGGGTACTGGAACCTGAGGTAGTTGGTTCACTAGGACGTGTGGCTGTGGCAGAACAGCAACGTCCTCTCCCAGCACCAGAGGGTCCAATAACAACACCACGACCATTTCCGCGTCCCTTACTAAATGGGACACCAGATTTACGGTATTAATATTTTGGCAATTGAATTTCACCCCAGAACAAAATATATCCTTTGCCGGACACTATTCAACTTGTCCAGCCACAGCTGGAACACCAGATTTACGGTATTTATATTTTTGCAACTGAATTTCCCCGCAGAAAATAATATATCCTATGACGGACACTATGAACCTTGTTCAGTCACAGCTGGAATAACAGATTTACCTTATTTCTATTTTTGAAACTGAATTTCACCCCAGAAAATAATAAATCCTTTGCTGGACACTATTAAACTTGGCCAGCCACTGCTGAGACACCAGATTTAAGGTATTGTTATTTTGGCAACTGAATTTCACCCCAGTAAATAATAAATCCTTTGCCGGACACTATTAAACTTGGCCAGCCACAGCTGTGACACCAGATTTACGGTATTGCTATTTTGGCAATTGAATTTCACCCCAGAAAAAAATATATCCTATTCTGGACACTATCAAACTTGGCCAGCCACTGCTGGGACACCAGATTTACGGTATTTCTATTTTGCCAATTGAATTTCACCCCAGAAAAAAAAATATCCTTTGCTGGACACTATTAAACTTGGCCAGACACTGCTGGGACACCAGATTTACGGTATTGCTATTTTGGCAATTGAATTTCATCCTAGAAAAAAATATATCCTTTGCCAGACACTATTAAACCTGGCCAGCTACAGCTGAAACCACTGATTTATGGTATTGCTATCTTGGCAATTGAATTTCACCCCTGAACAAAATATATCCTTTGCCGGACACTATTAAACTTGTCCAGCCACAGCTGGAACACCAGATTTACGATATTTATATTCTTGCAACTGAATTTCACCGCAGAAAATAATATAACCCAATGACGGACACTATGAAACTTGTCCAGTCACAGCTGGAACACCAGATGTACGGTATTGCTATTTTGGCAATTGAATTTCAGCCCAGAACAAAATATATCTTTTGCCGGACACTATTAAACTTGGCCAGCCATAGCTTAAACCACTGATTTCATGGTATTGCTATTTTGGCAATTGAATTTCACCCCAGAAAAAAATATATCCTTTGCTGGACACTATTAAACTTGGCCAGACACTGCTGGGACACCAGATTTACGGTATTGCTATTTTGGCAATTGAATTTCATCCTAGAAAAAAATATATCCTTTGCCAGACACTATCAAACCTGGCCAGCTACAGCTGAAACCACTGATTTATGGTATTGCTATCTTGGCAATTGAATTTCACCCCTGAACAAAATATATCCTTTGCCGGACACTATTAAACTTGTCCAGCCACAGCTGGAACACCAGATTTACGATATTTATATTCTTGCAACTGAATTTCACCGCAGAAAATAATATAACCCAATGACGGACACTATGAAACTTGTCCAGTCACAGCTGGAACACCAGATGTACGGTATTGCTATTTTGGCAATTGAATTTCAGCCCAGAACAAAATATATCTTTTGCCGGACACTATTAAACTTGGCCAGCCAAAGCTTAAACCACTGATTTATGGTATTGCTATTTTGGCAATTGAATTTCAACCCAGAACAAAATATATCCTTTGCCGGACACTATTAAACTTTGCCAGCCACTGCTGGGACACCAGATTTAGGGGATTGCTATTTTGGCAATTGAATTTAACCCCTCAATAAAATGTAGAAATTTCTATCCTGAGTTTCTAGGGGTGACAATAAGCACAGCTAAGCCCCTGATGTAGGATGTAGCAAAAAAATCCCTAGTATTGATGGATTGATGGACTTGGTGGCAGCTTGTGCTGGTGCACCATAAGACACAAAATGGCCACTGATCACCCTAGAAAAAAGTGACAAAAAAAACGCTTTGTGCAGCCTAAAAACCAGTGAGTAATTAACTAGCAGAAGTTGAATGTTTCACAGCTGTAGATCGATCACTTCATTAGGTGTTTTTGCTGAGTTTTCCTTGCCTAATCTCGCCCTCACAGCAGCTGCATCCTATCCCTACACTAATCAGAGCAGAGTGACGTGCGGCGCTACGTGACTCCAGCTTAAATAGAGGCTGGGTCACATGCCGCACTTGGCCAATCACAGCCATGCTATTAGTAGGCATGGCAGTGATGGCTTCTTAGGGCAAGAAGTAAAACGCTAGCTGATTGGCTGCTGTGCAGCCTACCAGAAAGCGGGAAGAAATCGCCAAACAATGGACCCGAACCAGAACTTTTTAGAAAATGTTCGGGTCCGGGTCCCGAACACCCCAAAATTCGGTACGAACCCGAACTATCCAGTTCGGATTCACTCATCCCCACTAATAGGCTATCTAATTGATTGCCACAGCTAATCCACAAGGACCAGGTAGGTTTTGTCAGGGGTCGGCAGGGTGAAGACAACACAATGAGAACCATTGACCTTATTGAAATTGTCAATGAAAACAAAACTCCTGCTTTGATATTGGGGTTAGACACGGAAAAAGCGTTTGACCGCTTGAACTGGTCATTCATGTCCTCCGCCCTGCGGATCTTTGGCTTTCGGGGAGCGTTCCTGGATGCCTTGCGTGCATTGTACTCTCATCCCACGACGTCTATTAATTTTCCACATGCACCTTCAGGGGTGTTCCCCATTTATAATGGCACGCATCAGGGATGTCCCCTGTCCCCGTTACTCTTTGTGCTTTCTATTGAACCCTTAGCCGCTGCAATTAGAGCCCACCCGGACATTCATGGGGTCATGGTTAATACTGTTGAATATAAACTATCATTGTTTGCAGATGATGTTCTGCTTACGTTGACAGACCCACATGTTACGCTCCCAAATCTATTTAATTTACTGGGGACCTATGGCAGGCTTTCTGGTTATAAGGTGAACACATCCAAGATGGAGTCCTTGCCCCTCAATCTTCCTTCTAATGCACAGGCAACTATACAGACGAACTTCCACTTTCAGTTGAAAAAAGACTATATATGTTACCTGGTGGTTCACTTAACTAATAAATATTCCTCTTTATATGCTAAAAACGTTCCCACGGTATTTAGGGATTTAAGGGCCCTTATGTCCAGGTGGATGCTGTTACCGATATCCTTTTTTGGCCGTATTGCCACTGTTAAAATGTCCATATTACCTAAACTACTGTACCTTTTTGAAACCTTGCCGATTTTAGTGCCTAATAGTGAATTGAGAGGCTTCCAGTCCTCGATGCTTCGCTTTATTTGGAACGGGAAGAGACATCGTACAGCTTGCTCTGCCCTTACTGCCCTTACATCACAGGGCGGTTTGGCCGTGCCAGACATTGCTAAGCATTATTGTGCCACACACCTTAGAAGGATACCTGCATGGTCCACGCTACTAGCATACTCCAGGTGGGTTCAAATAGAGAAATTGTGGATAGCCCCGGTCCATCCCAACTCCCTCCTCAGCACTTTTTCTGAAATTGTTAGGTCCTATGGCCCTTACGTACCATGTATGAAGGGTTTGTAAACATCGGTTCTCTCTTGTTTCCATGATGGAGGCGCAGAATGCTAGGTTCAAAAAAGTTTGGCAGTTGTGGGACAAACATTTTGAATCCTACACATAACCAGTGTCGTAGCTAGTCTTCCTATCCCCGTATCCCTTCTCTGGTCTTGTCTTGTAATGTCTTTTCCCCTGTCTGTCTTTAATGTTTTTTTTAACAGTCCTTTTAATGATCTTTCAGGACTTTTTCTCTGATATAGCATATAGCTCCTCTCTATGATGTTACTCGGATCTTTTTTTGTCTCTTGAAGTAGTATTACATTTTTTGTACTTGAGCTCACTGCTGCTATACTGTTCATCCATTTGCTAGACAGATATGTGTATGTCTGCTTTTCTGTAATGCTTTATTGTGTATTAATAAAACTTTCAATAAAAAGACATTTACAAAAAAAATAACCGTTGACAGATGCTCAAAATCACGTGAACACAAGAAACTTTGTAATATATCTTATCGGAGAAGGATGAGTCATTCTCCTCATTTCAGACTCCTTCCCTCCTCCTTGTCAGTATTGGGTCCGTGCCCCCACCGCAGGGTGACAGATCCCTGTCTGCATATCTCAGCGCCATGGGTCCCAGGGCTGGCTTACCTTGCAGGAGACGCAAGCATCTGCAAGCATATCGCTGCATCCATCCTCACTGCCAGGTGTCAACTGATGCGCTATAGCGCATGCGCGCACCCCTCTCCCTGTCTTATGGGAGTAGGCAGCTGGGTCCTGATTATCTTCCCCACCCAGAGGCGGGGCTTTGAGTTTTTAAGGCAGCTTCACTTAGGAGGAAGTGCCCAAGCATGGTTGTTGTACCTCTTGACTCCTGCTTAAGCGCTTTACTGTGTACTGGACTGTCCATTTATTGGATTTCCTGGATTCTGACCTCTGCTTCGTTTAACCTCGACTCTGCCTACTGTCTGCTTGCTGGATTGACTGGACCATTGACCCCTGCTCTGTTTGACTACAAATCTGCCTGCCGTCTGTTTATTGGATCACCTGGATTACCGACTTCTGCACCATCTGACTACGCATCTGCTCATCGCCATTCTGTAAGTCTGCCTGGATTCCTGACCCTGCACCGCCTGACAACAAGACGCTTAAATCTGCACACTGCGTTACTCTGAACTGCATTTGCCTCTACTGCAAGTGACTGTTGTTTTCCATTTTCTAGTAAAGTTCTTCTGTTCCGTTTACATGCCTCTACTAGACTCTGTTCACACTGCTGTGGTTAGCAGTGTCCTGGGTGACTGTTGCAAAACACCAGTATCTTGACTCTTAGAGTCAGCAGTCAGCAATACAGGGCTAAGTCCAGTCCTCTATCCGCTGACCCAGAGGATCCACATCCTCTGGTCGTAACACTCTTTTCTAAATATCATATTTCACAGCTTAGATATGTCTTTAGTGAAGACCATTGAAGACGAGCTGTGTTCACTGAGAGATGAGATTTAACTGAAGTCTATAAAGATAGGAAAGGGAAGAATAGCAGGAAAAGGGAGGGTTGCTGCACACAGGCACAAGTAAAGAGACTGAATAGAAACTTAAGATATTTTAGACACGGGTCTTAATAAGATCCTCTGCTGTTGGTGGATCCAGTGAAGTTATGTAGAGACACCGGCCATAGCTATAGACCAGAACCAAGCATAGAGATAGGTTGAAGCTTTTTGTGTTCATATAACTAATGTCAATTGGAAGCAATGGTACAAAGGTTATGTCTTTAAAACACTGTGTATGAATATCGCTGAGTATATAGTAACAAATCTGTATAGCAATATTGGAATTTTCTATTATACTGTCCATACAGTGACTCTAGAATGAAATGAATACATTATAGTATAAAGACATTTTACGGACAGAAGCATGTTAAATATAGAAACTATCTTAAGGGACTTTGATATAACTTGAGCAATGCACTTTTTCAGATTTTTTTCACTATTGTTTTCCAAGAAAACTGATCTGCTTAAATAATGATCAAGGCTATCTTTAAAGAGATTTTTTAAGGACTTACTTATTGATGATTTTGTGGGAGGGAAACACCACACTTATCATAGGAAGAAAGGGGGGAACAGAGAATCAGGCCTGAGAAATAGGTAACCAAGATGGACACCTCCTAGTGAAAACCCTAACCAAAATCCAGACTGACTACCAGAATGAACAGACCCCAAATGTAGGTTAGTTCATACGTAGGAATACCTACAGTCCTATCTATCCATATAGGACCATGGTACTAATGGCAGGAACGAGACTACCTGTTCATCCAAAATGGACAGACAGGAGTTTTCGTCAGGCCTAATACAAACAATAGGAAAAGGCAACACAAAGTTCATTATTTACAAATAGTCGGTAAGACCAAAAGAGCCTTCTATTACATATGCCTTTTAACTACTCACATAAATCCAAATTTTTATTATGTCTTACACATCTATTGACTAATAAAGCTATGTCCCTTGGTTTCTTTGGACTCAGTATTTTTTGTAACACTGTTACTAGCAACAGTGCAATGTAGAAATTTAAGGGATATGACGAGCTGTTTTACAAACCTGCTACTTATTTTTATTAACTAGTCTCCATAATAGAAAAAAGTACCCACCCAGAGGTTTCCTCTAAGGCCTTGCAACTAGAAATGCTGTTCTCTTCTGCTTTTGCCTGTTTAGGACCTTTGACCTGAAAGATCTAGTTGTAGATGTGTTAAAATAATTGTATGAAAATAATGTAGTGCTCATTGCTGCTATGTTCTATTTCCTATGCAGCAGCAAGTAAGCATAATTATAGCTCCTTGCCCCTGAGATATGCGATTTGCAATATAGTCTTCCTAGAAACCAAGAGTAATGTTGTGAGGAATACAATACTCATGCATATTGTTTGGTCTCCCTAATGATAAAGAGGACCCCCAAAGAGAACCCTACAAGGCAAGTCAACCAAGTAAGAATAGTTTCTCGTGTAAAAATTCTGGTTCTTTTCTTCTTCTAGAACAAAAGCTAGTTTACATATTTAGTTGAAAGATGTAATTCTCTTGTCTCACTTTCAGTTGAATGTTACTTTGGAGGTCTCTCTAGTTCATATGACACTAAAACAAAATGGTGAAATAAAATTGCTAAAGTTGTCTGTTTGTGCTATACAAGTGGTGTATGCTCAGGAGAGAGCTATTAATATAACTACTTGCTGCTGCACAGTAAATAAGTAAACAGTAAGACAAACAAAACAGCCACTGCAGCAAATTGGCAGATATGCCTTCCAGTCTTTTAAACATGCTTATGTAGCAAATCAATAAAAATAGTTAAGTCTGTCTCACATCTGACAAAAGCCCTTAATCAGAAGAAGAAGGGGGGGGGGGGGGCATGAGATCAACACTTTTAGTTGCAAGGGCTCAGGAGGAACATCAGGGTGAGTACTATTTTTATTATAGAGACAAGTTGTTGCACTTAACAACTATTTTAAGTTAGACAATGCTGCTCTGGATTTCTTGGTAAAATATATGCACATTATCATGGCTAACATCTGC
Source organism: Bufotes viridis (assembly GCA_033119425.1). Classification (NCBI taxonomy): domain Eukaryota; kingdom Metazoa; phylum Chordata; class Amphibia; order Anura; family Bufonidae; genus Bufotes; species Bufotes viridis. The sequence goes on from CM065590.1 coordinate 249,281,398, forward strand.
CAGCATTAGATAGGTTTAGGAAAGCTAATTTGAATATCTTCCCCAGCAACTCAAAAGGGCATCAGCTGGCCTACAATACTGTGCAAATGTACTCGGCATACCAGGTGCATCACCTGGACTATAATACTCTGCACACGAACTTGGCTACTTGGCATAGTAGGAGCATTGCCTTGTCTACAATACTGCGTACACATACTTGGCGCACCATGGGCTTTCCATAATCAAAAAGAGTACCCTTTTGACAATGCATAAAAACTGTTGAGAAACACACATTTCTGTGTTATGCTCTATTTCCTTTCCCGTTGTTTTGCTTTATAACTGATTTCTCAAAAGATTCAGCAAACTTTAAATGAAACTAACCTTGTCTGGTTCGCTCATCACAAATGAGGTGCAAAAAGTCAGAACAGACAGAAACTTATATGGTTGCTAATTTGTTAGAGAAGTACTGTATAGATGCATAATTAATCATTTGTCAGGCTGAGCACATAGCACACCTTTTTTGATCACTTGGTATATAATTATTGGAACTGAAAATGCTTGAAAATAGTTATGTTGAAAACACACAGTTTGAGAGTCAGTTATATGAATTTAGATAACTTATTCGGCTTTGCTAATGTCTTTCTACAGTTAAGTATATGCATGTCAATGAAGATTTTGAATGTAAGCACACTTCCTAACACATAGCAAAAATCTGAGATCAATACAAAGGATGAGACAGTCATTGTTATTCTAACCAAATGCTATACAATTGACAGATGTTAAGCCTTCTTAAGTAAGCTGACATTCACAAAAAATGACATTGGTTTGACTTTATGCTACAGTATTCTTTCTTTCTTTCTTTCTTTCTTTCTTTCTTTCTTTCTTTCTTTCTTTCTTTCTTTCTTTCTTTCTTTCTTTCTTTCTTTCTTTCTTTCTTTCTTTCTTTCTTTCTTTCTTTCTTTCTTTCCCTTCTCTATAGTTCCTTAAAAGCTGTGCACTTTAACTGTATGTCATTATCTGTCTCTGGAACCTAGTAATCCCTTTAACCTTAAAACTCTGGAGGCAGCACTTCTGCAGGAACCTAGATGTCCGTTTTAAATAAAGATGGCCTTTAATAGCCCATTCATTGTCTAGCTGAAACTTGCTAGGCAGTGTAGATCAGGGGCATAGTGGGGGTGGGGTGGGGGGTTCAGATTGGGAACGTGTCCCGAGCGCAGAGGCTGGGTGAGGGGTGGGGCAGTTCCTTTCACCTCCGGGCAGTTCCATAGTGAAACACTATAGATATCCTCTCTGATTTGGTAATGGGGTAACAACAAGGCAATGAATATCAATTTCAAAATAAAAAACAATTCAACTTTTTGAGGTCAGTCTATTTGCAGTACTGCACACAAAATGAAAGGACCATGCAGGATTTCAGCGGAGTTGCACCACCTAATAGTATTTCTGAACCTCCTAGTCTTGAAGACCAGGATCTGTCTGGAGATTTGATTTCACCTGTCAGGTAAATTTGGGATTGCCAAATGGAGTTTTAGTAGTATGGTCATTATCCATTTTTCATTATTCTACATTTTTAAAACCAACACTTCTGATATGAATACTTTTGTAATTACAAGTAGAGTTGAGCGAACCCGAACTGTATAGTTCGGGTTCATACCGAATTTTGGGGTGTTCTGGACACAGACCCGAACCCGAACATTTTCAAAAGGTTCGGGTTCGGGTCCGTTGTTCGATGATTTCTTCCCGCTTTCTGAAGGGCTGCACAGCCAATTAGCAAGCATTTTACTTCTTGCCCTAAGAAGCCATCACAGCCATGCCTATTAATGGCATGGCTGTGATTGGCTGAGTGCAGCATGTGACCCAGGCTCTTTATAAGCTGGAGTCATACTGCCGCACGTCACTCTGCTAATTTGAGCTTAGGGAGAGGATGTTGGTGATGCGATCAGGAACAGAATAGAGCAGAAATCAGAAGAACCTGTGCTACTTTAATCCACAAGATTCAGCAAATAGAGAGGGAGGGAGCTTCAGCAATCCAACATTTCTGTACCCAGCCACTGCAAGGGAAATCTTTTTTTGTCATCCATCTGTTACTGAGGTGGTGCTCGGTGGCCATGTTAGCCACTGCAGTGTACTGCATGTGTGCCAGCCAGCCAGGGACATCAGCCTAATCCTATTTTGTAGCTCAGTGAAGGAAAAAAACTTTTTTTTTCTGGCTGCTCAAGTCCCCTATATTGCCTTTTGAATTTTAAAGGGGTGACATAGTCCATTTGTCTAGCCTGGGATCTGTGGTGCCACAGAGCACTTGTGTATACAATGCACTAAACCGTATATTCCATTTCAGCTATAAAATAGTGCATCAGTGTATTTTAGTTAAAAAATAAAGTGGTCATCCTGATCCACCAAGGCACTTTTACCCCACCAAAATATATATTTGACATTTCTGCGGTGAAATAGAGAATCCGTGTAATTTTGGGGCAGTTCTGCATACACCGTCCAACAACATATTTTATATTTCTGCAGGGAAATAGTGCCTCTTTGTTTTGTATAGAAAAAAAATGTTATTCAAGGTTCACCAAACAGTCTGAAATACCCATTCCAACCATCCATTTTACATTGCTGCTGTGAAATACAGCATAAGTGTATTTTTTTTAGTGTTGAGCGCGAATATTCGAATTGCGAATTGTTATCGCGAATATCGCAACTTCGATAATTCGCGAATATTTAGAATATAATGCTATATATTCGCTATTTCGAATATTCGCCATTTTTTCAATATCTGAAAGGCGAAAAGATGAATTGTCCCTGCTTTTTTCTTGTGGGTCAATGAGTCATTGGCCCACAAGCAACTTAAGCAGGAAGGAATCATGTTTTTATTTTCAATGGGAATCCATCAACCCAACTCTAACGTTAATTCTATGTATAGTATATGTTCGCATCGCGAATTAAACTTAGAGCTGGGTTCCTAATGGTTGTTGCTAGAATATAAAGATTGAGAATATAGCGCTATATCCTCAATCTTCGTCAATTATAGCAATGCAACCGTTAGGAGCTCAGCTCAAAGTTGAATTCGCGATGCCAGTATATTTTTGCATCGCAAATTAAACTTTGAGCTGAGCTCCTAATGGTTGGTTGAACTTGCTGGAATATAACGAAAATTGTGAATATAGTGCTATATTCGTGAATTTGTTATAATCATAATATTCTAGCAAGCCATTGCTAACCTTCAGCTCTAAGTTTAATTCGCAATGCGAGTATTACAGGCTATATTAATCGCAATGCAAATTCAACTTAGAGGTGAGTTCCTAATGTTTGGCTTGCTTCTTATCTATCTTATGACCGAGTCGACCAAGACAACCGATTGAATGAACCTAATAGTATACTGCCCTTATGCGGTGCAATTCACGCACATATGTAATTGCCAATTTTTCGCATGACATAAACGATCTTACATACAGAGAATTATAAATCAGTAATGAGAATTGTTACTGTGATGTATAATTACCCTCTTTATGTAGGAAACTGTATTTTATGTCATGCGAAAAATCGGCAATTACATATGCGCGTGAATTGCACCGTATAAGGGAAGTATGATATATTGTGTTCATTCAATGGGTTATCTTCGTCTACTCCAGGGATGCTCAACCTGCGGCCCTGCAGCTGTTGTAAAACTACAACTCCCACCATGCCCTTCTGTAGCCTGATAGCTGTAGGCTGTCTGGGAATGATGGGAGTTGTAGTTTTGCAACAGCTGGAGGGCCGCAGGTTGAGCATGCCTGGTCTACTCGAATAGATGAATATTGCGAATATAGCACTATATTCGCTATTTTCTCTATCTTCGTCTATTCGACCAAGCAAGCCAACCTAATAGTATACTGCCCTTATGCGATCCGATTCACGCGCATATGTAATTGCCGATTTTTCGCATTACACAAACTATCTTACATACAGAGGACAATTATAAATCAGTAATAAGAATTGTTACTGATGTATAATTTCCCTGTTTATGTAGGAAACTGTATTTTATGTCATGCGAAAAATCGGCAATTACGTATGCGCGTGAATAGCACCGTATAAGGGGATTATGATATTGTGTTCATTCAATGGGTTATCTTGGTCTACTCGAATAGACGAATATTGCGAATATAGCACTATATTCGCTATTTTCTCTATCTTCGTCTATTCGACCCAGCAAGCCAACCTAATAGTATACTGCCCTTATGCAGTGCAACTTACGCGCATATGTAATTGACGATTTTTCGCATGACACAAACTATCTTACATACAGAGGACAATTATAAATCAGTAATGAGAATTGTTACTGTGATGTATAATTTCCCTCTTTATGTAGGAAACTGTATTTTACATCATGCGAAAAATCGGCAATTACATATGCGTGTGAATCGCACCGCATAAGGGCAGTATGATATTTTGTTCATTCAATGGGTTGTCTTGGATGGTCTACTCGAATAGACGAATTCTGCAAATATAGCACTATATTCGCTATTTTCTGTATCTTCGTCTATTCGACCCAGCAAGCCAACCTAATAGTATGCTGCACTTATGCGATCCGATTCTCGAGCATATGTAATTGCCGATTTTTCGCATTACATAAAATACAGTAAAGAGGAAAATTATACATCAGTATTCAGTAATTAGAATCATTTAGAATACAATATTTGCATTTTTGTAATCGCGTAGGGGCATGAAGCTCTTTTCATTTAGATATAGCTTGGTAGAATTTTCGAATATGTAGAATATAGTGATATATTATCCATGCAATTTTTTTTTTTTTTCTAAAGTGCATGAGGTGACTCATCATTATCATTTTCCCTCCCTTCTCCTAGCTTGAATAGCCAATAAGAAGGCTTTGTCACAACTTAGCAACATCCCTAGCAACCAATAGGAAACTAGACTACCCCTTCACTATATAAGTGACAACATCACCCAGCAGCCATTTTGTGGTGTTGGATTTGTTGGAGCTTGGAGCTGTGCTATTTTGTTTGCTGTGCGATTTATATTATCTGGATTTAATTTATAATATTCTAGTTAGTTAGTTTCAGGTAGTGATTAGGGAATCAGGTAGTGATTAGGGAAGTGTAGTTTTATAGCTGATAGGGTCGAAATAATTTTAGATAGTTTAGCAGTTTAGTAGAGTTAGCAGAAAAATATAGTTAGTGTTAGGGCCTAGTGTAGCAGATAGGGTTCAGTGAAGGGTTAAGTGTAGGGAATCGAGTTAGTTAGGTAGCTGTAATATATAATATAGATAGATAGATAGTGCTTGATAGTTTAGGTTAGGTATTAGGGCTACAGTTAGGGAATAGTAAAGTTTAGATTTTTCAGGGCAGCGCGTAGTTTAGGTTAGTTAGTGATATAGTATAGTGTAGGGTCTCTCTGTCTGTTTTGTCTGTCAGTTAGTGTCTGTCCAGTTAGTGTACTAGTTTTATTTTTTTTTCCATTATTTGTTCATTTTAAAAAGTCTTTTAGTCTAAGTTAATTTCTGTGTCAGGTTAAAAAAAAAAAATTGAAGTTTTATATGTTTTTTGTTTAGTCTAGTTCTTTTTTTTTTGTCTGTGTGTCAGTTAGTGTCTGCTTTAGGTTTAAAAACATTAAAAAATATTAAAAAGAAGTTTATAGGTTTACGTGTTTGGTGTAGTTTTTTCTGTCCCACGGTAAAAAAACCCATCTTGTAGTCTCTGTGTGTCAGTTACTGTTTGTGTCAGGTTAAAAAAAGAGTTCACGTTTTAAGTGTTTGGCATTTAGTGTAGTTTTGTTAGTCGTCCGTTAAAAAAAACAACCTTTTTTAGTCTCTGTGTAAAACAAAAAAAAAGTTTTATAGGTTTATGTGTTTAGTGTAGGTTTTTCCTGTCTTACGTTAAAAAAAAAACGTCTTTTAGTCTCTGTGTATCAGTTAGTGTCTGTGTAAGTTAAAAAAAAAAAAAAGCTTTAAAGTTTTACGTGTTTTGTGTTTAGTGTAGTTTTTTCAGTCCTCCGTTAAAAAAAAAAGTTTTTTAGTCTGTGTCTGTTAGTTTAGTCTTAGGTTAAAAAAAAATAATTTGATAGCTTTACTTGTTTAGTGTCGTGTGTTACAGTTTTCGTCCTTTCATTTTTCACCCATCGTCCCCACCCCAATAAAGTTTTCCCCTAATCCCCAGCATGAGTGTACCAGGCCGTGCAGGCAGCCGTGGATGTGGTCGGGGTAACAGGGGAGTTGGTTCCCGCGCTGGACCACTCCCAGCACAGGGCCGCTCCTTAAGCCACGGACAGGCATGCGCAGGTGGCAGGGGTGTCCGCCTGATCCGTGAATTTTTCACAAGTGGCAGCCGGCCCATAACTTCCCAGGATGCAGAGGCTGTCTTTGCTCTTGTGGCCGATTTGAGTGCCACGGAGTCCTCTGCCCCGGCTGCCAGCAACTGCAGCACTCTGCCCCCTGTAGAACCAACCCCCAGCTCCCAAGAATTGGCCCCTCTCATGTTCGAAGACTTTGAGACTGAGAGGGACATCTTGGGGGAGGCAATGCAGGAGGCGGAAACACTGTTCAGCCCTGCGGATGGGCAGGACCTGTTGGAAGGGGTGGGGGATGTGGAGGAGGAGGGGCCTATAAATCCCTCTGTGAAATCCCTTCCAACTGGTGCGGGTGGTGTTAGCCACACAACCCCTGCACCTATTCAGACCCAGGCATCAGCGAGGGGACAGCGGAGCCCGATCAGGGGCTCCATGTCAGCTGTTCCCGTCAGTCCACCACAGGTTGGCCCTGGGTCTGACATATCAGGGGGCGAAGAGGAGGGTGACCCAGAATGGGTGCCACCTCCTTTGTCAGGTGACGGCAGCACAGATGAAGGTAGGCACCCGAGGCAAATGGTGCGCCAGGTCACCAGGGAGCCCAGTGTCAGGGACTCCACTGGTAATGGCAGCAGGAGTAGGCAGCATCAGCCAGCTCCACCTGTGCGCACCGAGCCCCGAACAGGTGCAAGCCAGCACCACCCCATCTGACAGGAGGTAGGTGCGGAAGTCGCCTGTTTGGGCTAACTTCACCCTGGCAGCAGATGATGTCACAGTTTGCATTTGTAAGCTGTACAATGCCAGGGTGAGGAGAGGGAGATCTATGGCTCGGCTGGGTACCACGGCCCTCAACCAGCACATCCGAGTCAACCACTGGTGGTAGTGGTAACAGATGTGGGTGGTCAAAGCAGCAGTGCCACCAGCAGTGTGCAGGAAACAGCAGCTTCTGCCACTGTACTGCAGCCACCACAATCCCTTCCACCAACTCATTCCCACTCCCCCGCTCCCTCTAATAGAGGTACTGGTACCGGCAGCCATACCTCTGCCTCCACTGCACCCTCCTCTGCCGTCTGGCGCCAGCCATCTATTGCAGATGCATTTGAACGTACCGCGCCCTACGCCCCCGGGGACGGTCACGTGCGTTCACTCAATGGGCTCCTGGCAAGGGTTATCGCCCAACATCTGCTGCCTTACAATCTGGTGGATAGCAATCCATTTAGGCAGATATTGGAGCAGGCCCAACCCAGATGACGTTTCCCCAGCCGCCATTACTTTGCCAGGAACCCGTCCCTGCCCTACACCAGCACATTGTGCGGAATGTATCCCTGTCGCTGGATTATGCTGTCAGCGACAGGGTGCATCTCAAAATGGATGCCTGGACCGGCAGGCATGGGCAGGGAAGCTATATATGCTTCACAGCCCATTGAGTGTCCCTCCGAGGCGCTGGGGAGGGATTGGCGGCATCTGATTTTGAGGTGCCGCCCCGTGGTGTCCAGGGGAGAACTGCTGCTCTCCCGCAAGCCACTGTCTCCACAGCTGCTGACCCACCCATAAAGCGTCCCCGTTGCTACGCAAGTGTGGGGCACGTCCGCTGCCAGGCCGTGCTCCAGCTTGTGAGCTTAGGGGACCGGAGACACACTGGACCTGATGTTCTGTCCGCACTACAAGCTCAGGTTCAGAAGTGGCTGACACCCAGAAGGCTCCAGGCAGGTATGGTTGTCTGTGACAACGGCAGCAACCTACTCGCCGCCCTTCATGCTGGCAGTCTGACCCACGTGCCCTGCATGGCACATGTCCTCAACCTAGTAGTACAGAAGTTCCTTCGTACGTACCCAGGGTTGAGTGACGTAGGATTGCCAGCCACTTCAGACGCTCCCCAACTGCCTCCGTGTCGCTTTCCAAACTACAGAGGGACAACAGCCTGCCCCCCCACAGGCTGATTGTTGACAGAGTGACGCGGTGGAACTCCACCCTCCACATGCTGGAGAGGTTGTGGGAGCAGCGACTGGCGATGAGGGAATACCTGCTGGAACTAGGCACTTCAGGGCCATCAAACCCACTCCCCTACATCACCAATGCGGAGTGGGGGCAGATACAGCAGGTCTGCCACGTGCTGGCCCTATTCGAGCAGGCGACAAAGATGGTCAGCGGGGAGCATGTTGGTCTGAATGACGTACTCCCCCTAGTGTTCCTGCTGGACAGGACACTAGATCGCCTGCTCGAAGAGTCAACCATGCTCAACCAGGACCAGGCCCAGGAGGAGGAGGAGGAATCAGTGTACGTCCAGGAGTTTGGGCCTGGTCAGGAGGGAGAGCCAGTGCTAGGGGCACCGTTAGTCCGGGGGTGGGGCATCATCGACCGGAAGCAGCAGCATCAGCAGCAGGAGGACCAAGAGGTCATGGTCCCGGGCAGTCGTGAAGAGTCATAGCGGGCTGTGCTCTCCCCCATGGCTGCCCATATGCTGTGATGCCTCAAGAGGGACCCCTGGATCAAGAAATTTAAGGAGAGGGAAGACATTTGGTTGGCCACCCTTTTAGACCCTCGCTGCAAGGGGAAACTGGAGCAGTTCATCCCAGCCAGCCAGAGGCAGGCCCATCTTGAAAAATTGCGGGCCTGTCTGATCCACCGGCTGGAAGAGGCAAACCCTCGGCCTCAAGCTCTAGTTCTCCCTGCCCATCTTACCCAGCAGGCGGCTTGCACCAGCAGCACCAACCGAGCAGGTGACCTTCTGGGTGAGATGAGGCTCTTCTACAAGTCTGCGCGACCAAGTACCAGCAGCAGCATCAGTCACCACCAGCGGCTGGCCCGTATGGTGGCAGACTACATGGGGTCGGTAGGTGCTTCTGACAGCATGACCACCGACGACCCCATGGAGTACTTGGTTGCCAGGCTGGACACCTGCCATGATCTCGCTCAGTATGCGCTGGAGTTACTATCTTGCCCCCCCTCCAGCTTACTGTCTGAGAGGGCATTCAGCGCGGCAGGTGGGGTGGTCACGGACAAGCAGACCCGTCTGTCCACAGACTCCGTGGACAGACTCACATTCATTAAGATGAATGGGTCCTGGATAGAGTTGAGCGAACACCTGGATGTTCGGGTTCGAGAGGTTCGGCCGAACTTCCGGAAAATGTCCGATTTCGTGATCCGAACTCAACCCGAACTTCATTCCGAACCCCATAGAAGTCAATGGGGACCCGAACTTTTGGGCACTAAAAAGGCTGTAAAAGACTCCCGGAAAGGGCTAGAGGGCTGCAAAAGGCAGCAAAATGTAGGTAAATCCCCTGCAAACAAATGTAGATAGGGAAATGATGACTTAACATAAAATAAATAAAAATTAACCAATATTAATTGGAGTTAGGTCCCATAGCACAGAATCAGGCTTCAAATCACCCACCAATGGAGAAGGTCGCTTACTATTATTTTGACCCCAGCATCCAGACAAAGGAGAGAGGATCTGGCATCATATCAACCACCACAGGAGAAGGCCACTTTCAGTGACTTAGGCCTTAGCACCCAGACAGAGTAGACATGTCAGATAGCACAAGCATTACATTTATACCATCCAGCACCGGAGGCCACTTTTAGTTACTTTGACCCCTGCACCCAGAAAGAGGAGAGAGGCCCCACAGCACATATTCAGGCATCATATCACCCACCATAGGAGTAGGCCACCATTTAGTTAATTTGACCCCTGCACCCATGTCAGATGGTACAAGCATCAGTTTTACATCACCCAGCACAAGAGAAGGCCACTTTTAGAGACTTTGGCCCCTGCACCCAGACAGAGGAGAGAGGTTTCACAGCACCCAGACGGAGGAGAGAGGTTTTCACAGCAAAGAATCAGGCATTTAGATCACCCACCACAGGAGTAGGCCATCATTTAACCACTTGAAGACCACAGGTTTATACCCCCCTAGTGACCAGGCCCTTTTTTACAAATCCGCACTACACTACTTTCACCGTTTATTGCTCCGTCATGCAACTTACCACCCAAATGAATTTTACCTCCTTTTCTTCTCACTAATAGAGCTTTCATTTGGTGGTATTTCATTGTTGCTGACATTTTTACTTTTTTTGCTATTAATAAAAATTTAACGACATTTTTGCAAAAAAATGACATTTTTCACTTTCTGTTGTAAATTTTTTTTAAAAAAACTACATTTCTATATAAATTTTTCTCTAAATGTATTGTTCTACATGTCTTTGATAAAAAAAAGTCCAATAAGTGTATATTTATTGGTTTGGGTAAAAGTTATAGCAATTACAAACTATGGTGCAAAAAGTGAATTTCGGCATTTTGAAGCAGCTCTGACTTTCTGAGCGCCTGTCGTGTTTCTTCAGGTGCTAGAATGCCAGGAAAGTATAAATACCCCCAAATCACACCATTTTAGAAAGAAGACACCCCAAAGTATTCGCGGAGGGGCTTGGTGAGTTCATGTATCATTTCATTTTTTTCACAAGTTAGCGGAAAATGACACTTTCTGAGGAAAAAAATAATAATAAAGTTTCCATTTCTGCTAACTTCTGGGCAAAAAAAAAAAACTTACAATGGCTCATTATGCTCCCTCAGTGAATACCTTGGGCATCTACTTTCCGAAATGGGACTCATTGGTTTTAGGGCCCCTTTGCGCATCTTGGCTGCAAAAAGTGTCACTCATGTGGTATCGCCGTACTCAGGAGAAGTAGGGCAATGTGTTTTGGGGTGTATTTTTACATATACCTATGTTGGGTGTGAGAAATATCGCTGTAAACTGACAACTTTTATAAAATTTTTATACAAAGTTGTCAATTTACAGAGATATTTCTCTCACCCAGCATGGGTATATGTAAAAATACACCCCAAAACACATTGCCCTACTTCTCTGAGTACGGCGATACCCATGAGTGACACTTTTTGCAGCCAAGATGCGCAAAGGCCCAAATTCCAATGAGTACCTTTTAGGAAGGGCATTTTTACGCATTTTTCTTCTCATGCTTTAGGGCCCCTAAAATGCCAGGGCAGTATAAATACCCCACATGTGACCCTATTTTGGAAGAAGACACCCCAAGATATTCCATGAGGGGCATGGCGAGTTCATAGTAAAAAAATTTTTGGCACAAGTTAGTGGAAATGTGATTTTTATTGTTTTTCTCACAAAAGTCTCCCTTTCCGCTAACTTTTGACAAAAGTTTAATTTTCATGGACTCACTATGCCCCTCAGCGAATACCTTAGGGTGTCTTCTTTCCAAAATGAGGTCACATGTGGGTATTTATACTGCCCTGGCATTTTAGGGACCCTAAGCGTGAGAAGCAAATGCGTAAAATGCCCTCTCTAAAGGTACTCATGGGAATTTGGGCCCTTTGCGCATCTTGGCTGCAAAAAGTGTCACTCATGTGGTATCGCCGTACTCAGGAGAAGTAGGGCAATGTGTTTTGGGGTGTATTTTTACATATACCCATGCTGGGTGAGAGAAATATCTCTGTAAATTACCAACTTTGAATAAAATTTTTAAAAGTTGTCATTTACAGAGATGTTTCTCACACCCAGTATGGGTATATGTAAAATACACCCCAAAACACATTGCCCTACTTCTCTGAGTACGGCGATACCACATGTGTGCCACTTTTGCAGCCAAGATGCGCAAGGGCCCTAAAACCAATGAGTACCTTTAGGATTTCACAGGGCATTTTTACGCATTTGGATTCTCACACTTTAGCACCCCTAAAATGCCAGGTGAGTATAAATACCCCACATGTGACCCCATTGTGGAAAGAAGACACCCCAAGGTATTCTGTGAGGGGTATGGCGAGTTCACAGAAAAAAAAATTTTGACACAAGTTAGCGGAAATTGATATATATATATATATATATATTTTTTTACAAAGTCTCATATTCCACTAACTTGTGACAAAAATAAAATTTTACATGAACTCACCATACCCCTCACGGAATACCTTGGGGTGTCTTCTTTCTAAAATGGGGTCACATGTGGGGTTTTTGTACTGCCCTGGCATTTGAGGGTCTCCGCAATCATTACACGTATGGCCAGCATTAGGAGTTTCTGCGATTCTCCTTATATTGAGCATACGGGTAATGAGATTTTTTCCGTTCAGCCGCTGCGCTGAAAAAAAATAAAAATGAACGGCACCGATTTTTCATTCGCATCGGTCAATGTGGATGAAAAAATCTCTGCCAAATCAGTGATTAGCGGTGCGGTGGGCGCTAGCTAACTAACAAGTAGCTAACTAACTGGCGGTGATAGCGGGACCCTTATGCCCCATTCACACGTCCGAAATTCTGTTTGCGGAGCGGAATTGCGGACCCATTCATTCTATGGGGACAGACTTTGTCCCGCTCGGATCGGAATTACGGATCCGCGCTTCGAGTCTGCACTTCCGTTCCACAAAAATATAGAACATGTCCTATTCTTGTCCGCAATTGCGGACAAGAAAAGCATTTTCTATATAGTTCTGTCGCGGATCTGCAAAATGCGGAAGCGCATTGCCGGTGTCCGTATTTTGCGGATCCGCAGATCCATGGATCCGCAGATCCATGGATCCGAATCCATGGATCCGCAAAACACATACGGACGTCTGAATGAGCCTGTAGGGGTGATTAGTGACAGGGGGGTGACAGGGGGTGATCAGGGGGTGACATGGGTGATCAGGGGTTAATCAGTGATGGGGGTGGGGGGGTGTGTGTAGTGATTGGTGCACTTTTCCTATGTTTCCTCTGGTGGTCCCAAACAAAGGGACCACCAGGCGAGCAGAGCAGCAGGCATATCAGGCGCTGTTTAAAAAACAGCGTCTGATATGCGATTTAAATGCGGTTTTCCGCATCTACAGCCTGCCAGCGCATGATCAGCGCTGGCAGGCTGTAGTTTCAGTTGTCCCGGCTCCGATCACATGAGCAGCGCACGCACGGCGCGCGCGTTCATGTGAAATCTCGGGTCTCACGAGATGACGCCGATAGGCGGCAGTGAGACCTGAGAGAGCCGCCGCGCTGACGCCCATCGGCGTTAGCGTGGCGGCAAGTGGTTAATGGGACCCCGGCAACCATGTCAGATGGTACAAGCATCAGTTTTACATCACCCAGCACAAGAGAAGGCCACTTTTAGAGACTTTGACCCCTGCACCCAGACGGAGGAGAGAGGTTTTCACAGCAGAGAATCAGGCATTTAGATCACCCACCACAGGAGTAGGCCATCATTTAATGGGACCCCGGCAACCATGTCAGATGGTACAAGCATCAGTTTTACATCACCCAGCACAAGACAAGGCCACTTTTAGAGACTTTGACCCCTGCACCCAGACGGAGGAGAGAGGTTTCACAGCACCCAGACGGAGGAGAGAGGTTTCACAGCAGAGAATCAGGCATTTAGATTACCCACCACAGGAGTAGGCCACCATTTAATGGGACCCCGGCAACCATGTCAGATGGCACAAGTATAACATTTATATTACCCAGCACAGGAGAAGGCGACTTTGAGAGACTTTGACCCCTGCACCCAGACGGAGGAGAGAGGTTTTCACAGCAGAGAATCAGGAATTTAGATCACCCACCACAGGAGTAGGCCACCATTTAATGGGACCCCGGCAACCATGTCAGATGGCACAAGAATAACATTTATATCACCCAGCACAGGAGAAGGCGACTTTGAGAGACTTTGACCCCTGCACCCAGATGGAGGAGAGAGGTTTTCACAGCAGAGAATCAGGCATTTAGATCACCCACCACAGGAGTAGGCCATCATTTAATGGGACCCCGGCAACCATGTCAGATGGTACAAGCATCAGTTTTACATCACCCAGCACAAGAGAAGGCCACTTTTAGAGACTTTGACCCCTGCACCCAGACGGAGGAGAGAGGTTTCACAGCACCCAGATGGAGGAGAGAGGTTTCACAGCAGAGAATCAGGCATTTAGATCACCCACCACAGGAGTAGGCCACCATTTAATGGGACCCCGGCAACCATGTCAGATGGCACAAGTATAACATTTATATCACCCAGCACAGGAGAAGGCGACTTTGAGAGACTTTGACCCCTGCACCCAGACGGTGGAGATAGGTTTTCACAGCAGAGAATCAGGCATTTAGATCACCCACCACAGGAGTAGGCCACCATTTAATGGAACCCCGGCAACCATGTCAGATGGCACAAGTATAACAATTATATCACCCAGCACATGACAAGGCCACTTTCAGTGAGTTAGGCCTTAGCAACGAGACAGAGGAGACAGGTCAGATAGCGCAAGCATCAGTTTTACAGATCACCCACCACAGGAGTAGGCCACCTTTAGTTAATTTTACCCCTGCACCCAGAAAGAGGAGAGAGGTCCCACAGCACATAATCAGGCATCATATCAACCACCTCAGGAGAAGGCCACCATTTAGTTACTTAGGCCTTAGCACCGACACAGAGGAGACAGGTCAGATAGCACAAGCATCAGTTTTACATCAACCACCACAGGAGAAGGGCACTTTTAGAGACTTTGACCCCTGCAGCCACACGGAGGAGAGAGGTCCCACAGCAGAGATTCAGGCATTTATATCAGCCAGCAAAGGAGAAGGCCGCTTTCAGTGACTTAGGCCTTAGCACCGACACAGAGGAGACAGGTCAGATAGCACAAGCATCAGTTTTACATCAACCACCACAGGAGAAGGGCACTTTTAGAGACTTTGACCCCTGCAGCCACACGGAGGAGAGAGGTCCCACAGCAGAGATTCAGGCATTTATATCAGCCAGCACAGGAGAAGGCCGCTTTCAGTGACTTAGGCCTTAGCATCGACACAGAGGAGACAGGTCAGATAGCACAAGCATCAGTTTTACATCAACCACCACAGGAGAAGGGCACTTTTAGAGACTTTGACCCCTGCAGCCACACGGAGGAGAGAGGTCCCACAGCAGAGATTCAGGCATTTATATCAGCCAGCACAGGAGAAGGCCGCTTTCAGTGACTTAGGCCTTAGCACCGGCACAGAGGAGACAGGTCAGATAGCACAAGCATCAGTTTTACATCAACCACCACAGGAGAAGGGCACTTTTAGAGACCTTGACCCCTGCAGCCACACGGAGGAGAGAGGTCCCACAGCAGAGAATCAGGCATCATGTCAACCACCACAGGAGTAGGCCACCTTTTGTTTCTTTGACCCCTGCACCCAGAAAGAGGAGAGAGGTCCCACAGCAGAGAATCAGGCATTTCGATCACCCACCACAGGAGAAGGCCGCTTTCAGTGACTTTGGCCCCCTGCACCCACACAAAGGAGACATGTCAGACAGCACAAGTATAACATTCATATCACCCAGCACAGGAGAAGGACACTTTCATGTACTTTGGCCCCGGCACCCAGACAGAGGAAGGTTCATTCAACTCTGGGTTGCACACCAAGATCCTACTTAATTTCAAAAATTGATTTTCAATGAAGAAGTGGCCAGGAGTACAAGACAACATGGTTTAAGGCAGTTATTAAGGACTACTCTGCACAAGGGAGGGTCAGGTCTTGTGGGATCCATGCCTGGTTCATTTTTATAAACGTCAGCTTGTCCACGTTGGCTGCGGACAGGCGGCTGCGTTTGTCAGTAATGACGCCCCCTGCCGTGCTGAATACACGTTCAGATAAAACACTGGCCGCCGGGCAGGCTAGCACCTCAAGGCATAACATGCTAATTCTGGCCACGTGGACAATTTGGAAACCCAGAAGTTGAATGGGGCCGAACCATCCGTCAGTACGTGGAGTTGTGTGCAGACGTACTGTTCAACCATGTTAGTGAAAAGTTGCCTCCTGGTAACACGTTCCGTATCAGGTGGTGGGGCAGTTAGCTGTGGCGTGGAGACAAAACTTTTCCACATTTCTGCCATGCTAACCCTGCCCTCAGAGGAGCTGGCCGTGACACTGCTGCGTGGGCGACCTCTAGCTCCTCCTCTGCCTTTGGCCTTCCACCTGTTCCCCTGTGACAGTTGGGAATGCTCTCAGGAGCGCGTCTACCAGCGCGCGCTTGTACTCGCGCATCTTCCTATCACGCTCCAGTGCAGGAAGTAAAGTGGGCACATTGTCTTTGTACCGTGAATCCAGCAGGGTGGCCACTCAGTAGTCAGCACACGTTAAAATGTGGGCAACTCTGCTGTCGTTGCGCAGGCACTGCAGCATGTAATCGCTCATGTGTGCCAGGCTCCCCAGAGGTAAGGACAAGCTGTCCTCTGTGGGAGGCGTATCGTCATCATCCTCTGTATCCCCCCAGCCACGCACCAGGGATGTGCCTGCGCTGTGCTGGGTGCCACCCTGCTGTGAACCTGCTTCATCCTCATCCTCCTCCACCTCGTCCTCATCCTCCAGTAGTGGTCCCTGGCTGGCCACATTTGTACCTGCCCTCTGCTGTTGCAAAAAAACTCCCTCTGAGCCACTTCTAACAGACTGGCCTGAAAGTGCTAAAAACGACCCGTCATCCTCCTCCTCCTCCTCCTGGCCCTGGCCCACCTCCTCTTCCATCATCGCCCTAAGCGTTTTCTCTAGGAGACATAGAATTGGTATTGTCACGCTGATAACAGTGGCATCGCCACTGGCCATGTTGGTGGCGTACTCGAAACAGCGCAACAGGGCACACAGGTCTCGCATGGAGGCCCAATCCTTGGTGGTGAAGTGGTGCTGTTCCGCAGTGCGACTGACCCGTGCGTGCTGCAGCTGAAACTCCACTATGGCCTGCTGCTGCTCGCACAGTCTCTCCAGCATGTGCAAGGTGGAGTTCCACCGGGTGGGCACGTCGCATATTAGGCGGTGAGCGGGAAGGCCGAAGTTCCGCTATAGCGCTGACAAGCGAGCAGCGGCAGGATGTGAACGCCGGAAGCGCGCACAGACGGCCCGCACTTTATGCAGCAGCTCTGACATGTCGGGTAGTTGTGAATGAACTTTTGCACCACCAAATTCAGCACATGCGCCAGGCAAGGGATGTGCGTCAAACCGGCTAGTCCCAGAGCTGCCACGAGATTTCGCCTATTATCGCACACCACCAGGCCGGGCTTGAGGCCCACCGGCAGCAACCACTGGTCGGTCTGTTGTTCAATACCCCGCCACAACTCCTGCGCGGTGTGGGGCCTGTCCCCCAAACATATGAGTTTCAGAATGGCCTGCTGACGTTTACCCGGGCTGTGCTGAAGTTGGTGGTGAAGGTGTGTGGCTGACTGGATGAGCTGGTGGAAGCAGAGGAGGAGGGAGGAGGAGGAAGCCGAGTAGGAGGAGGAGGCTACAGGAGGCAAGAATGATGCCCTGTGATCCTTGGCGGCGGAAGGACGTGCGCCAAGGAACTCTCCGCCTGGGGCCCAGCCGTCACTACATTTACCCAGTGTGCAGTTAGGGAGATATAGCGTCCCTGGCCGTGCTTACTGGTCCACGTATCTGTGGTTAGGTGGACCTTGCCACAAATGGCGTTGCGCAGTGCACACTTGATTTTATCGGACACTTGCATGTGCAGGGAAGGCACGGCTGTCTTGAAGAAGTAGTGGCGGCTGGGAACCACATACTGGGGGACAGCCATGGCCATCAGCTGTTTGAAGCTGTCTGTGTCCACCAGCCGGAATGACAGCATTTCAAAGGCCAGTAGTTTAGAAATGCTGGCATTCAGGCCAAGGGCTCGAGGGTGACTAGGTGGGAATTTGCGCTTCCTCTCAAAGGTTTGAGAGATGGAGAGATGAACGCTGCTGTGTGAAATAGTGGAACCGCTAGGTGACGGTGGCGGTGGTGGTGGTGGTGTCGGTGGCACATCCTCTGTTTGCTGCTCGGCAGGTGGCAACATTCCTCTCGAGGCGGAAGCCGAGGCAGCAGTGGTAGAGGGAGCAGGGGGAGCCTGAGCGGGTTGCTTGTATTTAAGGTGTGTACTCCACTGCAGTTCATGCTTTGCATGTAGATGCCTGATCATGCAGGTGGTGCTCAGGTTAAGAACGTTAATGCTTCGCCTCAGGGTCTGATGGCACAGCGTGCAAATCACTCTGGTCTTGTCGTCAGTACATTGTTTGAAGAAGTGCCATGCCAGGGAACTCCTTGAAGATGCCTTTGGGGTGCTGGGTCCCTGTTGGCGCTGGCCAATAGCAGGCGAACTCTCTGGACGGCGGCTGTTCTGCTTTTGCCCCCTGCTCCCTCTTTGGCTTCGCTGTTGTCTCGGTCTCACCACTGCCTCTTCCCCTGAACTATTTAAGTCAGCGGCACGACCTTCAGTCCATGTGGGGTCTAAGACCTCATCGTCCTCTGCATCGTCTTCCACCCAGTCTTCCTCCCTGACCTCCTCCTGTTCAGTCCGCACACTGCAATAAGACGCGGCAGTGGGCACCAGTGTTTCGTCATCATCAGAGACTCAGTCACTCTGCTGTGGTGGTATTCCCATGTCCTCATCATCTGGATACATAAGTGGTTGTGCGTTAGTGCATGGAATGTCTTCCACCGCTGGGGAAGGGCTAGGTGGACGCCCCTGGGAAACCGTGCGAGCAGAGTCTTCAAACAGAATAAGAGACTGCTGCATAACTTGAGGCTCAGACAGTTTCCCTGATATGCATGGGGGTGATGTGACAGACTGATGGGCTTGGTTTTCAGGTGCCACCTGTGCGCTTTCCGCAGAAGACTGGGCGGAAGACAATGTGGTGAACGTGCTGGAAGCACTGTCGGCCACCCAATCGACTAATGCCTGTACCTGCTCAGGCCTTACCATCCTCATAACGGCATTGGGCCCCACCAAATATCGCTGTAAATTCTGCCGGCTACTTGAGGGAGTTGGTTCACTACTTTGTGCGCCTGAGGCCGAACGGCCACGTCCTCTGCCAGCAACAGAGGCTCCACGGACACCACCACGACCGCGTCCTCGTCCCTTAATAGAATGTTTCCTCATTGTCGCGATTCAACTCGCACCACAATAAAATATATTATTTTTTAGCCCCAAAATTCCCACACTGGAAGATATAATTCCTTTTTCGGTATTAATTACAAGAAAACTGCTGCAAATTGGACACCAGAATTTTTAAAATGCTAGTTTTGGTACATAGATTCCCACACGGGAGATATAATTCCTTTTACAGGAGTAAAAACATGCGGCCTACTGTTTCTGGTCTAACTAACACCAGATTGATTAAATTGGCCTTTTTTCACCAAAATTACAACACTGGACAATGTAATGCCTTTTTCGGTATTAATTCCTTTTACAGGAGTAAAACCGTGAGGCCTACTGTTTCTGGTGTAACTAACACCAGATTGATTAAATTGGCCTTTTTTCACCAAAATTACAACACTGGACAATGTAATGCCTTTTTCGGTATTAATTCCTTTTACAGGAGTAAAACGTGAGGCCTACTGTTTCTGGTGTACCTAACACCAGATTGATTAAATTGGCCTTTTTTCACCAAAATTACAACACTGGACAATGTAATGCCTTTTTCGGTATTAATTCCTTTTACAGGAGTAAAACGTGAGGCCTACTGTTTCTGGTGTAACTAACACCAGATTGATTAAATTGGCCTTTTTTTCACCAAAATTACAACACTGGACAATGTAATGCCTTTTTCCGGTATTAATTCCTTTTACAGGAGTAAAAACGTGCTGCCTACTGTTTATGGTGTAACTAACACCAGATTGATTAAATTGGCCTTTTTTTCACCAAAATTACAACACTGGACAATGTAATGCCTTTTTCAAGTATTAATTACAAGAAGACTGCTGCTAATTGGACACCAGAATTTTTAAAATGCTAGTTTGTGTACATAAATTCCCACACTGGAAGATATAATTCCTTTTTCCGGTATTAATTACAAGAAAACTGCTGCAAATTGGACACCAGAATTTTTAAAATGCTAGTTTTGGTACATAGATTCCCACACGGGAGATATAATTCCTTTTACAGGAGTAAAACGTGCGGCCTACTGTTTCTGGTCTAACTAACACCAGATTGATTAAATTGGCCTTTTTTCACCAAAATTACAACACTGGACAATGTAATGCCTTTTCAGGTATTAATTACAAGAAGACTGCTGCTAATTGGACACCATAATTTTTAAAATGCTAGTTTGTGTACATAAATTCCCACACTGGAAGATATAATTCCTTTTTCCGGTATTAATTACAAGAAAACTGCTGCAAATTGGACACCAGAATTTTTAAAATGCTAGTTTTGGTACATAGAATCCCACACGCGGAGATATAATTCCTTTTTACAGGAGTAAAAACGTGAGGCCTACTGTTTCTGGTCTAACTAACACCAGATTGATTAAATTGGCCTTTTTTTCACCAACATTACAACACTGGACAATGTAATGCCTATTTCAGGTATTAATTACAAAAAGACTGCTGCTAATTGGACACCAGAATTTTTAAAATGCTAGTTTGTGTACATAAATTCCCACACTGGAAGATATAATTCCTTTTTCCGGTATTAATTACAAGAAAACTGCTGCAAATTGGACACCAGAATTTTTAAAATGCTAGTTTTGGTACATAGGTTCCCACACGGGGAGATATAATTCCTTTTTACAGGAATAAAAACGTGCGGCCTACTGTTTCTGGTGTAACTAACACCAGATTGATTAAATTGGCCTTTTTTTCACCAAAATTACAACACTGGACAATGTAATGCCCTTTTCAGGTATTAATTCCTTTTTACAGGAGTAAAACCGTGAGGCCTACTGTTTCTGGTGTACCTAACACCAGATTGATTAAATTGGCCTTTTTTTCACCAAAATTACAACACTGGACAATGTAATGCCTTTTTCCGGTATTAATTCCTTTTTACAGGAGTAAAACCGTGAGGCCTACTGTTTCTGGTGTAACTAACACCAGATTGATTAAATTGGCCTTTTTTTCACCAAAATTACAACACTGGACAATGTAATGCCTTTTTCGGGTATTAATTCCTTTTTACAGGAGTAAAAACGTGAGGCCTACTGTTTCTGGTGTACCTAACACCAGATTGATTAAATTGGCCTTTTTTTCACCAAAATTACAACACTGGACAATGTAATGCCTTTTTCCGGTATTAATTCCTTTTTACAGGAGTAAAAACGTGAGGCCTACTGTTTCTGGTGCAACTAACACCAGATTGATTAAATTGGCCTTTTTTTCACCAAAATTACAACACTGGACAATGTAATGCCTTTTTCCGGTATTAATTCCTTTTTACAGGAGTAAAAACGTGCTGCCTACTGTTTATGGTGTAACTAACACCAGATTGATTAAATTGGCCTTTTTTTCACCAAAATTACAACACTGGACAATGTAATGCCTTTTTCAAGTATTAATTACAAGAAGACTGCTGCTAATTGGACACCAGAATTTTTAAAATGCTAGTTTGTGTACATAAATTCCCACACTGGAAGATATAATTCCTTTTTCCGGTATTAATTACAAGAAAACTGCTGCAAATTGGACACCAGAATTTTTAAAATGCTAGTTTTGGTACATAGATTCCCACACGGGAGATATAATTCCTTTTACAGGAGTAAAACGTGCGGCCTACTGTTTCTGGTCTAACTAACACCAGATTGATTAAATTGGCCTTTTTCACCAAAATTACAACACTGGACAATGTAATGCCTTTTTCAGGTATTAATTACAAGAAGACTGCTGCTAATTGGACACCAGAATTTTTAAAATGCTAGTTTGTGTACATAAATTCCCACACTGGAAGATATAAATCCTTTTTCCGGTATTAATTACAAGAAAACTGCTGCAAATTGGACACCAGAATTTTTAAAATGCTAGTTTTGTTACATAAATTCCCACACGGGGAGATATAATTCCTTTTTACAGGAGTAAAAACGTGCGGCCTACTGTTTCTGGTCTAACTAACACCAGATTGATTAAATTGGCCTTTTTTTCACCAAAATTACAACACTGGACAATGTAATGCCTTTTCAGGTATTAATTACAAGAAGACTGCTGCTAATTGGACACCATAATTTTTAAAATTCTAGTTTGTGTACATAAATTCCCACACTGGAAGATATAATTCCTTTTTCCGGTATTAATTACAAGAAAACTGCTGCAAATTGGACACCAGAATTTTTAAAATGCTAGTTTTGGTACATAGAATCCCACACGCGGAGATATAATTCCTTTTTACAGGAGTAAAAACGTGAGGCCTACTGTTTCTGGTCTAACTAACACCAGATTGATTAAATTGGCCTTTTTTTCACCAACATTACAACACTGGACAATGTAATGCCTATTTCAGGTATTAATTACAAAAAGACTGCTGCTAATTGGACACCAGAATTTTTAAAATGCTAGTTTGTGTACATAAATTCCCACACTGGAAGATATAATTCCTTTTTCCGGTATTAATTACAAGAAAACTGCTGCAAATTGGACACCAGAATTTTTAAAATGCTAGTTTTGGTACATAGGTTCCCACACGGGAGATATAATTCCTTTTACAGGAATAAAACGTGCGGCCTACTGTTTCTGGTGTAACTAACACCAGATTGATTAAATTGGCCTTTTTTCACCAAAATTACAACACTGGACAATGTAATGCCCTTTTCAGGTATTAATTACAAGAAGACTGCTGCTAATTGGACACCAGAATTTTTAAAATGCTAGTTTGTGTACATAAATTCCCACACTGGAAGATATAATTCCTTTTCCGGTATTAATTACAAGAAAACTGCTGCAAATTGGACACCAGAATTTTTAAAATGCTAGTTTTGGTACATAGATTCCCACACGGGGAGATATAATTCCTTTTACAGGAGTAAAACGTGCGGCCTACTGTTTCTGGTCTAACTAACACCAGATTGATTAAATTGGCCTTTTTCACCAAAATTACAACACTGGACAATGTAATGCCTTTTTCAGGTATTAATTACAAGAAGACTGCTGCTAATTGGACACCAGAATTTTTAAAATGCTAGTTTGTGTACATAAATTCCCACACTGGAAGATATAATTCCTTTTTCCGGTATTAATTACAAGAAAACTGCTGCAAATTGGACACCAGAATTTTTAAATGCTAGTTTTGTTACATAGATTCCCTACAGGGAGATATAATTCCTTTTACAGGAGTAAAAACGTGAGGCCTACTGTTTCTGGTCTAACTAACACCAGATTGATTAAATTGGCCTTTTTTCACCAAAATTACAACACTGGACAATGTAATGCCTTTTCAGGTATTAATTACAAGAAGACTGCTGCTAATTGGACACCAGAATTTTTAAAATGCTAGTTTGTGTACATAAATTCCCACACTGGAAGATATAATTCCTTTTTCCGGTATTAATTACAAGAAAACTGCTGCAAATTGGACACCAGAATTTTTAAAATGCTAGTTTTGGTACATAGAATCCCACACGCGGAGATATAATTCCTTTTACAGGAGTAAAACGTGAGGCCTACTGTTTCTGGTCTAACTAACACCAGATTGATTAAATTGGCCTTTTTTTCACCAACATTACAACACTGGACAATGTAATGCCTATTTCAGGTATTAATTACAAAAAGACTGCTGCTAATTGGACACCAGAATTTTTAAAATGCTAGTTTGTGTACATAAATTCCCACACTGGAAGATATAATTCCTTTTCCGGTATTAATTACAAGAAAACTGCTGCAAATTGGACACCAGAATTTTTAAAATGCTAGTTTTGGTACATAGGTTCCCACACGGGAGATATAATTCCTTTTACAGGAATAAAACGTGCGGCCTACTGTTTCTGGTGTAACTAACACCAGATTGATTAAATTGGCCTTTTTTCACCAAAATTACAACACTGGACAATGTAATGCCCTTTTTAGGTATTAATTACAAGAAAACTGCTGCTAATTGGACACCAGAATTTTTAAAATGCTAGTTTGTGTACATAAATTCCCACACTGGAAGATATAATTCCTTTTTCCGGTATTAATTACAAGAAAACTGCTGCAAATTGGACACCAGAATTTTTAAAATGCTAGTTTTGGTACATAGATTCCCACACGGGAGATATAATTCCTTTTACAGGAGTAAAACGTGCGGCCTACTGTTTCTGGTCTAACTAACACCAGATTGATTAAATTGGCCTTTTTTTCACCAAAATTACAACACTGGACAATGTAATGCCTTTTTCCGGTATTAATTCCTTTTTACAGGAGTAAAAACGTGAGGCCTACTGTTTCTGGTGTAACTAACACCAGATTGATTAAATTGGCCTTTTTTTCACCAAAATTACAACACTGGACAATGTAATGCCTTTTTCCGGTATTAATTCCCTTTTACAGGAGTAAAAACGTGCTGCCTACTGTTTCTGGTGTAACTAACACCAGATTGATTAAATTGACCTTTTTTTTCACCAAAATTACAACACTGGACAATGTAATGCCTTTTTCCTGTATTAATTCCTTTTTACAGGAGTAAAAACGTGAGGCCTACTGTTTCTGGTGTAACTAACACCAGATTGATTAAATTGGCCTTTTTTTCACCAAAATTACAACACTGGACGATATAATGCCTTTTTGCGGTATTAATTACAAGAGGACTGCTGGTATTTCAGAACACCGGAATTTTTAAAATGCTAGTTTTGCTAGATAAATTTCCCACACTGGGATAAAAATTGCCTATGCCTTTTTACAGTATTAATTACAACAGGAGTGCTTCTTCTGGTCTAACACCAGAATAATTTTATTATTACGGTGAAAGCTTTTTTTAATTTATATTTCTGGCACATAAAAAAAAAAATATTTCTGTCTGACAGTATTGGACTTGGCTGTAGTGGCACTGGCTAGTCTAGCTGGAACAGCACATTCATGGGATTTGCTATCCAAGTGGGTTACTTTCAGTTTCACCACTGATATATTAAATATCTTTGCAATTAGTATGGGTGACACAAGCACAGCCAAACCCCTGATGTAGTATATCTATGAAAAAATCGACTATTACATGAGATTAATGGACGTTGTGGCAGCTTTTGCTGTAGCACCACAAGTCCCAAAATGCTCGCCGCCTATCAGCCCAGTAACATGTGCCAGAAAACGGTCTGCCCAGCCAGAAAAAAAATTGACTTTGACTGAGCAGCTGAATCGCTGTTGTTCTGATTCACAGGTGTAGATTTTTCACTTCTTTGGAGCTTTGGTTTAGACTCTGTGGCAGCTTGTGCTGGCGCACCACAAGTCCCAAAATGGCCACCGCCGGTCAGCCCAGTTACATGTGCCAGTAAAAATCGCTCTGGCCAGTCTAAGCAAAATAGTGACTTTCAGTGAACAGCTCAGCTGAGTTGTTCTGATGCACAGGTGTAGAAATGTAGATCATTCACTTCTTTATCCCTGCCTATTTGCCCTGACAGAAGCTGCGTCCTCTCCCTACACTAATCAGAGCAGTGTGACGTGCGGCGCTACGTGACTCCAGCTTAAATAGAGACTGGGTCACATGCTGCACTTGGCCAATCACAGCCATGCCATTAGTAGGCATGGATGTGATGGGCTCTTAGGGCAAGAAGTAAAACACTAGCTGATTGGCTGCTGTGCAGCCCTTCAGAAAGCGGGAAGTAATCGACGAACACCGGACCCGAACCCGAACTTTTTTTAAAATGTCCGGGTTCGGGTCCGTGTCACGGACACCCCAAAATTCGGTACGAACCCGAACGATGCTCAAACTGTTCGCTCAACACTAGTCCTGGATCGGCAGTGACTTCATGGCCCCCGCTGTCGGTTCAGGGCGCTGAAGGGTCCCTTGTCCATCCCTCTCCTTTGCTCTCCTTCCCAAACTCCGTTGTTTTTTAATTGTTCCCTCTGTTTTTAACTTTTTATGAATTAATTTTATTATTTATTTATTGATATTTATTCAATTGATATTTATTGTCAAGTTTGTATTATGTATATATTAATTTAATTTTTTAATTATGAATTTGTTTTGAACATGTTGAGTTACATTTGGACCTTTAAAAATAATGTCTTCTGCTGCCTGTGCTGCTGAATTTGGCCAAGCTACATGTGGCCATGGTAATACACCACTTCTTAAAACCTGGTTGGGAACTGAGGACATGACCTAGCAGCCAATCCTTTACAGCTTTACAGTTTAAACACTCCCCTACAAAATTCTCCCCGCTGCCTGTGATACAATTACCTTACACAATGGGTTGATGTAATTATCACAGGCAGGAGAATACATAGTTTTAAACAATGTCTTCTGTCCTGGAGACAACAGAGGAGTTATTCAATTATCTCTCAGGACACAGGGAAATCGCCAATACACACGTGGGGACAATAGGACACACATCACTATTCAAATATACAATGTCCCAATCATTACAGTAAATATAGACATTTAACATATCCCCAGATGGCTTGGATCTGAGCGCTCAATATATCCAAACAGCGCTCAGATGCCACAAACACAGTCAAATCACCATGGGGTTTAAGTTTAACATGGGCTGATGAGAGGGCCCATAATCCTGGGGCAAGAGGCTGGCAACCAGGCTTCTCCAGCACCCATTGGCCAGGTTGGTTTCACCACACTGCCGTTGATGTTGCTGCATGTCATGAAAATTTTGAGTTACATTTGAGCCTTTTAACATAACGTCTGCTGCTGCCTCTGCTGCCGAATTGGGCCAAGCTACATGTTGTCCTAATAATATACCACTTCTTAAATCTTGATGTTGATGCTGCTGCATGTCATAAAAATGTTGAGTTACATTTGATCGCACAGGGAACAATCATAGAGTCCAGACCTTCACATCTTTTTTAAAGTAAAATTTTGATTGGGTTATTTTATTTTTTATTATAAACTGGAAGTGTACTTACCTGCCAGTGCCTGCCGTTATTCTGCCTAGTTACAAATGGAAAATTATGAGTCAGCATTCTAGTACTGTGTTAACTCTAGATGCTGTATGTCCTGATCGTGTGTAGACAACCATCATGGACCTGATTTTATCTTTTGCACTTTAACAAGTATAGAATTATGAATTCTCTTAACCTGGTTTGCATGTTTCGTATTCTCGCATGTGCTCAGCTTATTTGTGTATTGTCAATATTTAGACATAAAAATATTTATTTAAATTATCTTTTTAAAAAGACATTTTATTTAGCATTGTTCGGCTTTATTCACAAAATGAAATGATTTTACTTTATTTTATTATTTTTTATTTTAAATTAAGTGTGGTTTGGGGCGGGTATGTTGTGGGTCACGCTGTAGCACGGTGTGGACCGCATGTGGCCTTCCCTTGTCAAAAGGTCTTGTGCAGTTGGCATTGTACACCACTGATTGATGAACCTACGAAAATTTATATATTTTTTTTTTTTGTCACACAGATTTAGGATCCAACACGGTGTTGTCTGTCATTCTGGGAGGGATGGCTGACTTCCGTGTTGACCTCTCTACATGGTTGGGTGTGACTGGCGTTATACTCATCCGTGTGGAAATCCGGTTTTGTGAATGGAGCCGTGTAGCAACATGTAAATATGTATAGGAACTTTTCTTGATTATGTTACGTATTGGCAATTATGTAATGAGGATTTGCACATGCTAATTATATATAACCACTGCTTTAAGATTTGAAGTATAAACTGTGTACTATATGATGTTCTTGGAGACATGTCAGTTAGAAAATTCATATAATCATAGTCATGTAATCAATCATATGTTTCTATCTGTACGGCGGAAGCAATGCTACAACATGCAAAGTATTAAATAATTGGACGCTATCGAAGATCCATGCTGGTTAGTTCTTACCCCTACCATTTTATTGTTCCAACATTGTTCCTTTTTTTTTGTTTAATATTTCTGATAACAAGATTTGATTGTAAAGACATTTTTGAAATTTGTAAAAGTTTACAATTTTGCTAATTTGATAAATCAAACAAGTTTTTTGTAGTTATTATTACTCTGTTCAAGTTTTGTATTTTAATAGTTAATTGTTTGATGAAAAAATACATTTATTATTTACGATAAATTTAAATTAATGTTAGTACATAAAATAATTTAGTTACTAGGAAAATTAACCAAAAAGTTTATTTTAAATGTAACTCTGGACTATTAGAATGCTTTGCTTTGTACTTAATATTTAATACACAACCCTTACCAATGACTACTACTATCGTGCTCCATTTGAGTTATGTGTAGGCCTCGTACTACCCAATTTCTATATACCTGCAGATGCTGTATGTCAGGATAATGATGAGTTTTGGAACGGACTCTAGGGGCCTTTACTTAAAAAAAATGTTTAACAATTATACTGAAAACTTCAACGTTTTTTAATTTAAAAAAATAAAACTAAACAATATAATTACAAATAAATAAATAAAAATAATTGAACAAATCTTAATAGGGCAATGCGTTAATTTTTTTCACAATTTTTTTAAAATCCCCCACGTCCTTGGCGTGCCTCTGTTCCATTTCTCCCATGCCATTCGAGAACTGGAGCTTGATCTCCCGCAGCTTCCGGAGATGCTGCTCCCAGAAGGATTTCACCGCAGTCTGGTGCTCCCTCTCTAGCTCCTTGATTTTAAGTAGCATTTCTTTCACTACTGTAAAAAAATGAAAACAATAAATAAATAAAATAGACAATGTCATTTCAGAAGAAACCACAGGATGTTGGCTTGAAATCTGATTGTCTGTTGGTGGCTCCACCCACTTTTTTGAATTTTAATCCCAGTCCTCCAGTGACCAACTTTGCAAAGTTTGAAAACTGTGCCAATAAAAGTCTAAGAGCAGCGGCAGTTTGAATTTTTCCCATTTAAACAAATGCTTGAAATTTGATTGGGTGTTGTAGATTCCGCCCACTTTTTTTAATAAATTTTAATCCCAGTCACCTAGTAACCCACAATGCCAAGTTTGGGGACCCTGGCTGAAATACCGTGAGAATGACAGCTTTTTGAAGTTTTCACACTGAAGTCAACAGTGAAAATTTGATTGGTTGTTTGTGGCTCTGCCCACTTTTTAACGTCCCCCAAATCTTACACAAATTTTCAGGGTGACCCCATGACTAAGTGACCCAAGTTTGGTGACTTTAACTTGAAAGCTGACAAAACTTAATAGTTTTCCTATGAAAGTCGATAGGACAAAATGGGGTCTCCGGGGGGGCGCTCCAGGGGCCCGGAGGGTAGGATCTGTTAACAAAGCACAAGCAAAGTTTGGTAATTGTACTCCTAAAACTGTGGGAGGAGTAGCGTATAGAAAATTGCTAAATTTTCATTGGCCAATGGTATCTCCATCCACTTTGGGGTGCCCCTCCCCCAAATATACCCGTTTATTCGGGTTGACACCAACAATATCTGGTCCGAGTTTGGGGAATAATCATGGATGCTCGGTATGTCTCAATGGGAATGTGGGAATGTATACCTCGGTGAATCGGTACGCCTGTAACTATAGGTTTCAGGGAGGTTTTCTTAAGAAATTGTTTTGGGCCTGGGTTTTAATAGTCAGAGACATTGGGTGGGACACGTCACACCCGTATTACATCTTGCGGTTTTCATAACATTGTGGTTAAAAAGGCGTTTGACTAGGCGATTGGAACGCAGAACAATCATAGAGGGGAACCAGACCTGTGGAAGACTATAAAGAGTGTTGAGCTAGTACTTTTTTGATATCCCGCTTGTACGGAACTGTAAGTGTGGGACTAAAGGTTCTCTGATATGTGTGGGCTGAAGAAAGATTATTAGTAAAGCTTTAACATGCCTATTGTTTGCTCGAAAAAAGTGTGTCTATGGTGAAGACTAAACTGACACGTGTGTGTGTGTGAACAGTGAATGAGTAAAAACAGCCACAGCACATACTTACACTCCTTGGGAGGGGTGGTGATCAGCTCCTCTTCCTCCTCCTCCTCCTCCTCCTCGTCCCCGTCATCATCCACTTGAAGGGGTGAGGCGGGTTGGGGTGAAGGTCCGCCCTCCACTCCTGCCTCTGACTCCTCAGGGGGGCTAGGGGCATGTTGTTGCCCTGAGGGTCCGGCCTCCTCCTCCTCCTCTGACGCAGAGACCTCCCACAGCTGCTGTCTGTGAGGCCTGCGCCTGACAGCAGGCAAAGGAACACCTATAATAACAAATTTTACTACTTTTAGAAAAAAATGTAAAAACAAAAATGTACATATGCTTTACATTACTTTTGTATCTTTATTCCAACACTGAGTAATCATTATACCTGGACATTTTTCGTCCCAGATCTCGCAGATTCTTTCCGCGTGTCTTCTTTTCATGTCTGACCATTTTTTCAAAATGGCCAGACGTTTGTGCTGGCTTTGATAGTCACGCCAGAGTTCATATCCGATCCTGCGGACAATTTTGTTTTTCTCGGCATGGGAGTGGGTCTGATCATATCCTTGCTCCAACATGCGCTGCAGTATAAAAAAAAAGCATATAATCAGATTTTATAACGGTAACTTTAAATCTAATATTTCACTTTAAAACACTAATCATTTTTGGTTTGGTGGTTGAAATGATGAATAAATGTTGATGACTATGGCTAAGGCAGCGCACGGCGAGAGGTTCCCCGGGCTTAAACTACGACATGCAGAGCTTTCAGTTAGACTGTCTCTTGTCATGCGCTGCCTTGCTGCTGCCGTACCGACGCCCCCGCCACCATTATAGTCAATAGGGACGAAGCGTCGTTCTAGGGGCGTAGGTGAACTAGCGGCAGTACGGATCCGACAGGCTGCTCATCTTCCTGGAATAGTCAGACGTACTCCCCTGCCGCTAATGTTAAAGTCACCTAATCTTATTTTTTTTTAAATTTGGCCTTGTGTTGATGTTGAAATTGTATGTGTGTGTAGTATAAGATATTGGATATTGGCCATCTGAGGAGAGATGTACCTGCGTAGCTGTAAACTGCAATGCGAGCAGATACAGCATGGGCCTGGCTATCAGGGACTGCCGTACCCCTGCAGTGATTGGTCAGGCGCAGCTCCTGCACCCGCCCGATCATCTTGCCGTGCATGTACGGCGGAATGCGTTCTGGCACAAGTTCCCCCGGTGTACATGCACGGCGTTTTGCGTTAAGGGGTTAATGACAATGAACTCCACAATGCCTGCCCCTTTAATAGTGGCCCCTGCCCCCCCATGCATGTAGCAGTGTAGTTTTGTCGTCATACATCATATGAATGAATATTTAAGGACCTGCAAACTATTGAAACCTGTGATCACTTGTTATGGCAACCTGGGGACATGCCAGCTTCTATTGATAAGGGCCATGTGGCCGTGTGGATGGCAGTTGGGGGCTTGTTTTGGCTAATGCAGGTAATTTTTGGGGGAATATCTCAGGAATAATACGTCCTAGAGAGCTGAGCCCCGGCCTAAAACCGTCCCAGACACCTGATGTACCCGTCTGCCAATGTAAGCACTGCAGAAAGCAAATTATGTGAAATGAGATTTTATATGTATTGCGAAAATTTGAGAATGTTTTATCTCCATAAACATACATTTGAATGTTACAAGCGTGTTACATGTACTTATAGCTGTAATGTAATGTTCAATAACTTACTGTGATCAGGATATCTTCCTCCTCTCTGGTGAAATTGTTGCCCACCCTCTTTTTTCGCATTAATCGCATGCTCCACAACAAAACGTGTGGTAACTGCTCATAGGAAGAAGCCACGCCTGTATGTGCTTGTGCGCACAAACACGCGCATGAACACGCGCACGCGCACATACGAATAAGTTACTGCCGCCTAACTTGATTAACATCTGTACGCACACGAATATTTCTATTTAAATTATTCGCATTATAGTTGCTTTGTATGGATACAGAACTACAAATACGATTGTCTTGTTCGAATTAGCGAATATGGTGAATGTGAATATATCGCTATATTCGCTAATTCAAAAAATGCATTTGCAATAGGAAAGTTGCCTATTGACAGCTCCAAGTTGGATGCGCAATGCGAAAATATATATATATATTTTTTTCACAATGAACAGAATATGAAGTTGAAGACGACTAAGTATTCTGAAAAATAATGGTAATTTTTTTTCGCATTGCGCATCCAACTTAGAGCATTCGTTCATGTTTGCAAGCCAGTAGGAGTTATGCCTTTTATATTAGAAGTTCAATTCGCATAATGCAAATAAAATATTCGCATATTATTCGCGATTATTTTAATAATGACGAATATTCGATTTCGGTGAATATATTACGAATATTCATTCGAATATTTGCGATATATCGCGAATTCGAATATGGCACTTCCCGCTCATCACTATATTTTTTTGACAAAAAAGGGGAAATCCTGATCCACAAGGCATTTTTAAATACACCGCCTAAATATAGATTTCACATTACAGCTGATAAATAGTGCATTATTCTTTTTTTTGTGTGAAAAAAGCAAAATTCCTGCTTCACAATGCAGTTGTACATACACAGTATAAATACCTACATTTAATTTACAGCAGTGAAAAACTGCATTTGTGAATTTTGGTGACAAAAGCCGTGACATAGTCCATTTGTCTAGTCTGGGCTCTGTGGTGCCACAGAGCACTTTTGTATACTATGCACTAAACCATATATTCAATTTCAGTCATCAAATAGTGCATCAGTGTATTTTAGTTAAAAAAAAGTGGTCATCCTGATCGACCAAGCCTATTTTACACCGCCATAATATATATATGACATTTCTGCGGTGAAATAGAGAATCCGTATAATTTTGGGGGAAAAACCGTATTCCTTGTCCAAAAAACAGTTCTGCATACACCGTCCAATGACATATTTTAGATTTCTGCAGGGAAATAGTGCTTCTTTGTTTTTTATAGAAAAAAAACTTTATTCAAGTCCACTAAACCAATTTGAAAGTACCCATTCCAACCACCAATTTTACATTGAAATGCAGCATAAGTGTATGTTTTTTTGACACAAAAGTGGTAATCCTGAGCCACAGAGCATCTTGAAATACATAGCTTAAATACAGATTTCACATTACAGCTGAGAAATAGTGCATTATTCTTTTTTGTGGGAAAAAATCTATATTCTTGCCTTCACAAAGCAGTTGTACATACACGATATAAATATCTAATTTTAATTTACAGCAGTTTAAAACAGCATTTTGGGGTTTTATTGAAAAAAGCCGTGTTTTAGGCCAAAAAACTAGTTTAAATAATTATTTCCAATTTATAACAGTCAAATACTGCATTTGTGAATTTTGGTGACCAAATCCGTGTTCTGGTTCCCCAAATCTGGTGTCCATACATAGTATAAATATCTACTTTTAATGCACAGCAATTAAAAACTGCATTTTGGGGTTTTATTGAAAAAAGCCATATTTTAGGCCGAAAAAACAGTTGTGCATATGGCGTATAAATAATTAGTTTCAATTTACAGCAGTGAAATACTAATTTTCTGTATTTTATAACAAAAATACTTATTCTTGTTCCACAAACCACTTGTGCATACAGCGTACCAATTTTTTTTTTTAGATATTTCCGCACAGAAATTGAGAATCAGTGTATTTTGGGCACAAAAAACATTATTCTGGGTCCACAGAGCATTTTTATGATACAGGCACTGACTTAGCGAACGTAATTGTCGACTAGTGGCAGGTAAATTGACACCGGAGAGAGACCAATCTTACAGCTTGGTGGGCCGGCGGACGAACATATGCGATGTTTACGTTCGCCCCTATACTTTATCATTGAGCAAACTTTGACCCTGTACCTCACAGTCAGCAGACACATTCCAGCCAATCAGCATACACTCCCTCCCAGACCTTCCCACTTCCTATCAAAAAGCAAGGACGGCATCCATCTTAGATTCATTCTGAAGCTGAAGTGTTAGTAGTTGTAATCGCAATGCGATTAATATAACCTGTATTAATCGCATTGCGAATTCAACTTAGAGCTGGGTTCCTAATGGTTGTATTGCTAGAATATAACGCAGATTGAGAATATAGTGCTATATTTTCAATCTTCGTTATATTCTAGAAATACAACCATTAGGAACCCAGCTCTACGTTGAATTCGCAATGCAATTAATACAGGTTATATTAATCGCATTGCGAATTTAACTTAGAGCTGGGTTCCTAATGGTTGTATTGCTAGAACATAACGAAGATTGAGAATATAACCCCTTAACTGTGACCTACACCCTTCCCTGCCCTCTTAACAGAGACGTCTACAACACCTGCCCCTTTTATGTGACCTCCACAGCATCCCACCCTTTTAACAGTGGCCTCCACAGTGGCCGCCCCTTTCTTAGTGACCTCTACAGCACCCTGCAACTTAACACTGACCTATATATAGGATCGTCCCCTTAACAGAGACCTCCACAGCGCCCTCTCTTTTAACAGTGACTTCCACAGCATCCCGCCCCCTTAACAGTGATCTCCACATTAACCTGCCCCTTTAACAGTGACCTCCACAGCGGCCGCCCCTTTATTAGTGATCTCCACAGCACCCCATCTCCTTAACAGTGATTTCAACAACACCCTGCCCCCTTAACAGTGGCCTCTACAGCAATCTTCCCCTTAACACTGAGCAGACTGTCCCCTTAACTGTGATCTCCACAGCACTTCGCTCCCCTAACAGTGTCATCCACAGCGTCCTGCCCCTTTAAAGCTGACCTAAAGCAGTGAAAAAAAAAATAGCTGGGTTGTTATGGAAACCTGGGTATGTGGAGAAAAAGGGCCTGGTAGATTCTATTGGCTGATATGGGTCATGTGACCGAGTATATTGCAGTTGGCATATGAGGAGAAAGACCTTGGCTAATGTAGAGCATGTGATGGTGCCATATTTGATTTTTGTTTTTGGAACGTCTCAAGAACGGTACATGCTAGAGATCAGAAACCCAGTCTAAAACCTTCCCAGACACCTGATGTAATTGTGTGCCAAACTTAGATACTGTAAATGCGACGCTGCGGATTCCTTTAGCGGACATATTATTTGCTGTTCAGCGATGCAGTTATATGTTCTAAGACGCATTTTGGCATGTATTAGTGGCAAAAATATATATATTATTTGCCGCTCAGCGGTTCAGGTGTATGTTCTAAAGCGCTTTTTGGGGTGAATTAGGAGCAAAAATTATATATATTTTGCTGTTCGGCGGTGCAGTTATATGTTCTAAAGCATTTTTTGACATGTATTAGTGGCAAAAAATATATATATTTGCCGTTCAGCGGTGCAGTTATATGTAGAGATGTCCCGAACTATTCACCGGCGAACAGTTCCCGGCGAACATCGATTGTTCGCGTTTGCTGCGGCGGGCGAACATATGCGATGTTCGGTCCGCACCCTATACGTCATCATTGAGCAAACTATGACCTTGTACCTCACAGTCAGCAGACACATTCCAGCCAATCAGCATACCCTCCCTACCAGACTCTCCCACCTCCTATCAAAAAGCAAGGACGACAGCAATCTTAGATTCATTCTGAAGCTGCAGTGTTAGTTAGAGCAGGCAGAGTGCTGCAGATGCTGAATTAATAGGGAATGCATTAGCTATTCCAGTGTTATGTGTCCACTCCAGTCCTTAAAGACTCATCTGCTGTAAGTCCTGACAGCACCCCAAAAATCCCTTTATAGGGCTGATACATCAGTCTGCTTTTATATATTTTTTTATATATATATTGCAGTTGCCTGTCCGTGTGTGAGAGGCCACAGGCACACAGGCTGTACTGTGTGCACACCACTCATAAAGGGTGGCACAGTACCTTGCAGATAAAAAAAAGTAATTAAACTTTTCAACTGTAATATAATTGCAGTTGCCTGCCAGTGAGTGTTAAGCCCACTGACTGTACTGTGCCCACTGCCAGTGCCCACCACTTATATCGGGTGGCACAGTACCTTGCAGATAAAAAAGTCATTACATTTTTCCTCTGTAATATAATTGCAGTTGCCTGCCAGTGAGTGTCAGGCCAACTGACTGTACTGTGCCCACTGCCAGTGCCCACCACTCATATCGGGTGGCACAGAACCTTGCAGATAAAAAAGTCATTTAATTTTTTCTCTGTAATATAATTGCAGTTGCCTGCCAGTGAGTGTTAGGCCCACTGACTGTACTGTGCCCTTATACAGCTTCCGCTCAGAACCTTGATGCACCATCCTCCTCCAGATTAGCTTCGGTCACCTCATAAGATACCACTCACCCGCCCGTCGCAACCACCAA
This sequence comes from Bufotes viridis, assembly GCA_033119425.1. Classification (NCBI taxonomy): domain Eukaryota; kingdom Metazoa; phylum Chordata; class Amphibia; order Anura; family Bufonidae; genus Bufotes; species Bufotes viridis. The sequence continues at coordinate 249,317,650 of CM065590.1, forward strand.
CACTAGCACCACAGCCGCTTCACTTGATCTGTCAGAGGAGTTATTTACACATCAGTTGGAAAAAATGAGTGATGCGCAACCATTATTGCCAGAGGATGTAGATAACAGGGATATGTCTCACTCAGGCAGCATTACACACGTGGAAGTACAGTGTGATGATGATGATGTTGTACCCGCTGCTGCTTCTTTTGCTGAGTTGTCAGATACAAGTGAAGTGAGTGTCAGGCCCACTGACTGTACTGTGCCCACTGCCCACCACTCATATAGGTTGGCACAGTACCTTGCAGATAAAAAGGTCATTACATTTTTCCTCTGTAATATAATTGCAGTTGCCTGCCAGTTAGTGTCAGGCCCACTGACTGTACTGTGCCCACTCCCCGCCACTTATATAGGGTGGCACAGTACCTTGCAGATAAAAAAAAGTCATTTAATTTTTCCTCTGCAATATACCTTCAGTTGCCTGCCAGTGAGTGTCAGGCCCACTGACTGTACTGTGCCCACTGCCCACCACTCATATAGGGTGGCACAGTACCTTGCAGATGAAAAAGTAATAGAATTTTTTCTCTGTAATATAATTGCAGTTGCCTGCCAGTGAGTGTCAGGCCCACTGACTAAACTGTGCCCACTGCGCACCACTTACATAGGGTGTCACAGTACCTTGCAGATAAAAAAGTCATTTAATTTTTTCTCTGTAATAAAATTGCAGTTGCCTGCCAGTGAGTGTCAGGCCCACTGACTGTACTGTGCCCACTGCCCACCACTCATATAGGGTGGCACAGTACCTTGCACGCATAGTACCACTAATAAAAAAAAAATGACAGGCAGAGGCAGGCCACCCCGCAAGGGCTGTCTTGGTCGTGGTGCTGTGATTTTTTTTGGCCCTAGAATAATGCCCAGTGTTCAGAGGCCACGTACTCTGAATTTAAAAAAATTCTGAGGACATAGTTGACTGGCTTACAAAGGACACCCAATCTTATACAGCTTCCGCTCGGAACCGAGGTGCCGAGCCGAGGTGAAGTGTTCCAAGCCATCATTTCTTTGCCAAAAAGCCAGTACCCACCCTGCACACATATGTAGAACAGAAAGTGGGCCAGTCCTTGGGCCTGTCAGCGTCCTCCAAAGCGCCGACGGGTGGAGCTATAACTAAGGTCAGGGACAATGCATGTCCTTTTTGGCCCACTGGGTGAATGTGGTTCCTGCACAACCACACCAGCAACTTGGCCAGGTGATGGCGCTTGATCCGCCACGTTCTCATGTCCTTTTGCAACAATGTCCGCTTCTGCCTCCTCATCCTCCTCCATGTCCTCAGCCTCCATTGCAGGGACAATACATAGTGCCCGTCCAGCAAACCACATGTGCAGGGCACAGCGGTGTCATGCTGTTCTGAACCTCATTTGCCGGAGCGAACAGAGTCACACAGGGGAGCAACTGGCTTTCTCCATGACAACTCAAAATCGGAACCATGGTGAAGAACGGGAAGAACATTGTGTCGGCGCTGCTTCAAGGACGGCTGAGCCATGCGGCACATATGTTCAATCTGGTTGTCAAGCGGTTCCTGAAGTCTTCCACCCATCGGCAAGACATCCTAAAAATGGCCAAGAAACTTTGCATGCACTTCAGCCACTCGTACACCACAAAGCACACCCTACTTGAGCTGCAGCAGCAGAACGGCATCCCCCAACATAGGCTGATATGAGACGTTTCCACCTGTTGGAATTTTACCCTCCATATGTTGGACCGACTATACGAACAGAGAAAGGCCATAATCGATTTCTTGATACTCCAAACGGACAGGAATACTCCCCTGTGTAACTTAAATGTCAGCCAGTGGAAACTCATGCATGACACCTGCCATGTGTACAGGCCCTTTGAGATGGCCGCGTAATTTGTCAGTCACCAGGACTACGGGATGAATGATGTCATTCCACTGTTTCATCTCCTGACAGATGCTGGTAAATCTGGCTGGTCAGGGGACTAGAGATGTGGCGCCTAGATCTCATGCAAAAAAGGGGGTAAGTCAGCACGTCCCTGAAAGCAGGCGCACGTAGCGAAATATACATACAAACACAGAAAAAATGCAACAGCACTCTGCAACCAGCACTCTGCCCTGCCTATATGATGGAAAAGTGAGGCGTCAGTGTACATTTTGATCAAAAAGTAATAAGCCACTCGCCGCGCCAAGGCCGCCACTCATTGAGGCGGCCTTGGCGTGGCGAGTGGCTTATTACCTTTTGTACACTGTACACTAAATGTACACTGACGCCTCATTTTTCCAGCATATAGGCCGGGCAGAGTGCTGGTTGCAGAGTGCTGTTGCATTTTTTTTGTGTTTGCCTAGATCTCATGGCCACATGAGCCATGTGGGGGCTGAACTGGAGGAGAAGGAGGAGGACATTGGAACACAAGCAATGTGTAGCGAAATAGGTGGTTTTTCTACACAGGTCACAGGAGATAAGGAGCAGGAGCAGCCAGAGGAGCTACAGGGCGATGAGGAAGATGAGGCAGAGGACCCAGACACACCATGGCAGCATGCAGTGGAGATGGAGGTGGGAAGTCCCTCTGAGTCACTTGCACAAATGGCCCGATGCATGCTCACTTGCTTGCATAGTGACAGCCGAATTGTCACCTTTTGGCAGAGGGATGACTTCTGGCTCTCCACCTTGTTGGACCCTCACTACCGGTCCAAAATAGGGGCCGTTTTTTACACCTGCTGAGAGGGAGGACAAACTGAACTACTGTAGAGACATACTATGTAGTCAGTTAGCCGCTGCCTATCTGCGCCATCGTTCATCCTCTCGTAGGTCTGACTCTGCACTCTAGTTCCTCTGCCATGGCTCCTGTGGCAGTTTGGAGGGGTAGGAGCAGTTCCAGCTCCATCATCAGGTTTAGTAGTGATGAGCGGCAGGGGCAATATTCGAACTCACGATATTTCGTTAATATTTTGTAGAATATTCATCATAGAATTATCCCCAGGACTGTGACTGTGACGAGGGGACATCCTCTGCGTCTGGAGGAAAGAAGGTTTGTACACAAACATAGAAAAGGATTCTTCACTGTAAGAGCAGTGAGACTATGGAACTCTCTGCCTGAGGAGGTGGTGATGGTGAGTACAATAAAGGAATTCAAGAGGGGACTGGATTTATTTCTGGAGTGTAATATTATTACAGGCTACATCTACTAGAGAGGGGTCGTTGATCCAGGGAGTTATTCTGATTGCCTGATTGGAGTCGGGAAGGAATTTTTTTCCCCTTAAGTGGGGAAAATTGGCTTCTGCCTCACAGGGGTTTTTTGCCTTCCTCTGGATCAACTTGTAGGAAACAGGCCGAACTGGATGGACAAATGTCTTTTTTCGGTCTTATATACTATGTTACTATGTTACTATATTCGCGAATTCCGATTATTTTCTTGATTGCGAAAATCAACAATACAGGCGTGGGTAGGTACATTTTTAAAGCTGCTAGAAGTTTCCTGAGACTGGAGAAAATTGTTGGCACGGCAGAACATTACAATAGCCTTATATGCAGATAGAGTGCTCCGATATATTCGTGATTGCGCAATTCAGCTATTAATGATGCACATATTTTTGTTTAATACGTGCAACTTCACATTTTTGCAGGTCTGACTACATATTAGTGATTGGTGCACTAAGTATTGTTGTGAACTTGTTAAATCACAGCACTATGTATGTATGTAGCATACATACATCAGTTTGTATGTAGCACGTATGTATGGACAGCAGAACCTAAAACTACCTAACACCCTGCACTGGAACACAATATCACACTCTAACTTACACTATCTCCCACTGACTATCTGTATTACATATAGAAACTATCTTATTATCTAATGTAATGAGTGGAAAGCAGAGAGCACATCAATGACACTGCTGTCTCTCTCAGAACTGTAATAAACTGTAAAAAAAAGGCTGCTGCAGAGGTTCTTATATACTAAAAGGGGTAGGCAACTTTCCTATTGGTTGTTAGGGATTTTGCCAAACTCCGTCAAACACATTGCAGCCTTCTCATTGGCCCACAAGCAAAAATGGAGGTTACTGATGAAAAAAAAAGTTCGAAAATTTTCATGAATTCTTGAAGATGAGATATTCACAATTAAAATTTGCGATTTGGATATTCGTGCCCAGTGAAGAAACTACTCACCAGCATCAGCTAGACCTGGAGCAGTACCTGAACCAGCAGATGGTGGCATACCTGGACAGCACCCTGCCACCCCACATTGAAGATCCACTGGACTACTGGGCAGCCAAACTGGATTTGTGGCCCCAACAGGCAGAGTTTGCCCTGGAAAAGCTGTCCGGCCTTGCCAGTAGTGTGGCATCAGAGCGGGTGTTTAGTGCAGTGGGGGCCATAGTTACCCCAAGAAGAACTCGCCTGTCACTCTGTGGTCTCCTGATGCTGCTGCCACCTCCACACTATGTCACCTTGCCACTCTGTGGACTTCTGATGCTGCTGCAAACTCTACACTATGTCACCTTGCCACTCTGTGGTTTCCTGATGCTGCTGCCACCTCAACACTATAACAAAACAATAGCTGATCTCAGGGAGACCAGCTACAAAAAACACCGCAGAGCCTCATTTAAGAGTCTCAACACAGCAATCCAAAGTGCAAAGCTCCCTGGGAAACAGTAATATGCTAAATAAATGTGGAGCCCCAGTTATGGGTCTACAACACAATGAAAGCCAGATATCCCTCAAAGGAAGGAAAACCAAGCAAAGGGGTGTCTCCATTACAGAGATCACCAAATCCACCATATTAAGTGGCCCCTATGTCAAGATCCCGCTTTTTTACAAGCTTTAAGAATGTGACGGGGAAAACCTAAGCCAGTTATCCATCCATAGACAGCTGTTTCGGGGTGTTGCCCCTCATCAGTGTGGAGTAGGATTCTGGCTAATTGGGAACAATGCCTCGGAGACTACTCAAACAAAACAATAGCTGATCTCAGGGAGACCAGCTACAAAAAACACCGCAGAGCCTCATAAGAGTCTCAACACAGCAATCCAAAGTGCAAAGCTCCCTGGGAAACAGTAATATGCAAAATAAAGGTGGAGCCCCAGTTATGGGTCTACAACAAGATGAAAGCCAGATATCCCTCAAAGGAAGGAAAACCGAGCAAAGGGGTGTCTGGCTTTCATTGTGTTGTAGACCCATAACTGGGGCTCCACATTTATTTTGCATATTACCTCAACACTATGGAACCTTGCCACTCTGTGGTCTCCTGATGCTGCTGCCACCTCCATACTGTCATTGTGCCACTCTGTGGCCTCCTCCTGATGCTGCTGCCACCTCCAGTCTCTGTCATTGGGCCGCTCTCTGGTTTCCTCATGCTGCTTCCACCTCACTACTCTGTCATAGGGCCACTGTGTGGACTTCTCATGCTGTTCCCACCCTTCCCATTTCATGATTGGGCCACTATTTTGACTTTCAGCATGGCTGACATAATTATTTATTTGATCCTTCTTCTGATCTGTCAGAAGGAAGAAAAAATGAGACGCACAATGGATCCTGTCTATATAACAGCTGTATGGCCTGCTTGACATGGTCTCTATTTTGCATAAGAATTGGTAGCCAAAAGAAGGAGTGGGTACAAAACACAGAATACTTGCAAATATTCCATTCACATGTTATCTCTGTTTTGGGTCCACTCCTGTATTTTTTTTGGCTTTAGCAATACTGATGGATTACTGACCAAATGCTGACCGAGTGAAGGCGGATGCGCAACAGACAGGATCCATTTTTTGAGGGTTATTGTTCTGATGGATCAGAGGAAGGGCAAAATAATCGGTGACGTCAACACAAACTTACTGCTGACACCCTCTCCATTCTGTCGGGGCTCTACTTGTATAAGCCTTTAATAGAATAATAGAACCGGTTCTGTACACATCTATGTGGAATCAGATGACAAGGGTGTAAAAGAAGTGTGCTTCTTCTTGAGGCTAACATTGACCTTTAAGGCTGAGTTCACACTTAGTTATTTGGTCAGTTTTGGCCCCGTAAGTGCCCAAATAAGTGAAGTGTGCAGTGATTCTAAGAACGACGCCTGTTATCTGCATGTCATACAAACTCACAGTATTGATTCACTACCATAGCAGACTCCCTATACGTGCTACTGCAAGGCACAGTGTTTTACACCACTATAAAGGCTTTCTGCAGCTAGGAAATAGCAGTTTTTTAACGTGATTTGCTGCAAATAAATTCGTATCAAACCAAATTTTTTCAAATAATTCGTCATACTGGACAAATTGAATTTTTGAGAAATTCACTCATCTCTAATAGTCACCGCACACCTGGCCAACCTTTTTTCACCCATATGACCCGGTGTAATAATATATCTGCGAGCCAGTGTGACAGACAGTTCGCCCATGCGCTGATCAGAAAAAGAAGCCTCTAGTTCCTCACCCTCTGCACAAGTACTAGAACATTGCACTACATATAGATGGGCAACGCATGACAGATCAACTAGCCTAAGTTGATATAAAAAACTATGTTGATTATTTGACAATACTACTCTGTTTATAATTATTGATGTACACATATTGGATGGCTCAGAGACAGGCCAGTTATTATCTTCTTTTTTCAAAGGACCTGCCTTCTCAAAGTCTCTGTAGTGACACCTATAATCAATCATCTTTAGGGTCTTGCTGCTGCCTGCCGCTCTGTAAGCAGATAATAATTGCATGTAGCTCTACAGTTGGTGCCCAGATTGAATTTTACTGGTGGGCCCAAGGCACCCCATCTGACACCGTGTAAAACTGTCAGCACTGTGTCCTAACAACAGGGGAAGTGCCCTACAATATATCAGCCAGAGCTTGTACACATTAATAGAGCCTAAATACATAAGCCTTGATTTATAATGCTTTCAGTCCAGATTTCTGGCTTCAAAAAGTTGTAATATAGAGATTTTGTGACTTTTTGCATTTGCAATTTTTTTTTTACACCACTCACTCAAGTTTTGAAATGTGGGTGGGAGAGTGGGTGTTTTTAATATTGAGACTTTAAAAAAAGTTGCAATAGAGTTGCAATCTCACTCCAATAGGAGGATGGAGTAGGAACACTGGAGTAGCTTTTCTAGAAAAAAGAGTGGCCTCTAAATCTTATGTTTTGCATTCCGTTCAAATATTCCTTTACAACCCTGTTCTAACAGAACGCAGACGTGAAAGAACCCTTAGGTTTAATGATAAGACAAATGTATCAAACAAAATGCAACATTTGATAAATGTGGCATAAAGTATGCCAACACAGACTCAAGGAAAACTGACTTCAAATATTCCACTCATGATAAATTCCCTCCATAATCTATATATGTGACAACTCAGGCAACACAAATGTGTACATCAATATCAATAATAAATATATACAATTAAAGTATTTCCCACCCCATAAGACACACCTGACCATAAGACTTATCTAGGTTTTAGAGGAGGAAAATAAGAATAAAAATAATTTTTCATCAGTCAATCTTCATTCGACCTCAGATCAGACCACCAAATCAGACCCCCATTCCTCATCAGACCTCAGATCAGACCCCATTCCCCATCAAAATTTAAGATCAGACCCCATTCCATCAGAGGACAGTGGAGTCACCGATAGTTTTTATTGATAGGTGGAAAGAGGGACGTATACTTTATGTATATAGACTCTCCTTTTTATGTTTAAATAAACATTATTCTTATTTAATTTGTGTGGTGTTGTTATTTTGAGTGTTTATTCACCATCACAACTATTGAAGTCTATTTACACTATATGGTGCTCTTTTTATATGCTCACTGCTATTTCTTAGCAGATAGTATATTGGGTGGGGGTGCCGCAGTTGTATTTGTATAATAAACAATTTGAAAAAACATTGGAAAATACTTACCAGTGACTCGGACATGAGTGAAGTATTATCACCATATCCCAGTGTTACTTACAGAAGGGGAAAAAAACCTTAAGGATAATTTAGTCCACAGTTTCCTACTGAAAATACAATCAAGTAATGATTCTTGGTTAAAATAAAAAATGACGGGGTCTTTCTCATGTGGGAATTGTACTCAATGCAAATACTTACCCAAGATTAAGAAATTAAAAAATCCAGTTAATGGGCATGAATACATCATCAGGGATTTTTTTAATTGTCGAATTAGTGGGATAGTATATGTGGCATCCTGCACCTGTCAAAAACTATATGTGGGAAAACAGTGCAGGAATTAGGAAGAAGAATTTCAGGCATATCAGTGCCATAAATACAGAAAATGATACTTCCCTCTACAGACATATTGCATACGTCCACAACAATGACCTACAAGTCCTTAAATTTTGGAGATTGGCAAAAATAAAAATGGGACCAAAAAGTAAAAACTTGGATCAGAGACTGCTTCATATTTCTATACAGAATATACTGATATGACTAATATATAAATTGTGGTAGTGATAGTTCGGAGAAATTATGTGAAGTGGGCCCAAATAACTGGACTCCATTGACCCCGGCTCTCCATAAAAAAAAAAACACTATTTGTTAGCATACTCAAATATGATTGAATACGCAAGTAGATGTACAATTGACTTTATTTATGGTGTTCCGCATGAAATCACCGGCAACATAATTATGCATTATGTATTAAAAGATGTTATAATCATATGGTAAACAAATGTTCATGATTAGTAGAAATATAAAAATACATAATAAACATTTTAACACTGTAAGCAATACTAGTTTGAAAAAAAAAATCGATGATTTTATTATTAATCATGTACGAACATAGGGAAATTGCTTTAATTTAACTTATTCGTTTAATTACACCTTCACTTTTTTTGTCACATTTTGTGCCCAAAAATTTTTTTTGTATGTTTTGTTTTAATGTTAGTTATAATAAATTGTAGTCTATATTAAAATAATCATGCATTTAATTATATTGAGTATAATCAAACCAGGCATAATAAATATAATGTCAACTCAATTTAATTAAACATAATCTGTCCCTTATTACATTTAAACAAATCCATGCCACCCATGCCTGAGCATTTGACGCACAGGAATAAGTAGATATCAGATTCAGTATAATACATAACACTCCCCTCTATGAATGCAGCGTGGCGAGCGCCGGCAATAGGGAGAGTAGATAGAACTAGAAGCAAATAGGAGACAGGGAGAGGGGTGGGAAGACGGAAGTCACACTGACGTGTGAGCACTCGCACTTACTACTGGCTAAATTGCCTGTCATGTATGAGAAGAGGGAGAGCGAGTGGAGGATTGAGGGGAGGCGGGGATTATAGCCTTGTTTCCCCTGACAAAGCCACATATGTGGCGAAACATGTCAAGAGGGGTGGTGTAATGCATTTAGTTTTACAGTGGAGGGTCTGAATTATAAATGCAGGGACAATAAGAGGCCATTAGTACAATAATAGATGTATTGCACACGTGACATTCCCTAACATGTCTTGGGATAGTCTTCAATGAAGAAATTTGTCTTGATGTCATCTTAACATACATACGCTTACAGAGATATGTTGCACAATAGATGGCTTCCACAGTAATACATGCAACAGTATATATGATTTGATATCTCTTCCATCCAGCAGAATCCTGGAATTTATTTGTTCTCTCGACATTTGTACATGCCACACAATCCCCACATGGTTTACATCCACTTCTCAATCCACGTGACCCAAAAGTTTGCTCCAATGGTGGTCAAGAATAATAAGTATGGAGTATGAACCAATAGATCTTTTAAAATCTTGGATCTATGGTACATACCGGTAGGTATGTGATTGATGGAGTATGCAGGATACAGCTAGAGATACATGAATCCAAGTAAATTAAATCTTCATTTCAACAAGGCCTCACGAATCATACTCCACAATTATATCCAGGTAGAGATAAATCTCACGTGGTCATCCTTGGTCTCATGTTAGCGTCAGGTTCAGAAGATTCTCTCTTCTACTCTGTTGAGCACTCTTGTAACCAAATTCCATACATTTGCTTATCTCAAGCCACACATCTTTCCTACTAAGCCATGTTTATCTCTCAGCAAATCATGGCACCTTGTCAGGAGAGGCGTAAATAGTTACTGTATAATAAACATGGTACAAGGCATGTATGCCAGTTTTTTGGTGTTAATTACCGTAATTCCACTGCATTTAGGTAAGTAAATCTCCCGCCATACAACATATTTGATGAGGGATTAAAGGATGCGCTGAGTTTTGATGAGCAGGCATCATTTTTAAGAGTTCATATTTGCAACTATATTTTTTTCCAACTGAATGAGTTGCTTTACAGTTACTTAGAATTGTCTATATTAAAAGATATGATGCAGTAGTTCCAATAAACATTTTCAGAAAATGTGCTTATTAGGCTCAATGTGACATTTACCCCCTTTACTACTGATAAGTAACTGGGATTGCTATACAATGTGTCTAGTGAAAAGAGCACATTTGCCAATACATTATATCAGTATATTAACAGAAGGACAGGATTATTTGGATGATTGCTGATCTTTCAATTTCTCAAGAATAGCCAACTGAATAAAACAGGGATCTATGAAAGTCACTAGAGTGGTGTTCTGCATTGATTTAATAAGAGTGACACTGGATCTTCTTACTTACATTTAATGACCACATTTTACAGTAGGAAATTTTATATGAATGCTAAAAAATTATTGTAATTAAACAAGGACATAAATATATGGTAACATATAGCTAATGAAGCTTCAACTTTAGGGAAACATGAACTTTTATACTTTATCTGTAGTTTCCAAGACCTCTTCTTGCTTCCAAGTAATGAAAAAAGTTGTAAACATCCAGAAAAAAAAGATCATGATAAAGTTCTGGTAACACAGGTTCACTTACTTTTATGACAGATATCCAAATACACAGTTACACAAACTGGTATTAGTGAATATTTACCCTTGGCTCAAGCGACACAAGGCTTAGCTGGGGCCGGCTTCACTCAATTCCCCTATTATGATCGGAACCCTTCACACCTACTCTTGACTAGAATGGTACACTAGTTCCTCTCTTTCTCTCTCTCTCTCTCTTTCTCTTTCTCTCTCTTTCTCTCTCCCTCCCTCCAACAAAAGTTACAGCAGCTTACACTTTATTGCACAACCACACAAATTGGTAGGTAGATAAAATGGAAAATTGGATTTGAGATTCTCTAAGATCTCATTCACACAGACACATGTTTATCAGTATTTTGTATCAGTATTTATAAATAAAAACTAGTAGTGAAAAATAGAGAAAATGTCATGGAAAGATTTGCATTTCCAGGAAGGAATAGAAGACAACACAATACTGCTATATTGTTTTTTGTGTGTTTTTTGTAAAGTTACTTAGTTACTTTGTCTTGAGGTTTGTATCACCTAATGTATGAACTCTACAGGGCATATTCTTACAGCACTTGAAATATGAAGTATACAATAATGGAAATGTTGAAAACTCTGTAATATTATTAGCATGAAAATGAAACATATACTTCAAAATGTAATTTCTTCCAAAGCGTACTTTTTATGTGGACAGTTAATTTCTAGCTCTGGGTCACAGTAAGTGTATTGTTGCCTATGTTGACATAAGTACAAGACAGTTTGCAAATACGGCAAAAAAATTTTTCTAGGTGGCTTTAATAATCAAAGTTGTTATTGGACTTTGCCTTTTTGATAGTTTGCAGAAGTTAATTTCCATGCTTTGCCCATTGCGAGACAAAGATTAATTGTCGTTCTTTATCAAAGCATTCTGCGATTAAGAAAGTACTTCCCTCATTTGTATCTTCTATCATGGAATGTAGGCGTTCAATAAAAAAATATTCACTGAACAGGGGTATCCATTTTTCACCAATGCAATATGCAGCAACATGTTACCAGTTTTGTAGAGCTATTACTTTTACTGTCAACATGACTGGGACTATAAGTTGTCTCATTAGATAGGATAAATTGAAACTGAATCAAAACATCTGACCAGACTAAAACAAGTGTTCTCTGGAGAATATATAATAAATGATCTGAAGTCTATCAGACACATCAAAGCAAGAGGTAGGAAAGAAGTTGACCTCAAATTGGATGTTCCCGAGACTTTATAGATCAGGAAGATTAAAAAAATATAAATAAGTCCTATATGCTGATGGAAAATAGAAGAGTGATGTACTCCTATACTTGATGTGTCATTTTAATAGAAAAGTGAGGACAGCAAACCAGAATGTAAAACAAACAGAGAAAAGAATAGACACAACAGACATTTCTTTTGGTTCCATGAAAATTATTTGAAATATACAATTTTCCTGGTAAAGATCACATTTGCATTTTATTCCCAAAGGAATTTGGTATTACTTAAAATAAAAATATTGCACTTTAGCTTTATTCCCATACTCCTGGCTACTTCAAAATGTGCAAGTTTGTTATTGAGATGTTACATCACTGACCATAACATAATTTAGCCTCTGAAATTTTGCAACCCCCCCGCCTCTTTTTTTTTTCTTCTTGTTTTGGTCATTGTAGTCAACTACTGCAGTCTCCAGACATTGCGACTAGAGATGAGTGAATTTCTCAAAAATTCGATTCGTCCAGTTTGCTGAATTCTCCGAAAAAATTTGCTTCGATCCGAATCTATTCTAGATGAAAAACGTTAAAAAACTTCTATTTCCTGTCTGCATAGAGCCTTTACATGCATTTGGAGTTTGCTGTGGTAGTGAAATAATACTATGAGTCAGTATGACATGCAGATGACAGGCGTCACTCTTAGAATCACTGCACACATCACTTATTTGGGCAGTCACGAGGCCAAAACTGACAATATAACTCAAGTACAGTATGAACTCAGCCTTACAGGTTGAAGTTAGCGCCAAGAAGAAGTGCACTACTTTTACACCGTTGGCAGCTGATTCCACATAGATGTCTACAGAACCTGTTCTATTAAGCACTTATACAAGTAGAGCCACCGACAGAGTGGAGAGGGTGTCAGCAGTAACTTTGTGTTGACGTCACTGATTATTTTGCCCTTCCTCTGATCTGTCAGAACAATAACCCCCAAAAAACGCATCCTGTCTGTGGAACATAAGCCTTCACTCAGTCAGCATTTACTCAGTAATCCAGTAATTGCTTAGCGTTATTGAACTGTTGTATAACACTAGTCAAACAGTCTAACAATAATTCAGAAGTCAAGAAATGTGAGATATCAGTTCTGTATGTATTCTTTGTTCTGAATAACTTTGTAAAACTACAACATAAGCACAAACAAAACATACGTGTCAGTATATTAAACATTATACAACAGCTTCATTCCATCAGTGAGTGTACTCACAGACAATTCCATCATACGTCCAGGAATAGCTTAGAACTCCACTGTATGCTGCTTGCTAGATCCAAATCAATCACAAAATGGAGGATAGGAGGTTCCAGGTTAAAGGTTACTGTCTCTCTATGTGAAAATTACCACTTCCTGTCAAGTCCTAATTTAACTAGGCATAATAATAACTAACTCTGACCGCTAGATGGCAGCAACATCAACATAACATTGCAGTATAATCCATTACAGTACATTGCATATATTTACTTTGAACAATATGGGCAGAACAATTGCCAATGCACAAAATAATAGTGTAATATTATAAAATACGGTGTCTCCATGATAAATCTACAGCGTGGGGGTCCCGTGTGGCTTCTACACACTTTCAAAATAATCCTTCAGTGGGGCGAATAGATGCCGGATGACCGGGATGCTCCATGTCCTTCCCAGGAGCTGCTGTCGGGAGCCTCGGTTCATTTCTGAGATCCTCTCCATCACCGTGCACCACAGGATGTCTTCCTCCTCCTGTGTTAGGAAAAAAATTATTTTTATTATTACATTTATTAATCATTTTATTATTAAATTTATTAAATATAATAAGGATGCCCTCCATTCCATTCTATGATGACTGGGAACCCCTGACAAAGAGACCGGGGCCTGGTTGGTTTGAATCTTGATTTACTTGGCGACTCTTCTGGGCTCCAAGTAATCTTGAAGCTTTATCTTCTTCTCATTGTCTGTAGCTACTGGAGGCCTGTTCATGTCAGGCAGGTTCCCCCAGAAGTATCTTGCTGGATGAGCAGCCAATACCCACTTGCATCAATCTTGACAGGATTCGTCTCCAGGTGGAGAGTTTTTTTTTTTTCCGAATGCTTTCTCCATTGCAACACCACGTCGTTGAATAAACTGAAGACTGGCAGATTGTCTCCTGTCTTACGCAACATTTAATTTTTGTTTATTAACTTTATTAAATATTTTTATATTAAATTTATTAAATCAAAACTTGATTAAAATTATAAGAAAGTATGCTTAAATTTGACAAAACTGGCCTAGTAACTCAAGTATGAACTCAGCCTTACAGGTCGATATTAGTGTCAAGAAGAAGTGCACTTCTTTTACACCCATGTCAGCTGATTCCACATAGATGTCTACAGAACCTGTTCTATTACACGCTTATAAAAGTAGAGCCCCCCTGACAGAGTGGAGAGGGTGTCAGCATTAAGTTTGTGTTGATGTCATTTATTATTTTGCCCTTCCTCTGATCCATCAGAACAATAACCCACAAAAAACGAATCCTGTCTGTGGAGCATACGCCTTCACCCAGTCAGCATTTGCTCAGTATTGCTAATGCCAATAAAAATAGGAGTGGATCTAAAACAGAGATGGCATGTGAATAGAATATTTGCATGTCTTCTTTGTTTTGTACCCACTTCTGCTTTTGGCTACCAAATCATAAGCCAATTCTGATGGGCCCATACAGGCCTTACAGCTGCTACACAGACAAGATCCGCTGTTCGTCCCTTTTCCCTTTCTTCTGACAGATCAGTAGAAAGATCAAATAAATGATGATGTCAGCCAGGCTGAAAGACAAAATAGTGGCCCAGTCATGAAGTGGGGAGGGTGGGAACAGCATGAGAAGTCCACAGAGTGTCCCTTTGACAGAGTGGTAAGCTAGAAGCAGCATGAGGAGACCACAGAGTGGCACAATGACAGTGTGGAGGTGGCAGCAGTATGAGGAGGCCACCAAGTGGCACAATCACAGAATAAGTAGTTGGCAGCAGTATGAGGAGGCCAGCGAGTGGCCAGGTTACATAGTGTGGAGATGGCAGCATCAGGAGGCCAGAGTGGCAAGGTGACATAGTGTGGAGATGGCAGCTGAATGATACAACAGAGTGGCATGGTGAAATAGTGTGGAAATGACAGCATCAGGAAGCCACAGAGTGGCAAGGTGACATAGTGTGGACATGGCAGCATCAGGAAGCCACAGAGTGGAAAGGTGACATAGTGTGGACTTGGCAGCATCAGGAGGCAACAGAGTGGCAAGGTGACATAGTGTGGAAATGGCAGCATCAGTAGGGGCCACAGAGTGGCAAGGTGACATAGTATGGAGATGGAAGCAGCAGCATGATACATCAGAGTGGCACGGTAACACAGTGTGGACATGGCAGCATCAGGAGGCCACAGAGCGGCAAGGTGACATAGTGTGGACTTGGCAGCATCAGTAGGCCACAGAGGGGCAAGATGACATAGTGGGATTTGACAGAATCAGGAGGCCACAGAGTGGCATGGTGACATAGTGTGGAGATGGCAGGAGCAGCATGATACATCAGAGTGGCACAGTGACATAGTGTAGACATGGCAGCATCATAAGGCCACAGAGTGGCAAGGTGACATAGTGTGCACATGGCAGCATCAGTAGGCCACTTAGTAGCAAGGTGACATAGTGTGAACATGGCAGCATCAGTAGGCCACAGAGTGGCAAGGTGACATAGTGTGGACTTGGCAGCAGCAGCATCATACATCAGAGTGGTACAGTGACATAGTGTAGAAATGGCAGCATGAGTAGACAACAGAGCAGTACAATGACAGAATCTGGAGTTGGCGCAGCATGAGTTGGCCACAGAGCGGCACAATGACAGAGTCTGGAGGTGGCGGCAAAAGCAGCATGAGAGGAGGCTACAGAGTGGCACAATGACAGAGTCTGGAGGTGGAGGCAGCAGCAGCAGCAGCTTCAGAAGGAGGTCACAGAGTGGCACAATGACAGAGTTTGGAGGTGCCAGCAGCTTGAGGAGACCACAGAGCGGCACAATGGCAGAGTCTGGAGGTGGCAGCAGCATGATGGGACCACAGAGCCGCACAATGGCAGAGTCTGGAGGTGGCGGCAGCATGAGTAGGCCACAGAGTGGCAGAATGACAGAGCCAGGAGGTGGCAGCAGCAGCATCAGAAGGAGGCCACAGAGTGGCACAATGACAAAGTCTGGAGGTGGCGGCAGCATCAGGAGGCCACAGAGTGGCATGGTGACATACTGTGGAGGTGGGTGGCAATACTAGTACCCGCTGAAGATGGTGTGTGAAAGAAGGAGCACTTGACATCAGATGTGTGGCATGAGGTGGGAAACAGATCCAGAAGAGTAGCTGAGGCAGGTAGCCAGAAGAAACCGCTGTCTTTTGTCAAAATGTTGGTGTGGCACCATGGATGGTCTAGTCTGATGCATCATGCATTGGTGTGTGGAAATCCTGGCTGATCCACGCCTGATTCATCTTGATGCAGTGTCCCACTATGTGCTATATGTAGGCACTTTAAACTCTTGCTAAATGTCTGGCAGTATCATTTACCTTTGTTGGCTCCTAGGTGGTGCTGGCACCACTTATATATATAGCTGAGGGGGCGCGTAAAGTTAATGTGTCCAATGTTAATGAAGAGATGAGGAAGTTAATGAAGGAGGTGGAAATTTATATTTCCACCGAAATAATTCACAAAAGATTTTACCTCATATAAGTGCAGCGCTTAACGCAGAATACAAGATTTTTTTCCAATGAAATAATTCAAAAAAGATTTTACTGAATATAACTGCAGCGCTGATCGATGACTATCTTTTTCTTTTTCTACTGATATATGCCTCTAAAGGCTTTACCACATATAACTGGAACAGTGAACGCTGAGTAGATTTTTCTTTTTCCACGTATATATGCCACTAAGGCATTTCAAGGGTAATAGGCTGTCTGTCAGTTTAAAAAAAACAACGGTGCCTGAGGCGGAGTGATCTGAAGCGAACGGGACATAGCGGAAGAAGTAGGTTCGCGCTGGAAGAGTGAGATGCATTCCTCGTGCGGTTTCTGTACTGCAGAAAAGTCCCTGTAGGGTCCAGTAAGCAATACTACAGATAGATGCGGGCTGGTGTAAATTAGTTTGCATTTTTGTGCAGGGTTAGTGCATAGTGTATTCACCTCTATTGGTACACCGCTCTTATGGACGTCGTCACATGAGCGTGCAGTTTGTGAAACGTAAATACAAAATTTCACCACAATGTAATTCAGTCCATAATGCAAAAAGGAATTTCCCACAAATAACTACAATGCTGAACGCTGAATATTTCTTTATTTTTCTACAGAAATATCAAGCTAAAGGCTTTAGCACATATAACTGCAACAGTGAACACTGAATATAGAGTGAGTCTCTTGAGTATATTCCATTGTGTGTGGTGGAATTTTGTTGCGTGTCCTTAGGATGAAAAAAGGCACACTTCTAGGAGGAAGCAGTAAAGACAAAGAGGATGCGACTAAAGGCCTTTTTTGGGGATTGCAAGGAGGAGGAGCAGGAGAATGCTGTGACACCTGGCTCAAAGTCATGGTGTCAGACCCAGTAGTGACCTCCACATCATCCTGCTATGTTTGAGAGGAGTAGTGAGCAATCCAGTCTACAATCTCATCCTTTTTGTTCTTAATAATAATATTGCACCTTTAAGAAGCCAGGGAAATCTTTGAACTACTACTAGTGGCCAGATGGCTGGTGCTGCTACTGGTGTTATGTAATATATATTATTACAGGTTATAGTTATTAGATTTGTGGAGAGGTTGTTGATCCAGGAAATTTTTCTGATTGCCTGGGGGTCGAGAAGGAAGTTTTTTCCACTAAAATGAGGAAAATTGGCTTCTACCTCAAAGTTTTTTTTTTTTTTTTGCCTTCCTCTGGAATAACTTGCAGAATAATAGGCTGGACTGGATGGACAGATGTCTTTTTTCAGCCTTACGTGCTACTATGTTGTTATGTTTATACTCTGCTTAGAATCCCTGGACAAATGCATAGCGAGTACTTAATCTAAATCTAAAAGATTGTTTGTATGTTAGCTTTATGGATGTACATCTGTGACTTTGCATGTGCTACTCTACATTTTCTTGTAGTGTGTTTGGGAAGTAGCTGCCTCCTTTTAGATTAAGCATCACCCGCTTTCTGCTCAGGACTTCTAAGCAGAGTATAAATATATCTGGTTCCTACACTGCCCTGATTATTGTAGGCTTAAATTAGGCCCATGAGAGCCAGTTCTGTTAGTGTTAGGTACCCATCTGAAGAAGCCACCTTGACATTGGTAGATGGGCCTGCCTGACACATGTTTGATCAAAGATGTGCATGAAAAACTTAAATTTTTCATGTATAGTAGGTATAGTAGCAATGTAATCCAGGATAATCTTTAATCCCTAGTTCTATTTTTTGTATGTTTAACAGTATATATTGTGAGGCAGTGACAGGCCTCACACATGATAGAGGTGTAGAGGGGGTGGATATTGCAGTCCACACCCCTATTCCACCACAGGTGAGGCCAGCTGGCTGTAATCACTGTGGGATAAACCAGCCCTCAGTGTAGGAATCCAGGGGAGAGAAAGTGACCCTAGAGAGGGGCAAGCCTGAAGAGGCTCTGTGTGGTCTCAGACAGGAGGTCTGAGGGGCCACAAGGCTGTGTGAAGCCGGATCTCTCCCCTGTGTGGGACTGTGCCTGATGAGCTGACCTGCTGAGTGTCGGAACCTGATACCCTGTTGGTGAACTGCACTCTATAGGTGAGGTAGAGATGACACATGTATTAGGCAGAGCCCAGACGGACAGGTGTTTATTTTGGTTTATGCTTGTGTTTGTGCTGGTGCTGAAGTGCCAGAATATAGCACCATTTGGACTTGAACCCTGTTGTCTGAGAAGGAATCTGACATCGCCGCCCACAAAATTGTATCCACCAAACAATTCCAAAGTAATAATTTCAGTGCCCAGCAGAATTTTCCTGTGAATATTTGTGGGGGAAAACCACCAGGGAGAAAGAAGTCGGAGGTCAGATCACATGATACTGGACTGATGGCTTCCACTGATTGGCTCAGTAGCTGAAAGACAGCCTCATTTGCCAGTCGGGAGGGGGGCAGTATGTAGAGAGATGCCTGTGCTAACTGAGAAAAAACAATATACTTTGTTACTGTGTTCAGTTTCTAATGTAAAGTAGTCTCTAATGTATAGTAAATATAGTATTGCGATAGAATAATAAAGATAGTGGGAGTGAAAGTGGATTGGTCGATTGTAACCACGTGATGGTACTTTTATGAATGAAGATTGGACTAATTGAAGAAAGGAGAGATCTTAAAGATGCGTTATGGTAATAAAAGTGAGGTAAAATATAGTGATGAGCGGCAGGTGCCATATTCGATTTCGACGAAATCGCGAATATTCGAATGAATATTCGTTTCATATTCGTCGAAATCGAATATTCGTCATTTTTTCTAGTTATCGCGATTAACATGCGATTTAAATAATCGCATATTGCGATTTGTACTTATGGCTACTTTCCTATTGGTTTCATATCTAGAATTAGCGAGGATGACGAATATGACGAATGTATTCGTCTATTCCTCAAAACGAAGATAACGAAGTATTCTACATCTTCGTTTTAGCTACCTATTCGTCAACTTCGCTAATTCTAGCAATCAAATAGGAAGGTTGACTATAGAGACAGCTGTGTTAAATTCGCTATGCGATTTTTTTTTTTAATAAATAGAATACTTATAATAATTTTATCAAGTAATATAATTATTGTATTAAAAAAATCGCATAGCGAATTTAACACAGCTGTCTCTATAGTCAGTCAACCTTCCTATTTGATTGCTAGAATTAGCGAAGTTGACTGAATAGGTAGCTAAAACGAAGATGTAGAATACTGCTATCTTCGTTTTGAGGAATATGACGAATACATTCGTCATATTCGCTATTCGCTAATCTCTACCAAGCCAACCATAACTTCTGTGCTCATGGAGCGTCCCCATCACCATGGGAATGTCTCCATATACTAAAATGTACTGTCGGATTTGAGGAATTACGTTGAAATCGCAATGCGATTAATTCAAGTTATATTAATCGCATTGCGATTTCAACTTAGAGCTGGGTTTATAATGGGTCAGCTTGCTAGAATTAACGAAGTTAACGAATATGGAATATAGCAGCAGTGCTAAGTTGAAATCGCAATGCGATTAATTTAACTTAAGTATTCGCATTGCGATTTCAACTTAGCACTGCTAGTGCATAGCTATATTCCATATTCGTTATTCTAGCCTATGTAAGATAGCAGTGCTAAGTTGTAATCGCAATGCGATTAATATAACTTGAATTAATCGCATTGCGATTTCAACGTAATTCCTCAAATCCGACAGTACATTTTAGTATATGGAGATTCTCCCATGGATGGGGACGCTCCACATGAGCACGGAAGTCGGCAGAAGCGGCAACGGGCACTGACTAGAGCAGCCAGGAAGCCAGGAATCCTCAGGACAGGTAAGAACTACTTTTGGGAAGTAGGAAAGAAAAAAATATAACTAAAAAAAAAACAAAAAACAAAAAAAAACGAATATTCGAAATAGCGAATTTATAGCGCTATATTCGAAATATTCGCGAATTAGCGAAGTGCCGATATTCGCTAAAAAAATTCGCTTTTCGAATATTCGCGCTCAACACTAGTAAAATATCTGTACAATATGGATGTATTTTTATAGTTAATGTAATGATATTATCTTGTCTTATAAGTTGGGGAAATTGGATGAACTAGAAAGGTAATGATATAGAGTCGTCTCTAGGTTTTTTAATAATGCTACACTGTAGATTTATATGAATATGATGAAGTGTATATGAATATTATGGTAAATATTTGTATTTGTGATATGATGTTTTGCAAGAATATATTGTATATGAATAGGTTATTTTATTTAAAAGAGGATGAGAAATGGGAGCGAGGGGTTCGGTTTGACAACCATCTGCCCTATAAAAAGCACACCCAAAAGAGGGAGTAACGAATGCCCCTGATGAAGCTTTCTTAGCAAATCTAGATTGGGCAGTCTTGCGTGCTGATGATTTTAAAAGCCTATTGATTTTATACCTTTGTGTGTATAATAGATACATATAAGTCTATGAAAAGTTGGCGGGTCTTCACTATGTGCTGCAAACTCTAATATCCACATAAGTTTCGTTTTTGATTGAGACTTCTCCTCGATGGAACTCCGATGTTTGGCTGCTTCTGAAAAGGATTACCCTACCCTCTTATAGACACTACCGCGTGTACTGGGAAGCGCGACCACCTGTTTTAAATGATCTAATCTATACTAGTTTGATAAGAACACTATAAGAAATGATAGAGAAAAATAGTTTTAGGAAAATTGATCAGGGAAGCTTTTAAATAGTATTAAATAGAGCTGCTTGCTGCGGTTGCTGTTGTTGTTACATTGCTATATCTGTGATAGCAGTTGCATTACTGCATCAGACCATGTGTTTCAAAGAAATGTTTCTACAAAATGTCATTGTTAAACCAGGGACATTAACCGCATAGGTCAAAGATATCTCACCGTAAACAATGCATCGTTATATTTATGTTATCAGACACATTACTGCATCAAACCCTGTGTTTTATAGACATTTTAGTAAAAAAATAATCATTGTTACACTTGTGATATTAAATGCATTATTTGAAGGCATTTCAATGGAAACATTGTATTTTTATATCCGCATTTGCAAACTCATTACTGCATAAGACTGTGAGTTTCATAGACATTATATTAGAAAAATGTCATTGTTGAACCAGTAATATTAGGGTAGGTTCGCACTAGCATTATGCCATTCTATTATAGGTTCCGTTCCTGCATAATGGAAACCAGACGGATCCGTTATGCTTGCCCATAGACTTCTATTAGGACAGCGCAAAACAGAATGCCCCTTAAAGGCTTCCATTTTGCATTCCGTCAGGCCATTCCATTATATTCTGTTATAAATGGAACTTATAACAGAATGGCATAACGCTAGTGCGAACCAACCCTTAAATGCATAGTTCAAAGAAATTTCACCACAAACACTGCATTAGTTCCTAAGTAAATTGGCAAATACTGGTGTGTAGTACGTTTGCAGAAGGGAGGGACATTTAATTACGCCTTTCTTTTTAAATTACAGAAAACACACTTACAATTTTGCTAGTACCATTTATTAATCTGGGTACCAAAATTTTAAGAAAACTTGTGACTTTTCATTAATAGGCATCATAATAAAATGTCTGAAAAATGGAAGAGTACAAAATGTCCTTGTCAGAATGCGGGTAGTATCAGTAGTAGCAGCAATAGCTATCTGGCAAGTAGTAGTAGTAGTAGTAGTAGGACACAATTCTCCCTGGTATCCAAAAGCCACAACATTATTTAGGACAATAAGTATGAGATTGATGATTGGATAGCTCACTCCTACTCTCGGTCACAGCAGGATCATGTGGATCTTAGTCTCTGACACCATGCCTTGGGCACAGGGAAAAAAATGTAATAGAAACAAATATATGTGGTCCTGGTTAGAGTGTCCAGGTATCCCTGTAAGGATTTATTAACAAGCGCCAAACTCCTCTTATAATAAAATGTAGACTATAGATGTTCCTATACTTATAGAAACACACAAATATATAATAGAACGGATAATAATTGATATTAAAAACAGTTGTGACTTAGAGTCTACTCACTTCACTGGGGGGCTGTCTAACAGGTTAAGCTCAAGACGCCTGAGACAGTACCCCCCCGGCCAGGATCGCATAAGGAATCTTAGAAGTTGAAGTCAGCACAACAAGTAGGGCTTCTGTTCAAATTCTATAATAAGGTGATACAGGCTCAACGCGTTTCGGGTAAAATAGACCCCTTCCTCAGGAGCAGAAAATATTTCCTACATATACCATACATCCTTTTATACATACAGGTTACAAACAAGAATTCCCGCTAAAACGGGTCCAAACATATGGGGAGTGTCTTGGTGACATCACTTCCTCTCCCAATGAAACGTAATCAACATAGAATAAAACATAGAAATAGAATAAGGTACTTCCTAATTGTCCTGCAGTACTTATAGGCGCGTTTGCGCCTGAGAATAATGTCTAATTAGTACTCACATGCGGCCGGAGTCCCTTCGTGGAACGCACGCGGAGGAAGTGACGTCACTTCCGGTTTCCCATGCGTCCCAGTGTGGAACGCATCGGCCGCTAAAATCACAGAATGGCGATTGTTAAAGATTTTTTCACCCCCCACAGTAAAATCGGGGTTGTGACTCCTAATACTCATTGGCGCGTTAGCGTCTGAAAGTATATGGTGCAGACGCGACCGAGTATCGCGTCCCACTGTGGAACACACGCGGAGGGAAGTGAGATCACTTCCGGTTTCGCATGCGTCCCAGCGTGGAACGCAACGGCCGCTAAGAAGGTTGGTGGGTAAGGGGAAAAAATATATATATATATACATATATCTATTACATTCAAAGTAAATACATAAAAAAATATATATAAAAATATATATATATATAAAAATAGGAAAAAATATATATATAGTTAAAATAATAAAAAGATATATTTGTTAATAAATAACGATTGTATGGGTACATGTAGAACTATTGTAAAATGATGGTGAATAAATATAAAAATATATAAAAAGATATATATATAGAAGATATCTAAAAATGGATAAATACATAGACATATACATCAAAAGGTTGATAAAATTAATAGTTAAATGGTTGTCGGGCACCTAGACGACAGTATTCTAGCATAGGTATCTACGGGCTTTACAAACAAAGCTAGATGGAATATAAGGCTTCCTATGGGGGGAATTTTGTATGGATCTTGGGTTAACCTCTATACTGGTAATCTAAAGAACATATATGAGAGATATACAATGTCAGTATAAGACCAGTATACGTGTAAGATCGAAACTTATATGAAAGTAAGTCAGCTGTACTGCGTTCAGGCAACCCTGAAATGACAAATATGGTACTACATAACCAGATGGTTACTGATCAGCATTTAGTAATTTGCATACTCTAATGCTTCGCTTAGGCCAAAAGGTGTAAGCATATTCAGCTTAAAAATCCAAAACATTTCTTTGCGTGATAATGTTTGGTAAGAATCAGGCACCCATTCTAAAGGGGTAACTTTCAAGCCTTTTGGATCTCCATCATGATGCATAAAGAAATGTTTGGACACACTATGGGTCAGAATTTTCCTATTTATATTTGAACGATGCTCGTTCATACGTTCTCTCAGGGTCTGAGTTGTCCGACCTACATAGAGTGAGCTGCACGGGCATTCTAACAAATACACCACATTAGAGGTGCCACAGTTCATCATGTGTTTCAAGGGAACAGGGTTTCTGGGTGGAGGGAGACGTGCTGATGTTCCGCATTGCATCATTATACAGCACTTGCATTTTTTAGAATTGCATTTAGATGCACCCGGTTTGGTATTGCTTTTTTTAGGAAGAATGGGATTGGTCCCAGACATGATTTTGGGACATGATGGCGCTAGCAGATTTTTTAGAGTTTTAGCTCTACGGAAAACCAATTTAGGGTTTTTTGGGATGTTTTTTTCAAGTATGGGATCTTTTAAAAGAATGTTCCAGTGCTTGTTCACTATTTGTCTAATTCTATTGTGGTGAATATTAAAATTTGTGATTAAATTAAGGTTTTGTTGTATTGGTTCTGACTTCTTATTTTTCTCTCTGAGACATTCTAATTGGTTCTCTTTCAAAACTCTCTTTTCAGATTCAGTTATTAATTTGTTTGGATACCCCTTTTCTTTGAATCGCCCTCTATGGCCAAATTCTATTTCCTACCGAAGATACACAAATCTCTAGTAGACCCCCCAGGAAGACCGATAATCTCCGGTATAGGTTCTCTAACCACGAACCTCTCAGAGTATATAGACGGAATCTTACAGCGATATGTAGTAAAACTACCCTCCTATCTAAGAGACACTTCCCATTTAATAAACATCTTGAAGACACTAGAATGGGGAACAGACTACCATTGGGTAACGATGGATGTCTGTTCACTCTATAGCAACATCACTCACGATCTAGGACTCACAGAAATTGAGAAAATCCTTTCATCAGACTCTATGATGCCTACGGTCCAAAAAAACTTTATCTTGAAGTCAATCGATTTTATTCTCAAACACAATTATTTCAGCTTTTACGATAAAATATACCAGCAGAAAAGGGGAACAGCCATGGGGACGAAATTTGCACCGGCATATGCAAATTTATTTATGGGGGGGTTCGAACAGGAATATGGACTTTTAACACATCCCAATATTCGATTCTATCGACGGTATATAGACGATGTAATTTTTATATGGGAAGGGGATTATAAGAACTTAGAAGCATTCATGACAACAGTTAACAAAAACAATTGGAAATTGGAATTCACGTTTGAACATCATCAGACTGAAGCAATATTCTTAGATCTTCATATAGAGACTATTAACAATATAATCACCACCAAAACCCATTTTAAAAAAGTTGATACCAATAGTTATTTGGATTTTAACAGTTGCCATCACTCAAAATGGAAGACGAATATCCAATTCAGTCAAATGAGGAGAATACGTAGGAATTGTACTAGTGACGATGTTATGAAAGAACAACTAGGGATTCTAAAAAAGCGATTCAAAGAAAAGGGGTATCCAAACAAATTAATAACTGAATCTGAAAAGAGAGTTTTGAAAGAGAACCAATTAGAATGTCTCAGAGAGAAAAATAAGAAGTCAGAACCAATACAACAAAACCTTAATTTAATCACAAATTTTAATATTCACCACAATAGAATTAGACAAATAGTGAACAAGCACTGGAACATTCTTTTAAAAGATCCCATACTTGAAAAAACATCCCAAAAACCCTAAATTGGTTTTCCGTAGAGCTAAAACTCTAAAAAATCTGCTAGCGCCATCATGTCCCAAAATCATGTCTGGGACCAATCCCATTCTTCCTAAAAAAAGCAATACCAAACCGGGTGCATCTAAATGCAATTCTAAAAAATGCAAGTGCTGTATAATGATGCAATGCGGAACATCAGCACGTCTCCCTCCACCCAGAAACCCTGTTCCCTTGAAACACATGATGAACTGTGGCACCTCTAATGTGGTGTATTTGTTAGAATGCCCGTGCAGCTCACTCTATGTAGGTCGGACAACTCAGACCCTGAGAGAACGTATGAACAAGCATCGTTCAAATATAAATAGGAAAATTCTGACCCATAGTGTGTCCAAACATTTCTTTATGCATCATGATGGAGATCCAAAAGGCTTGAAAGTTACCCCTTTAGAATGGGTGCCTGATTCTTACCAAACATTATCACGCAAAGAAATGTTTTGGATTTTTAAGCTGAATACGCTTACACCTTTTGGCCTAAATGAAGCATTAGAGTATGCAAATTACTAAATGCTGATCAGTAACCATCTGGTTATGTAGTACCATATTTGTCATTTCAGGGTTGCCTGAACGCAGTACAGCTGACTTACTTTCATATAAGTTTCGATCTTACACGTATACTGGTCTTATACTGACATTGTATATCTCTCATATATGTTCTTTAGATTACCAGTATAGAGGTTAACCCAAGATCCATACAAAATTCCCCCCATAGGAAGCCTTATATTCCATCTAGCTTTGTTTGTAAAGCCCGTAGATACCTATGCTAGAATACTGTCGTCTAGGTGCCCGACAACCATTTAACTATTAATTTTATCAACCTTTTGATGTATATGTCTATGTATTTATCCATTTTTTAGATATCTTCTATATATATATCTTTTTTATATATTTTTTATATTTATTCACCATCATTTTACAATAGTTCTACATGTACCCATACAATCGTTATTTATTAACAAATATATCTTTTTATTATTTTAACTATATATATATTTTTTCCTATTTTTATATATATATATATATTTTTATATATATTTTTTTATGTATTTACTTTGAATGTAATAGATATATGTATATATATATATATTTTTTCCCCTTACCCACCAACCTTCTTAGCGGCCGTTGCGTTCCACGCTGGGACGCATGCGAAACCGGAAGTGATCTCACTTCCCTCCGCGTGCGTTCCACAGTGGGACGCGATACTCGGTCGCGTCTGCACCATATACTTTCAGACGCTAACGCGCCAATGAGTATTAGGAGTCACAACCCCGATTTTACTGTGGGGGTGAAAAATCTTTAACAATCGCCATTCTGTGATTTTAGCGGCCGATCGTTCCACACTGGGACGCATGGGAAACCGGAAGTGACGTCACTTCCTCCGCGTACGTTCCACGAAGGGACTCCGGCCGCATGTGAGTACTAATTAGACATTATTCTCAGGCGCAAACGCGCCTATAAGTACTGCAGGACAATTAGGAAGTACCTTATTCTATTTCTATGTTTTATTCTATGTTGATTACGTTTCATTGGGAGAGGAAGTGATGTCACCAAGACACTCCCCCATATGTTTGGACCCGTTTTGGCGGGAATTCATGTTTGTAACCTGTATGTATAAAAGGATGTATGGTATATGTAGGAAATATTTTCTGCTCCTGAGGAAGGGGTCTATTTTACCCTGAAACGCGTTGAGCCTGTATCACCTTATTAAAGAATTTGAACAGAAGCCCTACTTGTTGTGCTGACTTCAACTTCTAAGATTCCTTATGCGATCCTGGCCGGGGGGGTACTGTCTCAGGCGTCTTGAGCTTAACCTGTTAGACAGCCCCCCAGTGAAGTGAGTAGACTCTAAGTCACAACTGTTTTTAATATCAATTATTATCCGTTCTATTATATATTTGTGTGTTTCTATAAGTATAGGAACATCTATAGTCTACATTTTATTATAAGAGGAGGTTGGCGCTTGTTAATAAATCCTTACAGGGATACCTGGACACTCTAACCAGGACCACATATATTTGTTTCTATTACATTTTTTTCCCTGTGACCATTGATATCAAAAGCGTCTAGTTGTTACTAACGCTACAGCTGCCCCTCCATGCTATACTAATATACGTTTACTTATTCATCCATTCCTTGATCCCTTCCCGTTGGCGCCTCTTGGTGGGTGTGAAATTGGAACACTCCATTGAACCCCACTACTTAATCCGTATTTTTTCTTTTCTTTTCTAAATTGCGACCATGCCTTGGGACCATGCACCATGCTCCTTTCAATCCTAGAAAAGCCTTTCAGTTGCATCCTCTCTGTTTTCACTGTCCCTCCTAGTGGGGTGCCTTCTTTTTTACTAAGAAGAGACAACAAAACTCCATGACACCCTAAAGCAAATCGACAAAAGGGTCTCCCTGTTGATGTTTTGTTTGAGAACAGACAACGTTTAGACTTTGATGAAGAAGAGGTTCAGGGGGAAGCGAGGGACCTTATAGAAAGCTGTGTTGGTGCTGGTGGTAGTAGTTTCACCTGTAGCCATGGTGGTGACAGTAGGAGCCATGGCAATGACAGTGGCACTCTGGGCAAACACAGAGCATAGAATTAGTAGAGTATCTAAGAAGCCCCTGATGGCATATCACAGACTAATAAAAGTGATGGGGGAGGGGTTGGGAAGGAACATGAAGATGATTATGAATTTGTGTTGAACAGGACCTGGGACTCAGATGGGGGTGACATTAGAGAAGGAGGGTGGTGTCTGAGGCTGAGACAATAAAGGCTCCAAACATATCTAATCGAAACCAAGCTCCACTACCACTAACTCTGTGTGGACTGTGTGAGTATCTCCCATCTGGCACTTTTTCTCTACGATCCTTCAGGATGAAATTATTGCCATATGCAAGGTCTGCAGGATTAAAATAAGCTGTGGGCATTCAAACACAAACATGGGCACCAAAGCTCTATTGAACTAGATGAATCGGCATCACCATTTACTATGGAAAAAACAGAAGAGGTTGCCATCTAGCACAACAATACTGTCCTCCTTTTCCCAGTATTTTTTGCTGCATCTAGGCCTCATCCACATACAGTTCAGTGTCCCTGCTATCATCATCATCATCACTTACTGCTTTTCTAGCTCAGACTCCTCCTTTCACTCTGATCTGTCATAAGCCATCGATAATGGAATATGTGGCCAAAAAATAACTTAAAATGCCTAGCAATCCACTTGTGTAAAAGCTTAATTCACACATGGCTAAGTTGCTGGTTGGTGGTGTACTCACTGACTTACCACTTTGTGGATTATGCTGCCTTTTTAAAGCTGATGGTGTGTGCTCAGCCTCGATGGAAGATATCTAGTTAGCATTATTTCTAAAAAACTATAGAACTGTTTTGTACTGTCATAAGGTGGTGAAAGTGGGCCACCTCTTGCAATTCTCGTGGTGCAGCCAGGTGCATGCTACAGTTGACACCTGGAGCAGCTGTTATGGTAAGAGACAGCACTGCAGTAGAAAGTACTTATTGAGACTTCCATATTTGTTTTGTTCTGGTTTCCACACCAGGCACTTGTCAGCCTCCTTCACGTCCTCAATGGACATCCTCCCATCCCCAACAGAAGCAGGGCAGAGTGCCGCTCCCCCTCTCTCGTGTAACATGTGCATAGTGAAACATTGCCATGTGTTGTTGCTTAGGCGATAGTAGCCACGCAGCCAATCACATGCTAAAGTGCATCAATCAGCAAACAACCCACTGGCTTTCTCTCCATCAATTTCAACTGAGCTGGTTAGCAACAATGGTAGGGACATTATGGCTGCACTGCATTCAAATGGAAATAACACATGCTCCCTGCATTGCACATGTGATAAATTTTGTTGAGCAACGTTTTTTGAAAAAGTATAGTGCTGGCCATGTCCTCACATTTCAAGTATTCTTATTTGAAAAGGTATGCCCTCAAGGACTTGCATTAACACAACAGTCTGCCACCGCTCGATCTGCAATGTTCCGACTTGCTCAAATTCCACCTCTCATATTCTAAAGCATCTGTAAGAGCAGAGTAAAGCAGTAAATGATTTTGTTGTGCACCAGACCACCTCAGCAGGGGGCATGTGTTATTTTTAGGTCAGGCAGTGGTAGCTCGTCGAGATGCCTGTCATATACTCAAGCCTTTCGAAGAGGCCACCAGATTTGTAAGTTATGAAAACTGCAGCATTATAATGTCATCCCCCTAATATTTATCTTAGAACATATGATCTTGCTAATGCAACAAGGGACGGCAGAAGAAGACCAGCTTCCACATTTTGCTGACTGTCCTGTAGCTGTTCAGGACAAACACATATAAAGATCCATAGAGAAGGATGATAAGGAGCTATCACTGGAGGAGTTGGAGTCAGTGGTGGGGGAAGAGAAGGAAGTAGATGATGATTAGGGATCCTAGATTTGAAGTCGCTTCGCTCAAACTCTTCGGTCTAATGCTGTATGGAGATCCGTCTTCGTACAGGATTAATATGTATGGCCTCTGACGCGGCAAAGTGAGTTATTCCCGAAGTCTCGCAAGACTTCAATATATAACGTTGGCATTTGATTTAAAAAAAAAAAACATTTTAAAACTTGGATTCAAACTCGACTTTGGTTTCAACTGCTACCTTGGAAATAGAAATGAGCGAAGTTGACAAAATGAAATTCGATCCGAATTTCAGGAAAAATTTCATTCGCACTGAAGCTCAATTTCCACACGCTTTGTGGTAACGAATAGCATTTTTTCCTAAAATGGCTGCTGAACGTGTTAGGACATGGAGCAAAGAACTCTGGGAATGATAGATCACCCACAATGCCATGCATGCAGCCATTCAGAAGCCAGCTAGCCCCTGTGATGTCACAGCCCTATAAATAGCCTCAGCCAACTTGGATTCTGCCATTTTCCAGTGTGCTTAGTGCAGGAAGAGACGTCAGCAGGAGCTAGGGACAGTGCTAAAACGTTAGTGTGCTGAAAAATCAATTTAGAAGTTCAGGGAAAGATTATTCAAGGTGTAGGGAAAGGATAGGGAGGTATTATCCACACTATAAAATGAGATCAGTGGGCAATAGGAGAGTGTACAGCCTGGGTAATAGGAGCGATTCTATTACACATTGCTGCACTAATTCGGGATCCAAACTGAAGTTATACTGATGCTTTTAGGTTGTTTGAACTATATGATACATCAGTAATTCGAGCAAACCATGCTTATGATTGTGATATAGCCATTTATGGGGTGTATTAATAGCAAAGATACGTACATCCTATTATCCGTTTTGCATTGATTTTACATTGTTTCACTTTGAGGGTTGCATTAATAGGGAAACAAAAGGAAAAATATATGTCATAATTGACA
Source organism: Bufotes viridis (assembly GCA_033119425.1). NCBI lineage: Eukaryota > Metazoa > Chordata > Amphibia > Anura > Bufonidae > Bufotes > Bufotes viridis. The sequence goes on from CM065590.1 coordinate 249,349,004, forward strand.
TTCTGCGGTGAATTTACATTGTACTACAACCATTTATGGGGTGCATTAATAGGAAAGATATATATGACTTATTAGCCATTCTGAGTTGATTTTACATTGTTATACTTTTTTGGGGCTGTGTATTAATAGGAAAAAAAAAGGAAAAAATATGTTATAATTGCCATTCAGCTATGAAGTTACATTGTACTGCAGCCATTTATGTGGTGTATTAAAAATAAATATACATATGTCTCATTAGTCATTCTGTGGTGAATTGTGATTGTTATATTTCTTTTTTTGGTATGTAGTAATAGGAAAAAGGATATGTCTTAATTGCCGTTCTGCGGTGAATTGTGATTGATATTTTATTTTGGGGCGGGGGGAGTTTATTAATCAGAAAAAAAAAATATATGTCTTAATTGCCATTCAGCGGTGAAGTAACATTGTACTACAGCCATTTACGTGGTATAGAAAAAGGAAATATACGTGTGTCCTATTAGCCGTTCTAGGGTGAATTGTGATTGTTAGATTTCTTTTTTTTTGGGGTGTAGAAATTGAAAAAAAGGAAAAAATATGTCATAATTGGCATTCAGTGGTGAAGTTACATTCTACTACAGCCATTTACATGGTGTAGAAAAAGGAAATATATGTATGTCCTATTAGCTGTTCAGTGGTGAATTGTCATTGTTATATTTCATTTTTTAGGGTGTAGTTATAAGAAAAAGAATACGTTTTAACTGACCTTCTGTGGTGAATTGTGAGATTTTTTTTTTTGGGAGAAAAAATATTTATATGTCTTAATTGCCGTTCAGCAGTGAAGTAACATTGTACTACAGCCTACTACAGTACAGTATGTCAGACAGACAGGTGACAGGCCCTTCAAAGGGAACGAGCAGTAGGCAAAATGTTTCCGTTGCAGGCAGCAGAAATTGGTAGAGGGGGTGTCAGCAGGAGTCGCAGCGAGAGGCCTGAGCACCCAGTGTCATCTAGAGGTCATGTCTTGAGCAGAAACCCAGTGGCGCTTGATTGGTTGACTCGGTCTTCAACTTCGTCGCAAGTGACATCAGACACCCCCACCCAAGAGTCGGTGGGTTCCTCTGACACAACGCTTAGTTGACATGGCCAGGCCCTGTGCCCCCTCCTGTCCTAAACCTTCGTCTGTCATTTTCAGTTCCCTCAGCACGAGAAGTATTATATGCCAAAGGTTCAGCTCCACTTTTCAGTGAGGACGAGCTACTAGAGGACAGTCAGCAGCTACTTCCCAGCCAAGATCTGGAGGAGACATCCACTGCTTCCTCCGGTAGACAGGCAAGTAGTGATGAGGAAAGTCACGTGGTAGCAGGTGTCGCGAGCAGTAAGGCTCCTGGCCCTGAGACCATTGAGGGGGACATCAGTGACGTGCAGACAATAGCGGATGATAACAATGATGTAGCCGATCACACTTGGGAGCCGGGTGAAGAAGGGACTTCATCATCATCATCAGGAGAATAGGGTGCCAGCTTGCGCGTGAGGCAGCGGCTTACCCAGCAGCGTAGCAGCTTGGCAGTAAGTCAGCAGGGTGGCAGGGAGGTTGGGAGACAAACGTGCCCTGGGTAGACCACCCGCTTCGCAGGAGCATACCGGCCCAGAAAGTAGGGGTGCAAGGGTTCACAGAGGCAGCGGTAGCAGGCAGTCAGCGCAGAGTGTTAGGGGTTAAATGTAATACTCGGCGGTGTGGCAATTTTTTGTTAGGCCCGCCAGTGGAAGTGAACATGTCCATTTGCAAGATTTGTGGGCAGAAGGTGAAGTGTGGTCAGGGTGCCAATGTTGGCACCAAGGCCTTTTGTAAACACATGCAGCACCACCATAAAGTGGTCTGGGAGAACCGTGGCTCTGATGTAATCCACTGCATCACCCAGTGGCACCCACCAAATTTCATGCAGTCAAAGCTCCACCACTTCAGCTGAAGGGAGCTGTCTGTCCTTCCCATTATCTGCTGGTTCTGATGCTCCTGCTCCTTGTCCTCCTACTCCTTGTCAATCAATCCGTCAGCAATCTATCACCGAAGCGATTGCCAAGAGACAACATTTTGCATGCACTCATCTAACAGTGCAGTGTTGCTCCTGGCCAAGTTGTTGGTGCTGCAGTCCCTCCCTTTCCAAGTGGAGGACTCTGCACCTTTCAGAGAAATGATGGCTTGTGACGAGCCGAGGTGGAGAGTCCCAAGCCGTCATTTTAAAAAAGGCAGTACCAGGATAATGAGAATATTCTAAAACACGAATATATAACACTATAAGAATATAGTGCTATGTATTCATTTTTTAGAACATTCGTCATTTTTTTCCATCTGAAGTCATGATTCCTCCCTGCTTAAGTTGCTTTTGGGCCAATGACTGTTCACATTATATTGGAAAAAATGATGAATATTCTAAAAAAAACAATATATAGCACTATATTCTATAGTGCTATATATTCGTGTTGTAGTATATATGCATTACGCTATTACATTTCGCATAAGAGAAAATAAATTAAATAATGAAGAATATTCTAATTCACTACAGACTACAATATTGCAGCCTTCTCACATTGGCCCACAAGTAATAAGCAGGTAGATATACTAGGTAATGGGTTCAGATGAAAAAAAAAGAATATTCATTTTTACGAATATTTATCACAATATTTGAAATATTCACGAATTCTCGAAGTGCCAATATTCGAGATAAAAATTCGCTGTTCGAATATTCACGCTCAACACAATGCGTGACACTTGCCATTTGTTCAGGCCCTTTGAGGAGGCCACGTTTTTTGTCAGTCGCCAAGACTATGGGATAAACAACTTCATTCCATTGCTTCATGTCCTGGAACAGATGCTCGTAAATCTGTCTGGTCAGGGGACTGGAGATGTGCCACCTAAATCTCACAGCCACATGAGCACTGTGGGGGCTGTACTGGAGGAGGAGGAGGAGGAGGACATTGGAGCACTAGCAACGTGTAGCGAAATAGGTGGATTTTACACACAAGTAACAGGAAAGGAGGAGCAGGAGCAGCAAGAGGAGCTGCAGGGCGATGAGTAAAACGAGGCAGAGAACCTGGACACACCGTGGCAGTATACAGTGGAGATGGATTAGAACCTATACAATACCACCAACTTAGTCGAATAACTAAATATCTGCAACTGGTATTAATCTACAAAACCAACCACTCAACCAGTGCTTACACAGAATACAGAAGCAACATATATGATAAAATATCAAATTCACTTTATTAAATAGTACTACAAAATTACAAGAAATGGTGATCCACTGAGAACATCAGAGACTGTGGGTCAGCACACGACCAGGGAGCGGGATTTAAATATATAAATAAATGCATGCTCAATCATAATGCCGTCCGTAAGTGTGCATAATACACCTAATACAAAAAGCAGGGTGTCAATAGGTCCAATAGAGAATCAGACAATGCAGGTGACAAAATCGTCAACCATGCAATAGTACAATGCCAGTACCCAACCCCATAAACCATCATAAATAGCACACAAACCCCGCAACAGCATATGACAGAGCAATGAACATAATGGATAATAAAGATGACATACCCATAACCCGGTCGGTCCGTTCACCACACCAACTGCCTCGACGCGCGTTTCACCTCACAGGCTTCGTCAGGAGGCCTTTACAAAAAGGGCCTGAAACTTACTGCCTCATTTAACCCTAAAGGGATCTCACTTTTAAGCAACACGATCCATTTTGTTTCTCTTTGCAACAGGAGCTTCTTCATGTCACCGCCTCTGGATCCAACTATATCCCTATCTATGCCTCTCATTTTTAAACCCCTTGGGTCCGAAGCATGCTTATCTTTGAAGTGAAGAGCAACCGGTTGTTGTTTATTGAGTTCCTCTTCTCTCATGGACCGTGTCTGGCGTATCTTGCTAGCATGTTCCAGAGTCCTGACTCGAAGCTCACGAGTCGTCGTGCCTACATATAGGAAATTGCAGGGGCAGGTCAATAAATAGACCACCCCGGCTGTCCTACATGTGACATGGTGGACAATCTGATATTGGTGGGAACCATTTGAGTCAGTAAACTCGGAGGTCCTAACCATATATTGACAGGCCTGACAGTGCCCACAAGGAGAGGAACCCCATCTCGGTCCACGTGAGGCAAAAAGGCCACTTGCCGGTGGGGGAACATAGTGACTACGCGTCAACATGTCCCTCAGACTCTTGGCTCGTTTCCACGTCACCAAAGGATATGATGAAAGTGACCGCTTAAGATCATCATCAGATAGCAATATTGGCCAATGTTTTGTTAAAATCGCCCTAATTGCTCTCCATTGATTATTGAAGGGTGTAATGAACCTACACTGGATATCTGTCCTTTGCGGTTGACGAAGCCTGTGAGGTGAAACGCGCGTCGAGGCAGTTGGTGTGGCGACGCCTGTCATCTGCTTGTCATACTGACTCGCAGTATTGTTTCACTACCACAACAGACTCCCTATACATGTTACTGCAAGACACAGTGTTCTAAACCACTTTACAGGCTATCTGGCCAGGAAATAGCTGGTTCGCCACAAATAAATTTGGATCGAAGCAAATCTTTTCGGAAAATTTGGCGAACCGACCAAATAGAATTTTTGAGAAATTCGCTCATCTCTATTTGGAAACAAAGCCAAGTTCAGATCCAAGTTTAAAATTTTATTATTTTTTTTTTCAGTTTAAAAATCTAATATAGGAGTTATTCACTGAAGTCTCACGAGACTTCGGGAATAAATCACTTTGGAGGCCGGACAATTTAATGCAGTACGGAGATGAACAGAATTAAACTGAATATTTGAGCTAAGCGCCTTCGGATCTAGGATTCAAATCTCACTCTGCCCCTCAATAATGATAATGACAATGGGGTAGAGTGTGGAGCCAGAAAGAACTGGCTCCTCTGGCAAGCTGATCAGAATGGCAAGCTGTATTCTTGCTTGCTAACATAATAACAGCCATATCCTTAACACCAAGAAATGTGATGATAACTGGATAGCCATGTCAAATCAAAGCAAATTAATGTTTTCCTGTTGCCAAAAGATAATGCCTTCACCTGCGTGTCTGACCAGGAAGACTCCCCCCCCCCCCCCCAAAAAAAATAAATTTTTTTTAACCAACCTCCTGCCAGCTCTGCAACTACAAACAGCAGAATCTGCAGCAGCCAGTTCAGGATCATCAACATAATGGTGAGAATTTTCAATATGCCACACCAGGCTGACGCAAATCAGCAAATAAAAATGTACTTCCTCAACACCCAGGTTTAGTCCTTCCTGTACTCTGACTCTTAAAAAACAGATAGCATCTTTTCATAAAAAAAAAAAATCTGAGCCCTAGGCAATATCAAAGTGTCACATACCATTTTTCAGGCCAATTGGAAAATATTCATACCTACTGTACATAATAAAGTTTGTAAGACTGAAAAAAAGAGAAACGTCTATCCAGTTCAGCCTATTGTCTTGCAAAGTTGATCTAGAGGAAGGCAAAAAAAAAATTCATGAGTAAGAAGCCAATTTTCCTCATTTTAGGGGGAACATTTCTTCCTGACTGCATTCAGAATAACTCCCTTGATCAACGACCCTTCTCCAGAATTCTAGTAACTATAACCTGTAATATTATTACATTCCAGACATACAGAGAGTTTAGAGTGGCAGAGAGTTCCATAGTCTCACTGCTCTTACAGTAAAGAACCCCCTTTTATGTTGGTGTAAAAACATTCTTTCAAGTAGTAATGGTTTGGGTCCGAATCAATTTTTTTTTTTATTTGCCAAATCAGACATGAAACACATTTCATGAAATTTGCTCATTTCTATAACCAGATGATATTGCAGCCATGGAAAGGCCATTTCTGCAGGGAAGATTAAGTATAATCACTACTATTAATGCAGTCTTCCCAGATGAACTCCAAAAACAACTGAAGATCACAGTGAGATCATGCAAATGCGCAAACCTATTACCTGTTACAGACAACATTGTAATATCTTGAACATATCTGCAGGTGCATATTTGAAAATGAAAGTGCGTTTTTTTTAATGTTTTTATACAAATAAAAAATTACCACTTGGAACTTTTTTAGCTCATATACTTTACATCTTCAGTAAGTAAAGTCTATTGATTATTCTAGTTATAGAATTCAGAAAGTGATTTCAGACAATGCAGAGAGAAATACTAGAAAGTAACAATTAAATAAAAGATGGGATTAAAAAACACGATTTTTTTTATTCTCATAGCTATACTATAGATGTTCAATAACCTTTTTTAACCCTCATAAAAACTTTAAAAGCCACATTAAACCTTGAGGCTTTTAGGTAAATAGTTATGAACTAATATAAAAGAATTTACTGAAGGACATAAAACTTAAATTATAGTGTACGTCCAACTCAAATTAGGGCTACTAACACGTCTTTAAGGCAAGAAAAATATCACAGTAAACTGCACACTCATAATGTCTAAAGTGATCCGAGCAGTAGTTTTGGGCTAGACAAAATTCATGACCTTGTGTAGTTTTCTGACCTTGTTTTCCAAGAATGTACAGTACAAATTTACCTATGTCTTTCTTATTACCAATAGTTCAGCCAGCAGTATGCACATATGTGGGCTGGTCTCCCTATGTTGAGTATTGGGGAAGGTAGCAATATTAAAATAAATTAAACCCTATATGGAAATATAATGAAAAATGTCCCTAACTTATTTTTCTTGCCATGTATTTTACTACAGTATGTTTGGACATTTAAGAGGAATCTATATTCCTCATGTGTAAGATTTTGCAGTAGTTCTCATGGAAGGCCAATAAATATCTTAATTTCTTATTATAGGGATACAGTAAAGTATAAAACACCCAAAAGAACATATCTCAATAACATTTTTTAAATTAGAATATACAATAACTTTTGAAAAAATAATCTATACATATTGTTAGTGATGAGCGGCATAGGCAATATTCGAATTTGTGATATTTCAGGAATTTTTGGCCGAATATTCTCCATAGATTCGTAAATTTGAGAATTCATTATCTCCAGCCATATTTACTTGATTGCGAAAATAAGGCAATGTAATATATTCGGGATAAAAATTCGCGATTAGAATATTCGCAATCAACACTAAGGGGTAGGTTGCTAGGGATGATGCTAAGTGCCGATATTCACAATAAATTTGCAATAAATTTGCAATAAAGTCGTAATTAGAATATTTGGAATCAACACTATTCGCGAATACGAATATATAGCACTATATTCTAAATATTCAAGAATTCTCGAAGTGACGATGTTCACAATTAAAATTCACAATTAGAATATTCACATTTAACACTACATATTTTTTAGGGACCATTGTCTAAAAAAAGGGAGACTGTGTTATTTTTCTTCTTTTTCCGCTACCTTACTAGAGTTCCATTGGCAATTGACATTCTATAATTAACTTTTTCAAAAACTCATTAATAGAGCTGTGGACATTTAATATATAAGGAACATCACTTGCTATTATTTTAGTATTATTTTTTTTGGTTATTCATTACTAAGCAGGGCTTTGCTATCAGTCACCCACAATATTGATTCCTATTACATGTTGATAGTGCTTGTTGAAATGGAAATTAATGTACGTGCCAAGATGTGATGTCTGACACTTCAAAGGTGTTAGACTAATGAAATTCTGTTGAGAGAAAATGGCTACTTTGCACAATTTAACTTTTGTACATGTGCAGTATTTAATTGTCTTTTTAAAGTACTTTATATTGCAATATATGTTTTAAGTTATATTAATGTATACGTTTGGGATGTTTGTTGTGCATGGGACATATATGCTGTATGATTGCCATGTGTATGAGCTTGCTTAGCTCCAAAGCTGCAAACAAGTTACGGCCATTATCAGACATAACAACTAACCATGCCTGGTTGTAGGTTGAGTGGCGAGAGACACAGCTCAGTCTGGTCCCTTATACCGTGCCACAGCTCTGCGGCGGTGTGCTGTATGTCACCTAAGCAAATGAGTTTAAGCACGGCCTGTTGCCAATTCCCCACTGCCGTGCTACACTGCTTCCAGCTACCGACTGATGCTGACTGGTGCTGCAAGATGAGAATTCAGAGGTGGAAGTGGAGTAGAATAAGGGGGGTTTGCTGCAACTAATGTAGGTGGTGGTGAAAATCCTGATGGAATGGGGACCCACAATCCTTGGAGTTGGTAGCACCTGTGCCATCCCAGCGTATGGATAGCTAACGGCCTCCACAAGGTTTACCCAGTTTTCAGTCACGGAAATGTAGCATCCCTGGCCAAAAGCACTTGTCCGTGTGTCAGTCGTTATGTGGACCTTCCCAATCCCATCCATGTGAGTCTTCACCCCCATGTAACAAGAACTCTGCAATAAAGTAACCATTATAACCGGATGGTGAGTGCCGCGGATCTATTTTCACTTTGTTTGGATGTTCATTGTCTGCACACGCTAGGCACCCTGGTCCGTGGAGGTCAAAAAGGCTGATTTTGGAGTCCCCTTTTTGTGTTCGGGTGTTAGACAGTGCCACCATTACCTCTTTCTACTTTGATTTTCCCAATACCTGTGTTGGTCAGGGCACGGGTGATTTTACGTGACACAATTGCTGGTGTAATGCGGGGACGGCACGCCGAGAAAAATAGTGGCAGCTGGGGACTGAGTAACGAAGGACGTCTGCCACCATGAGGCTGAGGAAAGCCTTCGTGTCCAAAGGCCTAAATGGCAACATGTCCAGGGCCAGCAATTTTTAAAGGTGCGCATTTATTTGAGAGGGTCAGCTCACCTGCAGGCCCTCAACTACAATATTTTACAGGGTCAGCTCACTTTCAGGCCCTCAACTACAATATTTTACAGTGTCAGCTCAGCAGCAGGCTCTCACATACAATATTTACAGGGTCAGCTCAGCAGCAGGCACTCAACCATGATTTTTTGCAATGCATAGCAGCAGGCCCTCGTCCCTAATGTTTTAGAGGGTCAACAGCAGGACCTTGCTCCTAATGTTTTGGAGGGTCTCCAGCAGGCCATCAATGATAATTTTTCAAGGGTGTGTATGATGCCCTTCTTTATGTGTAACACGGGGTGTATTGCAGTGCCGGCTCCTTGTAATTTTTGGCAGCCCTTTCACTTAGTGTATATGCTGTTGTGAGTGTAGGAGTCCCACTACCTGAACAGTTGTACCACAATGTGAATGAGGCCCTCCTTTATGTGATAAACAGGCTGTTTCGGAGTGCCTCTTGCTTGTACTTTTTTGAAGCACTTGCACTTTATATACAATTGTATATACAGGAAAGAATGTTTCCTAACAATTTTTCCTGTGAAATTGTTGTTTTGGTGCGTATTTTTGTCAGTCTATAAAAGTGGCGTACAACTCGGACAACATGGTTCCCAGCAGCGACCTGGGAGTCCAAGATGCATCCAGACATCATCCCCATGCTGTTCCCGATCCATTTTGGTGGTGTTTCTGTCACTTTCTGACCTTTTCCAATGGACCAGGCACCCTCCCCTCTTCAGAGTACCTGGTTGTCTCCCATTGACTTTGGGCGAGCACACGAATATAGCAATGTGTTCGGGCCAAACACCTGAACACCCAAATACTTTAGTGCTCGATCATCAATAGCCTTAAGGATAATTGTCTTTGGTGGGTTCAAGAAACCCCAGTTTGATACTTTTTTCTTTAACAAGAATACTCTAGCAATGAGAACAATAAAACATTCCCAATTTAAATATCTCCTTATTTTCAGGTACTTCAGCATCTGTTGCTGAAAAAATAAATACAGTAGCTGTAGAGAAGGCCCAATGTCCTATGCATGTTAGTGGCCAAACTATCAAGTAGAGGAAATTTTATAATTATTTTGCTTTTTCCATTTATGTTTAGTATGTGATTTAAAATGTTTTATTCTACTCATTATAATAGAATTATGTTATATACAGCACAAAATCAAAAGTTTTTTTTCTTTTGAAAATTCTAAAAAGATATTTAATAGAGATCAGATTTTACAGTTTAAGTCTATATTAAAGGGCAGATGCATTTGAAGGGTGAAGATTTATTCACATGAAGTTGGGGTTTATTTCTACCCTTAACCACTTGAACCACAGGTTTATACCCCCCTAGTGACCAGCCCCTTTTTTACAAATCCGCACTACACTACTTTCACCGTTTATTGCTCCGTCATACAACTTACCACCCAAATGAATTTTACCTCCCTTTCTTCTCACTAATAGAGCTTTCATTTGGTGGTATTTCATTCTTGATGACAGTTTTACTTTTTTTGATATTTTACTTTTTTTGACGAAATTTTTGCAAAAAAACGACATTTTTCGCTTTCTGTTGTAAAAACTTTCAAATAACACTACATTTCAATTTAAATTTTTCTCTAAATTTATTGTTCTACATGTCTTTAATTAAAAAAATGAAATAAGTGTATATTTATTGGTTTGGGTAAAAGTTATAGCGTTTACAAACTATGGTGCAAAAAAGTGAGTTTCCGCACTTTGATTTTCTGAGCACCTGTCCTGTTTCCTGACGCACTACAATGCCCAGACAGTAGAAACACCCCATAAATGACCCCATATCGGAAAGTATACACCCTAAGGTATTCGCTAAGAGGCATAGTGAGTTCATGGAATTTTTTATTTTTTGTCACAAGTTAGCGGAAATTAATTTTTTTTTTAAAAAAAATTCATTTTCCGCTAACTTGTGTCAAAAAATAAAAACTTCCATGAACTCACTATGCCCCTTAGCGAATACCTTGGGGTGTCTACTTTCTAAAATGGGGTCACTTGTGAGGTTTTTCCACTGCCCTGGCATTTGAGGGTCTCCGCAATCATACCAGTATGGCCAAAATTAGGAGTTTTTGCTATTCTCTTTATATTGACCATACGGGTAATGAGATTTTTTTTTCCGTTCAGCCGCTGGGCTGAAAGAAAAAAATGAACGGCACAGATTTCTTCATTCACATTGATCAATGTGGATGAAAAAATCTCTAAAAAATGTGCAAAAAAAAAAAGAGGGGAAAGCTGTATTGCTGCGATTGCTAAGGGACCCTTAGGCCTCATTCACACGTACGCAGTTCTGCTCCGCAAAATTTTGCGGAACGGAATTGTAGATACATTTAATTCTATGCGGACAGACTTTGTCCCGCTCGGATCCGGAATTGCGGATATGCACTTCCGGATCCGCAAAAATATAGAACATGTCCTATTCTTATCCGCAATTGCGGACAAGAAAAGGCATTTTCTATATAGTTCTGGCAATGTGCGGATCCACAAAATGCGGAAAGCACATTGCCGGTGTCCGTATTTTGCGGATCCGCAGATCTCCATGGATCCGCAAAACACATACGGACGTCTGAATGAGCCTTACAAGGGGGTGATTAGTGACAAAACAGCATCTGATATGAGTTTTAAATGCGTTTTTTTCGCATCTACAGCCTGCCAGCGCATGATCAGCGCTGGCAGGCTGTAGTTTCAGTTATCCCGGTTATGATCGCATGAACGCGCGCGCGTTCATGCGAAATCTCGGGTCAATTGCCAAAATAGCAATACCATAAATCAGTGGTTTCAGCTGTGGCTGGCCAAGTTTCATAGTGTACTGTAAAGGATATATTTTGTTCTGGAGTGAAATTCAATTGCCAAAATAGCAATACCCTGAATCTGGTGTTCCAGCTGTTGCAGGCCTAGTTTAAATCTGTCCGTAACAGGGTATATTTTGTTCTGGGGTGAAATTCAATTGCCAAAATAGCAATACCATAAATCGGTGGTTTCAGCTGTGGCTGAAGGATATATTTTGTTCTGGGGTGAAATTCAACTGCCAAAATAGCAATACCATAAATCTGGTGTCCCAGCACTGGCTGGCAAACTATAATAGTGTCCGCCAAAACATATATTTTGTTCTGGGGTGAAATTCAATTGCCAAAATAGCAATTCCCTGAATCTGGTGTTCCAGCTGTTGCAGGCCTAGTTTAAATCTGTCCATAACAGGGTATATTTTGTTCAGGGGTGAAATTCAATTGCCAAAATAGCAATACCATAAATCAGTGGTTTCAGCTGTGGCTGGCCAAGTTTCATAGTATCCTGCAAAGGATATATTTTGTTCTGGGGTGAAATTCAATTGCCAAAATAGCAATACCATAAATCAGTGGTTTCAGCTGTGGCTGGCCAAGTTTTATAGTGTCCTGCAAATTATATATTTTGTTCTGGGTTGAAATTCAATTGCCAAAATAACATTACCCTGAATCTGGTGTTCCAGCTGTTGCAGGCCTAGTTTAAATCTGTCCGTAACAGGGTATATTTTGTTCTGGGGTTAAATTCAACTGCCAAAATAGCAATCCCCTAAATCTGGTGTCCCAGCACTGGCTGGCAAACTATAATAGTGTCCGTCAAAACATATATTTTGTTCTGGGGTGAAATTCAATTGCCAAAATAGCAATACCATAAATCAGTGGTTTCAGCTGTGGCTGGCCAAGTTTTATAGTGTCCTGCAAATTATATATTTTGTTCTGGGTTGAAATTCAATTGCCAAAATAACAATACCCTGAATCTGGTGTTCCAGCTGTTGCAGGCCTAGTTTAAATCTGTCCGTAACAGGGTATATTTTGTTCTGGGGTTAAATTCAACTGCCAAAATAGCAATCCCCTAATTCTGGTGTCCCAGCACTGGCTGGCAAACTATAATAGTGTCCGTCAAAACATATATTTTGTTCTGGGGTGAAATTCAATTGCCAAAATAGCAATACCATAAATCAGTGGTTTCAGCTGTCGCTGGCCAAGTTTCATAGTGTACTGCAAAGGATATATTTTGTTCTGGGGTGAAATTCAATTGCCAAAATTGCAATACCCTGAATCTGGTGTTCCAGCAGTTGCAGGCTAGTTTAAATCTGTCCGTAACAGGGTATATTTTGTTCTGGGGTGAAATTCAATTGCCAAAATAGCAATACCATAAATCAGTGGTTTCAGCTGTGGCTGAAGGATATATTTTGTTCTGGGGTGAAATTCAACTGCCAAAATAGCAATACCATAAATCTGGTGTCGCAGCACTGGCTGGCAAACTATAATAGTGTCCGCCAAAACATATATTTTGTTCTGGGGTGAAATTCAATTGCCAAAATAGCAATACCATAAATCAGTGGTTTCAGCTGTGGCTGGCCAAGTTTCATAGTGTCCTGCAAAGGATATATTTTATTCTGGGGTGACATTCAATTGCCAAAATAGCAATACCATAAATCTGGTGTCACAGCTGTGGCTGGCAAACTATAATAGTGTCCGCAAAAACATATATTTTGTTCTGGGGTGAAATTCAATTGCCAAAATAGCAATACCATAAATCAGTGGTTTCAGCTGTGGCTGGTCAAGTTTCATAGTGTCCTGCAAATTATATATTTTGTTCTGGGGTGAAATTCAATTGCCAAAATAGCAATTCCCTGAATCTGGTGTTCCAGCTGTTGCAGGCCTAGTTTAAATCTGTCCATAACAGGGTATATTTTGTTCAGGGGTGAAATTCAATTGCCAAAATAGCAATACCATAAATCAGTGGTTTCAGCTGTGGCTGGCCAAGTTTCATAGTATCCTGCAAAGGATATATTTTGTTCTGGGGTGAAATTCAATTGCCAAAATAGCAATACCATAAATCAGTGGTTTCAGCTGTGGCTGGCCAAGTTTTATAGTGTCCTGCAAATTATATATTTTGTTCTGGGTTGAAATTCAATTGCCAAAATAACATTACCCTGAATCTGGTGTTCCAGCTGTTGCAGGCCTAGTTTAAATCTGTCCGTAACAGGGTATATTTTGTTCTGGGGTTAAATTCAACTGCCAAAATAGCAATCCCTAAATCTGGTGTCCCAGCACTGGCTGGCAAACTATAATAGTGTCCGTCAAAACATATATTTTGTTCTGGGGTGAAATTCAATTGCCAAAATAGCAATACCATAAATCAGTGGTTTCAGCTGTGGCTGGCCAAGTTTTATAGTGTCCTGCAAATTATATATTTTGTTCTGGGTTGAAATTCAATTGCCAAAATAACAATACCCTGAATCTGGTGTTCCAGCTGTTGCAGGCCTAGTTTAAATCTGTCCGTAACAGGGTATATTTTGTTCTGGGCTTAAATTCTAACTGCCTAAAATAGCAATCCCCTAATTCAATGGTGTCCCAGCACTGTGCTGGCAAACTATAATAGTGCTACATCAAATAAATAGGTATATATTGTTCTGGGGCCTGTAAATTCAATTGCCAAAATAGCAATACATTGGGCCAAATATTTTTTTTCTTTTTGTGGTGCTTGGTGAACGGTAACAATGAGGAAAACATCTAGTAAGGGACGCAGACACGGTTGTGGTGGTGTTAGTGAACCCTCTGGTGCTGGGAGAGGACGTGGCCATTCTGTCACAGCCACACGTCCTAGTGAATCAACTACCAAACGTTCCAGTACCCGACAGAATTTACAGCGATATTTGTTGGGGCTTAATTCAGTTCTAAGGATGGTAAGGCCTTAGCTGGTACATGCGCTAGTCAATTGGGTGGCCGACAGTGGATCCAGCACGTTCACAACATTATCTCCCGCCCAGTTTTCTGCAGAAAGCGCACAGGTGGCGCCTGAAAACCAAGCCCATCAGTCTGTCACATCACCACCATGCATATCAAGGAAACTGTCTGAGCCTCAAGTTATGCAGCAGTCTCTTATGCTGTTTGAAGACTCTGCTGGCAGGGTTTCCCAAGGGAATCCACCTAGCCCTTCCCCAGTGGTGGAAGACATAGAATGCACTGATGCACAACCACTGATGTTTCCTGATGATGAGGACATGGGAATACCATCTCATCGCAGTCCGCACGTTTCTGATGATGACGAAACACAACTGCCAACTGCCAACTGCTGCGTCTTTCTGCAGTGTGCAGACCGAACAGGAGGTCAGGGAGGAAGACTGTGTGGAAGACGATGCAGGGGACGATGAGGTCCTAGACCCCACATGGAATGAAGGACATGCCACTGACTTTCATAGTTCAGAGGAAGAGGCAGTGGTGAGACCGAGCCAACAGCGTAACAAAAGAGGGTTCAGGGGGCAAAAGCAGAACAGCCGCCGCCAAGAGAGTTCGCCTGCTACTGGCCACCGCCACCAGGGACCGAGCACCCCAAAGGCAGCTTCAAGGAGTTCCCTGGCATGGCACTTCTTTAAACAATGTGCTGATGACAAGACCCGCTGTGCCATCAGAGCCTGAAGCGAGGCATTAACGTTCTTAACCTTAGCACAACCTGCATGACCAGGCATCTACATGCAAAGCATGAACTGCAGTGGAGTAAACACCTTAAAAGCAAGGAACTCACTCTGGCTCCCCCTGCTCCCTCTTCTTATGCTGCCTCGGCCTCTTCCTCCGCCTCGGGAGGAATGTTGACACCTGCCGCCCACCAAACAGAGGATGTGCCACCGACACCACCACCTGCGTCACCAAGCATCTCCACCATGTCACATGGCAGCGTTCAGCTCTCCATCTCACAAATCTTGGAGAGAAAGCGTAAATTCCCACCTAGCCACCCTCGAGCCCTGGGCCTGAATGCCAGCATTTCTAAACTACTAGCCTTTGAAATGCTGTCATTCAGGCTGGTGGACACAGACAGCTTCAAACAGCTGATGTTCATGGCTGTCCCACAGTTTGTTGTTCCCAGCCGCCACTACTTCTCCAACACAGCCGTGCCTTTCCTGCACAACCAAGTATCCGATAAAATCAAGTGTGCACTGCACAACGCCATCTGTGGCAAGGTCCACCTAACCACAGATACGTGGACCAGTAAGCACGGCCAGGGACGCTATATCTCCCTAACTGCACACTGGGTAAATGTAGTTGCGGCTTGGCCCCAGGTGGAGAGTTCCTTGGCGCACATCCTTCCCCTGCCAAGGATCGCAGGGCATCATTCTTTGTCTCCTGTAGCCTCCTTCTCCTACTCGGCTTCCTCCTCCTCTGCTTCCACCAGCTCATCCAGTCAGCCACACACCTTCACCACCAACTTCAGCACAGCCCGGGGTAAACGTCAGCAGGCCATTCTGAAACTCATATGTTTGGGGGACAGGCCCCACACCGCGCAGGAGTTGTGGTGGGGTATTGAACAACAGACCGACGAGTGGTTTCTGCCAGTGGGCCTCAAGCCCGGCCTGGTGCTGTGCGATAATGGGCTAAATCATGTCGCAGCTCTGGGACTAGCCGGTTTGACGCACATCCCTTGCCTGGCGCATGTGCTGAATTTGGTGGTGCAGAAGTTCATTCACAACTACCCCGACATGTCAGAGCTGCTGCATAAAGTGCGGACCGTCTGTGCGCACTTCCGGAATTCACATCCTGCCGCTGCTCGCCTGTTTGCGCTACAGTGAAACTTCGGCCTTCCAGCTCACCGCCTCATATGCGACGTGCCCACCAGGTGGAACTCCACCTTGCACATGCAGCAGCAGGCCATAGTGGAGTTTCAGCTGCAGCACACACTAGTCAGTCGCACTGCGGAACAGCACCACTTCACCACCAGTGATTGGGCCTCCATGTGAGACCTGTGTGCCCTGTTGCGCTGTTTCGAGTACTCCACCAACATGGCCAGTGGCGATGACACCGTTATCAGTGTTACAATACCACTTCCATGTCTCCTTGACAAAACGCTTAGGACGATGATGGAAGAGGAGTGGCCCAGTAGGTGGAGGAGGAGGATGAGGGGTCATTTTTAGCACTTTCAGGCCAGTCTGTTAGAAGTGGCTAAGAGGGAGGTGTTTTGCAGCAGCAGAGGCCAGGTACAAATGTGGCCAGCCAGGGCCCACTACTGGAGGACGAGGAGGATGAGGAAGAGGTGGAGGAGGATGAGGATGAAGCAGGTACAGAGCGGGGTGGCACCCGACACAGCTCAGGCCCATCACTGGTGCGTGGCTGGGGGGATACGGAGGACGATGACGATATGCCTCCCACAGAGGACAGCTTGTCCTTACCTCTGGGGAGCCTGGCACACATGAGCGACTACATGCTGCAGTGCCTGCGCAACGACAGCAGAGTTGCCCACATTTTAACATGTGCGGACTACTGGGTTGCCACCCTGCTGGATCCCCGGTACAAAGACAATGTGCCCACCTTACTTCCTGCACTGGAGCATGATAGGAAGATGCGCGAGTACGAGCGCACGCTGGTAGACGCGCTCCTGAGAGCATTCCCAAATGTCACAGGGGAACAGGTGTAAGCCCAAGGCGAAGGCAGAGGAGGAGCAGGAGGTCGCCAATGCAGCAGTGTCACGGCCAGCTCCTCTGAGGGCAGGGTTAGCATGGCAGAAATGTGGAAAAGTTTTGTCTCCACGCCACAGCTAACTGCCCCACCACCTGATACGGAACGTGGTAGCAGGAGGCAACATTTCACTAACATGGTTGAACAGTACGTCTGCACACCCCTCCACGTACTGACTGATGGTTCGGCCCCATTCAACTTCTGGGTCTCCAAATTGTCCACGTGGCCAGAGTTAGCATTTTATGCCTTGGAGGAACTCGCCTGCCCGGCGGCCAGCGTTTTGTATGATTGTGTATATAGCGTGGCAGGGGTCGTCATTACTGACAAACGCAGCTGCCTGTCCACAGCCAACGTTGACAAGCTGACGTTCATAAAAATGAACCAGGCATGGATCCCACAGGATCTGTGCCTCCCTTGTGCAGAATAGACATTTATAACTGCCTCAACCATGTATTCTTGTACTCCGGGGCACTTCTTTATTGAATCCTCATTTTTTTAACTTTACCATGATCTTGCGGTGCAACCCAAAGTTGAATGAACCTCTCCTCTGTCTGGGTGCTGGGCCGAAATAACTGAAAGTGGCCTTCTCCAGTGGTGGGTGATATGACGCATGATTCCTTGCTGTGGCACCTCTCTCCTCTGTCTGGGTGCTGGGGCCGAAATAACTGAAAGTGGCCTTCTCCAGTGGTGGGTGATATGACGCATGATTCCTTGCTGTGGGACCTCTCTCCTCTGTCTGGGTGCTGGGGCCGAAATAACTGAAAGTGGCCTTCTCTAGTGGTGGGTGAAATGATGCATGATTCCTTGCTGTGGGAACTCTCTCCTCGGTCTGGGTGCTGGGGCCGAAATAACTGAAAGTGGCCTTCTCCAGTGGTGGGTGATATGACGCCTTATTCCTTGCTGTGGGACCTCTCTCCTCTGTCTGGGTGCTGGGGCCGAAATACCTGAAAGTGGCCTTCTCCAGTGGTGGGTGATATGACGCATGATTCCTTGCTGTGGGACCTCTCTCCTCTGTCTGGGTGCTGGGGCCGAAATAACTGAAAGTGGCCTTCTCCAGTGGTGGGTGATATGACGCATGATTCTCTGCTATGGGACCTCTCTCCAATTGATATTGGTTAATTTTTATTTATTTTATTTTAATTTGTTTCCCTATCCACATTTGTTTGCAGGGCATTTACCTACATTTTGCTGCCTTTTGCAGCCCTCTAGCCCTTTCCTGGACTATTTTACAGCCTTTTTAGTGCCCAAAAGTTCGGGTCCCCATTGACTTCAATGTGTTTCGGGTTCGGGATAAAGTTCGGGTCAAACCCGAACATTTTCGGGAAGTTCGGCCGAACTTCTCAAACCCGAACATCCAGGTGTTCGCTCATCTCTACTTATGGCCAGATATACTTATTATTTTACTTTGGTATCTTTGTTTCTCTTTAGTTTTATTAAAGATGATTTAATAAATGACAAAGTATAAAGTCAACAAAAAATATGAATTTTATTTCAGGCCAATTGGAAAAAATAAAATGCTCTACTCAACCAGACTATTCATCTACTCAGACATCAATTTCTTAGATGCAATAAATGTATTTCCTGCATTTTGTTTCTTTGAAGATGAAGCTTGAACTGTGGGTCAGTAATTGTCTAAATAGGGATTAGAGATGAGCGAATCGAAGTTGACGAAGCTGAATTCGATCTGAATTTCAGGAAAAATTCGATTCGCACTGAATTCGAATTTCCTCATGCTTCGTGGCTGCTGCACGTGTTTGGACATGGAGCAAGAAACTCTAGGAACGAGGGATCACCCACAATGCCATGCATGCAGCCAATCAGCAGCCAGCCAGCCCTGTGATGTCACAGCCCTATAAATAGCCTTAGCCATCTTGGATTCGGCCATTTTCCAGGGAGAGACCTCAGCAGGCGCTAGTAAAAGTGGTAGAAAAGACTTTAAAACTTTTATTTTGCTGTATAGAATATTCAGAGAAAGCATAGGGAGGAATTATTCGACAGTATTGAAGCAGAACATGGTTCAGTAGGGGAGGTTACAGCCTGGGAAATAGAAACAATCCTATTACACCTTGCTGCACTGACTGCGGATCCAAATTGCCATTGTACAGCTCTGTAATTTCAGGAAACTGTTCTTGTTATTGGGGTGCAAGTGCTGTTTGATACAGCCATTAAAAGGGTTTATTACAAGGAACTATTTCTAATTCTTATTTACACTTGTGAGGTACAGTCATATGTTTTAAAGCTTTTTTGTGACTTGTATTAGTGGGAAAAAGAGCTTATTAGCTGTTGTATGGTGAACTGAGAAAATTACAACCCTTTTTGGCGTGTATTAGTGGCAAAGAAAATATATTTGCCATTCAGCGGTGCAGTTATATGTTCTAAAACCTTTTGTGGCGTGTATAAGTGGAAAAAAATAAGGGACTATTTGCTGCTCAGCGGTGCAGTTATATGTTCTTAAGCACTTTTTTGCGTGTATTAGTGGCACAAAAAAAAAGTATTTGCCGTTGTGTAGTAAAGTGAGAAAATTATAGCCCTTTTTGGCGTGTATTAGTGGCAAAAAAAACACAATGTTCTAAAGCATTTTGTGGCGTGTATAAATGGAAAAAAATAAGGGCCTATTTGCTGTTCAGCGGTGGAGTTATATGTTTTAAAACCCTTTTTAGGGCTTATTAGTAGGGTTGAGCATACCCTTGGATGTTCTGGTTCACTGGGTTCGGACGAACTTTTGGGGCAAAGTTCGGGTTCGGGATCCGAACTAGATCCGAACCCGAACCCCATTGAAGTCAATGGGGACCTGAACTTTGGTGCACAATAATGGAAGTAAAATAGTCATAGTAAGAGCTATAGGGCTGCAAAAGGAAGCAAAATGGAGGTAAGAGCAGGATAATTGCTCCCGAGCACACTGGAAGTCAATGGGAGAACCCAAGCATTAAACTAGGCACCCCCTGCTCTGAAGAGGGGAGGGTGTATGGTTCACAGGAAACAGTCAGAAATTGATCCCCTCTATACATATTACTCCAAAATCCCCCCTCAAAAAAAGCACATTTTATCACCATGCATTTTCATGGGTTTTCAATGTGTTTTTTTTAGGGTAATTGCGTTTTTTGTTCCATTGCTGCTGGAATACTTCCATCTGTCCGCCCAATAAATTATTTTTATCTCTTGTTTAAATACTCACTAAACATACATATATTTCATATGTGGCATATAATTACATATTTGAGGTCCATAGTTATCAAAAATTACTTAACAATGTTTGTTTAGGCTACACTAAAAGATCCTTTTCCCTTATTGACTCAGTACTTCAACTCAAAACTTCACAGTGGGTGGTGAGTGGAGTATCAGGGTGAGGATTCTGTTGACCAGACTTTTGGCTACAGAGAATGGACTTTGTAGAAGACAGGGTGGTGCTTAACTGACTGGAAGCATTATCTGCTGCAATCCAACCGACCACATGGTTGCACTGGTCTGACTTTGAGAGTGGTGTCCTGCGTCGCCCTGCAACCTGGGACATGAAACTAGGTATCGTGGATGAATGTGTTTCTTGTGCTCCGTCAGCAGGCACAGTTTGACTACGCCCAGGGCCACTGCCTTTGCATGCACCATCGGCAGCATGGCCACTTTCCCATCCCTTACTGCTCGCCTTGCACATATTAAACGGTTTGTATGTGCGGCATGTATGTCACATGTACAGTAGCGCAGGTTTTGTAAGTGTACACAATAAAGTACACAAAATGTCATAGATATTTTTACAATGTGCACACGTTAAATAGGAGATGTAGCACAGATAATGACGTTGTCACCCCCACCTAATAAAAAATGACCCTGAATGAATGTCACTGATATTTTGTATGCACAAACATTAACAGGAGGTATAGCTCAAGTAATGTCGCTGTCACCACCGTCTAATAAAAAATGAAACTGAATGAATGTCACTGATATTTAGGATGGGCAAATGTTATACAAGAGATGTAG
This sequence comes from Bufotes viridis, assembly GCA_033119425.1. Classification (NCBI taxonomy): domain Eukaryota; kingdom Metazoa; phylum Chordata; class Amphibia; order Anura; family Bufonidae; genus Bufotes; species Bufotes viridis. Next base: position 249,370,179 of record CM065590.1, read on the forward strand.
CACAGGTAATGTCGCTACCACCGGCAGCAAAAAAATTAGACTGAATTCCATTGATTTTTCGGATACGTAAACGTTATTTCGGAGATGTAGCGCAGGCAATGTAACTGTCTGCAGCGGACATGTCTACAGAAAAAGTACACTGGATCTCACAGATATTTTTAGACTGTGCACATGTTACACAGGAGATGTAGCGCAGATAATGTCGCTGTCACCAGCGGCGAAAAAAATTACAACGAAAGTCACTGATATTTCGGATGCACTAACATTATACTGGAGATGTAGCACAGGTAAGGTCCCTGTCACCAGCAGCAAAAAATTTTTACTGAATGTCACTCATATTTCAAATTAACCACGTTATACAGGAGATGTAGCGTAGGTAATGTAACTGTCTGCAGCGGACACTGTCCATGGAAAAAGTACCCTGGATGTCACAGATATTTTTAGGCTGCGCACATGTTAGACAGGAGATGTAGCTCAGATAATGTTGCTGTCTACAGCGGCCAAACAATTAAAAGCTATTTAGCGCAGTTTGCGCTAAAAATATAAATTGCTGCCAGATACAACTAGTTTCCTTAAAAGGACTTTTGGGTCTCTAACAAGTTTTAGCAATTAATCGCAGGTTGCGCTAAAAATATATATTGCTGCCACACACAATAGTCCTTAAAAGGACTTTTGGGTCTATAACAAGTATAAAAACTAAAATATTCCTATTTCACTCCCTACACTATCTCTCCCTTCTACTCTCCAACTCTCCCTGACTAAGACTGAGCTGAACACGTGTCATTGGGTAATATATAGCACCTGATGACGCGTTCCGGCCAGCCAATCACTGTAATGCCAGCAGCCAACATGACTACTGCATTACAGTAAATGGCAGTATTTACCTGAACATTTATTGGCTGCGTAGCAGCCAACAAACGTGCGGGGAGGGGACTCGAGCATCGCGCTCGAGCACGCGTGGTATTCGGCCAAACACCGCGATGTGCCGAGAATCGCGATGCTCGAGCAGAACTAGTGTTCGGCTGAGCATGCTCGCCCAACACTAGCTCATACTCTAGGGACAGTGTTGCTAAAAATGATTAATAGAAGAATATTGGAGAGGAAAAGTACAGGGAGAGTGCAGGGAGACTTATTCTGTGTCAGTTTTATTTATTCCTACATTTACTTATTCCTAAGTCACCATTACACTGAGATATGCAATTCAATACCAATAAGATGTTATTCTTGTGCCAGCATGCCAACCAATACCATCCAGGATGCACCTCTTGAGGGGGGAGGGGGTTGGTAGGTCTTAATGATGACTATTCTCATCTTTTGCTGGCTTTCCTTCTTCCAAATCCTTCTTCAAAGTTTCCATGTCCTAGAAAAGTCAGCAAGATGCAGAGAGAAGAGGATGATGACACATTCTTATTGATATTAGATCATGTGAAAAGGATGATGATGAGGAAAAGCAGATGGCAGAAGAAGGGCTTCCACCTGTAGGGGAGCTCTGGGGTTGGAGACTTGGGTATAGCCCCTCTTTAACATAGTAACATAGTAACATAGTAACATAGTATATAAGGCCGAAAAAAGACATTTGTCCATCCAGTTCGACCTGTTTCCTGCAAGTTGATCCAGAGGAAGGCAAAAAACCCCTGTGAGGTAGAGCCAATTTTCCCCACTTAAGGGGAAAAAATTCCTTCCCGACTCCAATCAGGCAGTCAGAATAACTCCCTGGATCAACGACCCATCTTTAGTAGTTATAGCCTGAAATATCACTACGCTCCAGAAATACATCCAGGCCCCTCTTGAATTCCTTTATTGTACTCACCATCACCACCTCCTCAGGCAGAGAGTTCCACAGTCTTACTGCTCTTACCGTGAAGAACCCTTTTCTATGTTTGTGTACAAACCTTCTTTCCTCCAGACGCAGAGGATGTCCCCTCGTCACAGTCACAGTCCTGGGGATAAATAGATGATGGGAGAGATCTTTGTACTGACCCCTGATATATTTATACATAGTTATTAGATCTCCCCTCAGTCGTCTTTTTTCTAGAGTGAATAACCCTAATTTTGATACCCTTTCGGGGTACTGTAGTTGCCCCATTCCAGTTATTACTTTAGTTGCCCTCCTCTGAACCCTCTCTAGCTCTGCTATGTCTGCCTTGTTCACGGGAGCCCAGAACTGTACACAGTACTCCATGTGTGGTCTGACTAGTGATTTATAAAGTGGTAAGACTATATTTTCATCACGGGCATCTATGCCCCTTTTGATGCAACCCATTATCTTATTGGCCTTAGCAGCAGCTGCCTGACACTGGTTTTTACAGCTTAGTTTGTTATTTATTAAAATTCCTAGATCCTTTTCAATGTCAGTGTTACTGAGTGTTTTACCATTTAGTATGTACGGGTGATTTGCATTATTCCTTCCCATGTGCATAACTTTACATTTGTCAGTGTTAAACCTCATCTGCCATTTCTCTGCCCAAGCCCCCAATCTATCCAGATCCCTCTGTAGCAGAAAACAGTCCTCTTTAGTGTTAATTACTTTACACAGTTTAGTGTCATCTGCAAAAATTGATATATTACTGTGCAAGCCTTCTACAAGATCATTAATAAATATATTGAAGAGAATAGGGCCCAATACTGAACCCTGAGGTACCCCACTAGTGACCGTGACCCAATCTGAGTGTGTACCGTTAATAACCACCCTCTGTTTTCTATTACTGAGCCAGTTACTGAGCGTTAAAAGTGCTGCGACTATGTAGTGGGGTCATTATTAAATAAAAGGCAGCTGCGGGCTAATTGGCCTTGTGGGTTCTTCACCGCAGCATGGCAGCAACCCTCCCCCATGTGACCATACCTTAAGGCAGAGTGGCCTGGTTATACCTGATTTATAGCAGTTCATGATGAATTAATTTGTCACAAATAAAGTTTCTTGTGGAACTTTAGTGAAGCTGCCGAATCAAATTTTTCCAAACTTCGCTCATCTCTAATCATAACATTCAGTATTGTAGTAGTGTAAATCAAATATTTATTGGCTTTAAGAGAAAATGTCTAAAGTAATGTTATAGAATAACTGGTTAAAATGCTACTTAAAAAAAACAACAATACAAAAACACATAGGGGGTCATTTATTAAACTGGTGTAAAATAGAACTAGCTTAGTCACCCATTGTAACCTTTCAGATTTTTCAATTTATTTCCAAAGGAGCTGTCCAAAATGAAAGGTGAAATCTGATTGGTGGCTATGGGAAACTAAGCCAGTTTTACTTTACACCAGTTTGATAAATGACCCCCATAGTTATTTGAGTAATGTGTAGGGTTAAGCGGACCCGTGGATGTTCGGGTTCGTCGGGTTCGGCTGAACTTTGGGACAAAGTTGGGGTTTGCGATCCGAACCTGACCTGAACTTGAACCCAAACCTGAACTTCATTGAAGTCAATGGGGACCCGAACTTTGGTGTACTAAAAATGGCTGTAAAATACTCATAGTGAGGGCTAGATGGCTGCAAAAGGAAGCAAAATGGGGGTAAGAGCAGGACAATTGTCCTCTAAACAAATGTGGATAAAATAACATAGAATATAAAAAAAATTAAAAAATAATAATCTTGAACTAGGAGGCGGAGGTCAAAGGGGGTAGGAGGTTGAGGAAGCGGTGGATTTTAATGAACCTGAGCTTGTGCATGTTTCCCTGTCATGTATGCAGTGCAGGTGCACCTAACACAAAAAATTGTTATATGTCACCCACTGATGTAACAAATGGATTAACTAGATTCATTTCCCCGTCATGTATGCAGTGGTGTTGCGTGTGAATATTCGAATCGCAAATTTTAATCGCAAATATATTACATTGCCCATTTTCGCTATCAAATAATGAGTGGCGATCATGAATCCTCGAATTTGCGAATTTATGGCGAATATTCGGCCAACAATTCGCTAAATGTCTCAAATTCGAATATTGCATATGTCGCTCATCAATAGTATGTAGTGCAGGTGTACCCCACACAAAAAATTGCTATATTTAACCCACCGAACTAACAGATGGATTAACTATATTTATTTCCCTGTCATGTATGCAGTGCAGGTACACCCCACACAAACAATTGGTACATGTCACCCACCGATTTAAAAGATTGATTAACTAGATTTATTTTCCCATCATGTATGCAGTGCAAGTGTACCGCACACAAACAATTGGTATATGTCACCCACTGATCTAACAGATGGATTAACTAGATTTATTTCCCTGTCATGTATGCAGTGCAGGTGTACCCCACACAAACAATTGGTATATGTCACCCACTGATGTAACAGATGGATTAACTAGATTTATTTCCCGGTCATGTATGCATTGCAGATGTACCCCACATAAACAATTGCTATATTTAACCCACCAAACTAATAGATGGATTAACTAGATTTATTTCCATGTAACTTATGCAGTGCAGGAGTAGTGATGTCGCGAACATAAAATTTTCCGTTCGAGAACAGCGAACGCAAACTTCCGCAAATGTTCGCGAACGGGCGAACCTGGCGAACCGCCATAGACTTCAATTGGCAGGCGAATTTTAAAACCCACAGGGACTCTTTCTGGCCACAATAGTGATGGGAAAGTTGTTTCAAGGGGTCTAACACCTGGACTGTGGCATGCTGGAGGGGGATCTATGGCAAAACTCCCATGGAAAATTACGTAGTGGACGCAGAGTCGGGTTTTAATCCATAAAGGGCATAAATCAACTAACATTCCTAAATTGTTTGGAATAACGTGCTTTAAAACATCCAGTGTGTGTATACGATCAGGTATGATGTTGTATCGATCAGGTAGTGTAAGGGTTACGCCCGCTTCACAGACATTGACAGACCAAGCTCCCCTTTTAATGCACCGCAAACAACCGCAAACAGTTCATTTGCACAACCCCAAACTCCCCATTTGCACAAGGTTGGATACCAAGCTAGCCACGTCCCAGTGATGTCATTGAAGGTTTCTTCCTCCACCCAGCCACGTACAACACCAAAGGTCCCCAAAAGGTGAATTTAATTGATTTTTCGAACGGGGAGATGGTTAAAAAAAACTCTGGCTCCCTCCCCTTTGTTTTTATCCACGGTCACTGCGTCTGCGCCGTGCAATTTACTGTCACACCCGATATGAGTGGTATTTTCTGTAGTACTATTCTCATCAGTTTAATCCCTCTAACGTCCCCAACTCCCCAATCTGGGGGCCATTTATTAAATAGATTTTTCGAACGGGGAGATGGTTAAAAAAACGCTGGCTCCCTCCACTCTGTTTTAAACCACGGTGACTGCGTCTGCGCCGTGCAATTTACTGTCACACCCGATATGAGTGGTATTTTCTGTAGTACTATTCTCATCAGTTTAATCCCTCTAACGTCCCCGACTCGCCAATCTGGGGGCCATTTATTGAATAGATTTTTCAAATGGGAAGATGGTTAAAAAAACGCTGGCTCCCTCCACTCTGTTTTAAACCACGGTGACTGCGTCTGTGCCGTTCAATTTACTGTCACACCCGATATGAGTGGTATTTTCTGTAGTACTATTCTCATCAGTTTAATCCCTCTAACGTCCCCGACTCCCCAATCTGGGGGCCATTTATTAAATAGATTTTTTGAACGGGGAGATGGTTAAAAAAACGCTGGCTCCCTCCACTCTGTTTTAAACCACGGTGACTGCGTCTGCGCCGTGCAATTTACTGTCACACCCGATATGAGTGGTATTTTCTGTAGTACTATTCTCATTAGTTTAATCCCTGTTACGTCCCATATAAGGGATTGCCTTTTGTGAAAAAAGATTTAGGCCGGGTACCTTCGACTGCCTTCACAGTGACAGACCAAACTCTCATACACCAAACTGAATTGATTTCAGGAACCGGGAGATGGAAAAGCAGCTTGGTCGGTCCTCTTACTCCCAAATTGGGGCACTGCGCGTGCACAGAGTAATGTGCTGTGACACCCCATATGAGTGGTGTCTTAACTAGTACTATTCCTATCAGTTTAATCCCTGTTACGGACCCTATCCGGTCAAATTGATTAATCATTGTCGAATTAGCGAACCATTACGACATCATGAAATAATTTAGTTCTGAGCTCTGTACTTGCTTTGTATTGGAATTGATGGGGATTTTTTTAATTGTCTGCATCATTTCTAATAAACTATTAAGAGACTTTATTATGATTTTTTATTTTATGTATTAAAAACCCATACAACAAAAAAAAAAAAGGTAAATTAATGTTTTTTCTATTAAATATTATCCAGCCGTCCGATCGCTTTTGGTCTGACCATAATGAAGCAACAGCCTTATCATCTGGGGTGTGGCAACATTGCCAACACACTTATAGAGGTGATGATTGCTTCATTGTGATACGCAAGCCCCTTCACCACAACAAGGTAACGATCACGAAGGGGAATTGACACTTGTATGTGCCTTTTTTTTTTGGTTTGTTTTTGCAGCCACAGTGCTGCACTATAGGACAGAAAAATTAGGCATGTACACATGCCTGAAAAATAATGGCATTGTTGCAGCCGCTATTGTAGCAGCGGCCGGAAAAATTGATGTTTTCCAGGCAGAAAAGTGACTAAAACATTGCGGCTTGAACCCGAGTTGGTGGTGGAGAATTCACGAAAGTCTTCCGGTATGCAGACATTAATTACAGCAGCGTGGGGACCATTTTGAGGCCAAGGCATGAAATCAGGCCTTTTGTTAGTCAAACGTATCCCCCACTGTCAGTCCCTTCGGGACCAATGCCTCATTCATCTTTATGAACACTTTTTTGACCGAGGCGACTTCTCTTGTCAGTGACAATGCCTCCTGCTGCACTGAAGGTCCTTTCTGACAGGACACTTGAAGCAGGGCAGGCCAGAAGTTCTATCGCGAACTGGGATAGCTCAGGCCACAGGTCAAGCCTGCACACCCAGTAGTGAAGGGGTTCATTGCTTCTCAGAGTGTCGATATCTGCTGTTAAGGCGAGGTAGTCTGCTACCTGTCGGTCGAGTTGTTCTCTAAAGCTGGATCCCGAAGGGCTGTGGCGATGAGTAGGACTGAAAAAGCTCCGCATGTCCTCCATCAACAACACATCTGTAAATCGTCCAGTCCTTGCCGCCGTGGTAGGAGGAGGATTACACTTACCTCTTCCCCTGTTAGATTCCCGTTGTGCTGTGACATCCCCCTTATAAGCTGTGTAAAGCATATTTTTTAGTTTGGTTTTGAACTGCTGCATCCTTTCCGACTTTTGGTAATTTGGTAACATTTCTGCCACTTTCTGCTTATACCGGGGATCTAGTAGCGTGGCCACCCAGTACAGATCGTTCTCCTTTATCCTTTTTATACGTGGGTCCCTCAACAGACATGACAGCATGAAAGACCCCATTTGAACAAGGTTGGATGCAGAGCTACTCATTTCCCGTTCCTCGTCCTCACTGATGTCATTGACGGTCTGTTCTTCCCCCAGCCACGTACAACACCATGGGTCCCAGATAGGTGACAACAACGAGCACCCTGGGGTGCCTGCTGTGGTTGGTCTTCCTCCTCCTCAAAGCCGCCACATTCCTCCTCTGACTCCTCTTCCTCATACTCCTCTTCCAGCGTTGCTGCAGGTCCGGCAAGCGATGATGACAAGGCTGTTTCTGGTGGTGATGGTGACCACAACTCTTCCTCTTCCTCTTCACGCTCATCTACAGCCTGATCCAGAACTCTTCGCAGGGCACGCTCCAGGAAGAAAACAAATGGGATGAGGTCGCTGATGGTGCCTTCGGTGCGACTGACTAGGTTTGTCACCTCCTCAAAAAGACGCATGAGCCTACAGGCATTGCGCATGAGTGTCCAGTAAAGTGGCAAAAAGATTCCCAGCTCCGCAGAGGCTGTCCTAGCACCCCGGTCATACAAATACTCGTTGACGGCTTTTTCTTGTTGGAGCAGGCGGTCAAACATTAGGAGTGTTGAATTCCAACGTGTCGGGCTGTCGCATATCAAGCGCCTCACTGGCATGTTGTTTCGCCGCTGAATATCGGAAAAGTGCGCCATGGCCGTGTAGGAACGCCTGAAATGGCCAAACACCTTCCTGGCCTGCTTGAGGACGTCCTGTATGCCTGGGTACTTAGACACAAAACGTTGTACGATGAGATTCAACACATGTGCCATGCACGGCACATGTGACAACTTGCCCAAATTTAATGCCGCCAACAGATTGCTTCCATTGTCACACACCACTTTGCCGATCTCCAGTTGGTGCGGGGTCAGCCACTGATCCACCTGTGCGTTCAGGGCAGACAGGAGTGCTGGTCCTGTGTGGCTCTCTGCTTTCAGGCAAGTCAACCCCAAGATAGCGTGACACTGTCGTATCCGGGATGTGGAATAGCCCCTGGGGAGCTGGGGGGAATCAGTTGATGTGCAGCCAGACGCCGCAGCAGAAGAGGACTCAGCCGAGGAGGATATCGAAGAGGATGGAGTAGGAGTAGAGGAGGTGGCAGTAGGTCTGCCTGCAAGTCGTGGTGGTGTCACCAACTCCGCTGCGGAGCCACGCATTCCATGCTTGTCAGCCGTCAGCAGGTTGACCCAATGCGCAGTATACGTGATATACCTGCCCTGACCGTGCTTTGCAGACCAGGTATCAGGTGGTCAGATGGACCCTTGCCCCAACACTGTATGCCAGAGATGGCATGACTTCCTTTTCAATGACATGGTAGAGGTTTGGGATTGCCTTTTTTGAAAAAGAAATTCGTCCGGGTACCTTCCACTGTGGTGTCCCAATAGCGACAAATCTTTTGAAGGCCTCAGACTCTACCAGCTGGTATGGTAAAAGCTGGCGGGCTAAGAGTTCCGTCAAGCCAGCTGTCAGTCGCCGGGCAAGGGGGTGACTTTGTGACATTGGCTTCTTATGCTCAAACATGTCCTTGACAGACACCTGACTGTGGGCAGATGAGCAGGAACTGCTGAAGGTGAGAGATGGAGTGGCAGGTGGTTGAGAGGGGGCAGGGAGGACAGTAGTGGTTGACGTGGCTGAAGATGCTGGACCAGGAGGAGCATGGTGGCTTTGAGTTTGTGTGCTGCTTGTACTCATGTGTTGATCCCATAGGCGTTTGTGATGTGAGATCATGTGCTTTCGCAAAGCAGTTGTACCAAGGTGGGTGTTGGACTTCCCACGACTCAGTTTCTTTTGGCACATGTTGCAAATGGCATTGCTTTTATCAGAGGCAGACACACAAAAAAAAAATGCCACACTTCTGAGCTTTGCAATGACGGCATTCTGGTGGTGGCAACAGCATGCGTTGACTGGCGTGCTGTCTGGCTGACCCCAGGTGCCGATACATGCTGTCTGACTGTGCCACTAACTCCTTGCAACGACCTCCCCCTGCTTCCAACTCGTCTCCTCATTCTCTCTGTCTTCCCTTCAGAACTTTCCCCCTCTTCTTCTCTTCGAGCAGGCACCCACATGGCATCCGTGGACACATCGTCATCATCAACCGCTTCACTTGTATCTGACACCTCAGCAAAGGAAGCAGCAGCGGGTACAACATCATCATCATCATCATCACACTGTACGTCCATGTGTGTAATCCTGCCTGACTGAGACATATCCCCGTAATCTACATCATCTGGCAATAATAATTGCGCATCACTAATTGCATCCAACTGATGTGTAAATAACTCCTCTGACGGATCAAGTGAAGCGGCTGTGGTGGCTGTGGTGGTAGTGGTGGTGGTGGCGACGGGCGGGTGCGTGGTAACTTGAGAGCAGATGACCGAAGCTGAGCTGGAGGAGGATGGTGCGTCAAGGTTCTTAGCGGAAGCTGTTGAAGATTGGGTGTCCTGTCTAAGCCAGTCAATTACGTCATCAGAAATTTTCGGGTTCAGGTTACGTGGCCTCTGAACACTGGGCATTATTCCAGGGACAGTGAAAATCACAGCACCACGACCACGACGGCCCCTGCGGGGTGGCCTGCCTCTGCCTGTCATTTTATTTTTAGATAAGTGGTACTACGCGTGCTAGGTACTGTGCCACCCAGTATGAGTGGTGGTCACTGGCAGTGGGCACACTACAGTCTGTGGAAGTGGGCCTGACACACACTGGCAGCAGGCAAGCAACTGAAATTAGACTACTGTCTAAAAATTAAATGCCTTATTTATCGGCAAGCTACTGTGCCACCCGGTATCAGTGGTGGGCACTGGCAGTGGGCACACTACAGTCAGTGGAAATCGGCCTGACACACACTGGCAGCAGGCAAGCAACTCAAATTACACTAAAGTGTAAAAGTTAAATGCCTGTTTTTGATGCAAAGTCCTGTGCCACACGGGATGACAGGGGTGGGCACTGGCAGTGGGCACACTACAGTCAGTTGAAGTCGGCCTGACATACACTAGCAGCAGGCAAGCAGCTGAAATGACACTAAAGTGTAAAAATTAAATGCCTTTTTTTTTATGCAAAGTACTGTGCCAGCCGGTATGAGTAGTGGGCACTGGCAGTGGGCACACTACAGTCAGTGGAAGTCAGCCTGACACACACTGGCAGGCAACTAACCTTAGATTAAAGTGTAAAAATTAAGTGCCTTTTTTTTATGCAAAGTCCTGTGCCACACGGGATGACAGGGGTGGGCACTGGCAGTGGGCACACTACAGTCAGTGGAAGTCGGCCTGACACACACTGGCAGCAGGCAAGCAACTGAAATTACACTAAAGTGTAAAAATTAAATGCCTGTTTTTGATGCAAAGTCCTGTGCCACACGGGATTACAGGGGTGGGCACTGGCAGTGGGCACACTACAGTCAGTTGAAGTCGGCCTGACATACACTAGCAGCAGGCAAGCAGCTGAAATTACACTAAAGTGTAAAAATTAAATGCCTTTTATGCAAAGTCCTGTGCCAGCCGGTATGAGTAGTGGGCACTGGCAGTGGGCACACTACAGTCAGTGGAAGTCAGCCTGACACACACTGGCAGGCAACTAACCTTAGATTAAAGTGTAAAAATTAAGTGCCTTTTTTGATGCAAAGTCCTGTGCCACACGGGATGACAGGGGTGGGCACTGGCAGTGGGCACACTACAGTCAGTTGAAGTCGGCCTGACACACACTAGCAGCAGGCAAGCAGCTGAAATGACACTAAAGGGTAAAAATTAAATGCCTTTTTTTGATGCAAAGTACTGTGCCACACGGGATGACAGGGGTGGGCACTGGCAGTGGGCACACTACAGTCAGTGGAAGTCAGCCTGACACACACTGGCAGGCAACTAACCTTAGATTAAAGTGTAAAAATTAAATGCCTTTTTTTGATGCAAAGTCCTGTGCCACACGGGATGACAGGGGTGGGCACTGGCAGTGGGCACACTACAGTCTGTGGGCCTGCAGCTCCTCACACACAGGCAGGCCAGGCAACTGCAATATGTATATAAAGGGAAAAAAAAGCAGACTAATGTTGCAGCCCTAAAAAGGGCTTTTTGGGGTGCTGTCAGGACGCTGTCCTTACAGCAGAGATCAGATGAGTCTTTCAGGACTGGAGTGGACACTGAATTCACTAGCCTAGCTATCGATTTCCCTATTAAATCAGCAGCAATTACACTCTCCCTCCTCTCACTAAGACTGCAGCTTCAGAATGAATCTAAAATGGATGCTGTGCAGGAGGTTGGAGGGTCTGGGAGGGAGGGTATGCTGCTGATTGGCTGGAATGTGTCTGCTGACTGTGAGGTACAGGGTCAAAGTTTGCTCAATGATGATGTATAGGGGGCGGACCGAATATCGCATGTGTTCGCCCGTTGAGGCGAACGCGAACAAGCTATGTTCGCCGGGAACTGTTCGCCGGAGGATAATTCGGGCCATCTCTATGCAGGAGTACCCCACACAAACAATTGGTATATGTCAACCACCGATGTAACAGATGGATTAACTAGATTTATTTCCCCGTCATGCATGCAGTGCAGGTGTACCTCACACAAAAAATTGGTATATGTCACCCACCGAACTAACAGATGGATTAACTAGATTTATTTCTCTGTCATGTATGCAGTGCAGGTACACCTCACACAAACAATTGGTATATTTTACCCATGGATGTAACAGATGGATTAACTAGATCAGGGATGCTCAACCTGCGGCCCTCCAGCTGTTGTAAAACTCCAACTCCCACGATGCCCTTCTGTAGGATAATAGCTGTAGGCTGTCAGGGAATGATGGGAGTTGTAGTTTTGCAACAGCTGGAGGGCCACAGGTTGAGCATGCCTGAACTAGATTTATTTCCCTGTCACATATGCAGTGCAGGAGTTCCAAACACAAACAATTGGTACAAGTCACCCACCGAACTAACAGATGGATTAACTAGATTTATTTCCCTATCATGTATGCAGTGCTGGTGCACCGCACACAAACAATTGGTATTTGTCACCCATGGATATAACAGATGGTTTAACTAGATTTATTTCCCCTGATTTATTTCTGGAGTTTAATAATATTACAAGCTACAGCTACTAGAGAGGGGTCGTTGATCCAGGGAGTTATTCTGCCTGATTGGAGTCGGGAAGGAATTTTTTTCCCTTAAGTGGGGAATATTGGCTTCTGCCTCACAGGGGTTTTTTGCCTTCCTCTGGATCAACTTGTAGGAAACAGGCCGAACTGGATGGACAAATGTCTTTTTTCGGTCTTATATACTATGTTACTATGTAATGTATGCAGTGCAGGTGCACCTCACATATACAATTGGTATATGTCACCCACCAAACTTACAGATGGAAAAATTAGATTTATTTCCTTGTCATGTATGCAGTGCAGGTAAACCTCACACAAACAATTGGTATATGTTACCCATGGATGTAACATATGGATTAACTAGATTTATTTCCCGGTCATGTATGCATTGCAGATGTACCCCACACAAACAATTGCTATATTTAACCCACCGAACTAACAGATGGATTAACTAGATTTATTTCCCTGTCATGTATGCCATGCAGGTGCACCTCACACAAACAATTGGTATATGTCGCACACAGATGTAACAGATGGACTAACTAGATTTATTTCCCTGTCATGTATGCAGTTAAGGTACACCTCACACAAACAATTGGTATATGTCACCCATGGATGTAACAGATGGATTAACTAGATTTATTTCCTTGTCACGTATGCAGTGCAGGTACACCCCACACAAACAATTGGTACATGTCACCCACCGATTTAACAGATTGATTAACTAGATTTATTTTCCCATCATGTATGCAGTGCAAGTGTAACGCACACAAACAATTGGTACATGTCACCCACCGAACTAACAGATGGATTAACTAGATTTATTTCCCCATCATGTATGCAGTGCAGGTGTACCCCACACAATCATTTGGTATAAGTCAACCACCGAACTAACAGATGGATTAACTACAGTCGTGGCCAAAGGTTTTGAGAATTACATAAATATTGGTAATTGGAAAAGTTGCTGCTTAAGTTTTTATAATAGCAATTTGCATATACTCCAGAATGTTATGAAGAGTGATCAGATGAATTGCATAGTCCTTCTTTGACATGAAAATTAACTTAATCCCCAAAAAACTTTCCACTGCATTTCATTGCTGTCATTAAAGGACCTGCTGAGATCATTTCAGTAATCGTCTTGTTAACTCATGTGAGAATGTTGACGAGCACAAGGCTGGAGATCATTATGTCAGGCTGATTGGGTTAAAATGGCAGACTTGACATGTTAAAAGGAGGGTGATGCTTGAAATCATTGTTCTTCCATTGTTAACCATGGTGACCTACAAAGAAACGCGTGCAGCCATCATTGCGTTGCATAAAAATGTCTTCACAGGCAAGGATATTGTGGCTACTAAGATTGCACCTCAATCAACAATTTATAGGATCATCAAGAACCTCAAGGAAAGAGGTTGAATTCTTGTTAAGAAGGCTTCAAGGCGTCCAAGAAAGTCCAGCAAGCGCCAGGATCGTCTCCTAAAGAGAATTCAGCTGCAGGATCGGAGTGCCACCAGTGCAGAGCTTGCTTAGGAATGGCAGCAGCCAGGTGTGAGCGCATCTGCACGCACAAGATGGCCTGGTGGCAAGAAGGGCAGCAAAGAAGCCACTTCTCTCCAAAAAAAAACATCAGGGACAGATTGATCTTCTGCAGAAAGTATGGTGAATGGACTGCTGAGGACTGGGGCAAAGTCATATTCTCCGATGAAGCCTCTTTCCGATTGTTTGGGGTATCTGGAAAAAGGCTTTTCCGGAGAAGAAAAGGTGAGCGCTACCATCAGTCCTGTGTCATGCCAACAGTAAAGCATCCTGAGACCATTCATGTGTGGGGTTGCTTCTCATCCAAGGGAGTGGGCTCACATACAATTTTGCTCAAAAACACAGCCATGAATAAAGAATGTTACCTAAACACCCTCCAACAGCAACTTCTTCTAACAATCCAACAACAGTTTGGTGAAGAACAATGCATTTTCCAGCACAATGGAGCACCGTGCCATAAGGCAAAAGTGATAACTAAGTGGCTCGGGGACCAAAACGTTGACATTTTGGGTCCATGGCCTGGAAACTCCCCAGATCTTAATCCCATTGAGAAGAGTCGGGTGGACAAACAAATACCCACTAATTCTGACAAACTCCAAGAAGTGATTACGAAAGAATGGGTTGCTATCAGTAAGGAATTGGCCCAGAAGTTGATTGATAATTGCAGAGGTCCTGAAAAAGAAGGGCCAACACTGCAAATACTCACTCTTTGCATAAATGTCATGTAATTGTCGATAAAAGCCTTTGAAATGTATGAAGTGTGTGTAATTATATTTCACTGCATCACAGAAACAACTGAAACAAAGATCTAAAAGCAGTTTAGCAGCAAACTTTGTGAAAACTAATATTTATGTCATTCTCAAAACTTTTGGCCACGACTGTAGATTTATTTCCCTGTCATGTATTTATTGCTGGTGCACCGCACACAAACAATTGGTATATGTCCCCCATGGATGAAACAGATGGATTAACTAGATTTATTTCCATGTCATATATGCAGTGCAGGTGCACCTCACACAAACAATTTTTATATGTCACCCACCGAACTAACAGATGCATTGACTAGATTTATTTCACTGTCATGTATGCAGTGCAGGTACACCTCACACAAACAATTGGTATATGTCACCCATGGATGTAACAGATGGATTAACTAGATTTATTTCCCTGTCACGTATGCAGCGCAGGAGTACCCCACACAAACAAATGGTATATGTCACCCACCAATGTAACAGATGGATTAACTAGATTTTTTTTCTAATCATGTATGCAGTGCTGGTGCACCTCACATAAACAATTGGTATATGTCACCCAACGAACTAACAGATGGATTAACTAGATTTATTTCCCTGTCATGTATGCAGTGCAGGTACACCTGACACAAACAATTGGTATATGTCACCCATGTATGTAACAGATGGATTAACTAGATTTATTTCCCTGTCACGTATGCAGTGCAGGAGTACCCCACACAAACAATTAGTATATGTCACCCATCAATGTAACAGATGGATTAACTAGATTTATTTCCCCGTCATATATGCAGTGCAGGGTTAACTCACACAAGCAATTGGTATATGTCACCCACCGATGTAACAGACGGTTTAACTAGATTTATTTCCCTGCCACGTATGCCGTGCAGGTGTACCCCACACAAACAATTGGTATATGTCACGCACCAAACTAACAGATGGATTAACTAGATTTATTTCCCTGTCACGTATGCTATGCAGGTGTACCGTACACAAACAATGGGTATATGTCACCCACTGAACTAACAGACAGATTAACTATTATATTTTTGTGTCAGGGGTACAAAGATGGTGCATTGCACCCACAAAAAAATCACTATAGGTCACCCACAGAATTGACAGCCAGATTAACTATTACATTTCTGTGTCAGGGTGCCAAGATGGTGCATTGTACCCACAAAAGATCTCTATACGTCACCCACAGAATTAACAGCCAGATTGTTTAATTCATTTTCCATGTCAGGGGTGCAAACCTGGTGTATTGCACACGCAAATAAATCACTATAGGTCTCCCCAGTATAAATAGCCAGATGAGATTCCTAACACTTTCCCTCACTTCAGCTGCCTGCTTCCTGTCCCTGCAATACTCAGAACTGATAGGTGGTACTACAAGTGATCCAGCTTTTATTGAGGCTGAGTCACATGATGCATGGGCCAATCACAGCCATGCCATTAGTAGGCATGGCTGTGATGGCTTCTAAGTGCCCACAGCTTAAAAGCTTACTGAATGGCTGCCTTGCAGCTTTTCAACAAGCTTTATTAAATGCCCGAACACCAAATTCAAACCTGAACTTTTCCTGAAAAGTTTGGGTTTGGGCCCGGGTTCCTGAACTCGTAAAGTTCAGTACGGACCCGAACTTTACAGTTCGGGTTTGCTCAACACTACTTATTAGCCGTTGTGTGGTGAAGTGAGAAAATTAGACTCTTTTGGGGTGTTTTAATTTCCAATTTATTTATTTATTTGATCTAACAGTATGTCAGACAGAGAAGTGCCAGGCCCTTCACAGGGTGGTGGCAGAGACCTAAATGTTTCTGGCACAGGCATAGGTCACAGCAGAGTAAGGGGATATGGCTGCACGAGTCGCAGCGAGAGGCCTGAGTTCCCGGTGAATCTAGCGGTTGTGTTTTGACCAGCAACCCAGCGGTTTTTAAATGGTTGACTCAGTCATCCACTTCGTCCCAAGGGACATCAGAAACCTTCAGCCAAGAGTCGGTGGGTTCGTCAGACACAACCCTTAGCTAACATGGCCCGGGAGAAGGGCCTTTATCCTCACATCTCCTCAACCTGCCTCTGTCCTTTTCTGTTCCCTCAGCCAGAGACTTATTGTATGCTGTGGGCTCAGCTCCATTATGCAGCGAGGACGAGCTACTAGAAGACGGTCAGCAGCTACTGGCCAGCCAAGATGTTTAGGAGACATCTGTTGCTTCCTCCGGTAGGCTGGCAAGTAGTGTTGAGGAGAATGACATGGAAGCTGGTGTTGCAAGCGTTCAGGCTCCTGCAAGTCGCTAGCTCAACACATCGTGGAGTTCGGCCGAGATAGCCAGTGTACACCCCGTACTCGAGCCCGCCTGGGGCTTATGGTGTCTGAGCTTGGGGACACCCCAGTGTACTTAAATCTAATTTAGCCTGTATTTCAAAAAAGTTTCTGGTGGGAATTGAACCCATGACCTTCTGCATTAGAGAAAAGGCACTTAACCACACAGCCATAAGAGCTGTGTAACCAGTTGCTTCAAAAATATGAGACTCCTACTGTAGGTTTAGTAGTATTGGAAGGATCGGCACTCAAAGTAGTATATCTTCAAAGTTCTAGTTTATTCGCCATTGAATGAAGCAACACACTACACGTGTTTCGGCTGTATAAGCCTTTCTCAAGTGTACACTTGAGAAAGGCTTATACAGCCGAAACACGTGTAGTGTGTTGCTTCATTCAATGGCGAATAAACTAGAACTTTGAAGATATACTACTTTGAGTGCCGATCCTTCCAATACTACTATTATTTGTGAGTACACCGACTCGGGATACGGGCACCGCTCCATAGTGGAGTATTGTGGAGTGCCGCCTGCTCTTTCTTCTATTCCTACTGTAGGTTGTGATAGCCAGTGTACATCCATACACATGACAGCTGCCCCAGCAAACTCAGCTCTGCTACTTCCATACACTTGAAGCTGCCCCAGAAAACTAAGCTCTGCTACATCCCTATATATGACAGCTGCCCCAGCCACTCAGCTCTGCTATATCTCTATCTATGACAGCTGCCCCAGCATACTCAGCTCTGATATATCTCTATATATGACAGCTGCTCCAGCACACTCAGCTCTGCTATATCTCTATACATGACAGCTGCCCCAGCACACTCAGCTCTGCTACATCCATACACATGACATCTGCTTCAGCAGACTCAGCTCTGCTATATCTCTATATGATAGCTGCCCCAGCACACTCAGCTCTGCTATATCTCTATATATTACAGCTGCTCCAGCACACTCAGCTCTGCTATATCTAAAAAAAAAACTTAAAAAATATTTTTTTATTTAAATCTAGTTTAACTTCTATTTCTGAAAAAGCTTATGATGGGATTCAAACTCAGGGTATCTGCATCACAGCCCAGAACTTTAACCCCTAGACTATATATCTGCATAACCTGGAATTGAAAAAAGAATATATATATATATATATATATATATATATATATATATTCTACTGTATTCTTACAGTAGAAGTCTCATATTTTTTTTTTAGTTCAAATCCCATCACAAGCTTTTTCAAAAATAGAGGTTAAATTACATTTATATATTTAATATTTTGTTTTGTTTGAGTGTGCTGGGCAGTTGTCATATATAGATATATAATAGAGCTGAGTGTGCTGGGGCAGCTGTTATGTATATAGATGTAGCAGAGCGGAATGTGCTGGGACATCTGTCATACATAGAGATATAGCAGAGCTGAGTGTGCTGTGGCAGCTGTCATATATAGAGATATAGCAGAGCTGAGTGTGCTGGGGCAGCTGTCATGTGTAAGGTAGTAGCAGAGCTTGGTGTGCTGGGGCAGCTGTCATATATAGATATATAGCAGAGCTGAGTGTGCTGGGGCAGCTGTCATATATAGAGATATAGCACAGCTGAGTGTGCTGGGGCAGCTGTCATATATAGAGATATAGCACAGATGAGTGTGCTGGGGCAGCTGTCCTGTGTATGGACGTAGCACAGCTGAGTGTGCTGGGACAGCTATCATATATAGAGATATAGCAGTGCTGAGTGTGCTGGGGTAGCTGTCATGTGCATGGATGTACACTGGCTATAGCAGCTATAACAGAGTTTACAGTAGAAGTCTCTTATTTTTTTAGTAAGCTGCTATATAGTTCTTATGGCCGTGTGGTTAAGTGCCTTGCCTCTAAAGCAGAAAATCGTGAGTTCAAATCCCAGCAGTCTTATTTATAAGACTGAAATACAGTCTTATTTATATTTATATACGCTGGGGTGTCCCCAAGCACTGATTTCATATATGGACATAGCTATATAGGGAGGCAGAGCAGGGACTCCTAAGCCGAACTAGAGTCCAGACAGCCTCCCCTCTTTGGAGCAGGGGGTGCCTGGGGTTTTCCCAGTGACTTCCATTGTGCTCGGATGCTCAGTAGAACACACGAGCACCAAGTGCTCGATCAATACTAGTTCAGATGAATATTTGAAATTACAAATATATAGCACTATATTCAAAATATTCTCTAATTCTCAAAGTTACGATATTCGCGATTAAAATTCACTATTCGAATATTCGTGCTCAACACTAGTAGTGACTGCCGAATTGTCATTATTCAGCAGAGGGATGACTTCTGGCTCTCCACCTTGTTGGACCCTTGCTTCTGGTCCAAACTGGAGGCCTATTTTACACCCGCTGAGAGGAAGGACAAACTGAACGACTATAGAGACATCCTATGTATTTAGTTGGCTGCTACCTATCTGAGCCATTGTCCATCCTCTCGCAGATCTGACCGGGGGGCCCTCTGCGCTCACCTTCCTTTGCCATGGCTGTTGTGGCTGGGTGTGCGGGTAGGAGCAGTTCCAGCTCCATCAGCAGCAACTTGAGTCTAGAGTTGCTGATGAGCAGCTTTCTTCACCCGCCTAGTGAAGAATAGTGTTGAGCGCGAATATTCGAATGGCGAATTTTTATCACGAACTATAGCAACTTCGATAATTCACGAATGTTTAGAATATAATGATATATATTCGCAATTTCGAATATTCGCCATTTTTTCAATATCTGGAAGGTGAAAACATGATTTGTCCCTGTTTCTTTCTTGTGGGACAATGAGTCATTGGCCCACAAGCAAATTAAGCAGGAAGGAATCATGTTTTAATTTTCAAAAGGAATCCATCAACCCAACTCTAACTTTAATGCTCAATGCAAGTATATGTTCGCATCGCGAATTAAACTTAGAGCTGGGTTCCTAATGGTTATTGCTAGAATATAAAGAAGATTGAGAATATAGCGCTATATCCTCAATCTTCGTCAATTATAGCAAGGCACCCAGCTCAAAGTTGAAGCTCGAATATATGTTCGCATCGCGAATTAAAATTTGAGCTGAGCTCCTAATGGTTGGTTGGTTGAACTTGCTACTTGCTGGAATATAACGAAGATTGTGAATATAGTGCTATATTCATAAATTCGTGATATTCGTAATATTCCAGCAAGCCAACCTTTAGGAACCCAGCTCTAAGTTAAATTTGCAATGCGGGTATTACAGGTTATATTAATCGCAATGCGAATTCAACTTAGAGGTGAGTTCCTAATGGTTGGCTTGATAGAATATAACGAAGATTGAGAATAATAGTGATATTCGCTATACTCAGCAATTCTACCAAGCCAACCGTAAGTAACAGTTGGCTTGGTAGATAACATAATCTAAATATGTCGAATCTCGTATATAGCGAATATAGTGCTATATTCCAATCTCTATCGTATCCGAGTCGACCAAGACAACCCATTGAATGAACCTAATAGTATACTGCCCTTATGTGGTGTGATTCACGCGCATATGTAATTGACGATTTTTCGCATGACACAAACTATCTTACATACAGAGGAGAATTATAAATCAGTAATGAGAATTGTTACTGTGATGTATAATTTCCCTCTTTATGTAGGATACTGTATTTTATGTCATGCGAAAAATCGGCAATTACATATGCGCGTGAATTGGGTTGCATAAGGGCAGTATGATATTTTGTTCATTCAATGGGTTATCTTGGTCTACTCGAATAGACGAATATTGCGAATATAGCACTATATTCGCTATTTTCTCTATCTTCGTCCATTCAACCAAGCAGGCCAACCTAATAGTATACTGCCCTTATGCGACCCGATTCACGCGCATATGTTATTGCCGATTTTTCGCATGACATAAAATACAGTAAAGAGGAAAATTATACATCAGTATTCAGTAATTACAATCATTTAGAATACAATATTTGCATTTTTGGCATCAAGCTATTTTCATACAGGTTTTGCTTGGTAGAATTTTCGAACATGTAGAATATAGTGATATATTATCCATGCGATTATTATTATTTTTTTTTCTACAGTGCATGAGGTGACTCATCATTATTATTTTCCCTCCCTTCTCTTAGCTTGAATCGCCAATGAGAAGGCTTTGTCACAACTTAGCAACCAATAGGAAACTAGACTACCCCTTCACTATATAAGTGACGACATCACTCAGCAGCCATTTTGTGGTGTTGGATTTGTTGGAGATTGGAGCTGTGCAATTTTGTCTGCTGTGCGTTTTCTAAAATCTGAATTTAATTTATAATAATCTAGTTAGTTAGTTTCAGGTAGTGATTAGGGAAGTGTAGTTTTATAGCTGATAAGGTCGAAATAATTTGAGATAGTTTAGTAGTTTAGTAGAGTTAGCAGAAAAATATAGTTAGTGTTAGGGCCTAGTGTAGCAGATAGGGTTCAGTGCAGGGTTAAGTGTAGGGCATCGAGTTAGGTAGGTAGCTGTAAGCTGTAGATAGATAGATAGTGCTTGATAGTTTAGGTTAGGTATTAGGGCTACAGTTAGGGAATAGTAAAGTTTAGATTTTTCAGGGCAGCGTGTAGTTTAGGTTAATTAGTGATATAGTATAGTGTAGGGTCTATCTGTCTGTTTTGTCTGTCAGTTAGTGTCCGTCCAGTTAGAGTACTAGTTTTATTTTTTTCCATTATTTGTTCATTTAAAAAAGTCTTTTAGTCTCTGTGTGTCAGTTAGTGTCTGTCTAAGGTTAAAAAAAAAAAGGTTTACGTGTTTAGTGTAGTTTTTCCTGTCCTACGTTAAAAAAAGAAAAACGTCTTTTAGTCACTTTGTGTCAGTTAGTGTCTGTGTCAGGTTAAAAAAAAAAATTAAAATTTAAGTTTTACGTGTTTTGTGTTTAGTGTAGTTTTGTCAGCCCTCCGTTAAAAAAAAAAAAAAGTCTCTTTGTGTGTGTTAGTTTAGTCTTAGGTAAAAAAAAATAAAAAATAAATTGATAGCTTTACGTGTTTACTGTTTAGTGTCGTGTGTTACCGTTTACGTCCTTTTGATTTTTCACCCATCGTCCCCACCCCAATAAAGTTTTCCCTTAATCCCCAGCAGCATGAGAGTACCGGGTCGTGCAGGCAGCCGTGGACTTGGTTTTGGTAACAGGGGAGTTGGTACCCGCGCAGGATCACTCCCAGCACAGGGCCACTCCTCAAGCCACGGACAAACATGCGCAGGTGGCAGGGGCGTCCGCCTGATCCGTGACTTTTTCACAAGTGGCAACCGGCCCATTACTTCCCAGGATACAGAGGCTGTCTTTGCTCTCGTGGCCGATTCTAGTGCCACGGAGTCCTCTGCCCCGGCTGCGAGCAACTTCAGCACTCTGCCCCCTGTAGAACCAACCCCCAGCTCCCAAGAATTGTCCCCTCTCATGTTCGAAGACTTTGAGACTGAGAGGGACATCTTGGGGGAGGCAATGCAGGAGGCGGAAACACTGTTCAGCCCTGCGGATGGGCAGGACCTGTTGGAAGGGATGGGGGATAAGGAGGAGGAGGGGCCTATAAATCCCCCTGTGAAATCCCTTCCAACTGGTGCGGGTGGTGTTAGCCACACAACCACTGCACCTATTCAGACCCAGTCGTCAGCGAGGGGACAGCGAAGCCCAGTCAGGGGCTCCATGTCAGCTGTTCCCGTCAGTCCACCACAGGTTGGCCCTGGGTCTGACATATCAGGGGGCGAAGAGGAGGGTGACCCAGAATGGGTGCCACCTCCTTTGTCAGGTGACGGCAGGACCGATGAAGGTAGGCACCCGAGGCAAATGGTGCGCCAGGTCACCATGGAGCCCAGTCAGGGACTCCACTGGTAATGGCAGCAGGAATAGGCAGCATCAGCCAGCTCCACCTGTGCGCACAAAGCCCGAACAGGTGCAAGCCAGCACCACCCCATCTGACAGGAGGTCGGTGCGGAAGTCGCCTGTTTGGGCTTACTTTACCCTGGCAGCAGATAATGTCACAGTTTGCATTTGTAAGCTGTGCCATGCCAGGGTGACGAGAGGGAGATCTATGGCTCAGCTGGGTACCACGGCCCTCAACCAGCACATGCGAGTCAACCACTGGCGGGAGTGGAAACAGATGCGGGGTGGTCAAAGCAGCAGCGCCACAAGCAGTGTGCAGGAGACAGCAGCTCTTGCCACTGTACTGCAGCCACCCCAACCCCTTCCACCAACTCATTCCCACTCCCCCGCTCCCTCTAATAGAGGTACTGGTACCGGCAGTCATACCTCTGCCTCCACTTCACCCTCCTCTGCCGTCCGGCACCAGCCATCTATTGCAGATGCATTTGAACGCACCGCGCCCTACGCCCCCTGGGACCGTCGCGTGCGTTCACTCAATGGTCTCCTGGCAAGGGTTATCGCCCAACATCTGCTGCCTTACAATCTGGTGGATAGCAATCCATTTAGGCAGATGTTGGAGCAGGCCCAACCCTGATGGCGTATCCCCAGCCGCCATTACTTTGCCAGGACCGGCATCCCTGCCCTACACCAGCACATTGAGCAGAATGTATCCCTGTCGCTGGATCATGCTGTCAGCGACAGGGTGCATCACACAATGGATGCCTGGACCAGCAGGCATGGGCAGGGATGCTATATAAGCTTCACAGCCCATTGGGTTTCCCTCTGAGGCACCATCTGATTTTGTGGTGCCGCCCCGGGGTGTCCAGGGGAGAACTGCTGCTCTCCCGCAAGCCACTGTCTCCATAGCTGCTGAGCCACCCAGTAAGCGTCCCCGTTGCTACGCAAGTGTGGGGCACGTCCGCTGCCAGGCCATGCTCCAGCTTGTGAGCTTAGGGGACCGGAGACACAGTGGACCTGATGTTCTGTCCGCACTACAGGCTCAGGTTCAGAAGTGGCTGACACCCTGAAGGCTCCAGGCAGGTATGGTTTTCTGTGACAATGGCAGCAAAATACTCGCCGCCCTTCATGCTGGCAGTCTCACACACGTACCCTGCATTGAACCTTGTCGTACAGAAATTCCTACGAACATTCCCAGGGTTGAGTGACATTGTTGTGCACAGGGTACGTAGGATTGCCAGCCACTTCAGATGCTCCCCAACTGCCGCCGCGTCCCTGTCCAAACTACAAAGGTACAACAGCCTGCCCCACCACAGGCTGATTGTGGACAGTGTGACGCGGTGGAACTCCACCCTCCACATGCTGGAGAGGTTGTGGGAGCAGCGACGGGCGGTGAGGGAATACCTGCTGGACCTAGGCACTTCAGGGCCATCACACTGACTCCCCTACATCACCAATGTGGAGTGGAGGCAGATACAGCAGGTCTGCCATGTGCTGGCCCCATTCGAGCAGGCAACAAAGATGGTCAGCGGGGAGCATGTCGGTCTGAATGACGTGCTCCACCTAGTGTTCCTGCTGGACATGGCACTAGATCGCCTGCTCGAAGCTGGGGAGAGTGCCTTGGAGGAGCATGAAGAATCAACCATGCTCCACCAGGACCAGGCCCAGGACGAGGAGGAGGAGGAGGATGAGAAATCAGTGCACGTCCAGGAGTCTGGGCCTGGTCAGGAGGGAGAGCCGGTGCTGGTGGCACCGTTAGTCCGGGGGTGGGGCATCTCCGACCGGGAGCAGCAGCATTAGCAGCAGGAGGACCAAGAGGTCATGGTCCTGAGCAGTCATGAAGAGTCACAGCGGGCTGTGCTCTTCCCCATGGTTGCCCATATGCTGCGATGCCTCAGGAGGGACCCCCGGATCAAGAAATTTAAGAATAGGGATGACATTTGGTTGGCCTCCCTTTTAGACCCTCGCTGCAAGGGGAAACTGGAGCAGATCATCCCAGACAGCCGGAGGCAGGCCTGTCTTGTAAAATTGCAGGCCTGTCTGATCCACCGGCTGGAAGAGGCAAACCCTCGGCCTCAAGCTACAGTTCTCCCCGCCCATCTCACCCAGCAGGCGGCTGGCACCAGCAGCACCAGCCGAGCAGGTGACAGCATGACCACCGACGACCCCATGGAGTCCTGGGTTGCCAGGCTGGACACCTGCCGTGAGCTTGCTCAGTATGCGCTGGAGTTACTATCTTGCCCCCCTCCAGCGTACTGTCTGAGCGGGCATTCAGCGCGGCAGGTGGGCTGGTCACGGACAAGCGGACCCGTCTGTCCACAGACTCCGTGGACAGATTCACATTCATTAAGATGAATGAGTCCTGGATCGGCAGTGACTTTATGGCCCCCGTTGTCGGTTCAGGGCGCTGAAGGGTCCCTTGTCCATCCCTCTCCTTTGCTCTCCCTCCCAAACTCCGTTGTTTTTTAATTGCTCCCTCTGTTTTTAACTTTTTATGAATTAATTTTATTATTTATTTATTGATATTTATTAGATTGATATTATTGTCAAGTTTTTATCATGTATATATTAATTAAATTTTTTAATTAATTATTAATTTGTTTTGAACATGTTGAGTTGCATTTGGACCTTTTAACATAATGTCTGCTGCTGCCTGTGCTGCTGAATTTGGCCAAGCTACATGTGGCCATGATAATACACCACTTTTAAAACCTGGTTGGGAACTGAGGACATGACCTAGCAGCCAATCCTTTACAGCTTTACAGTTTAAACACTCCCCTACAAAATTCTCCCCGCTGCCTGTGATACAATTACCTTACACAATGGGTTGATGTCATTTCAGGAGAATACATAGTTTTAAACAATGTCTTCTGTCCTGGAGACAACAGAGGAGTAATTCAATTATCTCTCAGGACAAAGGGAAATCGCCAATACACACTTGGGGACAAAAGGACAGACATCACTATTCAAATATACAATGTCCCAACCATTACAGTAAATATAGACATTTAACATATCCCCAGATGGCTTGGATCTGAGCGCTCAATATATCCAAACAGCGCTCAGATGCCATAAACACAGTCAAATCACCATGGGATTTAAGTTTAGCATGGGCTGATGAGAGGGCCCATAATCCTGGGGCAAGAGGCTGGCAACCATGCTTCTCCAGCACCCAGTGGCGAGGTTGGTTTCCCCACACTGCTGTTGCATTTGGGCCTTTTAACATAACGTCTGCTGCAGCCTGTGCTGCTGAAATTGGCCAAGCTACATGTTTCCCTGATAATACACCACTCCTAAAATCCTGCTGTTGATGCTGCTGCATGTGATGAAAATGTTGAGTTACATTTGGGCCTTTTAACATAACGTCTGCTGCTGCCTGTGCTACCGAATTGGGCCAAGCTACATGTTGCCCTGATAATACACCACTTCTTAAATCCTGCTGTTGATGCTGCTGCATGTCATGAACATGTTGAGTTATATTTGTTCGCACAGGGAACAATCATAGAGTCCAGACCTCTACACCTTTTTTTAAAGTAAAATTTCGATTGGGTTATTTTATTTTTTATTATAAACTGGAAGTGTACTTACCTGCAAGTGCCTGCCCTTATTCTTATGAGTCAGCATTCTAGTACTGTGTTAACTCTAGATGCTGTATGTCCTGATCAATCGTAGACAACCATCATGGACCTAATTTTATCTCTTGCACTTTAACAAGTATAGAATTATGAATTCTCTTAACCTGGTTTGCATGTTTCGTATTCTCGCATGTGCTCAGCTTATTTATGTATTGTCAAAATTTAGACATGCAAATATTTATTTAAATAATCTTTTTAAAAAGACATTTTATCTAGCGCTAGCGTTGTTCGGCTTCATTCACAAAATGAAATAATTTTACTTTATTTTATTATTTTTTATTTTAAATTAAGTGTGGTTTGGGGCGGCTATGTTGTGGTTCACGCTGTAGCACGGTGTGGACCGCATGTGGCCTTCCCTTGTCAAAAGGTCTTGTGCAGTTGGCATTGTACAGGACTGATTGATGAACCTACGAAAATTTATATATTTCATTTTTTTTAATTTTTTTTGTTGTCACACGGATTTAGGATCCAACTTGGTGTTGTCTGTCGTTCTGGGAGGGATGGCTGACTTCCATGTTGACCTCTCTACATGGTTGGGTGTGACAGGCGATATACTCATCCGTGTGGAAGTCTGGTTTTGTGAATGGAGCCGTGTAGCAACATGTAAATATGTATAGGTACTTTTCTTGTTTATGTTACTTATTGGCAATTATGTAATGAGGATTTGCACATGCTAATTATATATAACCACTGCTTTAAGATTTTAAGTATAAACTGTGTACTATATAGAGTAAAAAAGTCGCACAAGGACAAGTGAGATCAAATGAGGTGCACCAAGTCGGCTAGTCACACCCACTGAACCAGATGAAAAAAATGTGAATTGTAACTGGGCACACTCAAGGAACCCGGACCATAGAGAAGTAATCTAAAATATAATCAGGATTAATCTAAAAGTTTTATTCAAAATTAAAAAATTAATTAAAAATAGATACAACAATCGCACTTTGGAGGGTGCAAATAGCTAGAATAGCAGCAGGTATGTGCAAATGAGCAAATAAACAGTATACATTGGATATATAAGTAAACAGTATCTATTAGATATAATTGATACCAGCTGGTTGCTGAAACCGAATGGATAGAAAACTGGATGAATAGTAAACTGATCTATGCGCACTTGAATTAATGTTGCCAAAAGTTTTGCACAAATAAATGTTCCACCAGGAGTCTAAGATCTTGTAACGATCTCCTGGATTAATAGACAATAAACTTGGATCCTGAATCCATACGTCAGTCAATGTATCCAGAGGGATCCCTATCAATATGAAAGCGTTCAAGTCCGGAGCAGCGTCCTGCTCCCAATAGTATGTGGCGGCGTCCCGTCACTAATTATTGAATACAGTTTGTAACTACCAGAGTAGATCTTACCCAACCGCAAGATAGCTTGGTCCCCTCTGGTGTGGTCTCCTTCGGTGTAGTCTCCACCTCGGTCTCGGGGATCTTACTTTATGGCAACGGACGTCCGGTCAACGCTCTCCCGCTTGGGTAACACGTGTTGTCTCCTTGTAGGCCGGCGTCCGAGCAGTTTTCTGCAGTTGGAAGTAGTAGTATAACTCTCCGGTTTATTTTGATAGAGGATCCTTCTCATGCAGTCTGTTAATCATAGGAAAATACACCAAACGCGTTTCGGGGTTTTACATTTCACCCCTTCCTCAGTGGACTGATGTATGGATTCAGGATCCAATTTTACCTGCTGCTATTCTAGCTATTTGCACCCTCCAAAGTGCGATTGTTGTATCTATTTTTAATTAATTTTTTAATTTTGAATAAAACTTTTAGATTAATCCTGATTATATTTTAGATTACTTCTCTATGGTCCGGGTTCCTTGAGTGTGCCCAGTTACAATTCACATAAACTGTGTACTATATGATGTTCTTGGAGCCATGTCACCAGTTAGAGAATTCATATACTCATAGTCATGTAATCAATCACATGTTTCTATCTTTCCTGCGGAAGCAATTCTACAACATGCAAAGTATAAAAAAATTGGACGCTATTGAAGATCCATTCTGGTTAGTTCTTACCCCTACCATTTTATTGTTCCAACATTGTTCCTTTTTTGTTTTATATTTCTGATAATTAGATTTGATTGTAAATACATTTTTGGAATTTGTAAAAGTTTATAATTTTACTAATTTGATAAATCAAACAAGGTTTTTTGTAGTTATTATTACTCTGTTCAAGTTTTGTATTTTAATAGTTAATTGTTTGATGAAAAAATACATTTATTATTTACGATAATTTGAAATTTATGTTAGTACATAAAATAATTTAGTTACTAGGAAAATTAACCAAAAAGATTATTTTAAATGTAACTCTGGACTATTAGAATGCTTTTGCTTTGTACTTAATATTTAATACACAACCGTTACCAATGACTACTACTATCGTGATCCATTTGAGTAATGTGTAGGCCTCATACTACCCAATTTCTATATACCTGCGGATGCTGTATGTCAGGATACTGATGAGTTTGGGAAAGGATTCTAGAGGCCTTTACTTAAAAAAAAATGTTTAACAATTATACCGAAAAGTTTTTTAATTTAAAAAAATAAAACTGTAAACAATATAATTACAAATAAATAAAAAAAATATAATAGAACAAATCTCAATAGGGCAATGCCCTCATTTATTTTGTTATTTTTTTTTAGACGCCCAACGGCCTTGGCGTGCATCTCCACCATTTCTCTCAGGTCGTTGGCAAGCTGGAGCTTGAGCTCCCGCAGCTTCTGGAGATGCTGCTCCCGGGAGGCCTTCACCGCTTTCTGGTGCTCCCGCTCTAGGTCCAGAATGCTTTGTTGCATTTCTTTCAATACTGTAAGAAAATAAAAAAAATAAATAGATAAAATAGACGGTGTCGTTTCAGAATAAACCACAGGATGTTGGCTTGAAATCTGATTGGCTGTTGGTGGCTCCACCCACTTTTTAGAATTTTAATCCCAGTCCTCCAGTGACCAACTTTGCAAAGTTTGAAGACTGTGCCAATAAAAGTCTAAGAACAGCGGCAGTTTGAATTTTTCCCATTTAATCAAATGCCTGAAATTTGATTGGGCATTGTAGACTCCACCCACTTTTTATAAATTTTAATCCCAGTCACCTACTAACCCACAGTGCCAAGTTTGGGGACCCTGGCTTAAATACTGTGAGAATGACAGCTTTTTCAAGTTTTCACACTGAAGTCAACAGTGAAAATTTGATAGGTTGTTTATGGCTCTGCCCACTTTTTAACGTCCTCCAAATTTGACACAAATTTTCAGGGTGACCCCATGACTAAGTGACCCAAGTTTGGTGACTTTAACTTGAAAGCTGAAGGAGTGACAAAACTTAATAGTTTTCCAATGAAAGTCTATGGGACAAAATGGGGTCTTCGGGGGATGCTCCAGGGGCCCGGAGGGTGGTATCGGTTAACAAAGCACAAGCAAAGTTTGATAATTGTACTCCTAAAACTGTGGGAGGAGTAGCGTATATAAAATTGTAAAATTTTCAGTGTCCAATGATATCTCCGCCCACTTTGGGGTGCCCCCCCCCCAAATATACCCGTTTATTTGGATTGACACCAACAATAACTGGTCCGAGTTTGGGGAATAATCATGGCTGCTCGGTATGTCTCAATGGGAATGTGGGAATGTATACCTCGGTGAATCAGTACGCCTGTAACTATAGGTTTCAGGGAGGTTTTCTTTGGAAATTATTTTGGGCCTGGGTTTTAATAGTCAGAGACATTGGATGGGACACGTCACATCCGTACTACATCTTGGCACTTACATAACATTGTGGTTAAAAAGGCTGTTAAAATACAGTGTGGCTAGGCGATCGGAACGCAGAACAATCATAGAGGGGAACCAGACCTCTGGAAGACTGTAAAGAGTGTTGAGATAGTACTTTTTTAATATCCCGCTTGTACGGAACTGTAAGTGTGGGACTAAAGGTTCTCCGATATGTGTGGGCTGAAGAAAGATTAGTAAAGCTTTAACATGCCTATTGTTTGCTC
The DNA here is from genome assembly GCA_033119425.1 of Bufotes viridis. NCBI lineage: Eukaryota > Metazoa > Chordata > Amphibia > Anura > Bufonidae > Bufotes > Bufotes viridis. Next base: position 249,400,654 of record CM065590.1, read on the forward strand.
CAAAAAAGTATGTCTATGTTGAAGACTAAACTGACACATGTTTCTGTGTGTGTGTGAACAGTGAGTGAGTGAAAACAGCCACAGCACATACTTACACTCCTTGTGGGGGGTGGTGATGAGTTCTTCCTCCTCCTCCTCGCCCTCCTCGGTCCCGTCATCAGCCACTTGAGGGGGTGAGGCGGGTTGGGGTGAAGGTCCACCCTCCACTCCTGCCACTGACTCCTCTGGGGGACTAGGGGCATGTTTTTGCCCTGAGGATCCGGCCTCCTCCTCCTCCTGGAATAGTCAGACGTACTCCCCTGCCGCTAATGTTAAAGTCGCCTAAACGTATTTTTTTTTAAATTTGGGATTGTGTTGAAATTGTATGAGTGTGTAGTATGAGATATTGGATATTGGCCATCTGAGGAGAGATGTACCTGTCTATTGAAGTGACTGTACGGTACGGTGTGTAAGGCTGGTTCGCCTCCCCGTGGTGCACCCTGGGTAATGCTAAAAGAACCAGCAAATACGAAATGTCAAACATTACTTCTCCTGACCAACGGGACACTTATTAGCATCTGCATACTAGGCATCCTTAAACTGCGGCCCCCCAGCTTTTTCTAAACTAAAAATCACATCATTCCATGACAGCCTACAGCTATCATCCTATAGAAGGGCATCATGGGAGTTGTAGTTTTACAACAGCTGGAAGGCCGCAGTTTGAGAATGCCTGCTATAGACTGTGTACGTGTGTGTGTTGGGGGTGGGGGTGGTCAGAGGTGGTGTGGGTTTGAGGGGAGGTCTGGTGGTATGTAGTGGTGGGTATATAGTGTGGGTATATTGTGTGAGGCGGAAGATTAGATGTGCAATGTGAATCATATATAGATTTGTCTGCTTTCCATTTTTTTTTAACCATTATAAAACGTAGTGTGGTTGTGCATATATATAGGGAGCATATCCTGCACTTGTAGTCCGTTGCTGATGGCAATCAACAGCAAAAAAATGCATACACTGGAAGATGCCAGCAACGGACTACATGTACCACAATAACCAACCTACATAAGGTAACAATTATGTGGATGTGGAGAACAATCAGAAACTTAACAATAGTAAAGACTGTCTGGCATCTTCCATTGTATGCATTTGTTTGCTGTTGATTGCCATCAGCAACGGATTTCCGGCATCAGGATCCCCTGGGCACCCGTAGAAGGCAGGTTTCGATGCCATGCAAGGCATCACTCTGCCTTCTCACACATTGGGTCCCTGTCACAGCAGCACGGGGACTCGATGCGCTCGTTCACTAACCGCAAACCACTTCTATGTCGCGGTCAGCGCTGACCGCGACATAGAAGGGGTTAATCCGCCAGCATCGTTGTAAACAGCGATGCTGGCAGATACAGCAGGGGCCTGGCTATCAGGTACTGCCGTACCCCTGCAATGATTGGTCAGGCGCAGCTCCTGCACCCGCCCGATCATCTTGCCGTGCATGTACAGCGGAATGCATTCTGGCACAAGTTCCCCCGGTGTACATGCGTTTTGCTTTAAGGGGTTAATGACAGTGAACTCCACAATGCCCGCCCTTTTAATAGTGGCCCCTGCCCCCCATGCATGTAGCAGTGTAATTTTGTCGTCATACATCATCTGAATGAATATTTAAGGACCTGCAAACTATTGAAACCTGTGATCACTTGTTATGGCAACCTGGAGTAAGACATGCCAGCTTCTATTGATAAGGGACATGTGGCCGTGTGTATGGCAGTTGGGGGCTTGTTTTGGCTAATGCAGGACATTTTGGGGGGAATATCTCAGGAATAATACGTCCCAGAGAGCTGAGCCCCGGTCTAAAACCTTCCCAGACACCTGATGTACCCGTCTGCCAAATTTTGTGAAGATCGGTCCAGTCATTTAGTCGCCCATAAATAACAGACAGAAACTCATTTTTATATATATGAGATTAGTAGTTATTAATGATTTGGGGCAATAAGTATAGTTTTTGAATGCCAACAATACTTGTTTCAACAAATCATTTATATGTAAGCACTGCAGTAAGCAAACTATGTGAAATGAGATTTTATATGCATTGCGAAAATTTTAGATGTTTTTATCTCCATAAACATACATTTGAATGTTACAAGCGTGTCACATGTACTTATAGCTCTAATGTAATGTTCAATAACTTACTGTGATCAGGATATCTTCCTCCTCTCTGGTGAAATTGTTTACGACCATCTTTGTTCGCATGGATCGCATGCACCAACAAAACTTGTAACTGTTCCCAGGAAGAAGCCAAGCCCATATGTGCGCGTACGCATGCGCATAAGCACGCGCACATACAAATAAGTTATTGCCGACTGCCGAACTTGAATAACATCTGTACGCACACGAATATTTCCATGAAAATTATTTGCATTATAGTCGCTTTGTACGGATAAAGAACTACAAATACGATTGGCTTGTTCAAATTAGTGAATATGGTGAAAGCAAATATATCACTATATTCGCTAATTCAAAAAATGTATTTGCAATAGGAAAGTTGCCTATAGACAGCTCTAAGTTGGATGCGCAATGCGAAAATATTACTTTTTTTGAATATGGCACCTCCCGCTCATCACTAGTGAAGAAACTACTCACCAGCGGCAGCAACTAGACCTGGAGCAGGACCTGAACCAGCAGGTGGTGGCATACTTGGGCAACACCCTGCCACCCCAAATTGAAGATCCGCTGGACTACTGGGTCCCCAACTGGATTTGTGGCTGCAACTGGCCAAGTTTGCCCTTGAAAATCTGTCCTGCCCGGCCAGAAGTGTGGTATCAGAGCGGGTGTCTACTGCGGAGGGGGCCATAGTTACAGCAAGAAGAACTCACCTGTCCACGCAAAATTTTGGAGAGACTGACCTTTGTCAAGATGAATCAGGCGTCGATCAGCCAGGATTTCCATCCACCAATGCCAAATGCATCAGACTAGGTCATCCATGGTGCCACACCAACACTCTGACAAAAGAAACCGGTTTCTTCTGGCTACCTGCCTTATCTGATGCCAAGTGCTCCTTCTTTCACACACCATTTTGAGCTGGTACTGGTATTGCCACCAAACTCCCCCCTCTGTCACCGGGTCACTCTGTGGTCTCCTGATGCTGCTGCCACCTCTACACTGTCACCTTGCCACTCTGTGGTATCCTGATGCTGCTGCCACCACCACACAATGTCACCTTGCAAATCTGTGGTCTCCTTTTACTGCTTTTACCTCAACACTATGTCACCTTGTCACTCTATGGCCTCCTGATGCTACTGCCGCCACCTCCACACTCTGTCATTGTGCCACTCTGTTGTCTCCTGATTATGCTGCTGCCACCTTCACGCTCTGTCATTGTGCCAATCTCTGGCCTCCTGATGCTGCTGCTGCCACCTCCACTCTGTCATTGTGCCACTCTGTGGCCTCTTCCTGATGCTGCTGTGGCTGCCACCTCCACACTCTGTCATTGTGCCACTCTATGGGCTCCTGATGCTGCAGCCACCCTCACGCTGTCATTGTGCCACTCTGTTGCCTCCTCCTGATGCTACTGCTGCCGCCACCTCCACACTCTGTCATTGTGCCACTCTGTGGTCTCCTCATGCTGCTTCCGTCTCACCACTATGTCATAGGGCCACTCTGTGGACTCCTCATGCTGTTCCCACCCTCCCCACTTCATGACTCGGCCTGGCTGACATCATCATTTATTTGACCCTTCTAATCTGTCAGATGGAAGAAAAAATGAGACACACAACAGATTCTGTCTATGTAACAGCTGTAAGGCCTACATGACATGGTCCCTCTTTTTCATGAGAATTGGCTTATGATTTGGTAGCCAAAAGCAGTAGTGGGTACAAAACACTGAAGGCATACAAATATTCCATTCACGTGTCATCTCTGTTTTGGATCCACTCCTGTTTTTCGGATTTAGCAATACTGATGGATTACTGACCAAATGCTGGCCGAGTGAAGGTGGATGCTCCACAGATAGGATTCGTTTTCTGGGGATCATTATTCTGACGGATCAGAGGGAGTGCAAAATAATTTTTGACGTCAACACAAACTTACTGCTGATACCCTCTCCACTCTGTCGGGTGGGTTCTACTTGTATAAGCGCTTAATAGAACAGGTTCTGTAGACATGTATGTGGAATCAGCTGCCAATGGTCTAAAAGAAGTGCGCTTCTTCTTGATGTTAACATTGACCTGTAAGGTTGAGTTCACACTTGAGTTATTTGGTCAGTTTTGGCCCCGTAACTGCCCAAATAAGTAAAGTGTGCACTGATTTTAAGATTCTAAGACTCAGTATTGTTTCACTACCATAGCAGACTCCCTATGCGTGTTACTGCAAGGCACAGTGTTCTACACTATTATAAAGGCTCTCTACAGCCAGGAAATAGCCGTTTTTAACCCCTTAAGGACTCAGCCCTATTTGACCTAAAGGACTTGGCCATTTTTTGCAAATCTGACCAGTGTCACTTTATGTGGTGATAACTTTAAAACGCTTTTACTTATCCAGGCCATTTTGAGATTGTTTTTTCGTCACATATTGTACTTCATGACACTGGTAAAATTAAGTCGAAAAATTTCATTTTTATTTATAAAAAAATATCAAATTTACCAAAAATTTGAAAAAATTAGCAATTTTCCAAGTTTCAATTTCTCTACTTCTATAATACATAGTAATACCGCCCAAAAAAGTTATTGATTTACATTCCCCATATGTCTACTTCATGTATCGATCATTTTGGGAATGCCATTTTATTTTTTGGGGACGTTACAAGGCTTAGAAGTTTAGAAGCAAATCTTGAAATTTTTCAGAAATTTTCAAAAACCCACTTTTTAGGGACCAGTTCAGGTCTGAAGTCACTTTGTGAGGCTTAGATAATAGAAACCATCCAAAAATGACCCCATTCTAGAAACTACACCCCTCAAGGTATTCAAAACTGATTTTACAAACGTCATTAACCCTTTAGGTTTTCCATAAGAGTTAATGGCAAATGGAGATAAAATTTCAGAATTTAGATTTTTTGGAAAATTTTCCGTTTGAATCCATTTTTTCCAGTAACAAAGCAAGGGTTAACAGCCAAACAAAACTAAATTTTTATTGCCCCAATTCTGTAGTTTTCAGAAACACCCCATATGTGGTCGTAAACTGCTGTATGGCCAAATGGCAGGGCACAGAAGTAAGGGAACGCCATATTGTCTTTGGAAGGCGGATTTTGCTGGACTGGATTTTTGACACCATGTCCCATTTGAAGCCCCCAGATGCACCCCCAGAGTAGAATCTCCAAAAAAGTGACTCCATCTAAGAAACTACACCCCTCAAGGTATTCAAAACTGATTTTACAAACTTTGTTAACCCTTTAGGTGTTCCACAAGAGTTATTGGCAAATGGAGATGAAATTTCGGAATTTCGATTTTCTGTTACCTTGCCTCAAAAAAAGTGTAATATAGAGCAACCAAAAATCATATTTACCCTAAAATAATACAAACAAAACTGCCAACTTATCCCGTACTTTCCAAAATGCGGTCACTTTTTTGGAGTTTCTACTGTAGGGGTGCATCAGGGGGCTTCAAATGGGACATGGTGTCAAATAACCAGTCCAGCAAAATCTGCCTTCCAAAAACCATATGGCGTTCCCTTCCTTCTACGCCCTGCCGTTTGGCCATACAGCAGTTTACGACCACATATGGGGTGTTTCTGCAAACTAGAGAATCGGGGCAATATATATTGAGTTTTGTTTGGCTGTTAACCCTTGCTTTGTTACTGGAAAAATTGATTAAAATGGAAAATTTGCAAAAAATAGCTATTTTCGGACCGTTTTTATTTTTTGTTATTTACATCGTTGAACTGACAGGTTAGATTGTGTGCTATTTCTATAGAGCAGGTTGCTACGGACGTGGCAATACCAAATATGGCTACTTTTTGGGGGTTTTGTTTCAGTTTTACATAATAAAGCATTTTTGAAAAAATGATTTTTAGTGTCTTCACATTCTGAAAGCCATATATTTTTTTATTTTTTGGGCGACTGTCTTATGTAGGGGCTCATTTTTTGCGGGATGAGATGGCGGTTTGATTGGAACTATCTTGGGGTGCATATGACATTTTGGTCGCCTGCTATTACACTTTTGTGATGTAAGGTGACAAAAATGGCTCTTGACACCGTATTTTTTTTTTTGTGTGTTCACCTGAGGGGTTCGGTGATGTGTTATTTTTATAGAGCAGGTTGCGACGGACGCGCCGATACCAAATATGTATACTTTTTATTTATTTATTTAAGTTTTACACAATATTATCATTTTTAAAACAAAACAAATCATGTTTTAGTGTCTCCATAGTCTGAGAGCCCTATTTTTTTTTTTTTTTGGGGGTGATTGTCCTATGTGGGGTATCATTTTTTGCGGGATGAGATGACGGTTTGATTGGCACTATTTTTGGGTGCATATAACTTTTTGATCGCTTGCTATTACAGTTTTTGAGATGTGAGGTGACAAATGTTTTTTTTACATTGTTTTTATTTTATTTTTTAACAGTATTTACCTGAGGCGTTAGATAATGTGATATTTTTATAGAGCAGGTTTTTACGGACGGCGATACATAATATGTATACTTTTTATTTATTTATTTTACTTTAACACAATAATAGCATTTTAGAAAAAAAAATATGTTTTAGTGTCTCCATAGTCTGAGAGCCATATTTTTTTATTTTTTGGGCGATTGTCCTATATAAGGACTCATTTTTTGCGGGATGAGATGGCGGTTTTATTGGTACTATTTTGGGAGGCATACGCCTTTTTGATCACTTGGTATTACACTTTTTGTGATGCAAGGTGACAAAAATGGCTTTTACACCATTTTTTTGTGATTTTTTTACGGTATTTGCGTGAGGGGTTAGGTCACGTGATATTTTTATAGAGGAGATTTTTACGGATGCGGCAATACCTAATATGTGCAGTTTATTTGTTTTTTGTTTTTTATTCAGTGATATGTATTTTTCTGATTTTTACTTTTTTTCACTTTTTGACATTTTTTGACCCAGACCCACTTGGTTCTTGTAGATCCAGTGGATCTGGTGTCTATATAATACAGAACAGTACACTATATAGTGTACTGCACTGTATTTTTTACTTTTCACAGTCTGGTCAGACTTCTGCCTTTAGCAGAAGTCTGACCAGAGTTACTATACCATGGCAAGCAGGACGCTTCTGAAAGCGTCCTGCTGCCATGGTAACCATCACCCGCTGCCATTATAGAGCAGCGGGTGATGGGAAGAGAGGTGAGCTCCCTCCCTCTACCATCCTATCCCATCGGGGGGGCTGCAAAGGTACGGCAGCCCCCCGATGGGAGAGGGAGGGAGCTCCCTCCATGTTAACACCTTCTATACCGCGGTCCTTACGGACCGCGGTATAGAAGGGGTTAAACTTAGGGCTGCAGTAAATGATTATTTTAGAAATCGAGAAAACCCACCTCAACTAACAATTTGTTGCAGTGGGACAGCTATCATCCGAAACCACTAAAAAATGGAATACCGGTTGGACAATAAATCAGAGCCCGTAGGAACTGTTCAGATGATGAGAGCTTCATTAAAGAAAGTAAAACCTTATATGAACGATTCCGTGCAAGAGGATATCCGAAAAAAGTATTGCATCATGCCTATGCGAGGGCATGCAATACCAATCGTACTGCTTTACTCAACACCAGTCAAGCAGACACCAAGGCACGGGCTGTTAGATGTATTGGCACCTTTGACGTACAAAATAACCGTATCTTTCAGATTTTGAAAAAACATTGGCATGTTCTATGGGCGGACAATGACTTAAGGTCAGTTATAACTCAGAATCCCAGTATTACTTACCGCCGAGGCACAAACTTGAAGGATCTTTTGGTCCATAGTTTCTACCGGACAGAACCACCAAAGTCAACTTGGCTAAGATCGGGAGTGGTGGGCAGTTTTACTTGTGGAGACTGCGTCTACTGCCCCTTAGTGAAGAAATGTAAATCCTTCATCAACCCTGTGGATGAAAGGGAATATGTAATAAGGCAGTTCATTAACTGCAAAACTAGAGGCATTATTTATGCAATTCAATGCCCTTGTCCCAAGCTCTATGTTGGAAAAACGTCACAAGAATTTAAGAAAAGAATCTGCCAACATATCAGTAGCATTAACACCAAAGCGGATACGTCTATCTCCAGACATGTGAGAACATATCACAATGGAGATCACAAAGTGCTGAGCTTCTGGGGTATATGCAAAAAAACCCTGGGAGCTAGAAAGGGTGACTTGAATGCCATCCTATTACGAGAGGAAACTAGGTGGATTTACCGCCTCAATAGTTTGAATCCGAAAGGCCTCAATGAGGGCTTTGCCTTCACGGCGTTTTTGTAAATGGGAGAAAGTTTTGTTTGACGACACCAATTATTCTATTTTCAAACAAGTGCATAATCAGTACCTGAATACTATATATACCATGGAACCAACATGAGGAATGCACCGCACACAGTTAGTGATGTCTGGATAGTTAGATATAACATATCGCATCACTAATCAATTGGACAGCTACAGTGATATCACTACCAAAATGCAGGCAATATATATATCTGATGGCTCCCTTGGAATAGAGTTTGTCCACCAACCAGCTTCTTAATATAAAGATCTCATATACATTTTACAGTTTGGGGAGATGCCACTTAATGCGCTGTAGAACTATCATCTAATGAGTCCCAGATATTAGGAATTTATTTTCTGAGGCCACTTGTGGGAATATACTCTCTATATGACCCAATCTTTATTCTGCATCTAACATCATCAATCAATACTGTATAATGATAACCAGCATATAATGTATGTCTTTATTTTTCTTTCACCGTCACTATACTGGGTGTAGCAGTTTGTCTGTCAATTGGTTATTAACTATTGTTATTGTTAATGACTAATATTAATATTAATAATAATAACTAGTAATTCTTATCATTTCACATTTATATTGTATATTCTCACTTATTGTCTCACATATTAATAATTTCACTGAGTTGGCACATACACTTTCTGACATATTTTTAACTAGGTTAATTTTCTTGCGTATAACCCAGATAAAGCTGGGTACTTTAGGGGCGAAGTTGTGCCATATAATGTATAATGTACACTGAATATTCATACTGGTTATATCGATGTATGTGTATATGCACTGGATGACACATACTTCTATCCACTATGTGAAGCATCATTAGGAAAAGCCTCACATGGTCTAAGTGCAGCCTCTCTCTATCCCCTACCTCTATACAGCGCATATACTCCAGAAGACTATCATCGCGCGCACCTACAGTACATAGTGCGCAGCGCATGCGCGGATGGACGGACTCGCTGTGACATTATCTAACAGAACGCGCATCTCCTTACTGCGCAGAGCGTCATGATGACGAACTGCAAAGTGCTTAGGATTGGACACAAGAAACACACACGGCACCCTGGGTAATTTACCTGATAGGACATTGAAGTATGAAGCGAGGGAGCGATTGGATATTGGCCACGTCAATCAAACGTCCACTATTTAAACCCCTAATGTAGCGGTGTTATTCAATGCTGCCCATTCCCCTGAAGAAGCCATAATGTTGGTGAAACATGTTTAGGGGCAGATCTAGATTTTAGATCAGAACACCACTCTGCCAAGCCTCTATATAGTAGCTCAAGCTAGATAGTGAGCAAGTTGATATCAGGGCTCATAGGTGCTGGCTTTTAAAGTGCAAGCAGTACTCTGTCTCTGCGGCACTCTAGCACCAATAAAGGGGAGACCCTTTATTATGGTGATAGCCTGGGAGAGCGCACTAACAATAGCGCCCCCCTGGCAGCAGTTCAGCAATAAGCAAATGCTGGTCATTGATCAAACATTAGTCTTTTGACCCATATAATAGCCACCACCATTGAGCCCTGTGATAAAAACGATTAAGGAGGGAGAGTGTGCACACCTCCTTCACCGATTACAATAGATATTGGCAGGCATTGACGGAGCGGTGACTGTATTTTTAATCATCTTTCTTTTGTGTGGTTCCAAATAAGATACATATGAAACCTTTTTATATATAATCTAATAAAAGTGAAGTTTTAATTTTACACCCGGGTCAAGATAGGTTGCATAGCCTAGTTTAGGCATTAGTTTGTTCGTTGAGTATTCTATCGATTATTTTTTACGATTAATCGAGTAATCTAATAAGAATGTTACCATGGCAACCAGGGCTTCAGTAGCGTCCTGGTTGCCATGGTAACCGATAGGAGCCCAGTTATAACACTGCTGGGGCTCTAATCAGAACTTCCACCAATGAGGGGGGAGGGGACTCTGCTCTGTGGCCACTGCCACCAATGAGGGGGGAAGGGGACTCTGCTCTGTGGCCACTGCCACCAATGAGGGGGGAAGGGGACTCTGCTCTGTGGCCACTGCCACCAATGAGGGGGGAGGGGACTCTGCTCTGTGGCCACTGTCACCAACGATTTTAATACTGGGGAGTGGGGGGAGGGCGCACTGCGCCACCAATGAAAATTAACCTTTAATACAGGCGGCAGGCAGCAGATCAGTGGCAGTTAACCCCTCAGGTGCAGCACCTGAGGGGTTAACTGCCGCTGATCGCAGCTCCCTGCCTCCTGTATTAAAGATTACAAAGGACCTTTCATGGTCCGGCCTTACTAACTAGCAGCTACAAGGAGCGGCGCCCAGGATGTCCCCGCACTTACAGTTATCCCTGGGCGCGGCTCGGCTCTCCCCACTGTGGGCCAGTTACAGTGTCCTGCTCCATATGCTAATTACTAATATCGGAGCAATAGGGAGGAGACATCAGCTCTGTGGGCGTTCCTTCTCCCTGCACTGTGACGTTCTCTGCTGCGATTGGACAGCGCAGGGAGAAGAAACGCCCACAGAGAAGGTGATGTCTCCTCCCCATTGGTCCGATATTAGTAATTGGCACATGGAGCACGAAACTGTAACTGGCCCACAGTGGGGAGAACGGAGCGGCGCCCGGGGATAATTGTAAGTGCGAGGACATCCCGGGCGCCGCTAGCTGCTAGTTAGTAAGGCCAGACCATGTAAGGTCCTGTCATTGGTGGCGCAGTGCTCCCGCCCCTCCTCGCCCCCGTCTCTCCTCACTGGCAGCACAGCACAGGGGAGGAGAGAGCGACTCCTTCTCCCCTGTGCCCCGCCTCCTGCCAGCCGCTCTGCACAGTGTCGGGTCAAGGGGCGCTACGTGCACTATGACCTGACGGGTGACCACTGAGCGGGGAGTAATAGCAAGTGCTGCCCTCCCGCTTTGTGGTCACATGACACAAACGAATCCTCGATGCAAAAAAATTGCATCTAGGATTTTTTTGTGTCGAATTACTCGATTAAATCGAATAATCGTTTCAGCCCTAGTTAAACTGCTGACATCTGCAGCACAGATGTCAGCAGTTTATAGCAGGGGGTCAGCAATGTGCTGACCCCCTGCTATACCCACTAGACACCAGGGAAATGCATTGAAAGGAGGCCTCCCGCGCCGCCCACCCGCAGCACCGCCGCAAATCCCCCTGCACCGCCCGGAGGACACTAAGATGGCGGGGTGCAGGGGGTTAAAATTTACAATAAGGGGCAGATTTTAGTCTCTGATCAGGGACTAGACTACATAGCGCAACAAACCGCAGGTCTGAATTGACCTGCGGTTTGTTGCGATCGCTCGGCTACGGGGGTCACAGGACCCCCCTCGGCATTGTCACAGGATGCCTGCTGAATGATTTCAGCAGGCATCCTGTTCCGATCACCGCCACGTGCGCAGCTGTGATCGGATCTTCTCAGGGCGTACATGTACGCCCTGAGTCCTTAAGTACCAGGACGCTAGGGCGTACATGTACGCCCTGCATCCTTAAGAGGTTAACAAGATTCGCCACAAATAAATTCGGATCGAACCAAATTTTTTTAAAACTGGCCTGATCTAATTTTTAAAAAATTCGCTGATCTCTAATAATGATCAAACGTTCAGAAAAAAGAATCTGAATACATGTTTATTTTGTACTTCAAAATATAATTATTGGTAATATAGATAGATAATGGATTCCAAAGTCACAGCTAAGCTTTGATTATTAATTGAAAAACCTCATAGAGTTGGCACACATGGGACAGATTCTAATTATATTGCAAACTGATGAAAGATACATCTTTTAGAATATTGCTAAACATTAATGCAGCTCAGTTTGTATTTTCCTGCCTAGAGGTACTCAAGACATGACCCATGGTTTTTATTAACTGCAGTAATTACAAATGGAGAATTTAAATCAATGGAATCAAGTTAAACAATATAAACCTGCATTAAAAAAGTAAAAACTAACTGGGGTCTCTTTAAGGATATTAGAAACAATGGATCTCACACTGCTACAGCAATAATTATTTTTTTAAAGATTTTGGGGGCTCACATACTGTTAAATATGTTAAATATATAGAAATATTAAACTAATGGTATAGAAAAGAAAACCCACAAAAGACAATGCTGACGTTATTTTTTTATTTGTGTGACAAATCAAAAGATATAATTTGGTTCCAGAAAAAATTAAAAATAAATTCAGACATGGGCAAATATGAAATTATTTAAATCTAAGTTTTACTGGGTACTTTGTAAGTCTAAATAATTATTGGTTCCACAGATTACATTTTAGAGTTCCTTTTTTATTGTTATAGGAAAGAGTTCATCACTTAGAGAGGATAACAGTATAACATTTTATGTACTATTTAACATATTATTCTTCTCTTCAAATACTTTTTTCATATCTTTGGTACAAGATGCTCTATTGAAATAACGAAAAATAGAAAACAAATAAAAAATAAAAGCTATCCTAGAAATAGTAATATAATGATGATGCATTTAATCAATATTAAGAAAACTAAATATCAAGAATATTAATATATATGGATATATATCCTGCAAAATCTGAAAATGCTTTAAAGGGAATGTGTTACAGATATTTTTTTTTTCCTGTCACCTAAAATGAGATAGCAACATATTTCATTTTTGCTGATCTATTTTTATTTTATGATTACAGATTTTTTGATTATGGCACAATCCATCTTGCATGGTCTGATGTGTTTTACAGGAGACACCATGGACCAGAGCCAACCTCTGATTTTATGGAATACATGCTCTTTGACCTGTGTAGCAGTCAGGAGGGAGTAGGTAACCTTTGACAGTCACCTATTGTGAATGGTAGACCCTTTGTATCTATCTATCTATCTATCTATCTATCTATCTATCTATCTAGGAGTATATTTGACATTACAATCCTTTCTGCGATGATAAACAGGTAACTGCAAATAATGTAGTGGTGTATCATAAACCTGGCACTATGGTTGAAATTTTGAAACATGTATAATTTTATAGTAATGGTAATTTACAATATGTGGTCTATGTCAGTGTTTCCCAACCAGTGTGCCTCGAGCTGTTGCAAAACTACAAATCCCAGCATGCCCGCGCCGCCAAAGGCTGTCCAGGCATACTGGGAGTTGTAGTTTTGCAACAGCTGGAGGCACACTGGTTGGGAAACACTGGTCTATGTGATGCTTTGCTAAGACTGTGACCTTATATATGGTGGCAGCACCACTAGAAAGTAGAAAATGCAAATTTTGGAACATTAATTATATAAAAAAAAATTCAATATCTGTAATAAACTCAAGATTTCTAGTGCAGCTAAACATTTGGTTCAACAACAGAATAGAGGTCTCAGAATTGTTGCTATAGATAAAATGCAAAATTTTCCAAGAGGTGGTGATATGAGACATAGATTACTTTACACGGAAGCTTATTGGATTTTCTATATAAATACAAGATATTCTGGAGTACTTAATTTAAGAAAATGTCTTATGTTTCATTATTAATATATGTTACATTGATTGCTTATCTTTGATCGACTCTACCCCTTTCTGTATTCCTATTTCATGTTAGGCTCCATCTTATGCAGTAGCTGAAATGTCACATTTTAATGGCCACTTGAGAATAAATCTATATTTGTCTCATCATCTTTGCATTGTTGTGAATTTACATTCTTTGTGACTTTTGGATCAAGGTCTGGATTGCGTGCACCAAGTCTCCATTTGTTGTTTGCAATGTTTAGTATATATAGTGGTCCCTTAAGATAAAATGCTTTCAGGATACAATACTTTGAAGTTCCACAGTTTTTTTTTCTGGGCCATCATAAATTCAAACTATAGTCAACATGCAATGCCTTAGACTCCGATCCCACCAGTGAACATGGTTATGTCTCTGATAAAATACCTGTATTGGTGTCTAGTAGCTCCTCTCTACAGCACAATGTGATACTACATGTCCTGTGCTGCCCTCTGTCTGTGCCAGGATCCTTTGGATATCAGGTAAGGCCAAATCCATTTTCTGGTACACTGTGTACTGTACTGGACCCTGAAGAAGCTCCTGTCCTCATCAGAGAAAGTGTTTTACAGCTTCCAGCAGCTATTCCTGGCTATTATATGTAAGGACTTACTTTATCTGTTGTAGTTATTTGCTTATTTTTCTTAATCCTTAATTTTCTGTTATCTTATGATGATATTTTGCATTTTTTGAACCAATTACTAGTTTTCCATAGAGTTATTGACTCAATTTGCAATGGTTTGAACAAGGGTTGAGCGATTAGGTCAAAACTTGAACGCTGTACGCAGATCTGTCACCGTACCACATTCAAATGTATGGAATGTGAAATTCGTTATCTCCAAAGTCTTCGGACTTCGATTTTTAAACTTGTAAATAGTGTTGAGCGAACAGTTCGAGCATAGTTCGGGTCCGTACCGAATTTTGGGGTGTTCGTGACACGGACCCGAACCCGAACTTTTTCGTAAAAGTTCGGGTTCGGGTTCGTCGTTCGGCATGTATTTTGGCGCATTTTGAAAGGCTGCAAAGCAGCCAATCAACATGCATCATACTACTTGCCCTAAGATGCCATCGCAGCCATGCCTACTATTGGCAAGGCTGTGATTGGCCAAGTGCAGCATGTGACTCAGCCTCTTTATAAGCTTGTGCGCACGTCGGGACGTGCTCACTCCCGATGTGAATAGAACAGGGATAGACGCAGCTGATGCTAGGGCGAGAATAGGCAGGGATAATTGAATAACTGGAAGCAAATTTCTCTCCTCCACCTGTGATTCATCTGAACAACTGCAGCTGAGCTGCTTTTTTGATAGGGATTGGCTATTTTTAGAGTGGCCAGAGTGATTTTTCCATCCACATGTACCTAGGCTGACCGCCGGCCGCCATTTTGCGACTTGTAGTGCTGCAGCAGAAGCTGCCACAGTGTGCATTCCAAAGCTCCAAACAAGTCAGACATCTACACCTGGGATTCAGACCAATAGCGATTTAGCAGCACAGTCCAAGGCTATTTTTTTAAAGGTTGTGCAGACCATTTTGTGGCACATGTTACTGGGCTGATAGGCGGCGGCCATCTTGGGACTAGTGCTGCAGCACAATCTCTCCCAACGTCCATTAATCACTTGTAATAGTGGTCTGTGCCATAGAAATCCTACATCAGGGACTTGGGTGTGCTTGTGTCACCCCTACTAATACCAGTCCACCTGTAATCCATACAGTGAAAAGCCATAAAGTATTCCAGTGAGGGAATTTTTTTTTATTTAAAAAAGGCCAAGTTAGTTTATCTGATGCTCAATATACTAGATACAGTTAGGCTCATGCTTTCATACATCTGGAATTAGCAAACTAATGTGCTGGGGTTGGGAAAACATATATGTACCCATACTAGAATCTGTCAAAGAAAGCGGTACTCACATATAACAGTCATTCCATCTGTAATCCATACAGTCAAAAGACTGAAAGTATTCCAGTGAGGGAATTTTTTTATTTAAAAAGGCCAAGTTAGTTTATCTGGCGCTCAATATACTAGATACAGTTAGGCTCATGCTTTCATACATCTGGAATTAGCAAACTAATGTGCTGGGGTTGGGAAAACATATATGTACCCATACTAGAATCTGTCAAAGAAAGCGGTACTCACATATAACAAAGTCATTCCATCTGTAATCCATACAGTCAAAAGACTGAAAGTATTCCAGTGAGGGAATTTTTTTATTTAAAAAGGCCAAGTTAGTTTATCTGATGCTCAATATACTAGATACAGTTAGGCTCATGCGTTTCATACATCTGGAATTAGCAAACTAATGTGCTGGGGTTGGGAAAACATATATGTACCCATACTAGAATCTGTCAAAGAAAGCGGTACTCACATATAACAGTCATTCCATCTGTAATCCATACAGTCAAAAGACTGAAAGTATTCCAGTGAGGGAATTTTTTTTATTTAAAAAGGCCAAGTTAGTTTATCTGGCTGCTCAATATACTAGATACAGTTAGGCCTCATGCTTCATACATCTGGAATTAGCAAACTAATGTGCTGGGGTTGGGAAAACATATATGTACCCATACTAGAATCTGTCAAAGAAAGCGGTACTCACATATAACAGTCATTCCATCTGTAATCCATACAGTCAAAAGACTGAAAGTATTCCAGTGAGGGAATTTTTTTATTTAAAAAAGGCCAAGTTAGTTTATCTGGCGTTCAATATACTAGATACAGTTAGGCCTGCGTTTCATACATCTGGAATTAGCAAACTAATGTGCTGGGGTTGGGAAAACATATATGTACCCATACTAGAATCTGTCAAAGAAAGCGGTACGAGGACGCGGTCGTGGTGGTGTCCGTGGAGCCTCTGTTGCTGGTAGAGGACGTGGCCGTTCGGCCCCAGGCGCACACAGTAGGGAACGAACTCCCTCAACTAGCCGGCAGAATGTACCGCAATATCTCGTGGGGCCCAATGCCGCTCTTAGGATGGTAAGGCCTGAGCAGGTACAGGCATTAATCGATTGGGTGGCCGACAGTGCTTCCAGCACGTTCACCACATGGTCTTCCACCCAGTCTTCTGCGGAAAGCGCACAGGTGGCACCTGAAAACCAAGCCCATCAGTCTGTCACATCACCCTCAAGCATATCAGGGAAACGGTCTGAGCCACAAGTTATGCAGCAGTCTCTTCTTCTGTTTGAAGACTCTGCTTCCAGGGTTTCCCAGGGCGCCCACCTAGCCCTTCCCCAGTGGAGGAAGACATACCATGCACTGACGCACAACCACTTATGTCTCCAGATGAAGAGGACATGGGAATACCACCACAGCAGAGTCACCGACTCTCTGATGATGACGAAACACAGGTGCCCACTGCCGCGTCTTTTGCAGTGTGCAGACTGAACAGGAGGAGGTCAGGGAGGGAGACTGGGTGGAAGACGATGCAGAGGACGATGAGGTCTTAGACCCCACATGGACTGAAGGTCGTGGGCGATGACTTTCACAGTTCAGAGGAAGAGGTAGTGGTGAGACCGAGACAACAGCGAAGCCAAAGAGGGAGCAGGGGGCCAGCAGACGAGCCGCCGCCCCAGAGTTCGCCTGCTACTGGACATCGCCAACAGGGACCCAGCCCCACAAAGGCAGCTTCAAAGAGTTCCCTGGCATGGCACTTCTTTAAACAATGTCCTACCGACAAGACCCGAGTGACTTGCACGCTCTGCCATCAGAGCCTGAGGCGAGGCATTAACGTTCTGAACCTCAGCACAACCTGCATGACCAGGCATCTACATGCAAAGCATGAACTGCAGTGGGGTACACACCTTAAAAACCAGGCACTCGCTGAGGCTCCCCTGCTCCCTCTACTGCTGCTGCCTCGGCTTCCGCCTCGAGAGGAATGTTGCCACCTGCCGAGCAGCAAACAGAGGATGTGCCACCGACACCACCACCACCGCCACCGTCAACTAGCGCCTCCACTATATCACACAGCAGCGCTTCAGCTCTCAATATCTCAAACCTTAGAGAGGAAGCGCAAATTCCCCGAGTCACCCTCGAGCTCCTTGGCCTGAACGCCAGCATTTCTAAACTGCTGGCCTTTGAAATGCTGTCATTCCGGCTGGTGGACACAGACAGCTTCAAACAGCTGATGGCCATGGCTGTCCCGCAGTATGTGGTTCCCAGCCGCCACTACTTCTCCAAGACAGCCGTGCCTTCCCTGCACATGCAAGTGTCCGATAAAATCAAGTGTGCACTGCGCAACGCCATTTGTGGCAAGGTCCACCTAACCACAGATACGTGACCAGTAAGCACGGCCAGGGACGCTATATCTCACTAACTGCACACTGGATGAATGTAGTGGCGGCTGGGCCCCGGGCGGACAGTTCCTTGGCGCACGTCCTTCCGCCCCTAGGATCGCAGGGGCATCATTCTCTGCCTCCTGTAGCCTCCTCCTCCTACTCGGCTTCCTCCTCCACTGCTTCCACCAGCTCATCCGGTCAGCCACACACCTTCACCACCAACTTCAGCACAGCCCGGGTAAACGTCAGCAGGCCATTCTGAAACTCATATGTTTGGGGGACAGGCCCCACACCGCGCAGGAGTTGTGGCGGGGTATTGAACAACAGACCGACGAGTGGTTTCTGCCGGTGGGCCTCAAGCCAGGCCTGGTGGTATGCGATAATGGGCGAAATCTCGTGGCAGCTCTGGGACTAGCCGGTTTGACGCACATCCCTTGCCTGGCGCATGTGCTGAACTTGGTGGTGCAGAGGTTCATTCACCACTACCCCAACATGTCAGAGCTGCTGCATAAAGTGCGGGCCGTCTGTGCGCGCTCCGCCGCTCACATCCTGCCGCTGCTCGCCTGTCTGCGCTACAGCGGAACTTCGGCCTTCCCGCCACCGCCTCATATGCGACGTGCCCACCCGGTGGAACTCCACCTTGCACATGCTGGAGAGACTGTGCGAGCAGCAGCAGGCCATAGTGGAGTTTCAGCTGCAGCACGCCGCGTCAGTCGTACTGCCGAACAGCACCACTTCACCACCAATGATTGGGCCTCCATGCGAGACCTGTGTGCCCTGCTGCGCTGTTTCGAGTACTCCACCAACATGGCCAGTGGCGATGACACTGTTATCAGCGTTACAATACCACTTCTATGTCTCCTTGAGAAAACACTTAGGGCAATGATGTTAGAGGAGGTGGCCCAGGTGGAGGAGGAGGAGGAGGATGAGGGCTCGTTTCTAACACTTTCGGGCCAGTCTGTTCGAAGTGGCTCAGAGGGAGGTTTGTTTAAGCAGCAGAGGACAGGTTCACAAGTCGCCAGCCAAGGCACTGTACTGGAGGACGAGGAGGATGAGGAGGAGGAGGTGGAGGGGGACGAGGATGACGCAAGTTCACAGCGGGGTGGCAGCCCAGGCCCATCACTGGTGCGTGGCTGGGGGATACGGTGGACGATGACGATACGCCTCCCACAGAGGACAGCTTGTCCTTACCCATGGGTAGCCTGGCCCACATGAGCGAATATATGCTCCAATGCCTGCGCAACGATCAGCAGAGTTGCCCACGCTTTAACGTGTGCAGACTACTGGGTGGCCACCCTGCTGGATCCCCGGTATAAAGACAATGTGCCCACTTTAATTCCTGAACTGGAGCGCGACCGTAAGATGCGCGAGTACAAGCGCACGCTGATAGAGGCGCTCTTGAGAGCATTCCCACATGTCACAGGGGAACAGGTGGAAGGTGAAGGCAGAGGAGTGGCAAGAGGTCGCCAACGCAGCTGTGTCACGGCCAGCTCATCTGAGGGCAGGGTTAGCATGGCAGAAATGTGGAAAAGTTTTGTCTCCACGCCACAGCTATCTGCACCGACACCTGATACGGAACGTGTTAGCAGGAGGCAGCATTTCACTAACATGGTTGAACAGTATGTCTGCACACTCTCCACATCCTGACGGATGGTTCGGCCCCATTCAACTACTGGGTTTCGAAATTGTCCACGTGGCCAGAGTTAGCATGTTATGCCTTGGAGGTGCTTTCCTGCCCGGCGGCCAGCGCTTTATCTGAACGCGTATTCAGCACGGCAGGGGGCGCCATTACTGACAAGCGCAGCCGCCTGTCCACAGCCAACGTGGACAAGCTGACCTTCATAAAGATGAACCAGGCATGGATCCCACAGGACCTGTCCCTCCCTTGTGCAGAGTAGTCCTTATTAACTGCCTAAAACATGTCTTGTTGTGCTACGGGCCACTTCTTTATTTGATACAAATTTTATGAAACCCACAGTTGAATGAAACTCTTCTCTGTCTGGGCGCCGGGGCCTAACCAGATGAAAGTGGCCGGTTAAACTAACGGGTGACATGAAGCCATAACCTCTGCCATGCTACCTCTGTCTTCTGTCTGGGTGCTGAGGCCTAAGTCAAATAAAGCGGTCTTCTGCTGTGCTGGGGGATATGAAGCTAATCTCTGACCTCTCTCCTCTGTCTGGGTCCAAAGGCCTAAATCACTGAAAGAGGCCTTCTCCTGTGGTGTGTGATATGATGCCAGAATATGTGCTGTGGGGCCTCTCTCCTCTTCCTGGGTGCAGGGGTCAAATAAACTAAATTGTGGCCTACTCCTGTGGTGGTTGATATGATGCCTGATTCTCTGATGTGGAACCTCTCTCCTCTGTTTGGGTGAAGGGGTCAAAGTAACTAAATGGTGGCTTCTCCTGTGGTGGCTGATATGATGCCAGAATATGTGCTGTGGGGCCTCTCTCCTCTTCCTGGGTGCAGGGGTCAAAGTAACTCAATGGTGGCTTCTCCTGTGGTGGCTGATATGATGCCAGAATATGTGCTGTGGTGCCTCTCTCTCTTCCTGGGTGCGGGGTCAAAGTAACTCAATGGTGGCTTCTCCTGTGGTGGCTGATATGATGCCAGAATATGTGCTGTGGTGCCTCTCTCCTCTTCCTGGGTGCGGGGGTCAAAGTAACTCAATGGTGGCTTCTCCTGTGGTGGCTGATATGATGCCAGAATATGTGCTGTGGTGCCTCTCTCCTCTTCCTGGGTGCGGGGTCAAAGTAACTCAATGGTGGCTTCTCCTGTGGTGGCTGATATGATGCCAGAATATGTGCTGTGGGGCCTCTCTCCTCTTCCTGGGTGCAGGGGTCAAAGTAACTCAATGGTGGCTTCTCCTGTGGTGGTTAGTATGATGCCAGAATATGTGCTGTGGGGCCTCTCTCCTCTTCCTGGGTGCAGGGGTCAAAGTAACTCAATGGTGGCTTCTCCTGTGGTGGCTGATATGATGCCAGAATATGTGCTGTGGTGCCTCTCTCCTCTTCCTGGGTGCGGGGGTCAAAGTAACTCAATGGTGGCTTCTCCTGTGGTGGCTGATATGATGCCAGAATATGTGCTGTGGTGCCTCTCTCCTCTTCCTGGGTGCGGGGTCAAAGTAACTCAATGGTGGCTTCTCCTGTGGTGGTTAGTATGATGCCAGAATATGTGCTGTGGGGCCTCTCTCCTCTTCCTGGGTGCAGGGGTCAAAGTAACTCAATGGTGGCTTCTCCTGTGGTGGCTGATATGATGCCAGAATATGTGCTGTGGTGCCTCTCTCCTCTTCCTGGGTGCGGGGGTCAAAGTAACTCAATGGTGGCTTCTCCTGTGGTGGTTAGTATGATGCCAGAATATGTGCTGTGGGGCCTCTCTCCTCTTCCTGGGTGCAGGGGTCAAAGTAACTCAATGGTGGCTTCTCCTGTGGTGGCTGATATGATGCCAGAATATGTGCTGTGGTGCCTCTCTCCTCTTCCTGGGTGCAGGGGTCAAAGTAACTAAATGGTGGCTTCTCCTGTGGTGGTTGATATGATGCCTGATTCTCTGCTGTGAAACCTCTCTCCTCCATCTGGGTGTAGGGGTCAAAGTCTTTCAAAGTCGCCTTCTCCTGTGCTGATTGATATGAAGCTGATGGTTGTGCCATCTGACATGGTTGCCGGGTCCCATTAAATTGGGGCCTACTCCTGTGGTGGGTGATCTAAATGCCTGATTCTCTGCTTTGAAACCTCTCTCCTCCGTCCGGGTGTAGGGGTCAAAGTCTGTCAAAGTCGCCTTCTCCTGTGCTGATTGATATAAAGCTTATGCTTGTGCCATCTGACATGGTTGCCGGGGTCTGATTCAATGGTGGCCTACTCCTGTGGTGGGTGATCTAAATGCCTGATTCTCTGCTGTGTAACCTCTC
This sequence comes from Bufotes viridis, assembly GCA_033119425.1. Classification (NCBI taxonomy): domain Eukaryota; kingdom Metazoa; phylum Chordata; class Amphibia; order Anura; family Bufonidae; genus Bufotes; species Bufotes viridis. The sequence continues at coordinate 249,422,696 of CM065590.1, forward strand.
TCCTCCGTCTGGGTGTAGGGGTCAAAGTAACTAAATGGTGGCCTACTCCTGTGGTGGGTGATATGATGCCTGGTTCTCTGCTGTGGGACCTCTCTCCTTTGTCTGGGTGCTGTGGTCAAAATAATAGTAAGTGACCTTCTCCATTGGTGGGTGACTTGAAGCCTGATTCTGTGCTATGGGACCTCACTCCAATTAATATTGTTTAATTTTTATTTATTTTATGTTAACTCATCATTTCCCTATCTACATTTGTTTGCAGGGGATTTAACTACATTTTGCTGCCTTTTGCAGCCCTCTAGCCCTTTCCGGGTGTGTTTTACAGCCTTTTTAGTGCCCAAAAGTTCGGGTCCCCATTGACTTCTATGGGGTTCGGGTTCGGGATGAAGTTCGGGTCGAGTTCGGATCCCGAACCCGAACATTTTTCGAAAGTTCGGCCGAACTCGTCGAACCCGAACATCCAGGTGTTCGCTCAACTCTACTTGTAAACCATTTTAAAACTTGAATCTGAAATTGGTTTCAGTACCGAGATAACAAATTTCACCTTATCGGAGCCCATACATTTGAATGTGTATGAAGAAGGATCTCAATACAGCAGTCAAACAAAATTTTGACTGAAGCGAATTAGGATCTATGATCCAAAGCTCGCTTTGCTCCACACTAGTTTGAACATACAATGGACGTCTGGGAAACAATATTATAAACTGAGGGACCACTGTATAAACATATGGTTTTAACTTTTCTTGATCTTGAGATTTTTAATATGCTATAATATTTGTTTACAAATCAATAGGCTATGTGTTTTAAATAATTTTAACCTATTTTTTTTTCAACCATTTGCATCGCTCCACCACTGACAAAGTACTGCACTTAGAAATTAATATCAACAATACTTTTTAGTATTATGTACTAAGATGGTGCTAGTTCCACTTTAATTAGTGGAATTTAAATGGATACTGTGCACTATGTTTGTCTTGCCATGACTAAAAAAGCCCTAGATGTTCGAAACACGTCAGTCAATAGTAGTGAGGTGCTGCTACCTGCTTTCGTATTGCTGTGATTTTTATCTTCAAATTAAAAAATAACGAAGACCATTGCATTTTAACCAGGTGCTTGATCATTTTATTTTGTCTCATTCTATTTAACCTCAAATTACATCAAACAATCTCATACATTAAATAATACCAATAAATATTGCAATTCACCCTACAAAAAATAAGCCTTCATATGGTAATGTTGATTTAAAAATGTATAAAGTCACGACTCTTAGAATTTGGTGATGAAAAAAATTAAAAAATAAAAAGCTGCAATGAGAGGTGGTTAAGGTTAGCCAAAGATCTATTAAATACATAGCTTTATAAGAGGTTATTTTTCTGGCATGAGTTGTATTCACTGGTGCCATTTTTGGGATACATAAAACCTATTGACTCTTTCTTTGGGATGAAAAAACACAGCAATTCAGCAATGTATTTTGATTATTGCACCACTCATCCTGTGGCATGTATGATGCAACAAAAACCAAATACATAAAGTTTTTTTGTGTTCTGCTACATTTGCACAATATCATTCTTTAATGAAATTTTTTTTTTATATTGTTTAATTTCATGCACCCTATAATATTTTTTACATTTCTGTATGTGGGCTTGTTTATTGAAGAATGTCATTTTTAATAGAACTATTTTGGGTTACATATCAACTATTAAAGGAGGTGTCTAATCCCCACAGAAATTTTGGTTAAGGTCCTGAAAAAGCTCAGACTGAAGAACAAATCCACTTACCTAGTAACTGGCACACTAATCTAGCACCTATGTTCCCATATTTCCTGTTTCTCCCCTGTGGACCAGAAGTGTGGCATTCTGTCCATCATCTCATATACCACCATTTATTGGCCTTAGCAGTGACATCTATCTATCTATCTATCTATCTATCTATATATATATATATATATATATATATATATATATATATGAGGGGGTGATGGTGATTGATGAAAGGATATAAAAGCAATATCAACTTTTTTGCATTTTTGTTTTAACCCCACTCAACATCATGTTAAAGGCTCCAGATATAGACAAGTGCCCTCCCAACCTATCTTTTTCTCTAAATCATGTTAAAGGCGTTGTCTCACTTCACCAAGTGGCATTTATCATGTAGAGAAAGTTAACATACGCAGCTTATTAATGTATTGTTATTATCCATATTGCATCCTTTGCTGGCTAGATTAATTTTTTCATCATTTCCATGGTTATATCCACCCTGCACTCCATCAGTGGTGGTCGTGCTTGTACACTATGGGGAAAATATCTGGCCTCTCTGATGGCCATGACCGTGGGAGCGCACATGCTGTAGGCTAGTTATTTTTCCTATAGTGTGCAAGCATGGCCACCACTGCTGGATTGCTGGGGGGTTGTAACCATGGAAACTAGCAGGGTATAATGTGATGGAAAAATGAATCTAGCTAGCAAAGTAAGCAATATGGGAAATCACAATACATTAAAAAGTGCCTTCTATTAACGTCTTCTACTTAATATAAATGCCATTTGATGAAGTGAGACAACCCCTTTAACGTTACTGTATGGGTGATTGTGGTGATACTATATATGTGCACTTTATTTAATGTTTTTACAAAATGAAAGCATATTTTTACAGTGCACATTTATTTTTAACAATTTTTTTTAGTTCCAATAGAGGACTTTACAATGTGGGCTTCTGATTCCTGATATAATACTCTGGTATACTTACAGCAATTCCTAATTTGATTACAGTCACGACAGGCCTAGAGACCTCTGTTTTGCGACCCGGTTACCATGGCAAGGATAATAATATATAATTCCGCTGGTTACCACTGCTTGAGAAAGGTACCATTGGGCGTACCGAAACGTCGCAATTTTCTGGTAAATAAATTTACACTAATTTTTGGATGTGCCATGGAAATTAATTTTTTTTATTCATATAGTTGTGGAGGACGGTTCCTGAGTCCACTGGCACTTCGTATACTAAGACACTTTGTGTCAGCTGTGCGACCCATTCAAACTCATATATATATATATATATATATATATATATTAGCAGAAGGACACGGCTTTGCACGGGTATATTTCATCTACTTCAATTAATGTGTGCGTTGTTAAATCATATTGACAGTATCCCCTATAACAATGACCTCCACAGCCCCCCACCCTTTAACACTGACCCCCCACAGAGCCCCGCCTCCTTGAATTTGGACTTCTACAGCACCCCACCCCCTTGACAGTGACCTCCACAGGGGCCCGCCCCCTTAACAGTGACCTCTATAGCACTCCACCCCTTAACACTGACCATAGGTTACAGTCCCTTTAACTGTGACCTCCATCATTCCCTGCCCCCTTAACAGAGACTTCCATAGTGCCTGTCCTTTTAACAGTGACTGCCACAGTATCATGCTTCCTTAACAGTGACCTCCACTGTACTCTACTCCCTTAACAGTGACCTCAAAGTACCCTGCTGCCTTAACAGTGACATTCAGAGCAGCTGCCCCTTTAATAGTGACCTCCACAGTGCCCGCCCCTTTAACAGTGACCTCCACAGCAGCCTGCCCCCCACAGACAGAAAATTTGTTATGAAAAATAAGTAAAGTAATAGAAGCATTTCACATCATATATCAAAATCATATTAACTCACACATAAGCTGTCATATACTAAGAATGTCCTTCATTGCCTATAACAACTGTTCAGAGCTCATATTAATGACTTGTAGCAAAACAGAAGCTGAGCTGTATATGCAGCCTGTTAACTATCCACACACAACAGCCAACAGACAATGGCTCCTGAAGTTTGGAGGTTAGGTTACCAATAGGGATAAGCGAACCCGAACTATATAGTTCGGGTTCGTACCGAATTTTGGGGTGTTCGGGACCCGGACCTGAACATTTTCAAAAAAAGTTCGGGTTTGGGTCCATTGTTCGGCGAATTCTTCTCGCTTTCTGAAGGGCTGCACAGCAGCCAATCAGCTAGCATTTTACTTCTTGCCCTAAGAAGCCATCACAGCCATGCCTACAAATGGCATGGCTGTGATTGGCCAAGAGCAGCATGTGACCCAGCCTCTATTTAAGCTGGAGTCACATAGTGCCGCACATCACTCTGCTCTGATTAGTGTAGGGATAGGACACAGCTGCTGTGAGGGCGAGATTAGGCAGGGAAAACTCAGCAAAAATACCTAATGAAGTGATCGATCTACAGCTGTGAAACATTCAACTTCTGCTAGTTAATTGCTCACTGGTTTTTAGGCTGCACAGAGCGTTTTTCTGTCTCTTTTTTCTGGGGTGATTGGCAGCCATTTTGTGTCTTGTGGTGCACCAGAACAAGCTGCCACCAAGTCCATCAATCCATCAATACTAGTTTTTTTTTTTTTGCTATATCCTACATCAGGGGCTTGGCTGTGCTTATTGTCACCCCTATAAACTGAAAATAGAAATTTCTATATTTTATTGAGGGGTTAAATAAAATTGCCAAAATAGCAATCCCCTAAAACTGGTGTTCCAGCAGTGGCTGGCCAAGGTTAATAGTGTACGGTAAAGGATAGATCATTTTCTGGGGTGAAATTCAATTGCCAAAATAGCAATCCCCTAAATCTGGTGTCCCAGCAGTGGCTGGCCAAGTTTAATATTGTCCAGCAAAGAATATATTTTGTTCTGGGATGAAATTCAATTGCCAAAATAGCAATACCGCAAATCTGGTGTCCCAGCAATGGCTGGCCAAGTTTAATAGTGTCGGTCAAAGGATTTATTATTTTCTGTGGTGAAATTCAGTTGCCAAAATAGAAATACAGTAAATCAGGTGTTTCAGCTGTGACAGGACAAGTTTAATAGTGTCCGGCAAAGGATATATATTTTTTTCTGGGGTGAAATTCAATTGCCAAAATAGCAATACCATAAATCAGTGGTTTCAGCTGTGGCTGGCTAAGTTTAATAGTGTCCGGCAAAGGATATATATTGTTCTGGAGTGAAATTCAATTGCCAAAATAGCAATACCGTAAATCTGGTGTCCCAGCAGTGGCTGGCCAAGGTTAATAGTGTCCGTCAAAGGATTTATTATTTTCTGGGGTGAAATTTAGTTGCCAAAATAGAATCACGGTAAATCTGGTGTTCCAGCTGTGACTGGACAAGTTTCATAGTGTCCGTCATAGGATATATTATTTTCTGCTGTGAAATTCAGTTGCAAAAATAGAAATACCGTAAATCTGGGGTTCCAGCTGTGACTGGACATGTTAAATAGTGTCCGTCAAAGGATTTGTTATTTTCTGGGGTGAAATTCAGTTGTCAAAATAGAAATACCATAAATCTGGTGTTCCAGCTGTGGCTGGACAAGTTTATTAGTGTCCGTCAAAGGATATATTATTTTCTGGGGTGAAATTCAATTGCCAAACTGGCAATACCCAAAATATGGTGTTCCAGCTGTTGTAGGCCAAGTGTAAATCTGTTTGTTAAAGGGTATATTACACTCAGCGTGCATCTCAAGGTGTATTTCTTTCCATTAAAGGGTATATTACAGTAAGTGTCAAAATATAGCATAATCCTCTACATTTGTACACACTGTTTTGCATATCTAAGTGTATTTCTTTCCGTTAAAGAGTATATTACACAAAGTGTTAAAATAGAAGTGCTGAAAGGATAATACTATATATTTTTTTACCCGCTACTGTGCATCTCAAAGCGTAAATCTGTCCGTAAAAGGATACCTTTCATCCAGGGCATAAATACTAGGCCTACAATTGATATTCCCCTAAATCTGTGGTTACTGCTGTGCCTGGATTAGTGTAATACGTTACATAAATAGATAGCCAGATTGAGTTAGGTGCCTGTAAAAAAAGGCCTGAATTTGAATTCAATACATTGGGCCAAATAATTTTTTTTCTTATTGTGGTGAACGGTAACAATGAGGAAAACATCTAGTAAGGGACGTGGACATAGTCGTGGTGTTGTTAGTGGACCCTCTGGTGCTGGGAGACGACGTGACCGTTCTGCCACAGCCACACATCCTAGTGAACCAACTGCCTCAGGTTCCAGTACCCGCCAGAATTTGCAGCGATATTTGGTGGGGCCCAATGCCGTTCTACTGGCCGACAGTGGATCCAGCACGTTCACAACATTATCTCCCACCAAGTCTTCTGCACAAAGCGCACAGGTGGCGCTTGAAAACCAAGCCCAGCAGTCTGTCACATCACCCCCATGTATATAAGGATAACTGTCTGAGCCTCAAGTTATGCAGCAGTCTCTTATGCTGTTTGAAGACTCTGCTGGCAGGGTTTCCCAAGGGAATCCACCTAGCCCTTCCCCAGTGGTGGAAGACATAGAATGCACTGATGCACAACCACTTATGTTTCCTGATGATGAGGACATGGGAATACCACCTTAACGGAGTCCGCATGTCTCTGATGATAACGAAACACAGGTGCCAACTGCTGCGTCTGTTTGCAGTGTGCAGACCAAACAGGAGGTCAGGGAGGAAGACTGTGTGGAAGACGATGCAAGAGGTCCTATACCCCACATGGAATGAAGGTCGTGCCAATGACTTTCATAGTTTAGAGGAAGAGGCAGTGATGAGACCGAGCCAAAAGCATAGCAAAAGAGGGAGCAGGGGGCAAAAGCGGAACAGTCGCCGCCAAGAGAGTTCACCTGCTACTGGCCACCGCCACCAGGGACCAAGCACCCCAAAGGCAGCTTCAAGGAGTTCCCTGGTATGGCACTTCTTTAAACAATGTGCTGACGACAAGACCCAAGTGGCTTTCACGCTGTGCCATCAGAGCCTGAAGCGAGGCATTAACGTTCTGAACCTTAGCACAACCTGCATGACCAGGCATCTACATGCAAAGCATGAACTGCAGTGGAGTAAACACCTTAAAAACAAGGAACTCACTCAGGCTCCCCTTGCTCCCTCTTCTTCTGCTGCTTCGGCCTCTTCCTCCGCCTTAGGAGGACTATTGGCACCTGCCACCCACCAAACAGAGGATGTGCCACCAACACCACCACCTCCGTCACCAAGCATCTCCACCATGTCACACGGCAGTGTTCAGCTCTCCATCTCACAAACCTTGGAGAGAAAGCGTAGATTCCAACCTACCCACCCTCGAGCCCTGGGCCTCAATGCCAGCATTTCTAAACTACTGGCCTTTGAAATGCTGACTTTCAGGCTGGTGGACACAGACAGCTTCAAACAGCTGATGGCGATGGCTGTCCCACCGTATGTTGTTCCCAGCCGCCACTACTTCTCCAAGAGAGCCATTCCTTCCTGCACAACCAAGTATCTGATAAAATCAAGTGTGCACTGCTCAACGCCATCTGTGGCAAGGTCTACCAAACCATTGATACGTGAACCAGTAAGCATGGCCAGGGACGCTATATCTCCGTAACTGCACACTGGGTATATGTAGTGGCGGCTGGGACCCAGGCGGAGAGTTCTTTGCGCACGTCCTTCCGCCGCCAAGGATCACAAGGCATCATTCTTTGCCTCCTGTAGCCTCCTCCTCCTACTCGGCTTCCTCCTCCTCTTCTTCCACCTGCTCATCCAGTCAGCCACACACCTTCACCACCAACTTCAGCACAGCCCGGGGTAAACGTCAGCAGGCCCTTCTGAAGCTCATATGTTTGGGGGACAGGCCCCACACCACGCAGCAGTTGCGGCAGGGTATTGAACAACAGACCGACGAGTGGTTGCTGCCGGTGGGCCTCAAGCCCGGCCTGGTGGTGTGCGATAATGGGCAAAATCTCGTCGCAGCTCTGGGACTTGCCGGTTTGACGCACATCCCTTGCCTGGCACATGTGCTGAATTTGGTGGTGCAGAAGTTCCTTCATAACTACCCCTGCTGCATAAAGTGCGGGCTGAACCTTAGCACAACCTGCATGACCAGGCATCTACATGCAAAGCATGAACTGCAGTGGAGTAAACACCTTAAAAACAAGGAACTCACTCAGGCTCCCCTTGCTCCCTCTTCTTCTGCTGCTTCGGCCTCTTCCTCCGCCTTAGGAGGACTATTGGCACCTGCCACCCACCAAACAGAGGATGTGCCACCAACACCACCACCTCCGTCACCAAGCATCTCCACCATGTCACACGGCAGTGTTCAGCTCTCCATCTCACAAACCTTGGAGAGAAAGCGTAGATTCCAACCTACCCACCCTCGAGCCCTGGGCCTCAATGCCAGCATTTCTAAACTACTGGCCTTTGAAATGCTGACTTTCAGGCTGGTGGACACAGACAGCTTCAAACAGCTGATGGCGATGGCTGTCCCACCGTATGTTGTTCCCAGCCGCCACTACTTCTCCAAGAGAGCCATTCCTTCCCTGCACAACCAAGTATCTGATAAAATCAAGTGTGCACTGCTCAACGCCATCTGTGGCAAGGTCTACCAAACCATTGATACGTGAACCAGTAAGCATGGCCAGGGACGCTATATCTACGTAACTGCACACTGGGTATATGTAGTGGCGGCTGGGACCCAGGCGGAGAGTTCTTTTGCGCACGTCCTTCCGCCGCCAAGGATCACAAGGCATCATTCTTTGCCTCCTGTAGCCTCCTCCTCCTACTCGGCTTCCTCCTCCTCTTCTTCCACCTGCTCATCCAGTCAGCCACACACCTTCACCACCAACTTCAGCACAGCCCGGGGTAAACGTCAGCAGGCCCTTCTGAAGCTCATATGTTTGGGGGACAGGCCCCACACCACGCAGCAGTTGCGGCAGGGTATTGAACAACAGACCGACGAGTGGTTGCTGCCGGTGGGCCTCAAGCCCGGCCTGGTGGTGTGCGATAATGGGCAAAATCTCGTCGCAGCTCTGGGACTTGCCGGTTTGACGCACATCCCTTGCCTGGCACATGTGCTGAATTTGGTGGTGCAGAAGTTCCTTCATAACTACCCCTGCTGCATAAAGTGCGGGCTGTCTGTGTGCCCACCAACATGGTCAGTGACGATGGCGCCATTATCAGCATTACAATAACACTTCTATGTCTCCTTGAGAAAACACTTAGGTCGATGATGGAAGAGGAGGTGGCCCAGGAGTAGGAGGAGGAGGAAGAGGGGTCATTTTTAGAACTTTAAGGCCAGTCTCTTAGAAGTGGCTCAGAGGGAGTTTTTTTGAAAAAGCAGAGGCCAGGTACAAATGTGGACAGCCAGGGCCCACTACTGGAGGACGAGGAGGATGAGGAGGTGGAGGAGGATGAGGATGAAGCATGTTCACAGCGGGGTGGCACCCAACGCAGCTCGGGCCCATCACTGGTGCGTGGCTGGGGGGAAACGGAGGACGATGACGGCACGCCTCCCACAGAGGACAGCTTGTCCTTACCTCTGGGCAGCCTGGCACACATGAGCGACTCCATCCTTCAGTGCCTGCGCAACGACAGCAGAGTTGCTCACCTTTTAACGTGTGCGGACTACTGGGTTGCCACCCTGCTGGATCCCCGGTACAAAGACAATGTGACATAGTAACATAGTATATAGGACCGAAAAAAAGACACTTGTCCATCCAGTTCGGCCTGTTTCCTACAAGTTGATCCAGAGGAAGGCAAAAAACCCCTGTGAGGCAGAAGCCAATTTTCCCTACTTAAGGGGGAAAAAAAATCCTTCCCGACTCCAATCAGGCAATCAGAATAACTCCCTGGATCAACGACCCCTCTCTAGTAGCTGTAGCCTGTAATATTATTACACTCCAGAAATACATCCAGTCCCCTCTTGAATTCCTTTATTGTACTCACCATCACCACCTCCTCAAGCAGAGAGTTCCATAGTCTCGCTGATCTTACAGTGAAGAATCATTTTCTATGTTTGTGTACAAACCTTCTTTCCTCCAGATGCATAGGATGTCCCCTCGTCACAGTCACAGTCCTAGGGATAAATAGATGATGTGAGAAATCTCTGTACTGACCCCTGATATATTTATACATAGTTATTAGATATCCCCTCATTCATCTTTTTTTCTAAAGTGAATAACTCTAATATTGATAACCTTTCAGGGTACTGTAGTTGCCCCATCTATGCCCCTTTTGATGCAACCCATTATCTTATTGGCCTTGGCAGTTGCTGCCTGACACTGTTTTTTGAAGCTTAATTTGCTGTTTATTACAATTCCTAGATCCTTTTACATGTCAGTGTTACCGAGTGTTTTACCATTTAATATGTACGGGTGACTTGCATTATTCCTTCCCAATGTGCCCACCTTACTTCCTGCACTGGAGCGTGATAGGAAGATGCGCGAGTACAAGAGCACGTTGGTAGACACGCTACTGAGAGCATTCCTAAATGTCACAGGGGAACAAGTGGAAGCCCAAGGTAAAGGCAGAGGAGGAGCAAGAGATCGCCAACACAGCTGTGTCACGGCCAGCTCCTCTGGGGGCAGGGTTAGCATGGCAGAGATGTGGAAAAGTTTTGTCACCACGACACAGCTAACTGCACCACCACCTGATACGGAACATTTGAGCAGGAGGCAGCATTTCACTAACATGGTGAAACAGTATGTGTGCACACCCCTCCACGTACTGATTGATGATTTGGCCCCATTCAACTTCTGGGTGTCCAAATTGTCCACGTGGCCAGAGCTAGCCTTTTATGCCTTGGAGGTGCTGGCCTGCCCGGCGGCCAGCGTTTTGTCTGAACGTGTATTCAGCACGGCAGATGGCGTCATTACTGACAAACGCAGCCGCCTGTCCACAGACAACGTGGACAAGCTGACGTTCATAAAAATGAACCAGGCATGGATCCCACAGGACCTGTCCATCCCTTGTGCAGAATAGACATTTATAACTGCCTCCCCTTAACCATATATTCTTGTACTCCAGGGCACTTCTTTATTGAATCCTCTTTTTTTAATTTTACCATTATTTTGCGGGGCAACACAAAGCTGAATGAACCTCTCCTCCACTTGCGTTCCATGGCCCTGAGACTGTGAATGAGACCTGTGGCACTGCAGGCAGACATGAATCCTTTTTGGCTGTGATGAGAACATCAACTCCCATAGCATTCCCACCTGATACCACCCCAACCTCCTATTCCACCTCCTCCTCCTCCAAGTTGCCAATTGATATTGGTTAATTATTATTTATTTTATTTTATATTAAGTAATTTCCCTATCCACATTTGTTTGCTGGGGATTTACCTACATTGTGCTGCCTTTTGCAGCCCTCTAGCTCTTTCCTGGGCTATTTTACAGCCTTTTTAGTGCCTAAAAGTTTGGATAACCATTGACTTCAATGGGGTTCGGGTTCGGAGTGAAGTTCGGGTCGAGTTCAAATCCCTAACCCGAACATTTTCGGAAAGTTCGGCCGAACTTCTCAAACCCGAACATCCAGGTGTTGGCTCAACTCTAGTTACTAAGCATATTTTTTGGCAAATAATTGGAAAGCGCAGGGTGAAAATTTCCACTCAAAACATGACATTTCCACTCAAAACATCAATTTTGTGATTGTAAATGCGACGGTGTGGATTCCTTTAGCGGACATACATACATACATACACTTAGCTTTATATATTAGATATATGATGCAACTGAAATGCTTCTCTGAGGCTGTAAGGAGGAGAAGCATGGGGAAATGTGCTGTACACTGGCACAAAGGCACAGTGTCAGACTAAAAGACACATTCAGACTCATGGATGATAAAGCATAGGTCTTTTGTTTTCCACTCTGTTGTTTATCAGACATTTAAATATTAGGCCTATTTTAATGTTACCAAGCCACAGATTTAGTACACTGATTATTAAAAAGAAGCTCAATGTTTTTTTCTCCCTAAAATTAACAGACACAGGCACAATTAAATGTCCCTTCCAAAACACACTGAACACTGGTATTGACAATTGACAATTGTATCTTAATGCAACAGTATAATGTGTTGCATTTATCCTATATATTAGTGATGTAGTATAATGCATTGGATTTTACTGTTATATTAACACTGCAGTATAATGTGTTGAATTTTAATGGTATAATAATGCAGCAGTATACTGTAACTAACTTGGATATTAAACCTGAAGCATAATGTGTTGACTTTAACTGATAATAATGCGGAAGCATAATGCATTACATTTTATTGGTATATTAACACAGCAGTATAATGCAACTAATTGGTATATTACTGCAGCTGTATAATCTGTTGAATTCTAATTGTATATAATACATTGAATTTTGCTAGCATATTAATGCAGCAGTTTAATGTGTTAAATGTTATTGGTATGTTAATATTAGCAGTATAATGCAACTAACTGGTAGAACAATGTATTGAAATGCACAATTTGAAATGGTAGCAAAATTGCAAATGGTTTTTAGAAAGAAAAGGGTGGAACTATGCAATGTAGCCAGTAATTTGTATGCTTCTGTGCTGGCATTGCCTGGGAATATGCATATAATACACTTATGAACTGCAGAAGCTTGATGTATTTTAAAGAAAAAAAGGCTAGCTGTTGACAAAAACAATGTTTTTGCAGGCACAGCAGGATTTTGATAATTTCAGTGTATTATATAAAACTTTCAAACTTGCCAGCGGCTACCCTCAGTATAAAACACATACAGAAAACTCTGACTGATCCTATGCTTTATCTCTTTCTGATAAAATACTGACTTTTCTACCTATTGATTCAAACTACTTAACTGAATATGACCTTAATAGAGTTGAGCGAACACCTGGATGTTCGGGTTCGAGAAGTTCGGCTGAACTTCCCGAAAATGTTCGGGTTCGGGATCTGAACTCGACCCGAACTTCACCCCGAACCCCATTGAAGTCAATGGGCACCCGAACTTTTGGGCACTACAAAGGCTGTAAAATAGCCCTGGAAAGGGCTAGAGGGCTGAAAAAGGCAGCAAAATGTAGGTAAATCCCCTCCAAACAAATGTGGATAGGGAAATTACTTAAAATAACATAAAATAGAGAAAACTAATAAATAAACATTCTTAACTTGAGCCCAAGTGAGTGACAGTGGCACCTGTCACCCAGCAAACAGAGGATGTGGCAGCAACGCCACCACATCTGTCATCATCACCAAGCATCTCCACCAAATCCCATGAAAGTTTTCAGCTATCAGCTGTCCACCTCCCAAACACTGAGGAGAAAAAGAAATAGAAAGAGGAAGTACCCCCCTACCCATGGCTCTGAATGCCTTATTTCAAACTTCCTGGTCCTTTGAAATGCTGTCATTCTGTCTGGTTGACAGTTTTAAAAACCTTATGGTGGTGGCTGTCCCACAGTACGTGTATCCCAGCCGCCGCTACTTTTACAGGTGTGCCATCTCCTCCCTGCACAACCAAGTGGCGGACAAAATCAAGTGTGCACTGTGCAACGCTATATATGGCAACATCCACATAACCAACAACACAGTGGGTAAATGTAGCAGCTGGCCATGAGGCGGATAGCATTTTTGCGAATGTCCTTCCTCCCCCGAGGATTGTTGCGCATTTCTCTTTGTATCCTCCTCCTCCTACTCTGCTTCCTCCTCCTCTACCACCCCCTCATCCACTTAATGTAACACCTTCCCTGCCCACAGCAGCACAGCCAGGGGAAATGACAGCAGTCTGTTTTAAAACTTGTGTGTTTGTGGGAAAAACCCCACAACGCACAGGAGCTGTGGACAGGCATGGAACAACAGACGGATGATTGGTTGGTGCCATTGAGCCTTCAGCCCGGCCTGGTGTTGTGCGCTAAAGAGGCAAAATGTAATAGCAGGTCTGGGCCTAGCCTGTTCGACGCACATCCCCTGCCTGCCACATGTGCTGAATTTGAGGTGCAGAAATTCCTAAACACCATACAGTGAAAATCAATTCAGTTAATCGAACACACACAACACCCCCCCCCCCCAATTTCACTCAAACCATTAACAAACTATTCACAAACTTACTTAAAAACATATTAAAATAACTATAATGCAGCTAAACTAACCATACAAACAAACAAAACTAGGCAGCTGGGTCACCATCAGAACCTCAAAAGGCTGGGTTAGCATTGGCGAAATGTGGGAAAGCTTGTCATCACGCCACAACAACCTGCACCACCAGCAGATCTGGAAGCTGTCAGCAGGAGGCAGCATTTTAGCAACATGGTGGAAGAGTACACGTACTGATGGGTTTGCCCAGGGGCGTAGCTACAGGGAAGCATGGGAAGCTACTGTTTTGGGTCCCTGACCTATAAGGGGCCCATCGAGGAGGAGGACAACTAAAAGAATTTGTCAGGGCCCCCTCAACAGTATTACACAATGAAATTATATACAGTGGTAGTATAGACAGTATAGAAAGCGGATGGAAAATTAACCCAAACAGCCTCACACCCTACACACTCAACACCCCCCCCCCTTTCACTCAAACCATTAACAAACTATTTACAAATTTACTTAAAAACATATTAAAATAACTAAAATGCAGCTAAAGTAACTATATAAACAAACAAAACTATATACACGCCTTATCCTTAACTTAAGGCCAGCCAATTACAAGTGGCTCAGAGAGTGGGTTCCTGCACCAACATAGGCCCTGGCCTGGAACACAATTGGCCAGCTAGGGCACAGTTCTGGAGGATGAGGAGGAGTAGGAAGAACGTTGGGGGATACAGAGGACACAGACGATATACCTCCCTCAAAGAGGATAGCTTGTTCTTGCCTCTGGGCAGCCTGGCAGACATGAACGACAACATGCTGCAGTGCCTGTGCAATGACCGCCCAGTTACTGCCACAATCTAACTTGTGCTGCTTACTGGGTGGCCACCCTGCTGCATCCCTGTTACAAGGACAACGTGCCGTCATTAATTCCCTCACTGGAGTGTGATAGGAAGATGAGCCCACTAGTAGACACGCTGCTGATGGCATTTACACCTGACACCGTGGACTCATTGGAAGAACAAGGTGAAGGCAGAGGAGGAGGAGGAAGAATTTGCCAATGCAGCTGGGTCACCACCAACACCTCAGAAGGCAGGTTTATCATTGGAAAAAATTTGGAAAAGCTTTGTCATCAGACCAGAACAACCTGCACCACCAGCAGATCTGGAACATCTTAGCAGGAGGCAGCATTTCAGAAACATGTTGGAACAGTACACGTACTGACTGATGGATCTGCCTAGGGAATAGCTACAGGGGAAGCAGGGGAAGCAACTGGTTTGGGGCCGTGACCTAGAGAGGGCCCATCCAGGAGGAGGAGGAGGAGTAAAGGACTTTGTCAGGGCCCTCTCAACAGTATTATACAATGAAATTATATACAGTGGCAGTATAGACAGTGTAGAAAGCGAATGGAACAGCTGCTGGGCATCGTCTGAGAGAGCGATCTTTAGTAGCCACAGGTATGGTGGCATGAAAGGAAGGGTTTGCGCAAAAATTAATGGGGGAGGGGGGCCCCATTCAAAAATTTGATGTGTTGCCCAATCATTTCTAGCTACGCCACTGGGTCTGGCCTATTCAACTTCTGGGTCTTCAAATTAGGCACATGTCCTGAGGTTGCCCTTTACGCCTTGGAGGTGCTGGCCTACCCTGCAGCCACTGTATTGTCTGAACGTGTGTTGGGCATTATCACAGACAAGCGCAGCCGCCTGTCAGCAGACAATGTTGCAACTAAGCTTTCGTTTATTAAAAAGAACCAGACATGGATCCCACAGGACTTGTTTGAACCTTATGCAGAATAGACATGTATACCGGCCTCACCCAACCATTGTTGTAAAATTAAAAAACAGTTATTGGAGACTACCTTTGACTTCACAGCCCAAAAAGGCTTCATTTCATGCAAGAATGTAACCGCCAATTGTAAGCTCCCTGTCAGTTATGCAGTGCAAGGGATTCTACCTGGCAAAAATGGTAATATTTCACCCAACAATTTAAAATCTATCCTTTGCCGGACAGTATTAAACTTGTCCAGCCACAGCTGAAACCCCAGATTTACTGTATTTCTATTTTAGCAACTGATTTTCACCCCAGAAAAAAATATATCCTTTGAGAGACACTAGGGAAATTGTCCAGTCACAGCTGGAACACCAGATTCAGGGTATTGCTATTTTGGCAATTAAATTTCACCCCAGAAAAAAATATACCCTTTTACGGACAGATTTAAACTAGGCTTGCAACAGCTGGAACACCAGATTTACTGTATTTCTGTTTTGGCAATTGAATTTCACCCCAGAACAAAATATATCCTTTGCCGGACACTATGAAACTTTTCCAGTCACAGCTGGAACACCAGATCTACTGTATTTCTATTTTTGCAACTGTATTTCACCCCAGAAAATAATACATCCTTTGACGGACACTTGGGAAATTGTCCAGTCACAGCAGGAACACCAGATTCAGAGTATTGCTATTTTGGCAAATCAATTTCACCCCAGACAAATAATATACCTTTTTACAGACAGATTTAAACTGTCAGATGAAATGCAGAATGTAAAAGTAAACCCCCCATTAAAAGTGCCCTGTCTGACCCAGGAAGAAGTACAACAGCGACTTAAAAAGATTAAAATAGACAAATCGCCAGGACCGGATGGCCTACACCCCCGTATCCTAAGGGAATTAAGTGATGTCATAGCCAGACCATTATTTCTGATATTTACGGACTCTATAATAACAGGGAATGTTTCAGAGGATTGGCGCATAGCAAATGTGGTGCCAATATTCAAAAAGGGTCCAAAAACAGAGCCTGGAAATTATAGGCTGGTAAGTTTAACATCTATTGTTGGTAAACTGTTTGAATGGTTTCTAAAAAAAGCTATTTTGGAGTATCTCAATGAAAATAAGCAAATAACGCCATATCAGCATGGCTTCATGAGGGATCAGTCATGCTAAACAAATTTAATCAGCTTCTATGAGGAGGTAAGTTCTAGACTTGACAGCGGCGAATCAATGGATGTCGTATATCTGGACTTCTCCAAAGCATTTGACACCGTACCTCATAAAAGGTTAGTATATAAAATGAGGATGCTCGGACTGGGAGAAAATGTCTGTATGTGGGTAAGTAACTGGCTGAGTGACAGAAAACAGAGGGTGGTTATTAACGGTAGATACTCAGATTGGGTCACTGTAACTAGTGGGGTACCTCAGGGGTCAGTATTGGGCCCTATTCTCTTCAATACATTTATTAATGATCTTGAAGAAGGCCTGCACAGTAAAATATCTATTTTTGCAGATGACACTAAACTGTGTAAAGTAATTAACACTGAAGAGGACAGTTTTCTGCTACAGAGGGATCTGGATAGATTGGAGGCTTGGGCAGAAAAATGGCAGATGAGGTTTAACACTGACAAATGTAAATTTATGCACATGGGAAGGAATAATGCAAGTCACCCATACATATTAAATGGTAAAACACTCGGTAACACTGACATGGAAAAGGATCTAGGAATTTTAATAAACAGCAAATTAAGCTGCAAAAACCAGTGTCAGGCAGCTACTGCCAAGGCCAATAAGATAATGGGTTGCATCAAAGGGGCATAGACGCCCATGATGAGAACATAGTCCTACCACTTTACAAATCACTAGTCAGACCACACATGGAGTACAGTGTACAGTTCTGGGCTCCTGTGAACAAGACAGACATAGCAGAGCTGGAGAGGGTTCAGAGGAGGGCAACTAAAGTAATAACTGGAATGAGGGATCTACAGTACCCTGAAAGATTATCAAAATTAGGGTTATTCACTTTAGAAAAAGACGACTGAGGGAGATCTAATAACTATGTATAAATATATCAGGGGTCAGTACAGAGATCTGTCCCATCATCTATTTATCCCCAGGACTGTGACTGTGACAAGGGGACATCCTCTGCGTCTGGAGGAAAGAAGGTTTGTACACAAACATAGAAAAGGATTCTTCACTGTAAGAGCAGTGAGACTATGGAACTCTCTGCCTGAGGAGGTGGTGATGGTAAGTACAATAAAGGAATTCAAGAGGGGACTGGATTTATTTCTGGAGTGTAATAATATTACAGGCTATAGCTACTAGAGAGGGGTCGTTGATCCAGGGAGTTATTCTGATTGCCTGATTGGAGTCGGGAAGGAATTTTTTTCCCCTTAAGTGGGGAAAATTGGCTTCTGCCTCACAGGGGTTTTTTGCCTTTCTCTGGATCAACTTGTAGGAAACAGGCCGAACTGGATGGACAAATGTATTTTTTCGGTCTTATATACTATGTTACTATGTTATTTAAACTAGGCCTACAACAGCTGGAACACCAGATTTACTGTATTTCTATTTTTGCTACTGTCTTTCCCCCCAGAAAATAATATATAATTTGACGGACACTATGAAACTTGTCCAGTCACAGCTGGAACTCCAGATTTACTGTCTTTCTATTTTTGCAACTGATTTTCACCCCAGAAAAAAAATATATCCTTTGACAGACACTAGGGAAATTGTCCATTCACAGCTGGAACACCAGATTCAGGGTATTGCTATTTTGGCAATTAATTTTCACCCCAGAAAAAAATATACCCTTTTACGGACAGATTTAAACTAGGCCTGCAACAGCTGGAACACCAGATTTACTGTATTTCTATTTTTGCTACTGTCTTTCACCCCAGAAAATAATATATCCTTTGACGGACATTAGGGAAATTGTCCAGTCACAGCTGGAACACCAGATTCAGGGTATTGCTATTTTGGCAATTTAATTTCACCCCAGAACAAAATCTATCCTTTGACGGATACTCTAAAACTTGTTCAGTCAAAGCTGGAACACCAGATTTACGGTATTTCTTTTTTTTAAACTGAATTTCACCGCAGAAAATGATATATCCTTTGATGGACACTATTAAGATTGTCCAGTCACAGCTGGAACACCAAATTTACTGTATTTCTATTTTGGCAACTGAATTTAACCCTAGAAAATAATAAATCCTTTGCCGGACACTATTAAACTTGGCCAGCCACTGCTGGGACACCAGATTTATGGTATTGCTATTTTGGCAATTGAATTTCACCCCAGAACAAAATATATCCTTTGCCGGACACTAGGTAAATTGTCCAGTCACAGCTGGAACACCAGATTCAGGAAATTGCTATTTTGGTAATTAAGTTTCACCCCAGAAAAAAAATACCCTTTTACGGACAGATTTAAACTAGGCCTGCAACAGCTGGAACACCAGATTTACTGTATTTCTATTTTTGAAACTGAATTTCACCGCAGAAAATAATAATTCTTATGACAGACACTATTAAACTTGTCCAGTCACAGCTGGAACACCAGATTTACTGTATTTCTATTTTTGCAACTGAATTTCACCGCAGAAAATAATAAATCTTTTGACGGACACTATTAAACTTGTCCAGTTACAGCTGGAACACCAGATTTACAGTATTTCTATTTTTGCAACTGAATTTCACCGCAGAAAATAATTTATCCTATGACGGACACTATGAAACTTGTCCAGTCACAGCTGGAACACCAGATTTAGGGGATTGCTATTTTGGCAATAGAATTGAACCCCTTAATAAAATATAGAAATTTCTATCATGAGTTTCTAAGGGTGACAATAAGCACAGCCAAGCCCCTGATGTAGGATATAGCAAAAAAACAACAACCTAGTATTGATGGATTGATGGACTTGGTAACAGCTTGTGCTGGTGCACCACAAGACACAAAATGGCCGCCGATCAAAGTGACAGAAAAACGCTCTGTGCAGCCTAAAAACCAGTGAGCAATTAACTAGCAGAAGTTGAATGTTTCACAGCTGTAGATCGATCACTTCATTAGGTGTTTTTGCTGACTTTTCCCTGCCTAATCTCGCCCTCACAGCAGCTGCGTCCTATCCCTACACTAATCAGAGCAGAGGGTCACATTCTGCACTTGGCCAATCACAGCCATGCCATTAGTAGGCATGTCTGTGATGGCTTCTTAGGGCAAGAAGTAAAACGCTAGCTGATTGGCTGCTGTGCAGCCCTTCAGAAAGCGGGAAGAAATCGTCGAACAATGGACCATAAGCCGAACTTTTTTGAAAATGTTCGGGTTCGGGTCCGTGTCACGAACACCCCAAAATTCGGTACAAACCCGAACTATCCAGTTCGGTTTCGCTCATCCCTAGTCCCTAAACTCTCCATACACCCTAAGATTGCTGGCTTGCATCTGTAATTGCAGTTTGCCAGAAGCATCTAACACACATCTCATATGGCAAGCTAAGCACAGAATCGCATCTGAGCTATCTCAGAGACACAAGAACCTGTCAAAATCAGGTCCCCTGATTTGTTTAGAGTCTGTCTGTGAGCTAATCGAGGCAAGCCCTCCTTCCCATCCCCCACCGAGCGTAACACGATCCTCCCTGCTCTGTTTTTCTCCAATTTTAACAGGCAAGTCGGCACCTTTTTGCGCAATTTGTCCAAAGCGAACTGCCAAAACTTCAAATTTGTTTGGTAGAAGAATTTTTGTAATATTCGTAACAATTCTGATTTATTTAGAATTGATTCACTCATCTCTAACATATGCAGAATGCAGAAATATGTAGATTGACATTAATCCAAACTTCTGATAACCATCTAACA
This sequence comes from Bufotes viridis, assembly GCA_033119425.1. NCBI lineage: Eukaryota > Metazoa > Chordata > Amphibia > Anura > Bufonidae > Bufotes > Bufotes viridis. The sequence continues at coordinate 249,443,133 of CM065590.1, forward strand.
TGCTTAGGACTTTGAAGGAATCTCATTTATTAATAAGTAAAAATCTAGCTGCAACTACTACATTAAATATAACTAAAATGCATTCTTTGTCGGCCATGGTTATTATATGCAGTGTACATGCTGTATACTTTTACAATGAAGGTACTCTGTTTTCATATTCATGAACTGCTAAACATTTTAGTCAAGCAATGCACTGCTTGCTTAGCTTCATGCCTTTTCTTCTGTGACTAATGTGCTCAGTTCACCTATATTTTACTCTGGAGATATCTTACTTCATGCTAATGTTTGACATTTCATAGTTCAATTAAACTAACGGAAGAAGCAGAAAGCTGGTAGTAGAAAAGGGGAGGAATTTATTATCGCTTTCCATTGGTTTTGCACTTGTGTAGAACATTGAGTAAATAGCCTTGACATTATTTTGTAAATTCTGTACGACAGATGCTAAACTGTAAAGAAAGATCAAACTCACATTCATTATCATCTGGTATTGCAGAGAGCTAGAAACACAGTGCACCAATATCTCCCTGACCTTTTGTTGGATTTTAATGTATGGTCTTTATAAAAGAAACTTTAGTCAGTGTACGGTAGTTTAAATTATTACCATACAATAGCTAGATCTTGCTTTTTTGTTGATGTATTCAGTTCTGACACAGGACTGGCTGTATATAGCCACGGCTAGTGTGTAACTTTCATCGCCCTTTGATGGACCCTACCAGTCAGATTCATTCCTAGGGTCTTAAAAAACATGTTTTGCACTCCTCCTCCAAAAATACAGTATTTATACATTGGAGACAGTATACTTATAAGACAACTTATATATCACAGTAAACTTAATCAAAAAGGCTCATATAGCTCTAAATAATGCAATAATCAAATAATGCTCATACACCAGATCTATGCAGTGAAAAGTGAATGCGGTACAGTTTCATCCATTGACTTTCAGGTGACATCCTCTCTGATTGTAGTTGTCCACTTTCTTCTCTCTCCAAGTATACAAACTTCCCATCCTGCTGCCTAACGCCTCTACATAGTAATAGTGTCCCTTTTTGTGCTCCAAAAAAGTAATAATTCCCCAACACTAAAATAATTCCCTTATTGTACCTGCAGTAGTGGAGCCCTATGTGTTTAAGGGTATTTGCTGAAAGTAATTTTATGCTGTGTACGTATATAGCTGTAAATTCATATTATCAGGCTAATAAACCACCACTTTACATTAGTCACCACCAAATGATGTTATAAAAGGGAGAGGCTGGAAACAGGAGAAGAGGAGATATGTGGAAAGTACAGATGTAAGAGGAGATAAAAAAGTGTGCATTGAGGAGAATCAGACAAGTCCACCATGTAGCTAACACTTTATACCACATGGCAGTGGCCAGGCTGAGGGCAGTTGGAGGGGGAACCGTCAGAAGCTACCCAGCACAGACCAGTGTAGACTTGGGTATAGAGCAAGTCTAGTGGAGATAGCATACCACCAAGTGCACCTCAACCAACATCTGGCAGGAGATCCCTCAACACCAGAGTGTGTCCCGAAGGAATCCGGTGTCTTCCTTCTCATCACTGCACATTGGCCGAGGGAGCTGCAGAAATGGGAGTACCAACTACTACACCCATCAGGTCAAAACACTCACATATTGCCCTGTGGTCCCTGTGAAGAATATTGAGTATCATTTAATGGCAGCCATGCTTTTCATCTGATTCACCTCTGTCAGTGCACATGCAAATAGGTTCTCACCCCCCAGCCATCTGCTTGTCAGCCAGCACAGTAGAAATTCGCAGGGGGTCCTAGCTCAAAGGATGCCCCAGGTGGATAAACTCACACCTCTTCCAGCAACTAGGAACCAGGCCAGGTAACAGCAAGAATCTTCATACAGGGGTCCTCAGCCCTGGCCCAGTTCAATCAGATTTAACAGACAGGTTGGCCCCATCAGTTTATGAGGAATTATGAATCACCGATCCATCCCAGACTGAAACAAAATATCCCTGTGGCCACGATCCACAGGCCCATGGTCATCATTTGACTGTGGGGTGCACGGGAGAGGAGATATGCATATTACCCCACAGAAACCACAGAACAGTATCATGTTTGGACACTAGTTGTAGCCGGAGCCCAGGCGGATCCAGTGGTCCCAGAACCACCACCCTGAGACCTCCGGGTCTGGAGTTAGGGGCCTGAAGGGGTTTTATGCTCCATGGGCTGCCAGCACCTGAGAAGGAGGGGTTGACTGTTCCCAGAGGCGGGAAGGGGAGTGGCCGGCTACAGATCATAAGCCCATGCCAGTCGGCAGGCGGCATCTTTTCTGAAGGGGGTCACATCGTGTAATGTGTTTGGAGAGACCTGCCAAGGACTAATCCATCATCCTAACCCAAATGAATATTCATCTACCCAGTAACTAACTTTTGTTCTGTGTAACCCTGTTTGTACCCCATCACCTGTATTTTGTACCTCAGACCACTGTATATATTCATTGTGTATATCGTGTTTGTCTATTGTGCTCTTAAGGCGATTAAATCTATAATTTAATCTTGTGCTGTCTGGTATCTTGATCACAAACCCCCATGTCTGTGTTTTTGCCTAGTATTGAGCTACTGTGGGTTGGCTTCTGACCCTATATAATCCTGTTAGCGGATCGGGCTTATATCAAACGAGAAGCTGGTGGCAGTACTACCGAGCTAAAGTAGAAAAAGTAAGGCTGCTTACTGAGGAAGGGACACAGTCCCGAAAAGCGTTTAAGCTGTGGGGGATATAGCAGGACTCATACTATCATATCCAAAACACGCATGAATACAAGACCAATACAAAGTCAAAAAGTGCCGGAAGAAAAAAGCGCGCGAACGGGAACCACGAGGACGCCGAGATCAAGCTGCAAGGGAAGAAGCCACATACAGGAAGATTGGAACCCCACGAGGACGCCGAAGACAGCGATCAACTACACCACAGAAGGAAGCACCGGCCGGTAAGTGAGCTCTGCGCCATAGACAGTGTGGGACGCCGCACCGAGGCGCAGTACACCGTCTTCCTTCTACAGACTACAGTTAATAGAGACATATCTCAGCTGCCCCAGCGGACTTTGACTAAAAAGGACTAAGCTTTTTTACTCTGGCCATTTTACCTTTATATGGCTAACAACAACTTTACACTAATTTTAGTCTATACCCATCATTCAATATTAACCCATTCCTTTCTTACGTTACTGTACCAGATGTATCTCTGAATACCAAGACACAATTGTCCTTTTAACATTACCTTTTAACTCTTTATGTAATATTATCCCTTTTTATCTTCTATTTTAATCGATTCAATAAAACCTTATAATTTTATCCCAGATAAGAGTGTGTCAGCTGCTCCTCTTTTCATTTTCTACTACCGAGCTAAAGATGCACTGTTTCACTTTGGCATTGACCAGGATCCCTCAGCTAGTCTCCTCTCTCTGCCAGTGTGGACAGGAGGAGTTGGTATAAACCTGTACCAAGACCTGACCTTACCCGCTCCCACTGGAGGGCGTAACGTCACGTCCTGGTAACCAGTGACGTTACTGGGTCACCTGAGCTTGAAGTGGTGATGTCACGTGTGCACGAGGACTGGTATCCATCATATCTAGTGTGTGTGAGTGTGGGACCGATACTCCCAAACACTAAGGACTGCCAGCAGTAGCTTTTGCTGCTGGAGTCTTCAGATCAGCTCAACACTAGACAGTCTGAGTACAAATACAATAAGGTGTGTGTGGGTGCATCAGGTTGCAGGCTGTGTCAGTGACCATCAGTTGCAATGACGGCCAGTATCACAAGGAGCAAAGCTAAGGAGATGGCCGGTGCTTTGTATGGTGGCGGGGAGGGTGCAGTCCAGATAATGGGCCCAGAGGAGGTAGAAGGCGAGGGGGAGCACAGCCAAAGCTCCCCAAGGAGCCAGTTGCCGGAGGTGAGGTCTGCAGTGTGCCTCACTCTACCTGCCCAACCCCCCAGCCAGGCCAGCTTGGCTTCTCTCCTACAAGCTGCCATGGAAAGTCTCCAGGCCGGAGGCCAGGCAGCCTATGAGATGCTCATTGCAGCTGCAAAATGAGCACATCGTGAGCAAGCAGAGGCTGCAGAATGTCGCGAGCAAGCAGCAGCTGCAGAACGTCATGAGCAAGCACAGGCCGAGCATGAACACCAGCTACAAGTGCTCCAGCTCAAGCTCCAACTCCAGCAGCCCTCCTCAGCCCCATGTGAGTCTCCAGAGATCCCGATTACCAAACTGCGGGTGGAGGACTTCCCTGTGCTGCATAAAGATGGGGACTTGGACACATTCTTGTTGGCATTTGAGACTGACTGCCATCAGTACCAGCTGCCGGAGGACCAGTGGGTCAGATTCCTCACTCCACGACTCAAGGGAAAAGCCTTTGAAATATTTGGGTACCTGCCCAGTGAGACCATCCTGAGCTATGAGGACATCAAGCAGGCTCTGGTCCGAGCACTTGTAGCTGGTGTGCATGCATGGGATAGGCATAAGGCCATCCTTCATATAAGATAGGGCCTGGGGCTATTCATAGTATTCAGCATATTGGGCAGACTAGATGGGCCAAACGGTTCTTATCTGCCGACACATTCTATGTTTCTATGTTTCTATGTTTCTATAACTTAACCCCTGAGTCGTACCGGAAAAAGCTCCAGAATTTTCTCTGGGGTTCAACCCAGAGCTGGGCCGATCACATGTGAGCCTTGCTGAGAGTGGTTGACCAATGGACCACAGGATTGGAGCTCTCCACTGTCCAACAGCTAAAGGAACTCATTGCCACAGAACAGTTCTTGTGGAATTGCCCGGAGGATCTCCAGCAGTACCTCCGCAACCGGAAGCCAAGGGGGGCCTCCTCAACAGCAGCCCTGGCCGATGAATACACCAACAACAACAGGGCTTCATAGGCTCGGAAACCTGATGGCTGGAGAGGGGGTAAGACGCACGCTGCACCTGCTACCCCTGCCCCTAGGCCCAAGTGGGCACCAGCACCTGCTTCACTTTCCACGTCGGGGGGGGGACCCTGACTGTGCCACCTATGTAAACAGCGAGGACACTTCAAGGCCATGTGTCCCCAGTGCCCGAGGGACCCGTCCCGGTCATCGACCCGGAAACCGTCCACTGTGTTGTGTGTGGGTGGTGGTGGTGGGAGGTCCCTTGACAATTTGCAACCCGTCACCGTGGGCCAGGCCGTGGCCATGGGACTTATGGATACTGGTGCCGAAATGACTCTTGTGCGGCCGGAACTGGTGGAACCCGATGATCTACTGCTCTGGAGATCCCTTACTGTCTCCGGTCTCGGAGGGGTAGAACCGGCGCTGCCCGTCGCAAAGGTCTATTTGGACTGCGGTGCCGGTCGAGGAGTAAGGGAGGTTGGGGTATCTTCAAATATCCCTGACAGTGATTTGCTGGTGACGGACCTGGGGCAGCATGTGTCTAAGTACTTGGCCGTTGACACCCTGAGGTCTGATTCCCCAGAATGTGATGTAATGTCCACCCCTGTTAATACTGTTGATGTACCAGACATGCCTATGGATGGTGATATGGGGGTGTGGGAGGTAATGTGTTCCTCTCCACTCTGTGGGGAGGGGGTCATTCCTGCCATCTGTGCTGAGGCCCCAGGGTGTGGCCAGCAAGCCTGCTGGAACCTGTTGTCCTCCAGTCTGCTGACCGAATGGACAAGTAGCTGGCAGACAGCTGCGGAGGAGGAGGATGCAAATGAGGTAAGGGCTGTCCCAGGAGAAGTAGCGCTGCCAGGGAAGGCCTCAGTGCAGGGTCCTCCACATCTGGGATGCCCCCCTTCTGACCAAGTGGCTGCCAAGTCAGATGGAGGCCAGGAGACAGGTCCCGGGGACCTGACAGAGGACGTGGCAGTCTTTTCTATTCTGGCCACGTCCTGTCAGGGGTTTCAGGTGGCGTTAGTGGCTAACCCCAGCCTGAATGCTCTCAAACCTAGGACTAATCCAGCCTCCCTCTGACTCAGACCTCGATCGGGGGGTCTGGGACCAAGGACAGCTGTACTGGGTTACAGCCCAGCAGGGCTCACTGGAGGAGTGGCCTAGGGACTGGCAGCTAGTAGAGCTGACAGGGGACATGGCAGTCTCGTCTATTCTGGCCACGTCCCACCAGGGGTTTCAGGTGGCCTTAGTGGCTAGCGTCAGCTTGAGAACTCTCAAGGAGCAGGTGGCATGGCCTCCCTTGGACTCAGACCTCCACAAGGTGGTCTGGGACCAAGGACGGCTGTGCCGGGTTATGGTCCAGCAGGGCTCACCGGAGGAGTGGCCTATAGACCAGCAGCTAGTAGAGCTGACCGGTGACGGGGCAGTCTCGTCTATTCTGGTCACGTCCCACCAGGGGTTTCAGGCGGTGTTAGGGGCTAGCATCAGCGTGAAAACTCTCAGGGAGCAGGTAACATGGCCTCCCTTGGGCTCAGACCTCCAGAGGGCGGTCTGGGACCAAGGATGGTTGTGTTGGGAAACGGTCCAGCAGGGCTCACCGGAGGCGTGGCATAGGAACCAATAAATCGTGGTACCCTATCCGTTCAGGGTGGAGTTTCTGTGGATTGTGCATAAAATTCTGGTGGTCAGATACCCAGGGGCCGCTAAAACAGTGGCCATAACTGGAGACATAGCCACCCTTGGGGCAACGGTCATCGAGTGTGTCATGCACTTCCAGGAAAAGTCGCAGGCCTTGTCGCAGTTGGTGCGCAACAGTATGGGGTCAGCCGAGACCGACCAGAAGCGGGGGTACGACCAGGAGGCTTGTGAGAGGAACCACCACATGGGTCAGCAAGCGTGGACACTGGTTCCCGTACCTCAGGACAATCTTTAGGTGGCCTGGGAAGGCCTGTACCTCGCACACCAGCGGTTCAATGCCAGGAAGTACCTTGTCACCCTGGACCACGCACGGGAAAGGCCAATGGCCTTCCCCGTGAACCTGATGCAGGCACCTCATGAGCGGGAGGCAGGTGCCCTGACAGAAGGCCACACTTTTCGGGAGTTGCTCACAAAAAAGCCCGGAAGGACGGAGTCTACTGAGATGCAGTTGGGGATGGAGTATGGCCCTGCCACTTCCAAGCGGATGGTCAAGCTGCATAAAGAACTCGAAGGGTACGCGGCCGCGTTCCTAGAGGTCATTGCCATCATCGGCCCCCCATGGGAGGATCCCCGGGAGCATCTAGTGCAGATGCTCGGTCAGATCTGCCAGGCAGGCTTGACCATTACGCCAGGAAAGTGCCAGCTGGGCATAAGCGAGGGGCCCCGGGCAGGCGGGGAAGCCTCCAAGACCTGGGAGGGTGGAGGACCAGCGCATCCTGGCTCCCCCTCCCGGACAAGAACCAGGTGATGTCCCTCCTGGCACCGCACCAGGAAGAATGGTTCGTGCCCCCCTATAGTAGCCTGGTGAGGCCCATGACGGACCTCACCAGGAGAAAGCTGCCCTCCGCAGTTGATTGGACAAACGACTACAAAACTGCCTTCCATGCCCTGGAGGACGCCGTTTTCAGCTTCCCGGTACCACAGGCAGCCGACTTCACCTGGCCTTTAATGCTCCGACTGACGCCAGTGATTGTGGCCTCAGTGTCATGCCCCATCAGGGTGACTCTATTGGCCAAAGACGAATGGGAGGTGGGTATGTGGGAGCCTGGCACTCCAGACATACCCCTTTGCCATTTGCCCCAGAGAGGGTGCGGATGGGCGCATGGGAAAACACAGGAATGTGCTTCCCCTGGTGCCCTCTAAATGGGGGAGGCGTGAGGAATATGGAGTATCATTTAATGGCAGCCTTGCTTTTCATCTGATTCACCTCTGTCAGTGCACATGCAAAAAGGTTCTCACCCCCCAGCCATCTGCTTGTCAGTCAACACAGTAGAAATCCACAGGGGGTCCTAGCTCAAAGGATGCTCCAGGTGGATAAACTCACACCTCTTCCAGCAACTAGGAGCCAGGCCAGGGTCCTCAGCCCTGGCCCAGTTCAATCAGATTTAACAGACAGGTTGGCCCCATCGGAACCTCCCCTATTGGTTATTGAATATCCCGCAGGGGAAATTCCGGAGGATTAGAAGGAACTGTACCTCGGATGAACGATTTGAAATGGAAGCCATACAAATGCAGAATAATTTTCTTGAAAAGGAGTACCCAGTGGAGCTTTTAGAAGACTCCTTGAACAAAGTTAGGGGTTTGAATAGAGATACCCTTTTTCAGGAGAAAGAAGATACGAGGGATCAACATGAAGTTGACAATATTCACATTATGTTATCTTTTAGCGATAATTATACCACCATTAAACATATAGTTCAAAAATATTGGTATCTTCTTAAAAAAGATAAAGTAATAGGCCATCTAATACCGATAATTTCATTCACTAAAGCCCCTAACTTAGGCACTAAGATAGCGCTGACAGTTAGAAACCTAGATAGGGAAGGGGTTACTATACAAAAATGGGCAGATATGACTGGTTTTTATAAATGCGGCCATTGTAACAACTGTAAAATTACAGCTTTCCCTAAAAGAACAAACGAGATTATTGCTACTTCTAATCAATATAAATATACAATAAAGGAATTTTTAACATGCACTTCAGAAAATGTTATTTATATAATGGAATGTCCCTGTGGATATCAATATGTTGGTCGGACTAAAAGAACACTCAAAAAGCACATCTCTGAACACATGACCAATCTTCTGAAAGGGTATGAATCCCATTCAGTCTCAAGTCATTTTAAGAAGGTACACAACCAAGACCCTTCGGGGTTAAGATTTGCTGCAATAGAGAAAATACCTAAGGAATGGAAAGGGGGTAATCATGTTGAGAAAATGTCCAGAATGGAGACTAAATACATCTTTGAATTCAATACAATAATTCCAAGTGGATTAAATGCTGAATTTGAACTCTTTGGCTTTTTAAAATGACAGAGGTGGGTACCATTTGGTGACAGTCAATCGTACCATTTGCTTCAATTGGCCGATTTTCTCTTACCAATTGGCCACCACCTATCGTTCTTCTAGTCCCTCAGCCATCTCTCACTGTTTGTTTTGACCTTTTTTTGACTTTTTATGAACATGACTATAAAATGCATTAGAACTGCATCAAAATCGCAGATAATAGTTTTGTGCGTTTTTTGTGCATCCTAACTATCCAGTTGTGGTGGACAAACTTATGTATGGATTTGATCATAGGATGTTGCTTAATGTGTTTATTGCGCATACAGTTGTGTTCAAAATTATTCAACCCCCACTGAAATTGAGTGTTTTGGCCAGTTTGACATTGATTTTGATCATTTCAGTCATCTTGTTTACAATTAAATCAAAGAGGCACTTGTAAGTCAGACAAATATAACATAACATTTATAATGAAATAACCACAAATGTCTTTTCTGTGCTCACATCATTATCAGTTTTATTCAACCCCCAAGTGACATTCAATCTTAGTACTTAGTACAACATCCTTTTCCAGTTATAACAGCTTTTTAACGTGAAGCATAGCTTGACACAAGTGTCTTGCAGCGATCTACGGGTATCTCCTCCCATTCTTCATGGGCAAAAGCCTCCAGTTCAGTCACATTCTTAGGCTTGCGCGCTGCAACTGCTTTCTTTAAGTCCCACCAGAGGTTCTCAATTGGATTTAAGTCTGGTGACTGCGATGGCCACTTCAAAATGTTCCAGCCTTTAATCTGCAACCATGCTCTAGTGGACTTGAAGGTATTCTTGGGATCATTGTCCTGTTGAAAGGTCCAACGTCTCCCAATCCTCAGGTTTGTGACGGACTACATCACATTTTCATCCAATATCTCCTGGTACTGAAGAGAATTCATGGTACCTTGCACACGCTGAAGCTTCCCTGTACCTGTAGAAGCAAAACAGCCCCAAAGCATGATTGACCCCCCGCCATGCTTCACAGTAGGCAAGGTATTCTTTTCTTCATAGGCCTTGTTCTTCCTCCTCCAAACATAGCATTGATCCATGGGCCCAAACAGTTCTAATTTTGTTTCATCGGTCCACAGAACACTATCCCAAAACGTTTTTGGTTTGTCCACATGACTTTTGGCATACTGCAGTCGACTCTTCTTATTCTTTGGAGACAGCAAAGGGGGCGCCTGGGAGTTCTGGCATGGAGGCCTTCATTACGCAGTGTGCGCCTTATTGTCTGAGCTGAAACTTCAGTACCCGCATCTGACAAATCTTTTTTCAGTTCCTCAGCAGTCACACGGGGACTTTTCTCCACTATGCGCTTCAGGTAGCTCACAGCAGTCGAAGTCAGCATCTTTTTTCTGCCACGACCAGGTAGCGTTTCAACAGTGCCCTTTGCCTTGAATTTGCGAATGATGCTTCCTATGGTGTCTCTTGGTATGTTTAACATCTTTGCAATCTTCTTATAGCCATTGCCCTTCCTGTGAAGAGAAATCACCTCTTCTCTTGTCTTCCTGGACCATTCTCTTGACTTCACCATGTTTGTAAACACACCAGTAAATGTCTAGAAGGAGCTGAGTATCACAGTCATTTTAAATCTGCCTAATTGGTGCTTATTATGCTTGATTACTGCTCCTTGACATCCACAGGTGTTTTCAATACCTGATCGAAAACACTTGAATGAACCTCTGTTCTTAAGAGTGGTAGTCTTTAAGGGGTTGAATAATTGTGTCAATACAGAAATCACAAAAAAAAAAACATTTAATACTGTATTACAAAAACAGTTGATGTCATTTTAGTTGCATTTGGTTCTTTAAAAAGTCCTTGTAAGATTTCATTCTTAACACAATTACAAATGTACACGAAATTCCCTAAAACCCTTTACAGCATTGGGCGTTGAATAATTTTGAACACAACTGTATATATTGTTTAAACAATCGCATATAAACAAGCAGCAACCCAACATATATATTCAAGGTTGGATCAACTAATTATCCATGCCAGGATTTCATGAAAACTCACCAATTATCCATGCCAGGATTTCTTGAAGACTACAACCCCTATAAAGGTGGGACATTAGTTTGGGGAAATTAACCACTGAGGAAGGGGTCATATAATACCCCAAAATGCGTTTGGTATTCCCCAATAAATATCAAGAGAACATTGGCTACTGTCGACTAAGGACGTTTAACCCAAGGACGATCCGGACGTAGACCGCATTGACCCTATATACAAACATCTCGCCTGCCACGTGAGCAACGGCTCTCCTGCAAAATCTACACCACGTGGAGACGCCAGCGTGGTACATATTCAGACGGCATCGATTTTGGGGACAAGTGGAGGTACCATACTCTATGTCCGTAGGTGTAAGACCGTAGCCTTCTCCCACAAATAGGGAGAATACTGCATATTGCCGGCGATTATATATAAATTACAGCTGGACGCCGCTGGTTTAGAAGAGTGGGATGCCGCTCTGTACCACTGCCGATAATAATACTACTTTGGGACACTTCTCTATTAGACCCCCACCAGAGTGAATATATTATGATCTGGTCTATGGAATGTGATTTTATATGAAGTGATATATTATATAGAACTCATTGTTCCAGTCCAATTACTTATATTGGAAGGAAGTATCAATATTGAATGAGATCCAGGATTCACCATACAAGTGCTGCTACAAGTGAATATTATATGCTGGTTTGCACAATTAGGTGCTGTTACAATTTAACATTGGCTGCTATATTGTTGCTATTTTGTTATTCCATACTTTTATATTTTTTTAGGTGTTGTGCGATTATTATGTATTTTTATCATTATCATTTTTAAGTGTATTAATTTTAGGTCACCTTAATAAATAGTCAGAGCCATCAATCCAAGATACAAGAGAGTACCCAGTCTTTTTACTAATATTACTATACACTGAGCGGGTGGACCTGTTGACTGAGAGCACCTCTATTCTATATACTTGCTGATCTGGTGCGACACTTCACACTGCTATTTGCAGGTAACAGGAAGAATCTCCCTACATGGGTCCTCAGCCCTGGCCCAGTTCAATCAGATTTAACAGACAGGTTGGCCCCATCGGTTTATGAGGAATTATGAATCGCCTATCCATCCCAGACTGAAACAAAATATATATTTGTGTCCCTGTGGCCACGATCCACAGGCCCGTGGTCACAATTTTGACTGTGGGGTGCACGGGAGAGGAGATATGCATATCTCCCCACAGAAACCACAGAACAGTATCATGTTTAGACTCTAGTTGTAGCCGGAGCCCAGGCGGATCCAGTGGTCCCAGAACCACCGCCCTGCGACCTCCGGGTCTGGAGTTAGGGGCCAGAAGGGGTTTTATGGGTCATGGGCTGCCAGCACCTGAGAAAGAGGGGTGGACCGGCTTTCTGAAGGGGGTCACATCGAGTAATGTGTTTGGAGAGACCTGGAAACCGCGGACCTCACTGCCCCAATGTGAATGCCGCCAAGGACTAATCCATCATCCTAACCCAAAGGAATATTCATCTACCCGGTAGCTGACTTTTGTTCTGCGTAACCTTGTTTGTATCGCATCACCTGTATTTTGTACCTCAGACCACGTATATATTTACTGTATATATTGTGTTTGTCTAGTGTGGGTTGGCTTCTGACCCTATATAATCCCGTTAGCGGACCGGGCTTATATCAAACGAGAAGCTGCTGGCAGTACTACCTAGCTAAGGACGCACTGTTTCACTGTGGCAGTGACCAGGCTCCCTCAGCTAGTCTCCTCTCTTTGCCAGTGTGGACAGTAGGAGTTGATATAAACCTGTACCAAGACCTGACCTTACACGCTCCCTCTGGTGGGAGTAACGTCACTTCCTGGTAACCAGTGACGATATGGGCCACGTGAGCTCAAAGTGGTGACATCACGTGGGCATGAGGCCTGGTATCCATCAGAGTCCCTGTCGCTGCATACCCATCACAAAATAATAATGCAGTATTACTGTGCCACCAGTAATTGTGCCCTACTTTGTACCCCAGTACATAATATAGCCTTTGTGCCTCTATAACTTGATATCTGCTTCTTTTGTGTGCTTCTATTGTACCCATGAGATAAACTACAGGAGTTTGCTGTTATACATAGGCATGCTCCTGACAATCAGTAGTTTAAACACCTAATAGTGTTTGACAGAAAGACAGAAAACAATCAGGGTACACAGGAGGGCATTTCTTGTAGTGTAACAGGGACAGGGAAAGAATAGAAATTACTTATTGAGGTACTTTGATGAAGGAAATTTGAGGGAGTGTGGGGTTGGGGCATAGTGCTCAAAATACAGCTACAGAACATCATTTTTGCTGTTCTGTACCAAAAAACTGCCCACTAGAGATGTCGTGAACATAAAATTTTCCGTTCGCGAACGGGGAACGCGAATATCCCCAAATGTTCGCGAACGGTTGAACCGAGCGAACCGCCATAGACTTCAAAAGGCAGTTGAATTTTAAAACCCACAGGGACTCTTTCTGGCCACAATAGTGATGGAAAAGTTGTTTCAAGGGGACTAACACCTGGACTCTGGCATGCTGGAGGGGGATCCATGGCAAAACTCCCATGGAACATTACGTAGTTGACGCGGAGTCGGGTTTTAATCCATAAAGGGCACAAATCACCTAACATTCCTAAATTGTTTGGAATAACGTGCTTTTAAACATCCAGTGTGTGTATACGATCAGGTATGATGTTGTATCGATCAGGTAGTGTAAGGGTTACGCCAGCTTCACAGTGACAGACCAAACTCTGATAGACCAAAATCCCCATTTAACGCACCGCAAACAACCGCAAACAGTCCATTTGCACAACCGCAAACTCCCTATTTGCACAAGGTTGGATACCAAGCTAGCCATGTCCCGTTCCTTGTCCTCACTGATGTCATTGAAGGTCTCTTCCTCCACCCAGCCATGTACAGTACAACACCAAGGGTCCCTGAAAGGTGACAACAAGCCCCTTGGGATGCCTGCTGTGGTTGGTCTTCCACCTCCTCAAAGCCAGCTTCCCCCTCTGACTCCTCTTCTTCAGACTCCTCTCTCTGCGTTGCCTCAGGTCCAGCAATCGACAACGACAAGGCTGCTTCTGGTGGTGATGGTGACCACAACTCTTCCTCTTCATGCTCATCTACAGCCTGATCCAGCACTCTTCGCAGGGCACGCTCCAGAAAAAACGCATATGGGATGAGGTCGATGATGTTGCCTTGGGTTTGACTGACCAGGTTTGTCACCTCCGCAAAAGGACGCATGAGCCTACAGCCATTGTGCATGAGCGTTCAGTAACGCGGCCAAAAAATACCCAGCTCCGCAGAGGCTGTCCTCTTTTTTTTTAAATTAAAAAAATCTGTTCTTACCAGTTTATTCTCTGTTTTGTCCCCTATCAGAGCCCGGTGTATGGAATAGATTTTATGAACCGGGAGATGGAAAAAGATGATTGGTCGGTCCTTTTCCTTCCAATCTGGGGCACTGCGAGTGCGCCATGCAATGTACTGTGCCACCGTATATGAGTGGTGTGTTAAGTAGTACTATTCCTATCAGTTTAATCCCTGTTACGTCCCCTATCAGAGGACGTGTATCGAATAGATTTTAGGAACCGGGAGATGGTAAAAGATGATTGGTCGGTCCTCTTACTTTCAATGTTGGGCACTGCGAGTGCGCCGCGCAATGTACTGTGCCACCAATACAAATAGTATGAACTACTATTCTTACCATTTTAATCTTTGTTAAGTCCCCGATCAGGGGACGTGTATTGAATTGAATCCTTGCATGGGGAGATAGAGAAAAAATGCAACTAGTGTTAACTAAGTACTATTCCTATCAGTTTAATCTCTGTTTTGTCCCTTATCAGGGCCAGGGCCGGTGTAGTTAATAGATTTTTGGAACCGCTTTGTTTGAATTTTAGGTCACTGCGCGTGCGCCGTGCAATGTACTGTGACACCCTATATGAGTGGTGTGCACACAGTACAGTCTGTGGGCCTGACACACACTGGCAGATATCTGCAATTATATTAAAGGGTAAAAATTCAATGACTTTTTTATCTGCAAGGTACTGTGCCACCCGATATGAGTGGTGGGCACTGGCAGTGGGCACAGTACAGTCAGTGGGCCTGACACACACTGGCAGGCAACTTCAATTATATTAAAGGGTAAAAATGTAATGACTTTTTTATCTGCAAGGTACTGTGCCACCCAATATGAGTGGTGGGCACTGGCAGTGGGCACAGTACAGTCAGGGGGCCTGACACACACTGGCAGGCAACTGCTATTATATTAAAGGGTAAAAATTAAATGACTTTTTTATCTGCAAGGTACTGTGCCACAGAAAAAAATGCACCAAACGGATATGCCACTGACTATACTAGCTAGTCAAACAAGCAGATATTAAAAGCTGAGACTTTTGCCAATATATTCCTGTCAGGAACACATCGGAGCCCCTCATGCACCCCTCATGTGTGGAAGCTTGGCTGTGAGCAGTATTCCATCACCTTCAGACTGTGTTCACCCCATAGTTAGCGTAGTGGTAGGAGCCCATGCCATGCTCAGCGACCGTGATGTGGTGCATGAGGGGCTCCGATGTGTTCCTGACAGGAATATATTGGCCAAAGTCTCAGTTTTTAATATCTGCTTGTTTCACTAGCTATTATAGTCAGTGGCATATCCGTTTGGTGCATTTTTTTTTCTGTGATTTTTATATTAATATATTTCATCCGCGCAATGCTCCGTTTTTTGTAGGATGCCCTTGTGGTGCATGTGGTCCGCGCCAGCATCCTCCATTGTACGCATTATTTGCTGGGGATGGTCGTTTGCTGCAGTCCACGTGCGGTGGGACTGCTCCCCCAATGAGAAACACGCTACAGTGTTTGGGGTCTGAGCAGTTCCCCCATATTGGACACTTTATGTCTGTGATCTTGTTCCATATGTATTGAATGTGCCTTCACATGGCATTTAACATTCTTTTGCACCTGGTAGCCTCCGTCACACGGTCTGATATGGGTGTGGCTTACAGTCTTGCTTTATTCACATTGCATTAGTTGTCCTGCTATGCGGTTGTGTGAAAGCTTGGCTTGAGCAAGGATGCCCTTGTGGTGCATGTGGTCCACGCCGGCATCCTCCATTGTACGCATTTTTTGCCGGGGATGGTCGTTTGCTGCGGTCCACATGCGGTGGGACTGCTCCCCCAATGAGAAACACGCTACAGTGTTTGGGGTCTGAGCAGTTCCCCCATATTGGCCACTATATTTCTGTGATCAAGGTACTGTGCCACCCGATATAAGTGGTGGGCACTGGCAGTGGGCACAGTATAGTCAGTGGGCCTGACACACACTGGCAGGCAACTGCAATTGTATTAAAGGGTTAAAATTAAATGAATTTTTTATCTGCAAGGTACTGTGCCACCCTATATGAGTGCTGTGCACACAGTACAGTCTGTGGGCCTGAGGCCTCTCACACACGGGCAGGCAATATATATATATATATTAAAAAAAAATTAAAGCGGACTGATGTACCACCCGTAAAAATGACTTTTTGGGGTGCTGTCAGACGCTGTCCTTACAGCAGATTAGTCTTTGAGAACTGAACACTGGCCTAGCTAAGGCCCCTTTCACATAACACATGGAATCTATGTATTTAAATGTACATAACAAAGAAGGTAGGAATCTTACCGGTGCCGTTCAGCTGAGCAGTTATATGTTCTGAAGCCTTTTTTAGGGTGTATTCGTGGGGGAAAAAAGGCTTGTTAGCCATTGTGCTGTGAAGTGAAAAAACTACAGCCTTTTTTGGGGTGTATTGGTGGGAAAAAGTGTTATTGGCCGTTCAGTGGTGCAGTTATATGTTCTAGATCCTTTTTGCGGTGTATTAGTGGAAAAAAAAAAAAGAGGGCTTATTTGACGTTCAGCAGTGCAGTTATATGTTCTGAAGCTTTTTTCGGGTATATTAGTGGTGGAAAAAAGGCCTATTATCCTTTGTGCAGTGAAGTTACACCCCAAAAAAGGCTTTCATTTTGTATTAGTGGGAAAAAAAAGTATTATTAGCCATTCAGTGGTGTAGTTTTATGTTCTAAAGCCTTTCTTGGGGTGTATTAGTGGAAAAAAGGGCTTATTAGCCTTTGTGCGGTGAAGTTACAAGATTACAGCCTTTTTTGTTGTGTATTAGTGAAAAAAAATGTGTTATTAGCTGTTCAGCGGTGCAGTTATATGTGTAAAGCCTTTTTTGGGGTCTATTAATTTCCTTTTTATTTATTTATTTGATCTAACAGTATGTCAGACAGAGAAGTGACAAGCCCTGCAGAGGGGAGTGGCAGAGGCGTAAATGTTTCTGGAGCAGGCACAGGTCGCAGAAGAGTAAGAGGGCGTGGCAGCAAGAGTCGCAGCGAGAGGCCTGAGCTCCCAGGGTCATCTAGTGGTCATGTCTTGACCAGCCACCTAAAGCTTATTGAATGATTGACTCGGTCATCCACTTCGTCCCAAGTGACATCAGACACCCCCAGCCAAGAGTCGGTGGGTTAGTCAGAAACAACCCATAGTTCGCATGTCCCGGGAGCAGGCACTGTGCCCTCACCTGTCCTCAACCTGCCTATGTCCTTTTCTGTTCCCTCAGCCAGACAAGTATTATATTCTATCAACACAAATGGCCTGCTGCTGTTAAAATATATAATCAATAGCTTTTAATGAATTTATACATATACGCCTATATTAAAACAATTAAAAAAGCAACAGACTAAAATTATATAGTCACAGTCCCTCCTCTTGCTCATGCGGAGCTCTCGCATGAGTAATAAAAATAACAATAATGTCCCATAGCGATATATATTTATGTTGAAATATCCTGAATTCATCGCTGTTTTGTTTGCGATTTTTTTTTGCGAACATAAAATTTGTGTCACTCTCTAATCATGTCCGATCTTGATGTAACAGACTTATTTTAAGCTGCTTACCAGTCCAATATCATGGTCCGCTTTACAGATAATGCAATTTCATGACCATACATATGTTTGTGTGGAAGTCTGGTATCTTTTACAGCCATAGGTGTCTGTGCTTCTGATTTGGACCTCATGTCAGTGTAGACACTGTGATTTCCTGCGCATGCGAGGTACAGTACTGGTTCAGAGACGTCAAGTATGTTTCGTGATACGTAGGACAATATGGATATCGCTATCGGGTCCTTGATCACCAGATGCGTTTGGAAACTTACAAAGTTTCTTCCTCAGTGGTATGCTTTCAACAAATGGGTGACGGACTCAGTCTTTAAATTACTGTGATTTACCAAAAGCATAGACCTAACTTCTTATCCAGTACCGTGATTGGAACTCAAGGACTGGACTATATATTTGATCTCCTTTTGTTCAGATTATGCATTTTTCTGATTACTTTGTGATGATCATCGTCCTATATCATATAGTTTTCATATGCACCACGACTAGTACATCGACATTTCCAATCATTATTACTGTTGTGAACCCAAATTGAAAACGCAAACCGTAAATACAATCAAAACAGAAAATAAATAAAAACAAAAATACAAATAAAATTATTATAAAAAAAAAAAATTATGAAAAATATATCATGCTGCTATAGCTAATTGGCTCATGATCAAGATGATCATCATAAAGTAATCAGAAAAACGCAAAGTCTGAACAAAAGAGATCAAATATATAGTCCAGTCCCTGAGTTCCAATCACTGTACCGGATAAGAAGTTCGGTCCATGTTTTTGGTAAATCACAGTAATATAAAGACTGAGTCCGTCCCCCATTTGTTGAAAGCATATCACTGAGGAAGAAACTTTGTAAGTTTCCAAACGCGTCTGGGGAGCAAGAGCCCGATAGCGATATCCATATTGTCATGTAAACAGGAGGACATACCTGGTAGATTTAAAGCTTTTATCATCGTTTCACAAAACATACTTGGCGTCTCTCAACCAATACCTCGCATGCGCAAGAAATCACAGTGTCGGCACTGACGCGAGGTCCAAATCAGAAGCACAGACACCTACGGCTGTAAAAGATACCAGACTTCCACACGTATGTATGGTTCGTGAAATTACATTTATCTGTAAAGCTGACCGCTATATTGGACTGGTAAGTAGTGTTGATCATGAATATTCGAATTGCGAATTTTAATTGTGTATATCGGCACTTCGAGAATTCGAGAATATTTAGAATATCTCAAAATATATTCGTAATCGCGAATATTCATTTTTTTAAAATACCAGTCTATGCGAATTTTTATGCGAATTTTATGCAAATTTTTTTAATGCATGAATTTTATTGCAAGCAAGAAAATAATGCCTAAAGATCAGGAATTCGCGAATTTGGGAATTATCGTGAATTCGAATATTGCCCCTGTCACTCATCACTACTGGTAAGCAGCTTAAAATAAGTCTGTTGCATCAATGTCGGACATGAATAGAGAGTGACACAAATTTTATGTTCGCAAAAAAATCGCAAACAAAACACAGATTTATGAACAAGCCGCTATTAAGCTTCATTCAGGATATTTTAACATAAATATATATCGCTATGGGACAGAGCTGTGCACGAGCAATATGAGGGTTTGTGACTATATAATTTTAGTCTGTTGGTATTTTAATTGTTTTAATACAGGTGAATATGTATATATTGATTAAAAGGTATTGATTATATATTTTAACAACAGCAGGGCAATTTTAATTGCTAAGTGCTATAGCAGGCCAAGCTGTACTGCGGTAAGTGCTCGGATTAGTTTTTTATAAGTATTATATGCTGTGGGTTCAGCTCCACTATACAGCGAGGACAAGTTACTAGAGGACAGTCAGCAGCTACTGGCCAGCCAAGATGTGGAGGAGACATCAGCCACTTTTTCGTGTAGGTGGGCAAGTAATGATGAGGAAAGTGGCGTGGGAGCTGGTGTTGCGAGCAGTCAGGCTCCTGGTTCAGAGACCGTTGAGGAGGACATCAGTGATGTGCAGACAGTACTCGATGATGATGTAGCCGATCACAATTGGGAGCCGGGTGACGAAGGGGCTTCATCATCAGGAGAAGAGGGTGGCAGCTTGCCCGTGAGCAAGCGGCTGAGTCAGCAAGTCGCTAGAGTGGCCGGGAGTCAGCAGGGTGGCACCAGTGGGAGGTCGGGAGCCAATAGTGCCCAGGGTAGACTACCCACTGTCGGGGGTCTTTGTGAATTTGGCAAATTCCCAGGCTGCCCCTCCAGCATACCACATGAGCAGGGCACGGTTGTGTCACGCTGTTCTTGAGTTGCAGTGGCAGAACGTCATCCCCAACATAGGCTGATATAAGACGTTTCCACCCGTTGGAATTCTACCCTCCATATGTTGGACCGACTATATGAACAGAGAAAGGCCAACAATGATTTCTTAATGATGCAAGCTGATAGGAGTAATCCCCTGTGTAACTTCGATGTCAGCCAGTGGCAGCTCATGCGTGACACCTGTCATTTGCTCAGGCCCTTTGAGGACGCCACATTATTTGTCAGTCGCCAGGACTACGGGATGAACGACGTTATTCTACTGCTTCATGTCCTGGAACAGATGGCGTTAACAATGGCTGGTCAGGGGACTGGAGACGTGGCGTCGATATCTCACGACCACATAAGCCCTGTGGGGGCTGAACTGGAAAAGGAGGAGAAGGGGGAGGAGGACATAGGAGCACAGGCAATGTGTAGTGAAAAGGGTGGCTTTTCTACTCAGCTGACAGGAGAGGAGAAGCAGGAGTAGCCCAAAGTGCTACAGGGCGATGAGGAAGACGAGACAGAGGACCCAGACACACCATCGCAGTATGCAGTGGAGATGGAAGCAGGGAGTCCCTCCGAGTCACTTGCCCAAACGGCCCACTGCATGCTCACTTGCTTGCGTAGTAACAGCCAAATTATCACCATTCGGCACAGGGAGGATTTCTGGCTCTGCACTTTGTTGGACACCCACTGAGAGGGAGGACAAACTAAACTACTAAAGAAACATCTTATTTAGTCAGTTGGCGGCTGCCTATTTGCGCCATCGTCCATCCTCTCGCAGGTCTGACCGGGGGAAATTCTGCACTCACGTTCCACTGCCATGGCTTCTAGAGAGGGGTGCGGTGCCAGTAGAAGAACCAGCTCCATCAGCAGTAGCCTGAGTCTAGAGTCGCTGATGAGTAGCTTTCTTCACCCGCATAGTAAAGAAACTACTCACAAGCAGCAGTAGCAGGTAGACCTGGATCAGGATCTTAACCAGCAGGTGGTTTTACACTTGGACAGGACCCTGCCAACCCACATTGTAGATCGGCTGGACTACTGGGCAGCAAAACTGGATTTGTGGCCGCAAGTGGCCGAGTTTGCCCTGGAAATGCTGTCCTGCCCGGCCAGTAGTATGGCATCTGAGTGGGTGTTTAGTGCGGCGGGGGTCATAGTGACCCCAAGGAGAACTTGCCTGTCCACCCAAAATGTGGAGAGACTGACCTTTTCAACATGAATCAGGCGTGGATCAGCCAGGATTTTTACCCACCAATTCCTTATGCATCTTTTTAGATTATCCATGCGGCCTCACCCAAATCTTGAAATAAGAGACCGGTTTCTTCTGGCTACCTGCCTCAGCTACTTCTCTGATGCTGCCACCTGCCTGATGCCACACATCTGATGCCAAGTGCTCCTTCTTTCACCCACCTTCGTCATCGGGTACTGGTATTGCCACCCACTGCCCCACTGTTTCACCGGGTCACTTTGTGGTATCCTACTGCTGCCGCTGTTGCCATCTCCACGCTATGTCACCTTGCCACTCTGTGGTATCCTAATGCTGCTGCTGTTGTTGTTGCTGCTGCCATCTCCACACTATGTCACCTTGCCTTTCTGTGGTATCCTGATGCTGCTGCTGTTGCCATCTCCACAATATGTCACCTTGCTTCTCTGTGGTATTCTCCTGATGCTGCTGCTGTCGTCACCTCCAGACCCGGTCATTGTGCCACTCTGTGGCCTACTTATGCTGCTTCCACCTCCAGAGTCTGTCATAGTGCCACATTGTGGCCACCTGATTCTGCTGCCACCTCCAGACTGCCACCTCCATCTGTGGCCTACTACAGATGCTGCTTTTGCCACCTCCAGACTCAGTGAATTTGCCACCCTCTGGCCTACTCATGCTGCTGCCACCTCCACACTTG
Organism: Bufotes viridis; assembly: GCA_033119425.1. NCBI lineage: Eukaryota > Metazoa > Chordata > Amphibia > Anura > Bufonidae > Bufotes > Bufotes viridis. Next base: position 249,465,167 of record CM065590.1, read on the forward strand.
GTCATTGTGCCACTCTGTGGCCTCCCGATTCTGATGCCACCTTTAAACTCTGTCATTATGACACTCTGTGGCCTAATCATGCTGTTGCCACCTCCACACTTGGTCATTGTGTCACTCTGTGGCCTCCTCCTGATGCTGCTGCTGCCACCTCCACACTTTGTCATTGTGCCACTCTGTGGTCTCCTGATTATGCTGCCACCTCCAGACTTTGTGATTGTGCCGCTCTGTGATCTTCTCATGTTGCTGCCACCTCCTCACTTGGTTGCTATTCCACTCTATGGCCTCCTCCTGATGCTGCTGCTGCAACCTCCAGACTTGGTTATTGTGCCACTTTCTGGCCTACTCATGCTGCTTCCACCTCTGGACTTAGTCATTGTGCCACTCTGTGGCCAACTCATGCTACTGCCACCTCCACACTATGTCATTGTGCCACTCTGTGGCCTCCTCCTGATGCTACTGTGGCCACCTCCAGTCTCGATCATTCTGCCACTCTGTGTCCTACTCCTGATGTTGCTGCTGTTGCCGCCACCTCCAGACTTGGTCATTGTGCCACTCTGTGGCCTCCTGATTCTGCTGCCACCTCCAGACTGTCAATGTGCCACTCTGTGGCTTCCTCATGCTTCTGCCACCTCCACACTCTGTCATTTTGCCATTATGTGGCTTCCTCATGTTGCTACGACCTCCACACTAGTCATTGTGCCACTCTGTGGTCTCTTCCTGATGTTGCTACTGCTGCCGACACCTCCAGACTGAGTCATTGTGCTACTCTGTGGCCTCCTGATTCTGCTGCCACCCCCAGACTTGGTCATTGTGCCACTCTGTGGCCTACTCATGCTGCTGCCCCTCCATACTTTGTCATTGTGCCACTCTGTGGTCTCCTCATGCTGCTGCCACCTCCATACTTCGTCATTTTGCCACTCAATGGCCTCCTCCTGATGCTGCTTTTGCTGCCGCCACCTGCTGACCCAGTCATTGTGCCACTGGCCTACTCATACTTCTGCCACTTCCACACTTGTGCCAGTTAGTGGTCTCCTAACTCTGCTGCCACCTCCAGACTCTTTCAATATGCCACTCAGTGTTCTCTTCTCATGCTGCTGCCTCCTCTAGACTCTGTCATTGTGCAAGATGGAGAAACAGCTCATGCTGTATCTGTCCACATTTTTTCATTAGAACTGTTAATTCGTTGTTTGGCCACAAGGTATTGCTATTTTGGTAATTGAATTTCAACCCAGAACAAAAGCTATACTTTTACGGACACTATGAAACTTGTCCAGTCACAGCTGGAACACCAGATTTACGGTATTGCTATTTTGGTAATTGAATTTCAACCCAGAACTAAAGCTATACTTTTACGGACACTATGAAACTTGTCCAGTCACAGCTGGAACACCAGATTTATGGAATTTCTATTTTTGCAACTGAATTTCACCCCAGAAAATAATATATCCTTTGACGGACACTATGAAACTTGTCCAGTCACAGCTGGAACACCAGATTTACAGTATTTCAATTTTTGCAACTGAATTTCACCCCAGAAAATATTATATCCTTTGACGGACACTATGAAACTTGTCCAGTGACAGCTGGAACACCAGATTTACAGTATTTTAATTTTTGCAACTGAATTTAACCCCAGAAAATATTATATCCTTTGACAGACAGTATGAAACTTGTCCAGAGAAAGCTCGAACACAATATTTACGGTATTTCTATTTTTGCAACACAATTTCACCCCAGAAAATAAGATATCCTTTGACGGACACTATGAAACTTGTCCAGTCACAGCTGAAACACCAGATTTATGGTATTTCTATTTTTCCAACTGAATTTCACCCCAGAAAATAATATATCCTTTGACGGACACTATGAAACTTGTCCAGTCACAGTTGGAACACCAGATTTACGGTATTGCTATTTTGGTAATTGAATTTTACCCCAGAAAATAATATATCCTTTGACGGACACTATGAAACTTGTCCAGTCACAGCTGGAACACCAGATTTACAGTATTTCTATTTTTGCAACTGAATTTCACCCCAGAAAATGATATATCCTTTGACGGACACTATGAAACTTGACCAGTCACAGCTGGAACACTAGATTTACGGTATTGCTATTTTGGTAATTGAAATTCAACCCAGAAAATAATATATCCTTTGACGGACACTATGAAACTTGTCCAGTCACAGCTGGAACACCAGATTTACGGAATTTCTATTTTTGCAACTGAATTTCACCCCAGAAAATAATATATCCTTTGACAGACACTATGAAACTTGTCCAGTCACAGCTGGAACACCAGATTTATGTAATTTCTATTTTTGCAACTGAATTTTACCCCAGAAAATAATATATCCTTTGACGGACACTATGAAACTTGTTCAGTCACAGCTGGAACACCAGATTTACGGTATTTCTATTTTTGCAACTGAATTTCACCCCAGAAAATAATATATCCTTTGACGGACACTATGAAACTTGTCCAGTCACAGCTGGAACACCAGATTTACGGTATTGCTATTTTGGTTATTGAATTTCAACCCAGAACAAAAGCTATACTTTTACGGACACTATGAAACTTGTCCAGTCACAGCTGGAACACCAGATTTATGGAATTTCTATTTTTGCAACTGAATTTCACCCCAGAAAATAATATATCCTTTGACGGACACTATGAAACTTGTCCAGTCACAGCTGGAACAGAAGATTTACAGTATTTCAATTTTTGCAACTGAATTTCACCCCAGAAAATAATATATCCTTTGACGGACACTATGAAACTTGTCCAGTCACAGCTGGAACACCATATTTACGGTATTTCTCTTTTTGCAACTGAATTTCACCCCAGAAAATAATATATCCTTTGACGGACACTATGAAACTTGTCCAGTCACAGCTGGAACACCAGATTTACGGTATTTCTATTTTTGCAACTGAATTTCACCCCAGAAAATAATATATCCTTTGACGAACACTATGAAACTTGTCCAGTCACAGATGGAGCACCAGATTTACGGTATTGCTATTTTGGTAATTGAATTTCATCCCAGAACAAAAGCTATACTTTTACGGACACTATGAAACTTATCCTGCCACAGCAGAAACCACTGATTTAGGGTATTGCTATTTTGGAAATTGAATTTCAGCCCAGCAAAGAATATATATATTCTTTTCCAGACAGTATTACACTTGGCTAGCCACAGCTGGAACACCAGATTTAGGGGATTGCTATTTTTTTAAGTGAATTTCACCTCTCTGTAAAACATAGAAACGCTATGTTGACGCTTGTTGATTGGCTGCTTTCCAGGCTTTCAAAATGCACCATAGAAATCGCCGAACAACAAACCCGAACCCGAACTTTTACGTAAATGTTCGGGTTCGGATCCGTGTCACGAACAGTTCGGGTTCGCTCATTACTAATTGTGAGCTGTTGTGCTGCACTTCGGCCTGCTCGCAATAGGTAAAGAAATGCAAATGTCTGTCGGCCATCTTCGGGTGCTGTGCAGCACAGGGGTCTCAACGTCCAAACCGAGCATATATAACATCAGGACATTTTCACTCCATTTGAGATTGTTTTTAATTCTACTCTTCAGTAAAGATTCTGTTTTTCAAAAGCTGGTGTCACTGTTGCCTTCCTCGTCTGTGACTTCGCTTTATCCTGGGGAGCCCTCCCCGGTTCACGGTCTTACAACTATGCCACTCTGTGGCCTACTCTTGCTGCTTCTACCTCCACACTCGGTCATTGTGCCGCTCTGTAGTCACCTTATGCTGCTTCCACCTTACCACTATGGCATAGGTCCACTCTGTGGACTTCTCATGCTGTTCCCACCCTCCCCAATTTATGACTGCTCCACTATTTTAGCTTTCGGTCTGGATGACATTATCATTTATTTGACCTTTCTTCTGATCTGTCAGAAGCAAGGAAAAATGAGATGCACAGCGGATCCTGTCTGTGTAGCAGCTGTAAAGACTGTATGGTCCCATCAGAAATGGCTTATGATGTGGTAGCTAAAAACCGGAGAGGGTACAAAACACCGAAGACTTGCAAATATTCCATTCACATGTCATTTCTGTATTGATCCCCCTCCTGTTTTTTTGGGCATTAGCAATACTGATGGATTATTGAGCAAATGCTGACTGAGTGAAGGCGTATGCTCCACAGACAGGATCTGTTTTTTGTGGGTTATTGTTCTAAAGGATCAAAGGTAGGGAAAATTAATCAGTGACGTCAACACAAAGTTACTGCTGACACCCTCTCCACTCTGTCAGGGGGGCTCTAATTGTAAAAGTGTTTAATAGAACAGGTTCTTTAGACGTCTATGTGGAATCAGCTGACTAGGGTGTAAAAGGACTGTGCTTCTTCTTGACGCTACCATCTACCTGTAGGGCTGAGTTGATACTTGAGTTATTTGGTCAGTTTTGGCCCCGTGACTGCCCAAATAAGTAAAGAATGCAGTGAATCTAAGTGCGACCTCTGTCATATGCATGTCATACTGACTCACAGTATTATTTAACTGCAATAGCAGACTCCCTATGCATGTTACTGCAAGTCACAGTGTTCTACACCCATATAAATGCTCTCTGCAGCCAGGAAATACCCATTTTTTAACACGATTTACCAGTAATACATTCGTATCGAAGCAAATTTTTCTGAAAATTTCGACAAAACGGCAGAATCAAATTTTCGAAAAAATTTGCTCACCTTTATGGTGAATCAATCCAATATATTTGTGCACTACTGATGTTCGTCAGATAGTTCTTACCACATTTATTGTTGCAGTAAGTTGAGATCGATATCATCGGAAGTCCGAGTAATGTACACTTTAAAGCTCAGAAGATTAATTATCCCAGATTGTCCTCTATACACTATATGAAGTTCCCATTATTATTGTATGCCATGCTGACATTATTAAAGAGGAACTTTTATCAGGGAAAAACATATGAACTAAGTATGCTGACATGGAGATAGGCCCAGGAGAACAAGGGCAGTCTCCGCCTAGTAGAACCAAGTGAGCAAAAATACTGGAGCCAATACCGGGAGAACGGAGCAGAGCCCAGGGATAATAGTAAGTGCAGGGAGATATCTGGGCGCCGCTCTCCATGTCAGCATACTTAGTTCATATTTTTTTCCCTGATAAAAGGTCTTCTTTAAGACAACAATTACATTTTCCTAAGTAGGATGTCAGAATCCCAGAAACTCCCACAATTATTTTTCAGCATTTCACTAGTGTATTTATCACCATAATTACTACGTTTTAACTAGTTGGCCACTTTTAACTTTCTTTAGGGCATTTTTAGTTTATATCACTTTGTGTTTCACTCTCTGGTTTGGAGTATTCTACTAAGGTTAAACGTATTTTGTTTCCGTGTCCGTTCTGGTTTTTTTTGCGGATAGGATGCAGACCCATTCATTTCAATGTTTTTTTTTGCAGATCCGCAATTTGCGGACCACAAAACACATACGGTTTTGTGCATGAGGCACTAGACTCTATCTAGGCATATATTGAGTTAATTTCTTGAATACACCAGACTCATGAGCTCTTTCACTCTCGAGGTATATAAATGAGAAGGGATATACAGCCATTTTGGCTGCTTTACCGATCTGCAATCTAGATGTCAGTGGCCACCTATTCTAGCTCAAACGGATGAGGTAAGTATGATTTTTTTTATTTTTTACCGCAATTTTGGGGAAAATCAATTCGCTACCACAAATCATAAAGAAATTCGACTTTTCCCTGAAATTTGGATTGAATTCCACTGTGAGGAGTTCAATTTGCTCAACACTAATTATAAGAACTAATAGAAGATCTCGTTTACATAATTCTACTCTTACTGTAATATCATCTTAAAATATAAAGTACCTTTTCAACTCTCACTATACCTCTTGTAATCATGTTACTCTTTTTCTAAGTGATACCGGTTATTGTAAAGAAAGTAAAATATAACATTTATATTCACTTATAGTTAAGCAGGAGCGCAAATGATTATCTCAGTAACAAATTACACACATTATTTGGAGGTTTGCTGTTCATGAACACAGAACATCTGGCCAGGTATGATAAGAGAATGAGTTTTATTTTGTAGTTTATTTACAACTGTTCACGCTATTTCAAATTAAGTTTGAAAAGTGAAGTAAGCAGTAATTAGAGCCATTCTTCAACTTGTTCTTCTTGTCAAATTAATGAAACCAAATTGTACTTTATTTACATTTTCCTTACATTTCACTTTCTTCTTTAGCATTATTATTGCTTAACCTCTTGGTGATTTTGTTTTTGTAAATTATTCATTTGATCCTCTGAAATTTGTTATGACAAGTGACTCACAAGTGTCAGTATTTTCTTTAGTACTGTACCTTTTTCATCAATGTTTTTATGGGAGCAAAAATATTTTTCATTTTTTTAGAAATGAGTATAAAATTCAGATAAGTATACTTTTGTGCATACAGTGCCAGCCAGTTGTATGTCAGCATGGACTTGATATTACAAGCAGCTATTTCAAAGAGGGAAGTATGAAAATATATTGGGTAAATAACTATTTTGTTTTATGTTGCTTTCTGCCCGAAAACCACTTTAAAGCTTTGAATCAGACTCAATAACTAATCTCCAAGACCCAGTAACCTGTATGAATTCTTTGTTTCCAGTGTTTGATAATGGTTTGAAACTGTGGACTGAAATGTGACATATATTTTGGATGTTATAATAAAATTACAAGTCAAACATTACTTGAGTGCAGAATTCTTTGTTATATAAGTTTTAACCCCTTAATGCTGTAGGCAATTTTGGCCTTCAGGATACAGCAGTTTTTTTTACCCTTCATTTCAAAGCTACCATTCTTGGTTACCTATCAATCATTGGTAATATTTATTTATTTTTTAGGTAGAGACAGAAAAAAAAATATTCCACCACTGTTTTTTCCTTTATAGAAAAAAGAAAAATCAAGATAATCACACAAATTACAAAGGTCCCAGGGGCAGGCTAAGGATCTCTGTCCTTTAATTTATTCATACTAATTTGATCTTGGTTGTTTCCCTGCTGCACCATTTAATTTGTTCATACCAGGACATTTTTCGATGTCTGTATCCTTTTGTAATTTTCATCGCTATCTTGATATAATGTTATCCATTCTCAATAAAAGTTATATTTCATACCAGTACAGTTAAGTGATATGTGTTTTTGCTCTTACATACAGTCGTGGCCAAAAGTTTTGAGAATGACACAAATATTAGTTTTCACAAAGTTTGCTGCTAAACTGCTTTTAGATTTTTGTTTCAGTTGTTTCTGTGATGTAGTGAAATATAATTACACACACTTCATACATTTCAAAGGCTTTTATCGACAATTACATGACATTTATGCATAGAGTCAGTATTTGCAGTGTTGGCCCTTCTTTTTTGGGACCTCTGCAATTCAACTGGGCATGCTCTCAATCAACTTCTGGGCCAATTCCTGAGTGATAGCAACCCATTCTTTCATAATCACTTCTTGGAGTTTGTCAGAATTAGTGGGTTTTTGTTTGTCCACCCGCCTCTTGAGGATTGACCACAAGTTCTAAATGGGATTAAGATCTGGGGAGTTTCCAGGCCACAGACCCAAAATGTCAACGTTTTGGTCCCCGAGCCACTTAGTTATCACTTTTGCCAGTGCTCCATCGTACTGGAAAATGCATTGTTCTTCACCAAACTGTTGTTGGATTGTTGGAAAAAGTTGCTGTTGGAGGGTGTTTTGTTACCAGTCTTTATTCATGGTTGTGTTTTTGGGCAAAAATGTGAGTGAGCCCACTCCCTTGGATGAGAAGCAACCCCACACATGAATAGTCTCAGGATGCTTTACTGTTGGCATGACACAAGACTGATGGTAGCACTCTCCTTTTCTTCTCCAGATAAGCCTTTTTCCTGATGCCCCAAACATATGGAAAGAGGCTTCATCGGAGAATATGACTTTGCCCCAGTCCTCAACAGTCCATTCACCATACTTTCTGCAGAAGATCTGTCCCTGGTGTTTTTTTTGGAGAGAAGTGGCTTCTTTGCTGCCCTTCTTGAAATCAGGCCATCTTCCAAAAGTCTTTGCCTCACTGTGCATGCAGATGCGCCCACATCTGCCTGCTGCCATTCCCGATACCGCAACTGAATCCTCTTTAGGAGATGATCCTGGCGCTTGCTGGACTTTCTTGGACGCCCTGAAGCCTTCTTAACAAGAATTCAACCTCTTTCCTTGAAGTTCTTGATGATCCTATAAATTGTTGATTGAAGTGCAATCTTAGCAGCCACAATATCCTTGCCTGTGAAGCCATTTTTATGCAATGCAATGATGGCTGCACGCGTTTCTTTACAGGTCACCATGGTTAACAATGGAAGAACAATGATTTCAAGCATCACCCTCCTTTTAACATGTCAAGTCTGCCATTTTAACCCAGCTTGGGTTAACTCAGCTTGACATATTGATCTCTAGCCTTGTGCTCGTCAACATTCTCACCTGAGATAACAAGACGATTACTGAAATGATCTTAGCAGGTCCTTTAATGACAGCAATGAAATGCAGTGGAAAGGTTTTTTTTTAGGATTAAGTTAATTTTCATGGCAAAGAAGGACTATGCAATTCATCTGATCACTCTTAATAACATTCTGGAGTATATGCAAATTGCTATTATAAAAACTTAAGCAGCAACTTTTCCAATTTCCAATATTTATGTAATTCTCAAAACTTTTGGCCACGACTGTACATTGGTAATACAAGGTATGTCTTGATTTCTGAGTCAATATTGACAGTGATACATTTTTTGTTTTATTCTCTACACTATTCATAAAACATTATAAATAACATTTATTTTCTTTCTATTGGTAGATACATTTATTCCAATACCAGATATGTGTAGGTTTTATTTTTATATTTTGCTACTTATATGTTAAAACATTTTTCATGAAAAAATATCTGCTTTGCAACATTCCGAGAGCCATAACTTTAAAATTTTTCTTTCAATACAAGTTTTTGCTGAATGAGGTACATTTTCTATGGGGTTGAGGTACTCATTTATAATAAATAATATTATATTTTTTTAGAGGGGGGCAGTAGTCCCATCACTGTTTTTTGATTAATTTTTATGCTCTCCAACATACAGTTAAAATAACATGTTAAATATTCTATGGGCCAAAATGTGCTTTGTGCAAAAAATTGTAACTTTTTAGCACCGACTTTTTGGCACAAGAGGCTTGATAAAAAACACCACCTGTGTTTCTCAACATAAGCTTCTAACTTCTCCAGAGCAACTAGTATACGTCTCAAAGCAGATTTACAAATGTGTCATAGAATTTTATTTATTTATTTTTTCAATCATTAAAAATCTTTTCCAGGACTTTAAAATTGATGACTGCAACTCATTGATAATTGGTCTCCTCCTCACTAAACTCTCCCCTTTACAATCTATCCTGGTTAATGTTGATTAATGTGTTGGTCAAAGGGGTTAGTCACTTTCTGCCTACTTGTGACCAATGTGTAGGGAAGATGAGTATGTGGCACTTACTAATATAGTATTTGTTTAAATTCTGTGCGTGTGTTTGAATAGAGGAGACATCATATGGAGGCGATTAACCTGGCCCTCCATAAGAGGCCAACTTATGGAAAGGACAGCATAGACAATTTCCCTAACAAGGGGCATGGTTCATGAAATGTAGCAAACTGCACAGAAAATCAACAAAGACTATATTAGTAAGTGGTATATAGTCATTTTACCTACATAAAATCAACTTACCTGGTCACAAGTAGGCAAAAAGTGGCCAACCTGTTTAATGTAGCAGCGAGGTCATCTATCTGTCTAACCACTATACTAATTCCTCCACACTGTGCCAGTGATTGCAGTAGTTATCCATACAGTATAGAATTTAATCAGCTCATTCTCAACCAAAGTGCTGCCCCTTCCACATCTCCCTCATGTCTTTCTACCACACTAATCCTGCTGTCTGTTCTGCCAATGACTTATGACTAACATTTACCATAATCCAAACCTCTGACTCAATTTTCAAGGCTTCTCTCCATCTAAACCAGTTCCCTGAAATGTCCTACCACAAGCAATTTGGTTAACATACACAACATACAGTTTTAGGCACTCCCTAATAGAGTTGAGCGGACACCTGGAAGTTCAGGTTCGCTGAGTTCAGCCGAACTTACCCACAAAGTCCGGGTTTGTGACCCGAACTTGACCCCGAACCCCATTAAAGTCAATGGGACCCGAACTTTGGGGCACTAAAATGGCTCTAAATAAGTCATGGAAATGGCTAGAGGGCTGCAAAAGGCAGCAGAATGTGGGTAAGAGCATGACAAGTGCCCTGCAAACAAATATGGATAGGGAAATTACTTAAAATAAAATAAATAAAATTGAAAAATAATAATCTTGAACTAGGAGGAGGAGGTCCATATGGAGTAGGAGGCTGACGAGACGGTGGACATGGTGGTGTAGGTGGAAGCGATGGTGGAGAAGGTAGTCGCCAACAACACTGTTTTTTGTTTTTAACTTTTTCTTCTTTTTTTTTTATTTGGGTAGACCCCAAAACATTGGAAAATATAGAAAAGAAAACTAAGAGAAAGTGCACTGGAGTATAACAAAGGCTGGGTGAGGCCGGAATACATGTCTATTCTGCACAAGGTACGGACAAGTCCTGTGGGATCCATGCCTGGTTCATTTTAATGAACGTGAGCTTGTCCATATTGGCTTTGGACAAGTGGCTGCGCTTGTTGTATGTGATAACGCCCACCTGCCGTGCTAAACACATGTTCAGACAATATACTGACTGCAGGGCAGGCCAGGACCTCCAAGGTGTAAAGATCAAGCTCAGTCCATGTGCCCAATTTGGAGGCCCAGAAGTTGAATGGGGCAGACCCATCAGTCAGTACATGTAGGCGTGTGCGCACATACAGTTCCACCATGTTGCTGAAATGCTGCCTCCTGCTAAGACGTTCCATATCAGCTGGTGGTGCTGGTTCTTGTAGCGTGCTGACAAAGCTTTTTCACTTTTCGTCCATGCTAACCCTGCCTTCTGAGGTGTTGGCGGTGCCCCAGCTGCATTGGCGACTTCTGTGCCTTCGCCTTGCGCTTCCACTGAGGCCCCGGTATCAGGTGAGAATGCCGTCAGCAACGCGTCTACCAGCGTGCGCTTGTAAGAGGTATAGATCACCCAGCAATGTGAAACGCCGCCGAATTTACATAATATATTTCCCAGTCAGGTATGCAGTGCAGGGGTAATTTGAAAGAAAAAAGGGGTATAGATCACTCAACAATCTAAACGCTGATGAATTTACAGAATATATTTTCCAGTCAAGTATGCATAGTAGGGGTAGTTTGAAAGAAAAAAGGGGTCATGGAACGTCCCCGTCATCCGACATTTATTCGCCCCGCTAAAGGATTATTTTGAAAGTGTGTAGAAGCCACACTAGGCCCTCACGCTGCAGATTTATTATGGAGACATCATGGAGATTTTACAGCATATAACTACAGCATCAAACAATGTAAAAGGCGTTGAATTTACCCAGTCAGGTATGCAGTGCGGGGGTAGTTTGAAAGAAAAAAGGGGTATAGATCACCCAACAATTTAAACGCCGCTGAATTTATAGAATATATTTCCCAGTCAGGTATGCAGTTTAGAAGCAAATTTTTTAATTTTTCAGAACATTTCCAAAATCTACTTTTTTAAGGACCAGTTCAGTTATAAAGTCACTTTGTGGAACTCATAGTAGAAACCACCCATAAATGACCCCATTTTAAAAACTACAACCCTCAATTTATTCAAAACTAATTTTATAAACTTTGTTAACCTCTTAAGGCCCCTTTCACACGGGCGAGTTTTCTGCGCGGGTGCAATGCGTGAGGAGGACGCATTGCACCCGCACTGAATCCGGACCCATTCATTTCTATGGGGCTGTGCACATGAGCGGTGATTTTCACGCATCACTTCTGCGTTGCGTGAAAATCGCAGCATGCTCCAGTTTCTGCGTTTTTCACGCAACGCAGGCCCCATAGAAGTGAATGGGGCTGCGGGAAAATCGCAAGCATCCGCAAGCAAGTGCGGATGCGTTGCGATTTTCCCGCATGGTTGCTTAGCAACGGGACCCGATCTCTATTATTTTCCTTATAACATGGTTATAAGGGAAATAACAGCATTCTTAATAAAGAATGCATTGTTAAATGAAGTGGAGGGGTTAAAAATAATAAAGTTAACTTACCTTAGCCACTTGATCGCGTAGGTACGATCTCTCCTCTCTTTCCTGCAGCATCTAAGATCTACAGGACATGTGATGACGTCACATCACATGGTCCAATCACATAGTCCATCACCATGGTAAGATGGATCATGTGATTGGACCATGTGATGTGACGTCATCACAGGTCCTGTATATCTTAGATGCTGCAGGGGAAGAGAGGAGAGATCACGACTACGCAAACAAGTGGCTAAGGTAAGTTAACTTTTATTATTTTTAACCCCCTCCACTTCATTTAACAATGCATTCTTTATTAAGAATTCTATTATTTCCCCTTATAACCATGTTATAAGGGAAAATAATCAATTCTCCAGAAGACCCGAAACCGGACTTCAGTGATGAAGTCCGGCTTCGGGTTGGGTACCAAACATGGCGTTTTTTCTCACGCGCGTGCAAAACGCGTTACAAACGTTTGCACCCGCGCGGGAAAAACGCGCATATTCCCGCAACGCACCCGCCTCTTATCCGGGCATCAAACATGACGCCCGTGTGAAAGAGGCCTAATTGTTCCATCAGAATAAAAAGAAAATAGAGGTGAATTTTTAAAATGTCACCTTTTTTGTAGAATTTTCCATTTATATCAATTTCGTCCTACAACCCAGCGTGGGTTAACAGCAAAATAAACCTCAATATTTGTTACCCTGATTCTTAAGTTTACAGAAACACCCCATATGTGGTCATAAACTGCCGTATGGGTACACAGCAGGGCTCAAAATGGAAGGAACACTGTATGACTTTTGGAAGGCAGATTTCGCTGGAATAATATTCAGGCACCATCTCGCATTTGAAGACACCCTGAGGCACCCCAACAGTGAAAAAAAAAAATGACCCCAAGGAATTTTTCAAGGGGTGCACTGAGCACTTTGGCCCAATAGCTGTTTCATAGAATTTAGAAACACTTGGCAGTGAAAATGAAAAATTTTATATTTTACAAGAAAATCTCGCTTTAGGCCCAAATTTTTAATTTTAACAAGGGGTATCAGGAGAAAATGCACGCTATAATCTGTTACCCATTTTCTCTTGAATACGGCAACACCCCATATGTGGTTGTAAAGTGCTGACGACAAGACCCGAGTGGTTTGCATGCTGTGCCATCAGAGCCTGAAGCGAGGCATTAACATTCTGAACCTTAGCACAACCTGCATGACCAGGCATCTACATGCAAAGCATAAACTGCAGTGGAGTAAACACCTTAAAAGCAAGGAACTCACCCTGGCTCCCCCTGCTCCCTCTTCTGCTGCTGCCACGGCCTCTTCCTCCGCCTTGGGAGGAATGTTGGCACCTGCCGCCCACCAAACAGAGGATGTGCCACCGACAACACCACCTGTGTCACCAAGCATCTCTACCATGTCACACGGCAGCGTTCAGCTCTCCATCTCACAAACCTTGGAGAGAAAGCGTAAATTCCCACCTAGCCACTCTCGAGCCCTGGGCCTGAATGCCAACATTTCTAAACTACTGGCCTTTGAAATGCTGTCATTCAGGCTGGTGGACACAGACAGCTTCAAACAGCTGATGTCCATGGCTGTCCCACAGTATGTTGTTCCCAGCCGCCACTACTTCTCCAAGACAGCCGTGCCTTCCTGCACAACCAAGTATCCGATAAAATCAAGTGTGCACTGCGCAACACCATCTGTGGCAAGGTCCACCTAACCACAGATACGTGGACCAGTAAGCACGGCCAGGGACGCTATATCTCCCTAACTGCACACTGGGTAAATGTAGGGGCGGCTGGGCGGAGAATTCCTTGGCGCACATCCTTCCGCCGCCAAGGATCGCAGGGCATCATTCTTTGTCTCCTGTAGCCTCCTCCTCCTACTCGGCTTCCTCCTCCTCTGCTTCCACCAACTCATCCAGTCAGCCATACACCTTCACCAGCAACTTCAGCACAGCCCGGGGTAAACGTCAGTAGACCATTCTGAAACTCATATATTTGGGGAACAGGCCCCACACCACGCAGGAGTTGTGGCGGGGTATTGAACAACAGACCGACGAGTGGTTTCTGCCGGTTGGCATCAAGCTCGGCCTGGTGGTGTGCGATAATGGGCGAAATCTCGTCGCAGCTCTGGGACTAGCCGGTTTGATGCACATCCCTTGCCTGGCGCATGTGCTGAATTTGGTGGTGCAGAAGTACATTCACAACTACCCCGACATGTCAGAGCTGCTGCATAAAGTGCGGGCCATCTGTGCGAGCTTCCGGCGTTCACATCCTGACGCAGCTCGCCTGTCTGCGCTACAGCGGAACTTCGGCCTTCCTGCTCACCGCCTCATATGCGACGTGCCCACCAGGTGGAACTCCACCTTGCACATGCTGGAAAGACTGTGCGAGCAGCAGAAGGCCATAGTGGAGTTTCAGCTGCAGCACGCACGCGTCAGTCGCACTGCGGAACAGCACCACTTCACCACCAATGATTGGGCCTCCATGCGAGACCTGTGTGCCCTGTTGCGCTGTTTCGAGTACTCCACCAACATGGCCAGTGGCGATGACACCGTTATCAGCGTTACAATACCACTTCTATGTCTCCTTGAGAAAACGCTTAGGGCGATGATGGAAGAGGAGGTGGCCCAGGAGGAGGAGGAGGAGGAGGATCAGGGGTCATTTTTATCACTTTCAGGCCAGTCTGTTAGAAGTGGCTCAGAGGGAAGTTTTTTGCAACAGCAGAGGCCAGGTACAAATGTGGCCAGCCAGGGCCCACTACTGGAGGACGAGGTGGAGGAGGATGAGGATGAAGCAGGTTCACAGCGGGGTGGCACCCGACACAGCTCAGGCCCATCACTGGTGCGTGGCTGGGGGGATACGGAGGACGATGACGATACGCCTCCCACAGAGGGGAGCTTGTCCATACCTCTGGGGAGCCTGGCACACATGAGCGACTACATGCTGCAGTGCCTGCGCAACGACAGCAGAGTTGCCCACATTTTAACGTGTGCGCACTACTGGGTTGCCACCCTGCTGCATTCCCGGTACAAAGACAATGTGCCCACCTTACTTCCTGCACTGGAGCGTGATAGGAGGATGCGCGAGTACAAGCGCACGCTGGTAGACGCGCTCCTGAGAGCATTCCCAAATGTCACTGGGGAACAGGTGTAAGCCCAAGGCGAAGGCAGAGGAGTAGCAAGAGGTCGCCAACGCAGGAGTGTCACGGCCAGCTCCTCTGAGGGCAGGGTTAGCATGGCAAAATGTGGAAAAGTTTTGTCTCCACGCCACAGCTAGCTGCACCACCACCTGATACGGAACGTGTTAGCATGAGGCAGCATTTCGTTGAACAGTACATCTGCACACCCCTCCACGTACTGACTGATGGTTCGGCCCCATTCATCTTCTGGGTCTCCAAATTGTGCACGTGGCCAGAGTTAGCATCTTATGCCTTGGAGGTGCTGGCCTACCTGGCGGCCAGCGGTTTGTCTGAACGTGTATTCAGCACGGCAGGGGGCATCATTACTGACAAACGCAGCCGCCTGTCCACAGCCAATGTGGACAAGCTGACGTTCATGAAAAGGAACCTGGCATGGATCCCACAGGACCTGTCCCTCCCTTGTGCAGAATAGACATTTATAACTGCCTCCCCCTCAACCATGTATTCTTGTACTCCAGGTCACTTCTTTATTGAATCCTCATTTTTTTTAACTTTACCATGACCTTGCTTTGCAACCCAAAGTTGAATGAACCTCTCCTCTGTCTGGGTGCTGGGGCCGAAATAACTGAAAGTGGCCTTCTCCAGTGGTGGGTGATATGATGCCTTATTCCTTGCTGTGGGACCTCTCTCCTCTGTCTGGGTGCTAGGGCCTAAATAACTGAAAGTGGCCTTCTCTAGTGGTGGGTGAAATGACGCAAGAAATGATTCCTTGCTGTGGGACCTCTCTCCTCTGTCTGTGTGCTGGGCCGAACTAACTGAAAGTGGCCTTCTCCAGGGGTGGGTGATATGACGCATGATTCCTTGCTGTGGGACCTCTCTCCTCTGTCTGTGTGCTGGGCCGAACTAACTGAAAGTGGCCTTCTCCAGGGGTGGGTGATATGACGCATGATTCCTTGCTGTGGGACCTCTCTCCTCTGTCTGAGTGCTGGGGCCGAAATAACTGAAAGTGGCCTTCTCCAGTGGTGGGTGATATGACGCATGATTCTCTGCTATGGGACCTCACTCTAATTGATATTGGTTAATTTTTATTTATTCTATTTAATTTAATTTTAATTCATTTCCCTATCCACATTTGTTTGCAGGGCATTTACCTACATTTTGCTGCCTTTTGCAGCCCTCTAGCCCTTTCCTGGACTATTTTACAGCCTTTTTAGTGCCCAAAAGTTCTGGTCCCCTTTGACTTCAATGGGGTTCGGATTCGGGATAAAGTTCGGGTCGAGTTCGGATCCCGAACCCGAACATTTTCGGGAAGTTCGGCCGAACTTCTCGAACCCGAACATCCAGGTGTTCTGAAGGAGTTAAAACTCTGTGGTGTGTGGTATCTGACAGTAGCTTCTTCTCTGATTGCTTCCCTGACAGGAATTGGAACGATCAGAGAAGAAGAGTACACATAGTTCCCCCCTAAACAGAGTCAATGCGCTAAGATTGGTCCGTCTGCAGTAATAGACCAATCACAACGATCTCTAGGTCCGTAAGCACTGTGATTCGTTCCCGCCGGCGTCACTGGTTGCCTAGCAAACCCAACGTGCCAGCTTCACTGAACTGTCAGTGTTGTAAAGCACCACATTCCCCCACGTACATGTACGTGATATTGCGGGAAGGGGTTAATTGATGTGTGACTCTGCCAAGTGAGTAAACCATCAAATCTCTCATTTCAATTCCCTATATATTAAGTTCTTCTCTCACCCTACAGTGGTTTCTGAATAGTGTTTAATCATGCCTATATGTTCAAATGTTGCTGAGCACCAAATGCTGTTCTTTGAAACATTCCTGTAATATATTTTTCGTATAAAATTTTCAATGAAAACATCTATAAAAGGTTGAGGTCTGCAATGAACTACTTGGAAAAGTCAAGATGAGTTTTTAAAACTCAGCCAAACTTATTTTAAAGCCTTTAAGGAAAGATTGGGATCAGACTGTATTTTCCGTTTTTATGTTTTGTTATGTTTCCCCTTACTGACAGCATGAGCTAACTTTGCAAATTTACCTGATATTAGTTCTCTAGATATCGCCCTTTTGGGAAATGGGAAATGAAAGTTGTAATGCAAGTTGTGATGAATGAAGCATAAGACACTTACAGAATGGAATTTGACAATATATTTCACACTGACAGCACAATAAAAGTATGTTTTTTTTCTTCTTATAACTAGATTTTAAGGATGTGCTCCACTACATGCCAGAGAGGATTGTCCTTTTTGTTTAAAATATGTCTCTAGAGAAATCTGAATTTCTTTGGAATTGTTTTGATTATAAATGATGAATGTCAACATATTAAAATGTGATGTTTGTTTAGTCTTTCCGATCACTTAGGATTGAAACTATGCCCAACTTCTGTCAGGCCACCGTTTTGCTAACACATTGCTGAAGAAAAGTACACAGACAGTTTGAAGGCTGCCATTAATTTCACAAATCATTGAAATCCATTTAAAGTGATAAGCAGACTTTTCCTCCCCAGAAATTTATACCACAAATCAAAGATGAATATGAAAGTGAAGCAGAGATACCTATGATACCAATTATTTCTTTATATTTAGCACTACCCAAATCACTCTTTTTTAACATTAATAGTTTTTTAGACATGGGAAGCCCAGATGGAGAAAAAAGAGAGAAAAGGATGTAATCAATGTATTCAACGCAAAAACGCTTTAACTTATTTTTTTTTTTTAATATAGCACTGACATATTCTGCAGCGCTTTACAGATGTTATGATCAATTGCAGTCTCCAGTGGGGCTCACAATTTAAATGGAACCTGTCACCATGAAAATGCATTGTAATCTGCAGGCAGCATGTTATAGAGCAGGAGGAGCTGAGCAGATTCATATACAGTCTTGTGGAAAAGGATTCCGAATTTTTTCTTTATTTCATCCTGCTCATTCTAGAATTTGAAGTCAAGGAGATGGTCCTATCAGTGATTGACAGCCTTTCATCTAGGACTGTGTATACAGAGGCAGTAGTCAATCACAGATAGGACCGCCTCCTTGACTTCAAAGCCCAGAATGAGCAGGAATGTAAATGTATACATTTCAAGTTTTGCTGAATCCATTTCAATAAACAAAAAAAATATATAATATATATATATATATATATATATATATATATATATATATATATAATCTGCTCAGCTCCTCCTGCTCTATAACAGGCTGCCTACAGATTACAATGTCTTTTTATGGTGATCGGTTCCCTTTAAGTTCTCTATAAATATGTCTCATGGAGGAAACCGGAGCACCTGAAGGAAATACATGCAAACATGGAGAGAACATACAAATTTGATACAGATGATGCCCTTGGTAAGATTTGATACAATAAACTAATCAGCCCAGAAAGTAATGCTCTCACTGAGTGGGAGGTAAAAGTTTAGCACACCTAGAACAAATGTGTGTCAGTCAATTGGACCTCAAAGCCAAGGTGCTGACACCTTGCTGCTGGCACTGAAAACCTTATGCATGGTTCCAATTATAGTAGGTTAAAATGAATTCCAATAGGCAACCAAAACCGTGGTATCATATTCAAGAACTGCCCTTATTCTTTCCAATATTCAGATATTGGATATACAACATTATATCATGGTAAAAAATACTAATTTATTTAGAATAACAATATAAACAGTATAATATATTGTAGCCCCAAACAGAGGTCATCATGATGTATCATCCATTTTTTCTTTAGAATTCTTATTGTGGTTTGCATAGCCTTCAAATATACTAATTTACCTCATAAAATCCTGGTACCACATGTTTTAAGTTGTTTTTTTGCCAATTAACACTAGATTGTGTTACGTATTCATTTTAAGATTGTAGATATTTAATTTTATTTCATTTTCTGTACATCATTATTGCTTTTCAGCAACCATACAGACCATAGACACATTTGACAGGAGATCATTTATTGAAGAGACAGTACATCGAGGGCAAATTGCTTTATGGGGGAAAATTACTATGCGGGGGGAAATTATTATGGGGGGATTACTGTGTGGGGACGAATTTTTATGGGAGGGATTACTACGGTATATGGGGGCAAATTACTATATGAGAGCAGTGTGGGGAAATTACTATATGGGAGCAGTGTGGGGGAAATTACTATATGGGAGCAGTGTGGGGGAAATTACTATATGGGAGAAGTGTGGGGGGAAATTACTATATGGGAGCAGTGTGGGGGAAATTACTATATGGGAGCAGTGTGGGGGAAATTACTATATAGGAGCAGTGTGGGGGGAAAATACTATATGGGGGCAGTGTAGGGGAAATTACTGTGTGGGGGAAAACTACTAAAAGGGGGCAGTGTGGGGGCAATAACTGTGTGGGGGCAAATTACTATATGGGGCAGTGTGGGGAAAATTACTGTGTGGGGCAGTGTGGGGGAAATTACTGTATGAGGGTAATTACTGTGTGGGAGCAACCTACTATCTGGGGGCAGTGTGGGGGAAATTTCTGTGTGGTGGGCAAATTACTATGGGGGATTGCTATGTGGGGGCATTGTGGGGGGCGTTGCTATTGGGGAGACACTGTAGGGGAAATTCTATTTTTGGGGACACTATACAGGGATTATTACCTGGAGCACAATATAGGGTATTATTATTATTATTATTATTATTATTACTGGGGGCACTCTATGGGACATTATAACTGCTGTAGAAACTATAGGGCATTTGGGGTAATTTATCAAACTGGTGTAAACTAGAACTGGCTTAGATGCCGATAGCAGCCAATCAGATTCCACCTTTCATTTTTGACAGCTCTTTTAGAAATCCAGTTCTACTTTACATAAGTTTGATAAATGATCCCAATTACATCTACTGGGATCACTATTTTTTCAGCAGCATAGTACCTGGTGCATTGGGGAGCACAGCAGCGACAGTATAGGGAGTGGAAACAGGATGACACTGTCGGACACCAGAATAGGGAGGTTGATGGAAAAATTGAGAAGTCTAATGTGTCTGTGTTAAAAACTCTGATGCGGCTGAAAGAATTTGTCATGGCGGTCTGGGTCAAATGGAGGAGAAGAGGAAAGAGAAGGTCTACATTAGTGTTGAGCGCGAATATTCGAATTGTGAATTTTTATCGCGAATATCACAACTTCGATAATTTGCGAATATTTAGAATATAATTATATATATTCGCTATTTCGAATATTCGCCATTTTTTCAATATCTGGCCCACAAGCAACTCAAGCAGGAAGGAATCATGTTTTCATTTTCGATAGGAATCCATCAACCCAACTCTAACACGAAGATTGTGAATATAGTGCTATATTCGTGAACTCGTTATAATCGTAATATAATATAATATATAGAATTATTATAATTATATTCTATATAATTATATAGAATATAATATAATCGTAATATTCTAGCAAGCCAACCTTTAGGAACCCAGCTCTAAGTTGAATTCTCAATGCGAGTATTACAGGTTATATTAATCGCAATGTGAATTCAACTTAGAGGTGAGTTCCTAATGGTTTGGCTTGCTTCTTATCTATCTTATGATCGAGTCGACCAAGACAACCCATTGAATGAACCTAATAGTATACTGCCCTTATGCGTTGCGATTCACGCGCATATGTCATTGCCAATTTTTCGCATGACATAAACTATCTTACATACAGAGAATTATAAATCAGTAATGAGAATTGTTACTGTGATGTATAATTTCCCTCTTTATGTAGGAAACTGTATTTTATGTCATGCGAAAAAACCGGCAATTACATATGCGCGTAAATCGCACCGCATAAAGGGAGTATGATATTGTGTTCATTCAATGGGTTATCTTGGTCTACTCGAATAGACGAATATTGCGAATATAGCACTATATTCGCTATTTTCTCTATCTTCATCTATTCGACCCAGCAAGCCAACCTAATAGTATACTGCCATTATGCGATCCGATTCACGCGCATATGTAATTGATTTTTCGCATGACATAAAATACAGTAAAGAGAAAAATTATACATTATACAATATTTGCATTTTTGTAATCGCGTAGGGGCATCAAGCTATTTTCATACAGGTTTAGCTTGGTAGAATTTTCAAATATGTAGAATATAGTGATATATTATCCATGCAAATTTTTTTTTTTTTTTTTTTTTCTACAGTGCATGAGGTGACTCATAATTATCATTTTCCCTCCCTTCTCCTAGCTTGAATAGCCAATGAGAAGGCTTTGTCACAACTTAGCAACATCCCTAGAAACTAGACTACCCCTTCACTATATAAGTGACAACATCACCCAGCAGCCATTTTGTGGTGTTGGATTTGATGGAGCTTGAAACTGTGCTATTTTGTCTGATGTGCGATTTATATTATCTGGATTTAATTTATAATATTCTAGTTAGTTAGTTTCAGGCAGTGATTAGGGAATAGTGTAGTTTTATAGCTGATAGGGTTGAAATAATTTGAGATAGTTTAGTAGTTTAGTAGAGTTAGCAGAAAAATATAGTTAGTGTTAGGGCCTAGTGTAGCAGATAGGGTTCAGTGCAGGGTTAGGTGTAGGGCATGGAGTTAGGTAGGTAGCTGTAATATATAATATAGATAGATAGTGCTTGATAGTTTAGGTTAGGTATCAGGGCCACAGTTAGGGAATAGTAAAGTTTAGATTTTTCAGGACAGCGTGTAGTTTAGGTTAGTTAGCGATATAGTATAGTGTAGGGTCTATCTGTCTGTTTTGTCTGTCAGTTAGTGTCTGTCCAGTTAGTGTACTAGTTTTATTTTTTTTTCCATTATTTGTTCATTTTAAAAATTCTTTTAGTCTCAGTTAGTGTCTGTGTCAGGTTAAAAAAAAAAAAAAAAGTTTTGAAGTTTTATGTTTTTTGTTTAGTCTAGTTCTGTCTGTCCTGTGTGTCTGTGTGTCAGTCAGTGTCTGTTTTAGGTTTAAAAACAATAAAAAATCCAAAAAAAGTTTATAGGTTTACGTGTTTAGTGTAGTTTTTTCTGTCCTATGTTCAAAAAAACCCGTCTTGTAGTTTTTGTGTGTCAGTTACTGTCTGTGTCAGGTTAAAAAAAGAGTTTATGTTTTAAGTATTTGGCAGTTAGTGTAGTTTTGTTAGTGGTCCGTTAAAAACATCGGGTTTTTTAGTCTCTGTGTGTCAGTTAGTGTCTGTCTTAGGTAAAAAAAAAGTTTTATAGGTTTACGTGTTTAGTGTAGTTTTTCCTGTCTTATGTTAAAAAACGTCTTTTAGTCTCTGTGTGTCAGTTAGTGTCTGTGTCAGGTTAAAAAAAAAAGTTTTCAAGTTTTATGTGTTTTGTGTATAGTGTAGTTTTGTCAGTCCTCCGTAAAAAAAAATAAAAAAAAATGTTTTTTAGTCTCTGTGTCTGTTAGTTTAGTCTTAGGTTAAAGAAAAAAAAAAATTATATTGCTTTACGTGTTTAGTGTCGTGTGTTACAATTTACGTCCTTTCATTTTTCACCCATCGTCCCCACCCCATTAAAGTTTTCCGCTAATCCCCAGCATGAGTGTACCGGGCCATGCAGGCAGCCATGGACGTGGTCAGGGTAACAGGGGAGTTGGTTCCCGCGCTGGACCACTCCCAGTACGGGGCCGCTCCTCAAGACACGGACAGGCAGGGGCTGGTGGCAGAGGTGTCCGCCTGATCCGTGACTTTTTCACAAGTGGCAGCTGGCCCATTACTTCCCAGGATGCAGAGGCTGTCTTTGCTCTTGTGGCCGATTCGAGTGCCACGGAGTCCTCTGCCCCGGCTGCCAGCAACTGCAGTACTCCGCCTCCTGTAGAACCAACCCCTGTTCTGGTCCTGATGCAAGGGTCAGGCTGAGTTGATGTACTGCTCCGAATGGGTATCAGATATTAGGCGTACGCCGAGAATTCAACACACAGACTGTCACAGGGAAGTCAATGCAATGTTCTGTTTATTACGTGTGATACATGGGTTAATAAGAGGTAAAAAGAGGAACTAAGTCTAGGTTATCTCATTTGTCACATGTTAGTGTTCTAACGGTCTCAGACCACATTAGAATAGCTGAATCATTATGATTAGTAAGGTGTTAGCTTCAGGGGCCATTTTGTCAAACTAACTGTTAGTCATTAGTAATTAATACAAGCAAGTATACACTCATATATATGATTCCACAACAGTCCCCCCTTGTAGACTCGATTGTAGACTTTCCCTAAACCTAACGAATCCGCAGTGAATACCTTTCGCATCCTCTTCACCGACAGTGGCGACAACCTATCCCTTGTGGATAGGCTCCCGGTTAAGCGGACTTCTGGTAATACCCTGGGATTCATCTGTCCCTAATTTTCATTTCTTGGGTCTTCTGTCCCTGGAGGAGGAGGAAATTCATCAGTGAGAAGTGGTGGAGGCGGAGGTGGTGTCGGGACTGAAGGGACCACATTCACATCTGCTGTACTACTAGCCATGTGCTCATAGAGGATCATTATTGGTTCTTCAGCATTCTTCTTTCTCTTGATGATGCGGTTAATGCAAGAAATAACAAGTTTGATTAGTATGTAACTTATCAACAATATTAGGGCTATCTGCAATATCCCCTGAAGTATTCCCATTAACCATCCTGAAATTCCTTTGAACCAGTTACTGGGATTAAGGAATGAGAAAGTGTCAGACCACCATGTTGATTTTTCTGCTTTGTGTGCCTCTAACCATTGATCACGTATCTCACTTATCTTTTCCAAACCCACTTTCACTTGTAGATTACCTTGTGGATCAATATAGTGGCAGCATGCAGTACCTATTATCTGACACATACCTCCTTCCTTTGCAGTCAAGTAGTCTAATACCAAAGTGTGTTGGTTGGAGACTATAATGAGTTGGTTCTGGACAATATTGGATGTGTTCAGGAGTTTCATTACTTCCCAAATCTGATCATCTAGGTAGTCAGTGGCCATTACCAGTTTGTCATACATTTGCATAATCATGGGATAGATAAACAGGGTGCTAAAGATTTTGTTGGGAATACTCATTTCCACAAGATGGGGTTTCCCATTTGGTCTTGGAGTGTTATCTGCAGCCCTTTTGTATAATGTATGTTTAGGGATAGCATTGACATCTAGTTTCCCATGAGGCAGTATAAAGGTGGCTGGTGAAAGCCTAGCAATTGTACATAAACCCTTGAAGTTTGCAGGGAGCCATTTATATGCCTTATATCCGCATACCATGTATACATTTTCTGGGATAGAGACCACTGTACTGTTGGACAAGCTAGTGATCAGTTTGGCTACCATGGCACCTAGTCCCATACCCTTTTTCTGACCTTTCGTTGTCTTACTTGTTATCCCAGTTACCAGGTCATTTATAGTGCGGCGGCCGCAGACTAGATTACCACCTGCTGCGACGTCTATGCCGATGCACTGCACTGGGCTGTTGGGATTGGAATCATTACAGCCTGATTTGTTATGGGGACTAAAAGTCATACCTTGGGTCTGCACCTGCAAACAGTGACAGGTTTTCCAATTGGGGAAACAGGATACATTGCTCCACATGTAATCATCCCAGGGCATATAGCTATCTTCAACAGAGGGTCCTGATCGGTTTATCATTAGCCATGGGGACCCATCCCATGCTACTATGGTTAGGGAAGCTTTTCTGTTGCCATCTTTAGAACTGACCTCTTCTATACCTGAAAGGAAGATAGCTGATCCTGCTAGTTCTTTCAATTCTAGGAGAGTTAGGGGTACAGCTAAGTAAGGCATAGCTCTGGCATTTATTGGGCCATGTGTACACATCCAACAATTTTTTAGTGAAGAGATGGAGTCGGAATCACCCTCCTTTAGGCTCTCATACAACACCTGGTGATGTCGGTACAAACTTGTTGTCCCACCCGTCATCCTTCCCTAGGGGAAGTATGTATGTATTGGCAAGTGTTAACGGTGCCAGTAGACAAAGGAAAATCATTTTATTAGCTCCGGATCTGGCGGGCATCTTATCCTTTTGCAATGAGAGGCGTGAATCCAGGTGGGTCTCCCTTCGAGCTTTTACGGAAGTTGGTGTGGTCAGTAGTACTTGGTAAGGCCCCTCAAAACATGGTTCCAGAGTACTTCTGATGTGTTTCTTGACCACCACCCACTCTCCTGGTTTCAGAGTGTGGCTTCCCTCTAGGGAGTCAGGATCTGGAATGGAAGAAAAGACTTGTGCATGGATGTTAGATAACTGTTTGCTCAAAGCTATCACATATTTTGCAATGGATTCATAATTTGCAGTTGTTGTGGGAAGTACAGCCCCATCCGGGGTTCTGACCCAAACAATATCTCATGTGGAGTCAGCTTGTAGGGAGGTTTTGGAGTGTGCCTGATTGCAAAGAGTGCTATAGGTAAACACTGGACCCAGTTTAGCCCTGTCTCCCTAGTCATGTTCAACATTTTTGACTTTAATACCCTGTTCAGTCTCTCAACTTTGCCACTACTTTGGGGTCCGTAGGGGGTGTGAAACGTCAGGTGTGACCCTATCATCTTCCAGACTTCTTGGGTTAGGCTAGCAGTGAATGCTGGGCCCTGATCACTCTCAATGACCTCAGGTACCCTGTACCTACAGACAGTTTCCTGTATCAATTTCTTAGCAGTAGTTGTTGCTGTCTGATTCCTGACGGGGTAGGCTTCTGGCCACCCAGAGAACATGTCTACCACTACTAACACGTATTGAAACCCTTGGCACATTGGCATCTGGATATGATCAATCTGGATCCTCTGGAAGGGGTATAAGGCTTTTGGGAGGCATCTTTTGGGCATGGGCTCAGTTTTACCGGGATTGCATTGGGCACAGATTAGGCATGACTGGACATATTTTACCCAGAACTGGGGTGATTCCTGGTGCTACCCATATTTTATCAATGAGCTCTTTCATTATTGTCTTAGATTGGTGAGTGGGTCCATGGGCCACAGAGGCAATTAAGGGATAGAGTGCTCTAGGCAAGCACACCTTCTTCCCTTGTGTCCAGAGTCCGGATTCTTCTTCAAGGGCTGACTCCTTCAGCCATGTTTCCTTTTCTGAGAGAGTGGCTTGCTTCTGCATTTGTTTCAGTAGATCCCATGATACTTCTTGTTGTTTATGATCCTCTTGTGTCAGCATGATTTTATCCGGCTGTGCTATTTCCTCTTCCATTGCTGCCTTTTTGGCAGCTCGGTCAGCCAAAGCATTTCCTTTGGCCTCTGGTGTGTCCGCACGGGTATGTGCCTTTACTTTGATTACTGCCACTTCGGTAGGCAGGAGTACTGCAGTCATTAAAGCCTCTACTGCTGAAGCATGTTTAATTGGGGCTCCTGCGGCTGTAATGTAATCCCTAGCTTTCCATATTGTCCCAAAGTCATGGACTACTCCAAAGGCATATCTGGAGTCTGTATAGATGTTGGCAGTGGAGTCTTTTGCTATGAGGCAGGCCTCAGTAAGAGCTATGAGTTCAGCTTCTTGTGCTGACCGGTCTGGGCGCAATTGCCTTGCACATAGCACTTCATACTCACTAGTAACTGCCATGCCAGTATGGAATTTCCCTTTGTCATCGGCATACCTTGAACCGTCCACAAAGAGTGTCCATTTTGGGTTTTGCAAGGGAGTGTCTTGTATTGATGGTGGTGTTCCTACTTCAGCTTCCATCATTGTAATGCAATCATGGTCTGGTTCCTTATCAGGAGAGTCAGTAGCTGTCCATAATTCCTCTTCCTGGAGATCCTCTTCTGCCTGTAAATCAATAAAATCCACAGATTCTGTAGTATACTCCCCCCTTGGGAGAGGAAGGAGTGCAGCCGGGTTGAGGATGTGGCACCTCTGAATGGTGACATTGTCTGGTAGAAGCAGACTACACTGAAGTCTGAGATGGCGCTGTGCAGTGAGGTGTTTAGGTTGTGTCTGTTGAAGGATGGCAGAAATGTCATGAGGAGCCATGATGGTGAGGGGGTGTCCTAGGACAATGTCAGAGGTAGCGTCCAGAAGGGAACTAGCAGCATGAACGGCCCTGACACAAGATGGGGTGGCTCTGGCTACAGGGTCAAGACGTTTTGAAAAGTAGCCTAGGGGTCTATTACGGCCCCCATGGCTCTGGGTGAGAACTCCTGTAGCATGACCCTGACGCTCCATGACATAAAGCCAGAAGGGAAGTTTGTAGTTAGGGATGCCAAGAGCTGGGGCTGTGATAATGGCTTTTTTGAGAGTTTCAAATGCTTCTATGGCTTCTGATGTCATCTAAAAAGGAACAGTGGCCACACGTGGTATGCAGTCATAGAGTGGCTGCATCAGGACTGATGCATCAGGAATCCATGGCCTACAATAAGAAATAAGTCCCAGAAAGGTTTGCAGTTGATGAGGAGTGTCTGGGAGTGAGATGTCTGAGACTGCTTTCTTTCTGGCATCCGTAAGATGTTTACTGCCTTGTGAGATACAGTGGCCTAGAAAAACAACTTTGGGAAGACACAACTGTAATTTGGACTGTGAAGCTTTACACCCAGCATCTGCCAGAAATTGGAGAAGTGAGGTAGTTGAGTGTAGGCAGGCGGGATGTGAGTCGGCACAGAGGAGTAAATCATCCACATATTGTAAGAGTTCCACCTCAGGGTGATCTGCTTGCCATGGTTGTAAGATGGATGCCATAGCTTTACTGAAACAGGATGGGCTATTCTGAGCTCCTTGAGGCAAAACAGTCCAGGTGTACTGTTTTCCATCATGTGTGAAGGCAAAGAGAAATTGAGAGTCCTCATGCAGTGGGACAGAGAAAAAAGCATTTGCCAGATCAATGACTGTAAAAATAGAAGCCGTAGGAGGAATGCTAGCAAGCAAAGTATGAGGATTTGGAACAATAGGGGTCTCAAAGACTGTAGCCTCATTGATTGCTCTGAGGTCTTGAACCATGCGATACACAGGGGGTTGTCCTTTCTCCCTCCGTTTCTTAACTGGATATAAGTGAGTGTTACAGGGGGAGGTGGTCACTTTGATAGCCCCATTTGCGAGAAAGGTCTGTATCTGAAGGGTGATAGCATCCTTCTGAGGAATGGACAGAGGGTATTGGACTTTGTATGGTAGTATGTCAGGATTCTTTAAGGTAACTGTGACTGGCGGGACCTTGAGACGCCCTATGTCTTGGGGACCTTTGGCCCATAGGGTGTCAGGGATGAGGTGCAAAATGCTTTGCAGCGTATCCCCTTGCTCGGGTGATTCAGAAGGCTGGGCTGTTAATGCCATCAGGAGACAAGTTTCCTCTGGGCACAGGTCTGTACCCAAGGCAACTGTACCATCCTCCCTGAATTGAATGTTGGCCCGTATTTTCTGAAGAAAATCCGAACCTAATAGATTAAAAGGACAAGTCTGGCTTACAACAAATTGTGACATTACTCCAGTGGGTAGATGCAATTGTGGGAATTGGCTTCGGGACTTAGTGGATGGAGTAATCAAGAGAGGTTTAGTAACAGGGTTGTGCTGTGTAACCCCTTCCAAGCCAGAGCAGGGCAAATGGATATTTGTGAGCCAGGAAGGGAGTATGGCAGTTTCACATAACACGCTGCGGGCTGCACCAGTGTCTACAAGGAATGAGAGTTCCTTCCCTGCCACATCGAGGGTGATTCGAGGGGTGGGGCCAGCTGGAGGGGCAGAGACTGCCATACATGAGGTGTCCCCTCCCAGCAACACTAGCTTGCCAATATCCTAGCGGGGTGTGGCTGGCCAGTAAGAAGGTGTTCCTCCTTGGCCTTGGTTCACTGGCCACAAGTGCCTGGAACGACAGTTCCTCTTTATGTGTCCAGGCTTGCCGCTGCCATAACAGACACGGGGTGGGGGCCTTTCTTCTCCCTCTTCCCCTGTCATGACAGCCATAACTGCTGTGCGAGTCTTCTTGGTATTACTCTCCAATCCTTTAGCAACTTGTTCTAAGATCTCAAGGGTTAATGATTTCCATTCTGGACGGCAGGTGACAAGAGCTTTGTTGAGATCTGGTCTAAGACCATCAACAAATGACCGGGCCAGAAGTCTCAAGTGTACAGGTTCATTTGGACTGAATCCCATATCTTTATAATTCTGTTTAACCCTTTGGGCGAATTTCTCCACTGACTCTGCTCTGTCCTGTAACATATCCTGCAAAGTAGTGGATTGTTCTGCCAACCTGTCCTTTGCCCATTTATACAGTTGTTGAATGAAATAGTCCCTGATTCTGAATCACGGGTGTCAAAATTTGCTCCTTGGAGCTCTGGTTGTTTTATGTGATCCATTATAAGTGAAGAGTATTCACCAGTCTTATTTTCTACAATACTCTGTAGGTCTGACCATGTACACCCATATGTTTGATATACTTGAGACAATTTCCTGAAAAAGGGCATAGGGTGAGTGTCTGGGTCTGGCATGAGATTCACTATGGTGAATAACTGCTGGTGAGTGAAAGACACATACTTAGGAGGCCCTACAGGGTGGGTATTTAACAATGCCTCCTTTAAAACTGTAAGATTTCCCTGCTCTAAGTTATGCATGTCACTTCGCAACTGTGCAAGTTGATGTTGAAAAAAGTCATTTGTTACTCCTGTACCCTGACTAGGTGGGGGGGAAATATCAGAAAAACGACGAAGAGGCGGCATCCCACGTGCAGGGGTTTCTCCTGCTTCAGTTGCATTAGGTGCATATTCCACCGTTATCTGTGACTCTTCTCCTGATGTGGGTTCTTTACATTCCTCATCTTCCTGACCTGAGCGATATCTACCATGTCCCCCTACCATTATGTGAGCAGGGACTTTGGATTGACTGGGTGGCATGTAGGTGCCATCCGGATTTATCATGGGGTATATGGTAGTGACTGGGGGCATGACAGAAGGAACAGGTTTGGGGGAAACTATATGTCCAGCCTTGCGTGTTGGCTGAGGACAAGGTGGTGCTGTGGCTAATAGTGATGAGCGGCAGGTGCCATATTCGATTTCGACGATTTCGATTCGAATGAATATTCGTTTCATATTCGTCGAAATCGAATATTCGTCATTTTTTCTAGTTATCGCGATTAACATGCTATTTAAATAATCGCATATTGCGATTTGTACTTAAGGCTACTTTCCTATTGGTTTCATATCTAGAATTAGCGAGGATGACGAATATGACGAATGTATTCGTCTATTCCTCAAAACGAAGATAACGAAGTATTCTACATCTTCGTTTTAGCTACCTATTCGTCAACTTCGCTAATTCTAGCAATCAAATAGGAAGGTTGACTATAGAGACAGCTGTGTTAAATTCGCTATGCGATTTATTATTTTTTTTTTTTAATAAATAGAATACTTATAATAATTTTATCCAAGTAATATAATTATTGTATTAAAAAAAAAAAATCGCATAGCGAATTTAACTACAACTGTCTGTAAGTCAACCTTCCTATTTGATTGCTAGAATTAGCGAATAAGCGAAGTTGACGATGACGAGACGAATAGGTAGCTAAAGCGAAGATGTAGAATACTTCGTTATCTTCGTTTTGAGGAATATGACGAATACATTCGTCATATTAGCTATTAAGCTAATTCTACCAAGCCAACCATAACTTCTGTGCTCATGGAGCGTCCCCATCACCATGGGAACGTCTCCATATACTAAAATGTACTGTCGGATTTGAGGAATTACGTTGAAATCGCAATGCGATTAATTCAAGTTATATTAATCGCATTGCGATTTCAACTTAGAGCTGGGTTTATAATGGGTCAGCTTGCTAGAATTAACGAAGTTAACGAATATGGAATATAGCAGCAGTGCTAAGTTGAAATCGCAATGCGATTAATTTAACAAAGTATTCGCATTGCGATTTCAACTTAGCACTGCTAGTGCATAGCTATACTCCATATTCGTTAATTCTAGCCTATGTAAGATAGCAGTGCTAAGTTGTAATCGTAATGCGATTAATATAACTTGAATTAATCGCATTGCGATTTCAACGTAATTCCTCAAATCCGACAGTACATTTTAGTATATGGAGATTCTCCCATGGATGGGGACGCTCCACATGAGCACGGAAGTCGGCAGAAGCGGCAACGGGCACTGACTAGAGCAGCCAGGAAGCCAGGAATCCTCAGGACAGGTAAGAACTACTTTTGGGAAGTAGGAAAGAAAAAAATATAACTAAAAAAAAAAAAAAAAAAAAACGAATATTCGAAATAGCGAATTTATAGCGCTATATTCGAAATATTCGCGAATTAGCGAAGTGCCGATATTCGCTAACAAAAATTCGCTTTTCGAATATTCGCGCTCAACACTAGTGGCTAAGACAGGCGGGACGGGCTGTGGAGCTGAAAGAGTGTTTTCTCTTTCATGTGGGCGCGGGGCACCACAGGCTAAGCATGTATCTCGGGAAGCAGGGTTCTGCTGACCACACACTGTACAAATCCAACTTCCCCTTTTTATTTCAGCAGCACCATTATAGGGCGGTGGCTGCTCTCTCACTAACACTGAGCCAGGCCGATAATAATGACGTCCTGACTTTTCATCAAACATTGCATCTCCTTTTGTCTGTTCAAATTCTCTGCTGCAATCCAGCCACACTCTGACTGTATCAATCAACTTATCATCTTGCAATCTACCTCTCTTTTCAGTTAACAATGTCTGCCATGTAGCAGAACACAGTATGCCACCTTTTACAATATTATAATTCTTCTCTAACTTGCTTAATCCTTTAACATGACCTTTTCCTCTCCGGTCCGCCACGTACTGTCCAGGTGAACAGTAGCCCTTCGGGACACTTTCTTTGTTACCCATTTTGCAATGAAACACGTCCTGGAGCCTTCACTTACTGTCTCTGATTCTTGGATAGCACAGACACTGACAAACAAACACCTTGAGCCTGAGACCAACACTTGTCAGCAAGCCGTCTCCCTCCCTTCTACTATTTCTTGGGGTCACACACCAGGGTTACCCCTCAATGTAGGCACTTAGGGAGACTCCCTTCGGTTGTTCTGTCAGTCTATGCCTCTCCTCCTCACAGAGAGACCAACACACATATAAAAAATAATAAACCACAGTACATCAAATCTTATCAATACAATGGGGTTCTTACTCTCATGCCCTCGAGGTTGCCCCAGACTGCCGATGCACCCCTCCCTAGTACAAATGTGGATTGACTAGGCCAAGGAACACAAATAGGTAAGATGATTTATTTTCCCACCTCTTATTACGGGCGGGCCGGTCCCGGTGTCCGTTGGCTCGTCTCTCCTTGTCCAGTCTCTGGGGGTACTTCAGCAGGGGGTCCAATCCACGAGCCCCACGTTGGGCGCCAAATGTTCTGGTCCTGATGCAAGGGTCAGGCTGAGTTGATGTACTGCTCCGAATGGGTATCAGATATTAGGCGTACGCCGAGAAATCAACACACAGACTGTCACAGGGAAGTCAATGCAATGTTCTGTTTATTACGTGTGATACATGGGTTAATAAGAGGTAAAAAGAGGAACTAAGTCTAGGTTATCTCATTTGTCACATGTTAGTGTTCTAACGGTCTCAGACCACATTATAATAGCTGAATCATTATGATTAGTAAGGTGTTAGCTTCAGGGGCCATTTTGTCAAACTAACTGTTAGTCATTAGTAATTAATACAAGCAAGTATACACTCATATATATGATTCCACAACACCCCCAGCTCCCAAGAATTGTCCCCTCTCATGTTCAAACAGTTTGAGACTGAGAGGGACATCTTGGGGGAGGCAATGCAGGAGGCATAATTACTGTTCAGCCCTGAAGATGGGCAAGACCTGTTGGAAGGGATTGGGGATGAGTAGGAGGAGGGGCCCATAAATTCCCCTGTGAAATCCCTTCCAACTGGTGCGGGTGGTGTTAGCCACACAACCCCAGCACCTATTCAGACACAGGCATCAGCGAGGGGACAGCGGAGCCCGGTCAGGGACTCCATGTCAGCTGTTCCCGTCAGTCCACCACAGGTTGGCCCTGGGTCTGACATATCAGGGGGCGAAGAGGAGGGTGACCCAGAATGTTAGGCACCCAAGGCAAATGGTGCGCCAGGTCACCAGGGAGCCCAGTGTCAGGGGCTCCACTGGTAATGGCAGCAGGAGTAGGCAGCAGCAGCCAGCTCCACCTGTGCGCACCGAGCCCGAACAGGCGCAAGCAAGTAACCACCCCATCGGACAGGAGGTAGGTGCGAAAGTCGCCTGTTTGGGCTTACTTCACCCTGGCAGCAGATGATGTCACAGTTTGCATTTGTGAGCTGTGCAATGCCAGGGTGAGGAGAGGGAGATCTATGGCTCGGCTGGGTACCACGGCCCTCAACCAGCACATCTGAGTCAACCAATGGCGACAGTGAGAACAGATGCGGGGTGGTCAAAGCAGCAGTGCCACCAGCAGTGTGCAGGAGACAGCAGCTCCTGCCACTGTACTGCAGCCACCCCAACCCCTTCCACCAACTCATTCCCACTCCCCCGCTCCCTCTAAGGGAGGTACTGGTACTGGCAGCCATACCTCTGCCTCCACTGCACCCTCCTC
Organism: Bufotes viridis; assembly: GCA_033119425.1. Classification (NCBI taxonomy): domain Eukaryota; kingdom Metazoa; phylum Chordata; class Amphibia; order Anura; family Bufonidae; genus Bufotes; species Bufotes viridis. Next base: position 249,498,942 of record CM065590.1, read on the forward strand.
TGCTGTCCGGCGCAAGCCATCTATTGCACATGCATTTGAACGCACCGTGCCCTACGCCCCCGGGGACCGTCGCGTGTGTTCACTCAATGGGCTCCTGGCAAGGGTGATTGGAGCAGGCCCAACCCAGATGGCGTGTCCCCAGCCGCCATTACTTTGCCAGGACCGGCGTCCCTGCCCTACACCAGCACATTGTGCGGAATGTATCCCTGTCGCTGGATCATGCTGTCAGCGACAGGGTGCATCTCACAATGGATGCCTAGACCAGCAGGCATTGGCAGGGACGCTATATATATGCTTCACAGCCCATTGGGTATCCCTCCGAGGCGCCGGGGAGGGATTGGCGGCATCTGATTTTGTGGTTCCGCCCCGGGTGTCCAGGGGAGAACTGCTGCCCTCCCGCAAGCCACTGTCTCCACAGCTGCTGAGCCCCCCAGCAAGCGTCCCCGTTGCTACGCAAGTGTGAGGCACGTCCGCTGCCATGCTGTGCTCCAGCTTGTGAGCTTAAGGGACCGGAGACACACTGGACCTGATGTTCTGTCCGCACTACAGGCTCAGGTTCAGAAGTGGCTGACACCCCGAAGGCTCCAGGCAGGTATGGTTGTCTGTGACAACGGCAGCAACCTACTCGCCGCCCTTCATTCTGGCAGTCTGACCCATGTGCCCTGCATGGCACATGTCCTCAACCTAGTGGTACATAAGTTTCTTCGTATGTACCCAGGTTTGAGTGACATTGTGCTGAGCATACGTAGGATTGCCAGCCACTTCAGACGCTCCCCAACTGCCGCCGTGTCCCTGTCCAAACTACAGAGGGACAACAGCCTGCACCCCCCCCCCACAGGCTGATTGTGGACAGTGTGACGCGGTGGAACTCCACCCTCCACATGCTGGAGAGGTTGTGGGAGCAGCGACGGGCAGTGAGGGAATACCTGCTGGACCTAGGCTCTTCATGGCCATCACACCCACTCCCCTACATCACCAATGCGGAGTGGGGGCATATGCAGCAGGTCTGCCACGTGCTGCCCCCATTCGAGCAGGCGACAAAGATGGTCAGCGGTGAGCATGTCGGTCGGAATGACGTGCTCCCCCTAGTGTTCCTGCTGGACAGGACACTAGATCGATTGCTCGAAGCTGGGGAGTGTGCCTTGGTGGAGCATGAAGAGTCAACCATGCTCCACCAGGAACAGGACCAGGATGAGGAGGAGGAGGATGAGGAATCAGTGCACGTCCAGGAGTCTGGGCCTGGTCAGGAGGGAGAGCCGGTGCTGGGGGCACCGTTAGTCCGGGGGTGGGGCATCTCTGATCGGGAGCAGCAGCATCAGCAGCAGGAGGACCAAAAGGTCATGGTCCCGGGCAGTCGTGAAGAGTCACAGTGGGCTGTGCTCTTCCCCATGTCTGCCCATATGCAGCGATGCCTCAGGAGGGACCCACGGTTTAAAAAAATTTAAGGAGAGGGATGACATTTGGTTGGCCATCCTTTTAGACCCTCGCTGCAAGGGGAAACTGGAGCAGTTCATCCCAGCCAGTCGGAGGCAGGCCCATTTTGAAAAATTGCGGGCCTGTCTGATCCACCGGCTGGAAGAGGCAAACACTCGGCCTCAAGCTCCAGTTCTCCCCGCCCATCCCACCCAGCAGGCGGCTGGCACCAGAAGCACCAGCCGAGCAGGTGACCTTCTGGGTGAGATGAGGCTCTTCTACAAGTCTGCGCGACCCAGTACCAGCCCTGCATCAGCCACCACCAGCGGCTAGCCCGTATGGTGGCAGACCACATGGGGTCGGTAGGTGCTTCTGACAGCATGACCACCGACGACCCCATGGAGTAATGGTTTGCCAGGCTGGACACCTGCCGTGAGCTCGCTCAGTATGCGCTGGAGTTACTATCTTGGCCCCCCTCCAGCGTACTGTCTGAGCGGGCATTTAGCGCGGCAGGTAGGGTGGTCACGGACAAGCGGACCCGTTTGTCCACAGACTCCGTGGACAGACTCACATTCATTAAGATGAATAAGTCCTTGATCGGCAGTGACTTCATGGCCCCCGCTGTCGGTTCAGGGCGCTGAAGGGTCCCTTGTCCATCCCTCTCCTTTGCTCTCCCTCCGAAACTCTGTTGTTTTTTAATTGTTCCCTTTTTATGAATTAATTTTATTATTTATTGATATTTATTCGATCGATATTTATTGTCAAGTTTGTATCATGTATATATTAATTTAATTTTTTTAATATGAATTTGTTTTGAACATGTTGAGTTACATTTGGGCCTTTAAACATAATGTCTGCTGCTGCCTGTGCTGCTGAATTTGGCCAAGCTACATGTGGCCATGGTAATACACCACTTCTTAAAACCTGGTTGGGAACTGAGAACATGACCTAGCAGCCAATCCTTTACAGCTTTACAGTTTAAACACTCCCCTACAAAATTCTCCCCGCTGCCTGTGATACAATTACCTTACACAATGGGTTGATGTAATTATCACAGGCAGGAGAATACATAGTTTTAAACAATGTCTTCTGTCCTGGAGTCAACAGAGGAGTCATTCAATTATCTCTCAGGACAGAAGGAAATCACCAATACTCACGTGGGGACAATAGGACAGACATCACTATTCAAATATACAATGTCCCAATCATTACAGTAAATATAGACATTTAACATATCCCCAGATGGCTTGGATCTGAGCGATCAATATATCCAAACAGCGCTCAGATGCCACAAACACAGTCAAATCACAATGGGGTTTAAGTTTAGCATGGGCTGATGAGAGGGCCCATAATCCTGGGGCAAGAGGCTGGCAACAAGGCTTCTCCAGCACCCAGTGGCCAGGTTGGTTTCGCCACACTGCCGTTGATGCTGCTGCATGTTATGAAAATTTTCAGTTACATTTGGGCTTTTTAACATAACGTCTGCTGCTGCCTGTGCTGCCAAATTGGGCCAAGCTACTTGTTGCCCTGATAATACACCACTCCTTAAATAATTCCGTTGATGCTGCTGCATGTCATGAAGATGTTGAGTTACATTTGATCGCACAGTGAACAATCATAGAGTCCAGACCTTCACAACTTTTTTAACGTAAAATTTCGATTGGGTTATTTTATTTTTTATTATAGACTGGAAGTGTACTTACATGCAAGTGCCTGCATTTATTCTGCCTAGTTACAAATGGAAACTTATGAGTCAGCATTCTAGTACTGTGTTAACTCTAGATGCTGTATGTCCTGATCGCGTGTAGACAACCATCATGGACCTGATGTTATCTTTTGCACTTTAACAAGTATAGAATTATGAATTCTCTTAACCTGGTTTGCATGTTTCGTATTCTCGCATGTGCTCTGCTTATTTATGTATTGTCAATATTTAGACATAAAAATATTATCTAAATAATCTTTTTAAAAAGACATTTTCGCTAGCGTTGTTCGGCTTCATTCACAAAATGAAATGATTTTACTTTATTTTATTATTTTTTATTTTTAATTAAGTGTGGTTTGGGGCAGCTATGTTGTGGTTCACGCTGTAGCACGGTGTGGACCGCATGTGGCCTTCCCTTGTCAAAAGGTCTTGTGCAGGTGGCATTGTACAGGACTGATTGATGAACCTACGAAAATTTATATATTTTATTTATTTTTATTTTTTTTGTTGTCACACGGATTTAGGATCCAACACGGTGTTGTCTGTCGTTCTGGGAGGGATGGCTGACTTCCGTGTTGACCTCTCTACATGGTTGGGTGTGACAGGCGATATACTCATCCGTGTGGAAATCTGGTTTTGTAAATGGAGCCGTGTAGCAACATGTAAATATGTATAGGTACTTTTCTTGTTTATGTTACTTATTGGCAATTATGTAATGAGGATTTGCACATGC